>OZ020489.1:24757972-25974295 GCA_963971405.1 Psococerastis gibbosa
CTTATTACAAGAAATGTCAAGTTAACTATACAAATCGTACCTGAACCTGCGCTTGAACGGGGAGAGGGGCGAAGGGTGGGAATGGGTCACCTAAAGCATGGCAAGTGACACCTCAAATAAAAGCTCATGACTTCAGCTTGACAATGATACACAAATGTTAGTGCCTGAACCTGCGCCTCAATGGGGAGGGGGGGAGGTTGGGAATAGGTCACCCGAAGCATGGCAAGTGACATCTCAAATGAAAGCTCATGACTTCAACTTAACAATGACAAACAAAAAATTGTTCTCATTATTTCGAGGAACAGCATACGGACCCCCCAAACCCCCCTTCCAGGTCCCCAAAAAATTCCAAACTAATTTCCAGAAATGCATCAACCCCCATTTTGTAATGATTTCAAAAAAAATCAGACCTCTGACGTCATTCGTTTTCGAGAAAAAGTAGGTGGACGGATGGTCTGGGGCACCCTGTATAACAATACTTCTATAGGTAGTGTCATAGTTTTCAGGTGTCCCTAAGGAATTGAAGACGTAGGCTACAGTTAGAGGGCCCACCGAGCAGGTCTGGATTGGTGCGCAGGCGCTCTCGTGTCTGATTGACTCGGTAGTGTTTTAATCCTTCTTCCGTTCTATTAAAGTTTTGCGGATGTTTATAGATTTCTATGGCTTTCCTATGTAGTCGGGGGTAGGTTAAAAGTAAATAAAACAACAAAACAGAGAATGACGCCAACTAGCCAAGCAGACACGAGAGCGCTTGCGCGCCGATCCATACCTGCACCAGTCTGTCAGTCAGTTCCTACGGTACCCCCACGATACAATCTTAGAAGTGTAGTACATAGTGCCACTGTTGTTGTTGACGAAACGTTTGGAAGCATACTTTCAAATCGACCACGGCCTATTAGCCCGGATTCTCCTGCACAGCAACAGCCAACCGCCATAATTCAAAACAAATTGCACTGGACCCAGGGGCGGATAAATAGCAGCTGAACAAAACACCTTTATATTTTCAGCTTAAAGGCAGATTCATGTACCTATTGAGATCTACCATCTACCAATGTTCGACTCTCGGAAAATTTCTTCACGACTTTTCATTTCATGACCCCCTGAGCCTAAAACCACCCTCTTTTCAAAATGTTAAGCTGGCCATACACGAGGGCTCCAAATGGAATCGCGCAAGCCAAATGGCGCGTCATGTTCCATTTTGCGTTAGCGCCATTTAGAGGGGTCATTCATGACTACGCTGAACCAGTAGCTCCAAATCTTTCAAATTGTATAGTGTTACGATATGGAAGAGGTACTTTTACACTGTACAATTTGAAAGATTTAAAGCGACTGGTTCAGCGTAGTCGTGAATGACCCCTCTAAATGGCGCTAACGCCAAATGGAACAGGACACGCCATTTGGCTTGGCGCGAGTCCGTTTGGAGGCCTTGTCAATGGCCAGCTTTATACATATATACTGTATATACGTATGTACAGTATGTGTTTATGTATGTATATCGATTTTAGGAAACACTCCAACTTCCGTAAATATTATCCGATTTTGATGAACTTCAAAAATGTCTTGATCGAGTTCTTTAACCAGCTAAATCCACTATTTAGTTACAAGATAGCGGCCGATTGAAACCTTATATAATTCATATCTCAGTTAATATTGGTCGCAGAGGAATGAATTAAAATATCACTGAAAGCCTGTATTATTATATACGATAATGGTAATCTACACTTTTTACGGCAAATCAACGATTTCATGATGATGTCCAGTCAAAGTAAAAATAATTTAATAAGTAAAAGTTCATAGTCGCCATTTTTTGGAACACAAGAGTGTTTCGTGTGTGCTGGTTCTTCCGGCCTTAACACAGAATTTAGTAAATCTTGTGATAATCAAATCAAAGTCGTAATGTTACTTAATTAATTTTCCCTGTAAATTTACAAGCCCTAATGCACATTCCACTGCCATATCCAGCATAGGCAAAAATTTTAAATTCACACACGAATGCATAGACAACAACTTCTCCTCGCGAATGCGCTCTATAACTCGCTCAACGTGTATACGGAGGGCAGCTATTTGCTTCGTCTCTATGACTTCTTTCTTAGTCATGACTGTACCACTTGTAAGAAAAACACTTGGCGGTCGCACAAGCCGACAATTTTTTCTCAAAAGGAATGGTTCAAGTGTTTTGAACCCACGATCAGTCATGACTAAACTGTCCATCGGAAGGTGATGTAGAAAATCAGACTCGGTCACTATGTGCGTATCTTCAGTCCGACCTCCATATCCCTTCGAACACCATGAGACTAGTCCATCGGGAGTAACACCCACTATGTACTTAATTGTATTGCATTTTTTATATTGCGACCAAGTGGCTGACTGCAGGATGGGATTGCTTGGCTTTTGGATTTCAATTTCGAATGCGTCCAATATGCACACTACTTCCCGGTAATTGGCCCTAAATGCAATTGGTAAGTTGGCAAGTATTGTAGGTTTAGGGGGCCAATGTATAAGCGACTTCAGGTTTGAATGGACGTAAGGCAATGTCTGCTTAAAAACAGTACTGGCGTGCTGTTGGGTAATTCCGAAGTCGTCCCCTATTTCATCGAAGGTCCTGCAGAGTTTTATTCGCTGCAAGACTATCGCCACATTGCGGCAGGGGGCATCTTTTGTCAGCATTTCAAACACGAAAATGCAGCTCGCAGGAATGCCTAAATATTTCTTTGGCCTAGCCTGAATTATTAACTTCATCCTGCGAGCAGACAGCTCCTTCAGCTCGACGACATCGTCAATTGCGAAATCGCTGTCATCACTATCTTCACTGCTTGAATTTAGAAAACTACAGGCCGAAAATTTGCGGCCGGACCCCCTCTCCAGTTTCTCCGGGGTTTTTGTAGTACCGCGACTGGTAGTTGCAGATTTAATTGGCGAGCAACTGACAGTCGTGTACTGTGGCGTCACTTGCACAGCTCGGCTAGTTACGGCAGCTGCCTGCATAGTTTGCGTGCACTTGTCATTTGAAAAAACTGAAACAAAAAAAAACCATGTACAGGTATACAGTAAATTTTAAAACACAATATAAGATTCACAGTGGCTCACACATTACACGGAACGTCTACTATACAATATTTTCAGATATAGATTTTTATTATTTTTAGAGAAACCGTCATGTGTCGCACATTGGTATTTTTACATAAACTACATTAATACTCCGTAATTCCTGTGTTTACATGGGGTCACCATAAACCAGGAAAATGTAAAAAATAAACGCGGTTTAAATACACATTATGTCCATGGGCGTCCACAGGAGAGGGCAGGGGAGACCAGCTGCCCCCCGCCTAGAACGAGAGCAACATGTCGCTGTCTGGCGGAGCTTGGAGTTTTATAAATAAGTATTAGACTGTAAAATCTCGACTGCTATCAAAATTCGTGAACGCTACTAATTCTGGCGTGCCGCATTTCACATACTTTTTCCCCAGGGGAAGCCTCCTGCGCGCAATTTTATAATATTGATATGATGATGATGATAGTAAAGAGCCTTGATGGAATTTTAGAGATTTCGGCTCACCCAGTCTGCCTCCCGCAAGAAAAAAAGATGCGGACGGCGATGACTGTGTCGACTGTGTTAAACCTCATGTGTTAGTGGAGAAATGCCCTACAATTAAATTGCACATATCTCGGGAAGTTTACCGCATGATCATCGACAGCGAAGATGCTGATTGCCAGGCGAAGGCAACATAACAACATGATAGAAAACTCTACTTACGATTGCTATCATGGTCTTCAATAATAGGCAAACTATCTTCGCAGCTTTGATTGTCATTACTTGGCCCTGCTTGAGCTTCTACTTGCGCATTTACGGCCGAAGCTATAAGTTCTTTCCTTCGCCTCTTCACTAGTAAAAGTCTTGTCGGCTCCAAAAACTTGTTGATGCGCCTGCCCTGGCATTCAAATTTAGTTGGCATCGCTGTTTTTTTTATAGTCATTCGCCCGTGCATTAATTTAACATAAGTTAAATTTTCAATGCATTCTTCCAACTGGTACAGAAAAAAACACGTCAGTAAGTTCAATCTAATATAAAATGAAGTACAACCACTTTACTACTTTAATAATTAATGACAGCTTGTTGAAAGCGGTCGGTGGGTCTCTGGTCCATATAAATGCTGTAAATGAACCGAGCACTGATTGGCCAGTAACCGACTAAAAATATAAAGTCCAAATCAACAATGAGCTGCGCAGTTATATACTGTAACTGTGTCAGTATCGGCAAAAATCGAAGGAGCTAGGGAGCTACACTATTTAGTGAGCGAAAGAAATCTACGCTTATGCTAAGAGTGACAGAAGAAAGTGATTGAATCTTGTAAGGCCGCAACATTTAAATTTCATAACCTAGCAATAATCAATAAGTCAATATGAAGTCTCCTCCACAGAATAGCCCTACCATAATACGTATATTGTTTATGTAGTCATGCATCATAGACCCCACATCAGTCGGAGAAATTACCTGCCTGCAAATTACGGCTGAATACTAATTTCATTGGAAAAAAGAGTAGAAATCAACGCAAACCTACCTCGAAATGGTCTTCACAAAAAAACAGAGTTGACTTCGGACTGACAGCCTCATCGCGTCTTGCGGCTTGGATCCATGCTCTTCGCCCTTTTCCATCATTAGGCATATGCAAAAACAGTTTTTGTGGCGTACTGAATGTCGTATTTGTACAGTTAGGCACAGCACAGTACTTATAATTAGTTTTCGCAGTTGCCATGTAAAATTAGGAAAACCAAGTAAAAAGAAACACGATTATATTATGTTTTCCGTTTTTGTTTACTATGGTGGTGGGAACGGTGACGTTCAAATATGGCCGCCCCTGCCTTAAAAGCAAAATTTATAAATGAATTTTACTCCCAAGTAAGAATAAATTTAAAAGAAATTTATATCAATTTATATGTAAAATAAAATCTAGTTTCATTCTAAATACGGCAAAAAAAATGCCTGTATACCCCATTGTCTGTGATATGCGTCATTCAAAAATCAAAATTCAAATTTCAGTTCAGTCAGACTAAAAATAAATAAATAAACCGTCTTCTTTGTTATATTAATTTTTAAATTAATAATAATTGTACACGAAGAATGAAGAAATCTATTGCTCCGGCAGGAAGAAGGCTAAAAAATCTGAATCCTGTCTTTCATCCAAAGCAAAAATCTGAAGATGAAGGAGTTTTGTCTGCAAATGCAATCAAACTTGCACGGAAGTCAGGCAAACTGAACTTGTCGTCACGCAACTTATCGTCAGGTATTTTAACTCAAATGATTCCTACTTCTTATAACTTAAAATAGTCATAATTTTTTTAACGTAACTTTAGTAAAACTATCAATTGCCGGAGACCTACAGTATATTTCTGTAAATTTCACGCCTGTCGCACACACTGATAGGTACAGAAAAAGATGTGGCACAGTGGGTGCTCAATATCTGGCTTTGGGCACTATTAATAATCACACATACATGACAAATAAATAGATATACCCAAACGGTATTTTGTTCGCAAAGTAGTCCACAACGTAAACCATGGGTTAGCTGGTTAGCTGTTAGATTATGAGGACTTTCAAGAAAATTATCACCTCAAAATTTGTTGTTTTTATTGAATTTTTATTTTTTAATTAATTAACAATGCAAGTGATTAAAGATTTGGCTCATGTAAGTTGCAGAAGACTACTTCATGCATCATATAATAGGCAATATTACATTTTTGGCACCTTAGTTCTTTCATAAAAACCAGAGGGGACTAAAATTTCGCGCAATCTGGGATTTTGGGAAAAACTACACAACCAAAAAGTAAAAATACCCAATTATATGATGCACGAAGATGTCTTCTACAACTTAAATGAGCTAAATTTTTAATAGCTTGCTTAGTTAATTAAATAAAAAAAGAAAGTTTTTAATTTTGGGGTGCCAATTTTCTACGTACCGTAGCATTTAAGACCATCGTTTTGAAGCATCCAATAGCGCTGACTTGTAGGGGCTCGAGCTCCCTAACTTTCAAGAACAGCCCTGAGCGCCCCCTAACTATTTGAGCAAATTTAATCAAATGCATTCCACATCACCATTGTACCGCGTAGTACCTGCAATTTAATGCATTATTAAAGTTCATATTAGGCCTACTATTGCCTTGTATATTTGTAAAATGCGACGTTATCAATTTCAGTTCCTACAGAAGTAATCATGTTGGGAGACGTCCATTCTGAGAACACTGATGTGGACCTTAATAGAGAAGGTAGTGTGTGGTGGGAAATGGAGCCTCTTACCTCTTTGGACCTCTCTGCAAATTGTATTTCATTACTTCCATCATCCATCAATCAGCTGGATTCTCTAACGACGTTATTGGTACGTACCATTCTTTTTCTGAGGTCACAATCTCAACGATTGGTTGGCAGCAACTCTGTTCAAATCATTCTCTAGCTCTCTCGGTCCTGCGCCTTCCTCTTCAGCTCTTGGTATGTACGTGCTCCTCCTTCAGTTAATCCATAATTTCATATTTTCGTGTACGTGCCATAATACAATATAAAAATGACACATTTTCGTTTCTGCATAAAGAGAAGTATTATATAATATCATTAGCACATTGAAAAATCATTGTATACAATTGTAGCCTAATTTAAAATATTTGTCTTTTCCAGTAATTTATGAATTTAATATTTTTCAGCTGCACGATAACAGTTTGGTATCAGTGCCAGCCGAACTTGGCCAACTGTACAAATTAACTAAGCTGGATTTGGCACAAAATAAAATTTCAGCTCTTCCAATTGAGCTAACTGCTTTGAAAGAATTGCGGTGGCTGAGTGTAGCTCGAAATCAACTGAAAGACATTCCCGACTGTATTTACGACTTAGTGATGCTCCAACACCTGGTGAGTATTCAATTTTGGATGACATTGTGCCAGCCAGTGCAATGCATAGCCGATAAATATTCTTTTATACCTGTGGCAATGTAGAAATCAATGGTTGGTATGTTATTTAGGGACTATATTTCTAATATTAAGGCTGTAATTTGTGAAGTTCTCGTAAGCAATGCTGCATCTTTCGGACCTAGCTTTCTTCTGCCTCATTCTGTCACTGCTAGTTAAAATATTGCAGGACTTATCCAACAATATTATTGCTGCAATGGCGTCAGGAATGGGATTCCTTTGCCGACTAATTCACTTGAATTTATCCAAGAATCAGCTGACTTCCGTACCTCCCGACATTTCCAACTGCAAGGGTATGTATTTATTTCCTCAACTAAGCTTAATAACAAATCGGACACTCTCACTACTCGGTTTTTTTCAAAGTCAATTCCACAAAAAAACATTCATCTTAGAGGTATAAAAAAATATCATTGGTGTTAGAGGAACTACTTCTCACATTTTAATACATAATGACTGTTTTCAAATTCCCTCCATATCTCGACGCATCGTTTTTGTGCAAATAAATTTGAATATTGTGGCCAATCGGTTATAGTGACGGCCGATAGCATGTATCAAGACGTCGAGAAATATTTCTTCTAATATCTATGATATTTTTTATAGCTTTAAAATGAATATTTCCTGTGAAATTCGACTTTGCACAAAAAACTAATAGCGTGGTTATCCCTGGCTCTTAAGGCGCGGTTTCCACCGACCAGCTAGTGCTAAATACAAATACGGTGACGTGGTAACAGACGTTCAAGACTTAGGCAGGGTTTCCACCAAACTCGCATTGCAGAATGCAAATGACATTGACGGAAATGTTTGTTTTACTCTATGTCATAGTTGAAATTGATCAATGATCAGAGAGTAAAATCACAAACTAAAATTAAAAAATGGCTTCATGGGATATGTTAAGTACAAACATTTTAATAGATTTCTATAAAAAGAAAAATTCAAATTCAAATTTCCGTCAATGTCATTTGCATTCTGCAATGCGAGGTCGGTGGATACCCCGCCTAAGTCTTGAATATCTGTTCCCACGTCACCGTATTTGTATTTAGCACTAGCAGGTCGTTGGAAACCGCGCCTAAGTAGGTTATTTGAAAACAAAAATGACTACGGGTATGGGTATGAGGTCTAATTAAATGTTTAAAGGAGCAGAGTTTTTTTTGTAATCGTGATTTTAATTATAATTTAAGATACGTTAACGGGGTACCGACAGAGGGATACTGGTCTATGGTGTTAGGTTTTTTTTTTTTTTTTTTTTTTTTTGAAAAGATTAATCGCATACAAACAATTTAATGAATGTATCCGATTGACCTCTTCAGTCGCCTCTGTAGGTTAGTACCTGTGTTGAGCTACGACACGTCTCCGATCGCATGGCGTGTAACGACTCACATAAGTGCAAGCACGTTACCACCTGGCCATCGAAGTCGAACGATGGTGAACTGCTTCTGTAATTCATTTAGTGACCCCTAATAATTCCCTTTGAATTACGACGAACTTAAAATGCTTCTACAGTATACATGCGGTTTTAGCCTTTTCTCTAACCTATTGAGTTATGTCGTTCTTGCTGGGACTGCTGACAGTCTATGCATCTTTGACACGGTGCCTCCTTGGTTCGCTTGACTATTCTGAAGCTATTGATAATGTGGACAGTATTAGTTTCTCTCTTGCATCCTCTGCTATCATAACCATCTAGTATTGATTAAATGTTAATTTAGTTGTTATTCATTGATGCTTCACCGCCCGATAAACTTACTCATTAAGGCACTATATACCCGGGTATTGTCATCCGCCATTTTGTATCCTATAATTCCGATATGGTAAGTATTGAAGTATTAAATTAAGAAAGTAAAAGATTTAAAAGAACGAAAACACGGTTTAGTATTTTTTTTATTAAATTTTTTTAAATGATAATAAATAAATAACTAAAAATAAATAGGTAAACACCCAATATGCTTGCTTGCTTATAGAGCAGACTTAAAATGAATTCAAAATGGCGGATGACAATACCTGTCTAATATACAGCCCTATTACTCATATAATATGAGCAACTTGCCGTCCTATTTTTTTAGCGTTGCAAGAGCTTGACTTGTCTCACAACGCACTGTCGAGTGAGGGGTTGCCCGCCCTGGGAGATCTGCACAATGTCCAGGTCATACATCTGACTAATAACAAGCTGACTCGTCTTCCTAGCCTGAATGGTTGCTCCTGTCTCAGAGAAATTCACTTAGGGGCGAATTTCATGAAGGTATGTGAGATTTTATTAATTTCATAATTACTGAAAACTAACACAGCCTACAATACTATTCAGGATACAATTGATGCATTAAATGTATACGATACGTGATCTATGTAAATCTGAACTTCAAAAAATGTAGTCAAAACTAGTGAAATGGCCAGCTAAGATAGATGGATGGTGTTTCAATCCACCCATCTCTTGGGACTTCCATGGAGTAGTACCTACACAACTATGTTCGGGCGAGCCGGACACCAGGTCGAGCAATTCTTTATTAAAAAATTAGTTATAAGGATTATTAGAGAAGTGCTCAAAGTTGCCTTCTGGATTGACAGTTGAGGGACAATCGGAGAGGAAATCCTTACAATTTAAAAAATCAAATATGTCATAAAATATCAATCGCAGAGTTGTAAAAAATATCTAGACAAACAGAAGAAAACAAAATTCGGGACATTTTGATACATGATTTGTACCTACTACCTCTTTGTAACCCAGATCGGCCACAATTATTGAATTTGGTTTATACAAAAATTCATTGGTCGTGAGGAAAGAGTTCAGTAACTGTCGCCAACTGGTGTTAGTGAAGGCCACATGTCATTTATCCAAAATATGTAGAGGAGTAGTTTAATTTAACGACTACTTTTGACTCACTACGATCGATATTTCCTGGGAAAATCGACTTTATACAAAAAACGAGTTGTGGGGTACTGCTATTTGCTCTTAAGAAAATGAGCACTCCAAAATTTCTTGTTTTAATTGACTTTTTATTTTTTTATTTAATTCACAAAGCAAGCAATTAAAGATTTGGCTCATGGAAGTTGTATTAGACTACTTCATGCATCATGTAATAGGAAATATTACCTTTTTGGTACCTTAGTTATTTCATAAATACCAGACAGGACTAAAATTTCACGTATTTTGGGATTTTTGGAAGAACTACAAAACCGAAAAGTAAAAATACACGATTATATGATGCACGAAGTAGTCTTCTACAACTAAGATGAGCCAAATTTTTAATAACTGGCTGAGTTAATGAAATAAAAAATGAAAAGTATTTAATTTTGGTGTGCAAATTTTCTACGTAGCATATCCTCTAAAGAGACTATCGAACACCCGCACTGTCCTTTTTTTTTTGAACAAAATCTAATTTCAGAGAAAATACCGATCGCAGACCTATAACAAATATCACATCCCTTAGAAAAAGAATGTTCCTCAACTTTCTTCATTAAAGTTGTTCTCGTCTGAACGCAATAGTGGCATAAAAATATGTGAAGAAGGGTATTACGGTAATAAGAATAATTTGTAATAATAATATCAATTTAATTATTGTATTTGTTGACAAGATTTTAATTCCCGAGGATCAAGAACAAGTGAGTATCTGCGTGTAGACTGTAGCTGTATTGGATTTGACTTAGTGAATGCCTTGGCTTTTTCCTTGTATGTTATTTGATATTAGTAGCACAGTAAATCCTTGAAATGCTTTAAGTGTTTATGCTTTTGTATTTTTTATAAGCCAATAGATACGGGTGGCTCATGGTAAAGTCTATCCGTCGTTGTGACGAACTTCAAAAGAATTATGGAAAAATATAGAATTATTTATTGTAATTTATCTTTGCCAAGTTCATAGCCACAGCACACGGTACGTGACTAATAACTTTTCACAAATATTCTTAGTCGTCACTACAAACTAAAAACTCGTGGGCCTGGCATGGATACCATTTATTATGAGCTTGTACACCATCAGGCATTAGCACACAATCCGAAAAGACATTACCTGCATTAATTTCTTCCCTGTATTGCACAACATTAAATATCGTAGGTGAATTGATATCGAATAACAGGTACGTACTTCATGAGTACTTTAGAATCCGGAAACCCTTGTTTTCCATTTTCCCCATCGCAGGGCTGCCAGATTTCCCCCTACGTTGGCAGCTGTCAGCAATACTTAGCTTATGGTATGGCGCCATCTATTCTAATTTATTACCTTTGGATTCCACTTAATATTAACGCCCTTATAAGCCATGTTCCCAAGCTTTAATTAGAAAGCTGAGTGAATTGTATTTACTTACCGTAAAAGCCGGGAGTTAATATTTTCGCTAGCTGTTGCTGTAGTTTGCATACCTAGCCTACTATAAGAATCATTTAACAAAATATTACCTATGTAATACTGTATTGTCGTCCTTCTAATAGTGCTTTTTGATCTTAGGAAATAACTGTAGAAGAGCTGTCGACTTTGTCTCATCTTCAAGTAATAGTACTGCGCGACAATAAAATAGAGAAGCTACCTCGTGAAATGACATGCATGCAAAATCTGACACGCTTGGATCTTACCAATAACAATCTTTCAGAGTAAGTGTCTTTTAAAGCTTTATATAGGAGAGATAGGACATTCTAGCGCGCCAAAAATATTTTTTTAGTCCTGGGCCCACCTGATGCCACGTCTCCTATGAAAATTGAATAGAACATTGAAAAAACGTAACAGTTGGCTTCAGGATTAAATTCTAGTCTATTGTGTCATGCTCATCGATAAGATATTTATTATTAGTTTAGTTTAGTTTTTGTCCGAGGTAGAGACTCCTAGTTTCTGCCAACCTGGCGCCATGGTCAGTGCACATCCAAAGGTCGTTGAAGTCTTCGGTCTCTTTTCTCGGTGGTGAAAGGATTAGCCGCCAGATGTTTCCACTTAGCGTTACCTAGGGTGCGCCCGATCGGTGTTTTATCCACGTGTATAAAAAAATATCTTCGGGGAGGCTCCTTTCCCGAACCGGCTAGGCACAGCTTCACAATAATTATATGTATAGAAAAACACGAAGCCGCCCGTCATACCCGTTGTTGACTTCCAGATTGCCAGCCACGTTGGCTTTGCTACCTCATTTGACCAACCTTATAGTGGAAGGTAACCGTCTTCGCACAATTCGGCGCGATGTGATATCTGGAGGGACCCAGAGGTTACTCAAGCACTTGAAGCAGACCTTGCCCCTGACAGATGAAGACAAAGCGTTGGTGAGAGGGCTGCCGTGTCACTCAGACTCAGGATTTCCGGACAGGTAAGGTCTTGTAGCGAAACTTTAATTTCAGTCGGTGGAATGGCACAAAATGATTCTGCCATGACGTCTTAGTTTCTAACTAATTTATAATTAACGCATTCTTAACCTGAAATGAATATGTGATATCTGCTCTCATTCCCGAAATGAAATTATTAAAAAAAGAATGCTATTTCCAGTTTAAGTCGCCAGCTGTACTCAAGAAGTCTAACTACTTTCTGTCTACTATTGTTACAATTGTGGTTGAATCTTTTAGGTTTGCTATGCGAAGCAGTAAGGCGGTCAATTTAGCTTGTCAAGGGTTGTGCAATATACCTGATTCTGTTTTCGAAGAAGCTTTAGAAGTACCATGTAGCATTGTCGATTTATCAAAAAATAAGCTGACGTCCGTGCCTGCCAAGTAAGTAGTAATGCTACTCTTCTATTTTAGAAGCCCTGGTGTTACCTTTTCAAATTATGTGGTATTTGATTATTGTATTTTTTTAAACCAACAACCATTTTCTTTCGACTGTTGACGCCTCCCTTTCTTTTTTATGCATGTAGGCCCTCCACTTTGGCGTGGTGCACATGGACGATTCCGCAAGCACGAGTTGCCGACATCTGTTTTCATTGTAGGCATAGGGCTAGCAAAAGATTTCTTGTCGATTTCTGAAGCTGGTGTGAAGCAGACCGCACGAAAGTGCACGGTTTCCCCCTAGACACGCCAGCTCATAGAAATCTTCTGAAGTAGACTGCGGTTTTGTATCAACCATTTCACCAAGCCCTATGGCCACAATGGAAAAAGATGTCGGCAACTCGCGACTGCAGACTCGTCCATACTTCAGTAAATTCTCATCAATGCCAAAATACGAGGACGTTTCATCACTTTCAAGAAATATATATCTTATCTCCAAAACATGGGATAAAATACCTTTACTACTACGCATGCGTGCTGTCCAAGAGTTGCAATAAATACGGTTGTTTTGTTACTCACAGAATGCAAATATTGTAATGTATTGCATATAATGTAAATATTTATTCTACGATGCAAACAGTCAACGTTACTGTTGAGAGACAATTGGAGGGAAAACATTATAAGTGTTAAAATCAAATATGTCATTAAATAATAATCGTAGAGTTGTCAATAATATCAGAACAAATTGAAGACATTTTTCTTAGTATTTTGATATGTGCCCCTTTCTAACACAGAATAGATTAAATTTGATTTCTACAAAAAATGATTGGAGCGGTATAGGAAGGAGTCCATGAATTGTGGCTAATTGGTATTAGTGACGGCCACATGCCATGTCATGCGTGGAAATAAAAACCGCCAAAAATTCGAAATTAGTTTTATCACTTAAATACGATCCAAGTGACATGGCCAATGTCCTGACTACGGCGCCAAGCGGCAGTGGCAAAATTGTAGTTGCAGTTGGTAGATAGATGGCAAATCATATCATGCATTATGGCATAAAAAAAATCGTGATAACTCAAAATAATAATTTTGCCGGTTAACACGGTTTTTATTTCCACGCTTCATGTATCGAAATGTAGAGGATCATTTCTGATAATTAAACGGCTATTTTAACGGCTCTACGCTTGATATATTGAAAATCGACTTTGTGCAAAAAAAATCGTAGTGGGTGCTCCGATTTGCTCTTGAATACATACTGTTACTAAATGTTTCAAAATGTGTCAAGTATGAAGATGGAGGACTAACTTCACAGTAAATGGCGGCCATTTATGAACTTGAAAAGATATATTTTTTAATGAATTTATTCGTTTAGAATGCGAGCATAGTTTAATTTAATTTTTTTTATAGGTTGTGGTGCCTGTCAAGTCACATAACAGACGTTAATTTATCGCACAATCAGTTGTCGGAGCTTTCTGAAGAATTACATCAGTGCGTGAAGTTGGAGTATTTGAGTGTAGAAACAAATTTATTGAAAACGTTACCCAGCGGGCTCGGTGACTGTAAAAGGATTAGGGAAATTAACTTAGGTTGTAATCGGTAATGAATGTTTTTTTTTAATTACTATCTAGGCTTCATACCGTATAATTTAAAGAATAATGCTCTTGTTTTCTTTGTTAAGGTATTCTGAACGTTTATTGTTCAATCAATCAATTTATAATAATATCCCAATACAGTCAAGGACTGAGTGTGATTTATTATTGAGGTTGTCAAGTCCTCTCTATAACGACCGCTGTTGAAAACTATTTTTGTGGGACTTGGAATGGGAACGATTAGGTATTAACTGGAGATCCTTCTCAGAAAACCTAGTCCGTCGCGTCCTCGACTTTAGTAACGCCCGCTCAAGGGTCTTTTTTTGGTGTAACCCATAAATTTACCGAATGTTATTTCCATTTCAGGTTTGAAGAAATTCCAAATTGTTTATTCAGTTTAGTATGTTTAGAAATTCTCATCCTGCGAGACAATAAAATCACAAGCCTCGATGCTGGTTCATTGAGGAAGTTGAAAAACTTGGGAACTTTGGATTTAAGCAATAATAATATTTGTAGTGTCCCTCCTGAAATTGGATTGATGACGCATTTGAGGTCAGTTTTATTTTTAATTTTTTTTTACCATTAGGAGATCTCTCCTGTTGGTATAAATGTATAAACTAGTATATCCTGTCGAATTGGCGGGTCTATTCCGAATATGGCAGCCTTGCTTAACTTATGGGCATTTGCAATTCGCCCTACTAATCACAGCGTTGAATCATATATGAAAGTGATACGTTGCCATGACGATGCCCTCCGTTCATAAGATAAGTAAGTACTTCCGAACGTTTTGTCAGTATTTGCGGTTACTGGGTCTCCGAGATATAATCTTAGAAGTCTGCGTAGTGACACTGAAGATACCTGCTGCAGATGTTCACGAGACTTTTGGAATGATCGACCACGGTCCACAGGACCCGGATCATTTGCCGGCCTTTGTAAACATAATCATATCCAGAGCTGTATCTATCATTTTGTTGTTCCAGGTCATTAGGTCTTGATGGGAACGGTCTGAAAGTACCACGACCGGCTTTGCTTGCAAAGGGAACTGAGGCTGTGCTGTCGTGGCTCCGCGATAAAATACCTGCTTAGTCGCGTTTGTGATGTAACTTGTGTGTGTCAAGCGTAGAAGCTTTTTCATTAACGCTCTTTTTTAACCTTTAAATGTTTTTGTTTTACAAGTATTACTTTCTATAATTGAGGAGGCTGTTTACAAACATGGCCAACTCCAAGTTGTAGAATTTTTCAGGGGAGTGGATTTTCTGTTCAAAATTGCATTGAGTTTATAGCTAACCCTAGACATCTCAGCACTTCTGTGCGCAATCTGGCTGCTTTTGTCACTTTATGTTACAACGTACAGGTGGACATTAAAATTTTCTGCAACATCGGGTCTAAACCCCATTTTGTAAAAAAATGGAGTTGGCCACGTTTGTAACCAAGCTCCTCAATTTATAATTTTATGAGTACGACTGAATAATTTGTTTTTTTAATTGTATATTTTAAACGTATCCCGGCAACACAAGTCCTATTGAGGAGCTTAGGAACTAGAGTCGGGATAACTGATAACTATAAGTAGTATTTAATAAGTTTAATAAAAAAGATAGAAGGAAATTATCTTTATTTTCCATATGGGCGAGTTGGGCCTTTCGGCCCACTCTTACAACTAACCAGGGACGCCGAGTTTTAAAAATTCTGGGGGGGGGGGCAAGAATTCAATACTCTGGAAAGTATTAAGAAAATGCATTGGTAAATGGTAACTTAAAATAACTATAATGCAGAAAACGTTGACCGACGTACACTCGCTCTTTCTATAAAATTATTGACTACAGCCTTTACATAAAAAATCATTCGAAAGTTGGCTATACGAAAAAAATTGGCGCGAGAAAGTTTCTAAAAGTTGGTGCGGTGCAAATGCCAAATTGTAATTTACTTTTATCTTAATGTTTGAAATATTAAGGGAGACAAATAAATAAACTGCACTAAGGGTTCTTATAATAAAGTAGTCTGCGGGGGCAAGATGGGCCGTGAACCCCCCCCCCCCCCCCCCCAAAGTCGGCGTCCCTGCAACTAACCCATATATTTAGTCCTATTTTTATTCTGTGCTTGGCCCACTCCCGCACCCGCTTACTATAAAAGGGCCGTTAATAGTAAAGACAAGTTTTTCTGCACAGTGAAATTGATTGCTACAGTATTTGACCTATGCCTTCCAAAACGTATTGTGACTAGATAAACTTGCATGCATTTTGCTCGATTTATGTTGCGCGACTACACAGTAATTGATGAACTAATCTAATAAAGATGCAAATTTATTTCATGTTGTTTTCCATTAGGTACTCCTCAACTCTATGGAGAGGGTACCGGTACTTCAACAACTTCACCTAGTTGTTCAACCCATTGGTTCTTCATTGAGTTGCTCCAGAGGAGGTATAGGCAGATTAGGGATTTACGCCTCTGAGACCATTAGGCTCAGAAGCTTAGCTAATTTGAAGACAATGCATATGCAACCATAATTACTTGTGGAAGATAGGTAGGGACCCCAGTGGCATGTGCGACACTTGTCCGGGGTCAACTGAAACCCTACAGCATATTATATTAGAATGCCCATCACACTCAGCACAACGTACAGTCCTCCTTAATTGCCTCCCAAATTCCATAGTCAGACCTTTCAATCTACTTTCAATTTTAGAAACATCCAGCCCAACAATATATTTTGCTCTTCATAATTTTTTAAAAAACAGTAAAAAAGCTATTTAAGACTGCCGCACATTAGTGGCTGAATGGCTCCCCATCGCCGACGCCAAAAAAAAAAACCATAATTACTGTTGCTTATGACTGCAAGTACCTACTTTATGGCTCTCCGCAGCCAGCAAGTTTCGGAGGTAGAGAATAAATAGACGGAGGAAACAAAATCTAGGCACTAATTAGCATCTTCAATTATTTGTCTCTGAACGCGTTTGAAACGCTTATGATGCACATTGCCAATTACTATTATTTGGTTAGTGGAAAAGACCTGTTAAGTGCTAAGATCGTGTCGTAGCACCGGGTGCAGTACACTCTCAACTGAGAAGTGAGAACTTAAAAAAAAAAAATACAAAAAAACGCCGTGGTATGCGAATACCTACCTGAGTACTGCTAGAGGATTCTCTTTTTTGACTGCGGTTCAATTTGGATTTTTGAAGTCAGTGTCCAGTCCGGCAGCTGGGTTTTTTGCATTTACTTTCCTGTCAACTAGTGTAATTTTTATGTTTTAAAGTTTGTACCCTATAGTTGGGCAGAATTTGAATTTATCTCAAATGGAGGGAAAATCAAGGTGAGTTGTCTGCTTTTGTTAACCAAAACCAATATGGCCACCATGTTGACCCGAGGAGCAGCGTTAACCAACGTTATTTTGAGAAAAAATGGACCAAAGGTAATTTTGTACTAATTTTATTTATGGTAAAAAATAAAATAAACTTACCATCTAGCGTATACTTGCTTTTTTACTCTAGCATGTGCAGCTTAAGAGTATATTTCTGGACGATATGTATGTCAGGTCAAGCTCAAAGGTTGAAAAGATTCTGCTATTTTTTTATTAATGCAGCCCTGTTTTATTGGTTATTTGCTAAAAATAAATATCCAGTATAAATTAAAATTCTGCTATAAACTATTAAGAATAAGCATAATTTATTTTAAACAAATTAGATAAGTTCATGTCATTGTTTAAATCTTCTAGCCAGCGCCCTTTGGGCTTTAAGAACGCACAAATGTAAGTTACTACACAGAAATAGCCTAGTATCAGAATACGTTGATCCATAAATAGACAACACATTAATCTGACATAAGCTAAGGTCGTGTTCGCAGGATAAGTGCCGTAGTAATTGACATTGATCAGCAGTTACCGTATCAGTTAGTCCAAAGGGAATGACACATAACTGTTTGCATTGATTATCGCCTACTCCAATCGTTCCTCTCTGTACAAACATCAGGATTGCATTCTGATTGTTGGCCTGATATATTCTCTTCGGCGTCACGTTATCAAAGTAGTGCCCTTCCTTTTTAGGTCATTTGGTGGGCGTGTGGTTAAACATTTTTTGGACTTAGAAAATAATGTTCTACTTAATATCAAATTGTTATTAGGCGTGTGATATAAAATAATACATTTAAGGGCCTTAGAACAGCAACAGCCAACTGCCTGAGCCTGAAGATTATAATATATGAAGTACCATTTGCCTGATACCGCGCAAATACCTATCGTAAAGTACCGGTATGAGACAGGAGACTAGGTCAATTACTTCATTGTCCATCAAATATATTGACTGCCCGGTGAATCATTCAATCAACCTTTGTCCATGACCCACCAAGGTGGGATAGAAGGCGAATGTTTAGAGCCATCCTTAGAGTACTAGGTGCTCACTTCCGATACATACCATTTATCTTTGATATCATTGGTGATAATGCTTCATTGATATTCTTCGATAATCTAAATACACCATAATATTGCACATTGAATAAAAGCAGTATGATAGCAGTATGATAGCTATCTAATCTTAACTGTTTTATTTTCAGCTCCTAGCTGCAACCGGATGTGGTAAATGGCAAGAACAACAACGCAATTTGAATGTCCACGAACACATCAGCTACACTCTTCTGCGAGATGCCGGAATTCCAGTTCCAAAGTAGGTATTTAATTATAGGCTGCATTCATTCGCTTTTTTGTGAGGAGGGAACATCAGTAATCCTCATTGTCAACTTTTATGGGATAGCTATGGTTGGATTTCGAAGTAAAATAGTTATAATATTTGATAAAACGTAAGATTATTGTTTGCTAACCAGACGCGTTTTTCGCTTAGATTCGGCGTCGCCAAAACGAAAGAGGAAGCCGAAAAAATTGCTACGGATCTGAAGACCAGGGATATTGTGTTAAAAGCACAAGTTCTTGCTGGAGGTCGAGGTCGTGGTGCTTTTAAAAATGGTCTGAAGGGTGGCGTACGCATGGTCAATACACCCGAAGAAGCGAAGGAAATTGCTGGGAAAATGATTGGGGAGTATCTCGTCACTAAGCAGACCGGCGAGAAGGGCAGGATTTGCAACTCTGTCATGGTCACGGAGAGGAAGTTCCCACGAAAGGAATTTTATTTTGCCGTCATGTTGGAACGCGCTTTTTCGGGGCCCGTACTGATTGCCTCGAGTCAGGGTGGTGTCAATATTGAAGATGTGGCTGCAGAAAACCCCGACGCCATTGTTTATGAACCCATTGATATTGCCAAGGGTAAGTTTCATTCTGGGACGTATTTCACTTGCGTTAAGGCGGGGTTTCCACATACGTCAATATTCAATAGTAAATGTGGTTTTGACATGGTAGCAGACATTTTTAGTATGTCTTTAATGTCTGCTACCACGTCAAAACCACATTTACTATTGACTATTGACGTATGTGGAAACCCCGCCCAAGGAGATGATGCCATTGACTTGGTCACCATTAAGTCACCTCTAAACTATGTTATAAATCGTCTTGCTCCTTACATAGTCTTGATTTGAAAATGAAGGATTACTAAGTGCCAGTTTTCTCTCGTTTCGCTGCTTGCTTGGTGCTGACAATTGGTGAGAGTATGACTTATTTATGACTACTTTTCTTCTCTTTCAGGCCTAACGAAGGCTCAGGCTGAAAGAGTGGCAAAATGCGTGGGTTTGGAGAGGGAATTGCAAACGACAGTCGATTTGCTCCTGCGATTGTACGACTTGGCAATCAAAAAGGATGCTTTGTTGATCGAAGTAAATCCATATGCGGAAGATGTAAACGGAGGCTGTAAGTATAAGATCTAGCTACTGTAGATCATCTCATAAGCTGCTTCGAAAAATACTGTGAATTTAGGTTGAATACAGGCCCATCTGCTGCTGCAACAGTATTTACTCAGGGCTTATAATATTAATCTTTTATTACATCAGATCAGCTTTTTGACTGTAATTTTTATTGTTTCAGTCTTTTGCCTTGATGCGAAATTCCGTTTTGATGACAATGCTGAATTCCGACAAAAGGAAGTGTTCGCCCTCCGTGATTGGACACAAGAAGATCAGAAGGAAGTGGAAGCTGCCAAATTCGGACTAAACTATATTGCTCTTGATGGTAAATTTTTCAAGTCATTTAGGTAGGGTAACTAGACGTACTCTTTTTCAGCGTACAGCCCAAGGTATAGTGTATCTATATTATTTCTTGTTTTAAGCAGATGTACTCATTTAGAAAAAAATGCTTTACAAAGTGTCATTGTACACTTAAATATATGGATTTGAGCAGATTATTTAGAAAAATTACAAGGATCTTCGCTTTAATACGTTCCTATTTAAGGTGGATTGGAGCCACCTTCTTATAGCATAAGTCGCCTTGTCGCACGTACGTTTAGATCTTTAGCTCTAATCTACTTTTTCCTATGTATGAGGGAGCACGTCTTCATAGCAGCCCATATTGAAAGCACACAGAACATACATTTATTACAAGATCATAAGGATTTTCAAACATTCATTGTTGCAAAATATACTGTGGTAACGTAGTTCTTTCGTATAGGAATTCAATTTGTCTAATGCACAAATAGTTATTTCTTATGTTTATATTTGTCTGATTGACTGGTCTAGAGGAGAGAGGGGACATTTTTTTTTAATTTCTGGTGCCACCTGCCACGTCTTTTTCGTCCACAGACTTGTCCAAGACGTGGCAGGTGGCAGCACGAGGCATTCAGACTGCGAATGTCCAATCTTTCGTATATAGAACTCTGAGCTGGTCCTGTTTTCCTGAATCCGACAAAATTTCCAACAAGATAAGTCTCCATTAAAAAATAATTACATTCGCATATTTTATATACTGTATGTGTTGGCAGGCGATATCGGGTGCTTGGTAAACGGAGCTGGTCTGGCCATGGCCACCATGGACATTATCAAACTCCATGGAGGGGAACCCGCCAACTTTTTGGATGTCGGTGGCGGCGCCACTGCCAGTGCAGTCAAAGAGGCGTTCAAAATCATTACGTCCGATCCAAAGGTGAGATTTAGTTGGAGCGAAAAAACCGCCACCTCTAGCTAATCTATATGTTATATGCATGTTAGTGGGAAGATAGACTCAAAGGAAAGCTAAATGGTAGTGTAGCTTACTGTGCCGTTTTACTTGAAATTTTGGATCGATACTGGGATTTAAAAAGATTTGTGTAGGTGTGTGTGTGTGCAAAATTTCGGTTCATTGAGTTAAACGTATCCCCCTTTATTTAAGGCTGTTGTCGTGATCATAATCAATAATCAAAATAAATAAATATTGACTTTTTTGTTCTATTACTAAGCCTCTTACACGCAACTATTTTTTTTTTTTTTTTTTTTTTTGCTTAAGGGTATACAGCCATTTCCAAATCAACCTGGCAAAAGACGGGTGCAAGACTGCTATCGGGAGCTCACTGGACAACGAGGTTGCCTAGGGACCATCTAAAACAGCTTGCCCAACGTCCTACCACTTTTGTCCGATACTCTCCAGGAAGCGGACCACCTCCGTCAACACCTCTCCGTCCAAGTCTATATCCATATATGTGAATGGCGGCAACTTCCCCTGGTCCTGGAACCTGCTAATTAGCTGCTTCCTCTCCCGGCTGTATAGGGGGCACTCAAAAGTTATGTGGTCCGAAGTTCCCTCCTGATCTCCACTCTCACAGAGAGGAGACTCTCGAACACCGATCCGTGCCAGATGACTCAACCAATTTGATTTATTTGTTTCTAGGTCCACGCCATCCTAGTAAATATTTTCGGTGGCATTATGAGGTGTGATGTTATCGCTGAAGGTATTATTGCTGCGGCGAAGGAACTCAACTTGGTTCTTCCAATTATCGTCAGGCTTCAGGTAAGCTAGTCTTATATAACTTAAGGTAGAATTGTTGCAACTAATTTGAGCATGTTCGTTGATAACAAGCAGTTGGAAACTAATAATCGTTGCTGTGCCCGAGCTCTACGTCTGAAGCTCAGAAATTTTAATCCAAAATTACAGCAAAGGCTGTTCTTTTGAACATTTTTTTCACATTGTAATGTTTATGAGCATTGCCTTGTAATTTTTAAGCATGTTTATTAAGTTTAATCAACTGTTTGCTTAAACTCTTTCTAATGCGGATGCGCTTATTAAGCACTGTCGCTTTTTCCCATCTTGCGATGAAAAGAACCAAAGAACTAAGAAGTGTCACCTCTTCTTTTTTTGTCCACTTTAATGTGATAAGTATTATTAAAGCCTTTCCAATATTATGTTGTAGACGAATTATAAAGTAGGCCCTAATGCTTGAACTAATAATGGGCCGGATATTGCATTTACAAACAATATTAAACATATTTCAATGATCCAATAAAACGTTATTGAAGCCAGAAAGGCCACGCAAATGAAACCTTTTTCATTTGCTATTGCTTATGACTTATAATTGAAACCTTTAATGGCCTTTTTGAGATTCGTGTCTCAGCTGATGGTTACACTACTAAATCGTTACTTCAAAAAGTGTGCCAAGGAACAGGCCTCAAAATTCTTTACGGTGAAGGTTTACTAGTAGCTGTGTATAAACGCTAACATATTCTATTGCTTCAAAATTCTCAGAAGTGAAGGCTTACTGTTGTTTGCAAACGTTAACACATTCCATTACCTCAAAATCCTCTGAGGTGAAGGCTTACTAGGTGCTGTGTACAAACGCTGACGCATTCTATTGCCTCATAATTCTTACAAGTGAAGGCTTACTAGGTGTACAAACACTAACGAATTATATTGCCTCAAAATTTTCTGAGATGAAGGCTTACTGGGTGCTGTGTACAAACGCTAACGCATTCTGTTGCCTCATAATTCTCACAAGTGAAGGCTTACTAGGTTTACAAACGCTAACGCATTCTATTGCCTGTAGGGCACAAAAGTGACGGAAGCTAAAGCTATGATCGCTGAGTCAGGGCTGCGTCTTATAGCCACTGATGACCTTGAACACGGCTCCCTGCTGGCTGTCAAGTGCGCTGAGATTGTTAAATTGGGACGAAGTGTTGACCTTGACACGACCTTCATTCCTCGAAAATGTACTCCCTCACCCTGATTCCTATCCATTCCACTCTATGTTGTGTTGTCCATCCAGGTACATATACATCCTCAAACAGATAGAACTAGGGTCCCAATGAACAAACGTTCTGTAGCAGCAGTGAATGAGGTTCTGTAGGGACAGGTTTGGTCACTAGGTTCGCTGACGACAAACCGATATCCATATTATTCAAAATGGCCGCCGTTTGCATGTGAAAGCTAAGCTCTTAGCATCTAATTAATTCTTTTAATATTTTTTATAATATTTTTACTATGCCTGGACCTTATTTCGCTGCATATAATTTAATATATATATTCTCCATGATTTATAGAAAAATATCACTTTAAAATAATACATAAATAAAATAATTTTAAAATAGTATTGTGGCTTATGGAAAAATCAACACTTTGATATCAGTGCAACTGGTGCTGCCATCTACAAAATGACGTCACAAATGAACCTCATTACAGTTGCTCCTAAGTCACCGTATTTGAATTCCTGCAATTTTATAGTTATGCAATTGAACTCCCCTTTGTGTCATTTTTTTATGTTTGAATTCTGTGGAGGCAGTAATACAAGTGAATAGTAAACTTAAGGCCGGCAGCGCAATGGCCGTAATCTAGAGTTGGGGCGTTCCAGGTATTCTGGGGAACTGGCGTTATCAGTCCCAGTTACTAAAAAAGAACGGTTCTTAATAAGCGTTCTTTTAGGAATCGTTCTTGGTAGTTGGGACTAAGTAATTCCGTTTTTTCTACATGTTTCTTACTTTCTCGTTCTTTCTTATAATCAAGGCCGTGTCCAGAGGGGGGGGGGTGCAAGAGTTCCGGACCCCATCCGAAATAAGGGGGCTTTACACTGGACAGAATGGACTTTCGATAGCAAAAATAATATAAAAAAAATTGTGAGATCAAAACAAATCATGAGACCCCCCCCCCCCCCCAAAGCATCAATTCAGTCACAAAATGCAACTTTATTAGAATTATCACCTGGTACAGGCGCAAATATAACAATGAGTTGACAAACGACCGTTACGTGGTGGTCCGCAGTTGTTGCTTTAAGTTAGACCCCAATGTGGCATGCTTAGCGTATGCAAAAGCGATTTTATATACATTGGTCTGTGAGCAAATGATGCACATTTAGAAAACTATTAGGCTTTATTTAAGCTAAGTATCAGTGCACTGCGCAGTGGATCCTGTCTGAATCCGTCTGAAATTTGAAGATTATTTTTCCCCATACTTAGCTAATGTAAAAATGAGTAAAACATATCATGAATAACACCTTGCCATTGTTTTCTGTGGAGTAAGAACTTGTTTTACGTAAGTGGCGATCAATTCAATAATCTGCGTTCCCATTGTTTCCGTGGAGTAAGAACTTGTTTTACGTAAGTTGCGATCTTTCAATAACGTGCGTTCCCATTGTTTTCCGTGGAGTAAGAACTTGTTTTACGTAAGTGGCGATCTTTCAATAACGTGCGTTCCCATTGTTTTCCGTGGAGTAAGAACTTGTTTTACTTAAGTGGCGATCTTTCAATAACGTGCGTTCCCATTATTTTCCGTGGAGTAAGAGCTTGTTTTACGTAAGTGGCGTGGCTGGTTGCATGGCATTTTGAATGGCGTTCTTTTTAGAACCGAATATTCTTGTATACGAGAACCGTTCCAACTAGTTCTTAGATGAAGAACCGTTCTTTGGAACGACTCCAATAAGAACGACCCACCTCTACCGTAATCTACAAATTTTCACTGTGAGTGACTTTGTTGCATAACCATATTTTTGTTGTGAATAATAATAATAGTGTAAAAAAAAGTAGAAAAGTTTATTGCAGAAGTTGGCCGGCGGAAGGACTGTACTGATTATCTAAATGAATTATTTACTAAATTGCAATGTTTTGCTGGCATTTTATCTTACAGACTTATCAGGTACATTTACCTAATTTGATATTGAACAATTTATTTAAGGGAACAGAAATTAATTTTTAATAAATTCTGATAATGATTCTGTGAAGCCTAGCGACGACCATGCACGACAAATTTTTAATAAATAGATTATTTTATTTGACAGCAAATCTTATCGTCTACCATTATTTAAGCGGTATGTAACAACACTCGGGCGTCGCCCTGCAGTACATGATAATTGTAAACATGTAATATTAAAAAAAAAATTGTTCTATTGGGCGGGGTTTCCACCGACCGGCAAGGGCTAATTACAAAAACGGTGATGTGATAGCAGACATTCAAGACTTAGGTGGTGGTTCCACCGATCTCGCATTGCAGAATGCAAATGACATACAACAATTCGTTATTTTTATAAAAGCCAATCAATATGTTGGTGCTCAACATATCCCATGACGCCATTTTTTAATTTTATTTTAGTTTGTTTGTGATTTGATCAATTTTAACAATGGCATAGAGTAAAACAAACATTTCCGTCAATGTCATTTGCATTCTGCAATGCGAGATCGGTGGAAACGCCACCTAAGTCTTGAATGTCTGCTACCACGTCACCGTTTTTGTAATTAGCCCAGGCTGGTCGGTGGAAACCCCACATTACTGAACAAACTTGGAGCAGGCCTTCAGAAGCATGGTCCAAAAAAGACGTGGGACTTAGAACCAACATACTGTTGGGTCTTTCTATATCTTTCTATAAAACATAAGTATGAGTATATTTCCAGAATTAATAAAATTTGTATTTCCATAACACGTTGAATGCTTTTGCTGAGCAACCCAATTAGACCTACTATTGGAATTGGCCAACAAGGAACGGTTCTAAATTTCCAAAAATAATGTGTTGTTTTACCGTGCTTTGAAGGAACTTGGGAAGTTGCTGCATTTACAGGATTATTAGGTAGTCTACTCGCAAGTTCTTTCCGCTACTCAAATTCGATTGATACTGACTTTGGGCAACTATTTTCTCTGTAGGCTATTTTAATATATATACTGTATAATGTAAAATAGGTGTAAGCGCTAAATTAATGTGTTAAACCATAACCTAATTAATCGTTCTTTTATTCCTTTTATTTATGGTTCCTTTTCCTTCCTTTCTTTTGAATTTCCGAATAAGGTAACGATAATTTTACTTTTTTAACATGGGGTCTATTTTGTCATCATATCACTTTTGTATCATCTATCATCTGATAGCCCATGAAATAGGCATCCGAATGACATTCTTTTGCATGTGACTCCTTTAATTTTCCATTCATCCATTAATTCTTTTCCTTCCTCATTTCATGGTCTACTAGTCGATCAGTTGTGGTTGTCAAAGCTTTGGGGAAATTAAAATGTACTGGTACAGAGAATCAGAGACAGTAAATAATGCGAGCAATTGAGGTTTCGTATTTGCGCATCGAATTTCATGTTACTTTCAATTTGTATTTTTCCAAGGCCCGGCCCGACCATCGCTTGAAAAGTATCTAAGGTATATGGGATAGTACCACCATATAACAATGCATGGCGGTGCCTTGTAGTATTCCTTCCTTACATTTCAAGCGGTGATGGGAGCCACCCCTGTCCCGCCTTCGAGCTGGACTGGGCTGCTATAACAGCCAGGTAAGTCAATGGGTAACCTCGCTACCATAGAAGATAATTTCATTCTAACTTATCTCTGTTTTTAGATATTATTATTGTTATTATCATTGGGCACTTGCTTACTGTATGTATATTGGGTGACTGACTTTTTTGGGTTAAAAGGTCATGGAGGCCAGTAGGTACAATAGGTTGACACAATGCCCTCACACGGCAAAGATAACGGGTTCGAGTTCCGCTCTCTCAAGTTTTTTCTTCATTTCTCTTTTTGCTGCCTTAGATTACGAAATACGTAGGCTAGTTCTGGATACATAAACTAAAAGATATGCTGATGAAACATAATATGCAGACTCCAAGCACCAACACAAAGCATTCGTATTTTAAAATATCAAGTATTTGTAAGCAATAATGTAAGCAATAAGCATCATTATATATCATGTTATGAGCAAATGGGAGTAAAGTTGAAAAGGAACTATCCATTGTAGAGCTATAAAAAATGTCGCATCCCTTAGAAGAAAGATTTCTCGGCATTTTGATGTATGATATGTGACCGCCACTAACATTGAATGCTCACCGTTTTCGAACGCCCTCCCCCGGACGGCTTAACCAACACCGTTTTTTACACTTGTCGATTTCGAAAATTGTGTTAGAAAAGCCACATGTATCAAAATGCCTAGGAAAATTTCTTCAAAGGGATTTTATTCTTTTGATACCCCTACGATTGCTATTTCATGAGATGTTTTGATTTTTACACCTGTAAGGCTTTCCTCCTCCGATTGTCTATTAAGTTAAGTTGCTCCCACTAAGTCAGTTGCGTTATTTATCCTAACTAATTAATTAATTATAATTTGTAGGGAACGAAAGTTGAAGAAGCCAAGAAAATGATTAAAGAGTCGCGGCTGCGAATACAGGCGAAGGACTCGCTGGACGAGGCCGCGGACCTCGCCGTCAAACTCTCGCACATTGTCAAACTCGCCCGCACCGTCGACCTCGACGTTTCTTTCGAATTTCATAAGTATCATTAAACTACCCAAACTATTAAATTCATATGCGAACACTATGATTGTGATGAACGGCACTGTTTATTGGACAATTTTTCCAAATTTTGTTGACAACAAAGGCCGACTTGAGTTAATTTAATTTGATAGCATTACTTAAGGCACCGATTTCCCAATATTTTGTAAGCAAAACATGCCTGGGTAATTTGTAGTTAATTAATTTCCTTTCACAGCCGCAAAGACATGAGAATGGTCTTATGAAAAATTGCTATTACCTATTAGAACGTCCTGATAGTGTTATTACTCTAAAAAAAATAACACGATAAAATGCATTATCCAGATTTCATAGAATACCTGCGGGTTAAATAGTCTGCACTACGAGGAGGTAATTATTGTTGTATTTTTTATAACGTTTTCAAAAGACTCTTAGGTGCTCGTTGCCGTGGATTGAGAAAATAATTCATTTCGTGGCTACTAATTTTCCCGTAAATTGAAAAGCTGTTGACCAGTTTTTTCAATTTTGATAATTTGATCACGATACCCCCCCCCCCCCCTCCCACTTTGAACCGAAATAAAGCAGCAATTCGCTTTTTTATTACTCAAAGTGTCTTGACGTTTGTGCGGCTTTTCAAAAAAAAGGGACTATGTCACCCTAGCGTAGGATTTCTTCATGCTATTTGAAGTAAAAAAAAGCTCTTATTCAAAGCAAGGTTGACGTTCGGTGTCTTCTACGTAGCCTACTTTACCATGACTTATATGGCGTAATATTTGTACTGCAATTGAACTTGACTTGAAGTTGTAATATGTAAGTTTCTAAAATCTTGTTAAGCTTATGCTAGTAGAATTAATTACTGCACTTGTCGCTAGAAAATTCACGTAGGCTAAGCTTTGTTGGCGGTTTGCTTTGCCCTCTGTTGTAACTTTGATTTGTGAAATTTACTATCTTTCTCATCTTGGCTGGCATGAAAGAAATATTCATTTTCGCGTTGTGCTGGTTCATTGTGGATACTCAGTATTGTTGGTTATTTGGTTATTCCTACGGCCCTACTTTTAATATATTCTGTTATTTATTGTTGATTGTGGTTTAGTTAATTTGAGCCAAGTAACCGTAACTATTTACTGCAGTAGGCTCTATGATGTGTAGTAGTAGTAGTAGTGTTCGTCGGGTTAATAACGACTTAGGCCTCATATTTGGGCCCATAGAGTGACCCCGACTTGACTGTCCTATGCCAGCCCATAGGACAGTGGACCTCCTGATTATAGTGAATTCCGAACCACTTGGGAAACACAGTGAAGTCACACGATTAGTTCGGAGGTGACCAGGGCAAGTCCTACCATGTTTCCCTACCGGCACTGTGCACACGACCAAGTTATCTGCAGCTTTGAACTTGCTGGATTCAACTTGGTATGGCGGCCGGCTATGATGTGTAGTACTTAGGTACCTACCAACAGCATAGTAATCGCTTGAGATAATTTAATTTTGACGACGTATAGCGAATTTCTTGAATTGATCTACCTTTTTTTTAAATTTTCATACAACAGGAACATATTCAACAGGACTACTTTAGGTAGCCTATCTATCTTGACTACCAGTAGACCTATTATAGTAGATAAAAAGAAAAAAATAATTGTCTTTATTTTCCATATGGGAGAATAAAGACAAAATATAATTTAAATAAATATAATTTTTATATTTCAATTTCCTAGATACCGTAAGTCGTTCGAACAGCTAGTCAAAGTCAGCTATACTGGTTTTCTTGTAAATGTTTACATAAGTAACGTTGTTAAATATGATCAAATCCCATTTAGTAATGAACGGTCCGGAGAACCTAATTTTGGCTCCGCTGATTTTTAGTATTTCCCGTGTATTTTCGGTCGTAGTCAATCATTCTTCGGTTTGGTTCGAACCCATGACTGATCCAATTTTTTATTACAAAGCCTAATACAACAAAGACAGGAACTTGACCTTCAGGCCAGGGTTGCCATATAAAAAAAACTAAAAAGACACAGGGTAGCAGGAAGGAGGACATTTCGTAGAAGACATGGACTGAAGGGGTATTAAAATTAATAGGTACTAAAAAGAATGAACATATTCAGCGGTTTTGGCTACTATCAGCAATTTTATGTAGCTGTTTAAGGGTCAGGCACGCATGCACAACATACATACAAACAAGGGTGTGTGGAGCACCGGTCCGAGGCTTTCCGAAAAATTGGCGCAAAGCCTAGTAGGAGGAAATTTTTTTAAACTTAAGCGCATTTTGATAGTGAATATGAGATTTTACAGATCAAGACATACTTAAAATATCTCCAAGCAGGGGACTCGGGGCTCCCTGGAGGGAACTTTTGTTAAAATAGGGGTGCAAAACAGTGGGGTTTTATGAATTTTGAAAGAGATATAGAGAGAATCTCCCTTCACGGAAGAAAAGTGAAATTTGCATTTTACAAAATGATTGTTGGAATATTTATGTTAAAATATTTTTGTAAAAAAGAGGAGGAATTTCAACATTTTATCAAAAGTAGCAAGTACAGATATATTTTTGACCAAAAAGGAGGACGTAGAGTGTAGACCTATGGCAACCCTACATTTGATCTAGGTCTACAATACTATTATACTACAGCTGTACAGTACTAGATGACTAGAATATAATTTAAACTTCAGCTAGCGAGTGTTCGCCTACAGTGAGCGGCGTAGCCAGAATTTTTTTTTTTTTGGGGGGGGGGTCCAGTTTTCATGCAACATCAATACATAAAGTTTGCCCGCTTACGATAGGTTTTCGAATGGGGTAGTGTTTCATTTGGCTCTCCCCCCCCCCACATGCATGGTCATGATCTTAATTTCCTCACCCGAGGGGTCGGGGGGCGCGGGGGCTACCCCGAGAAATGTTTTTTAAAAGATAGGCCTGAAAAAGTTCATGTCGGCAAAAAATTTTTGATTTTGCTGACTAACTTTATTAACAAAACTGGAAACAGGGGGACCGGGGTCTCCCCGCTGAATTTTTTCAATAGATATATCTGAAAAATTTGCTGTTTGCTAACCTTGGGGGGGGGCGGACCTAGCTGACCCCCCCTCCCCCCCCCCCCCCCCCCGCCACTGCCTACAGTATATAATGGCTATGTAACTTACTTAAGTTATTTGTCTTTTATGCCAAGACACTATAATCCTAAATCCCTAATATTGGCCGAACCCAGGGGAGTCTTAGGGATCCGGACCCCCTCCGAAATAAAAGGGCTGTATACTGGATAGAATGGACTTTAAATAATAAATTTTTTTAACTCCCCCCCCCCCAAAAAAAAAAAAAAACTGGGCACGGCCTTGTAGGCCGCCTAATAGCCTAATAATATGATGGGGCTGAGAGCTGCCCTGGAGATCAATTACCGGTGGTGGGAGCACATTAATCTATTGCGGTGTGGTACGAGTAGTGTTGCAGACTCTCTCGGTAGAGAGAGGCGCCACTCCGTTTTTTATTGACTTCAATTTGAATGTTTTAAAAGCCATCCCTTGCCCCTGCCCCATTTACCAGTCTTGACTCTTGAAAATTACACCATCAGTGGCGTTGTGTCTCATGTAGCCTGGGATAGCATTTACGCCCGGCAAAAAAATATATACTCACGGGTATATAGGAACAATTTTCAATGAGCCAAGCCTAGATTTAGGAGTCAGGGGCACATTCACATTTTGTCAGTAGCATACTAAAATTACACTCAGGATCGCCGCAGCCTGCATTGCAATGTATACTAAATTGGGCTGCTTACATACTAAGTTAAATGTATGCTATTCTGTGACTTGGGCTTAGCGCACTAAAAGAACAAAAGTAGTAGGTTTTAATCCGGTCGCATTCTGAGAAAGCCCTTTAGAATACTTCCCCTTTATTCATTACCGTACCTACAAGTATTCATACCGATAAGTAGCTCGAAATCGGCTATAAGCGAATCAATAGGATTTGGTTCAGGGACGGTTTCAGGAAAAGTTGGCGGGGGGGGGGGGGGCGGTGGTCGGAAAAATAAATATCGCGTTTCTTTTACTTGAGTAATAATTTTTCTTAATTTCCTTCAAAAGTCCATTCTATCAAGTATAAAACTTTTTCTCTTGGGGGGGGGGGGGGGGGCAAGGATCCGTCCCTGATTTGGTTTCATCTCTTTAGGTTGAGCTCCATTTAGGCTTTTTGAAAGATAGTTACCCTATTATAAGGTATATGGACTAAGCAGTTGGATTGTTATTCATTTTCAGGTAACTCATAAGGACAGATTTCAAAACATTTTTTTGACAAGAAATGACTGTATTTTTGACGAAAATAATTTAATTTTTCGTTCCGCATCCACATAGATTTGAATGTCGTAAGATTAAAAATTCATAAAAAATCAAGCTTTTTCAAAAAACAGGCTGTTTCCCCGACTGATTTACTACTAAATATTTTATAAAATCGGTTTAATGAACTTCATCAGATTTTACAGAAGTAATAATATCGTATTTCAGATGAGAAAATTTAAATTTCCTTCGAAAGTTTGCATTTTTTTTTTATGATTTTTTAATCTGATTAAATTTACTTTCTTACTAACTCTGTCAGCTTTGGAGCGAGAAAAAGAATTTCAAAAATCCACGGCAATTCCTGGTTTACAAGTTACAGAATATTTTGAAATGTCTTCCTTAATGGGGGAGACAAAATTAATCGGGGGGTACAGTTCTCAGAAAATTGGAAAATATAGGCTACGATGATTCCATTTCACTCATGTCTAGGTAATTCCTGCGTGGTTTTACAGAATTTATCACATTTTGAAATTGGAAAATATAGACCACGATAATTCCATTATACTCATGACTAGGTAATTCCTGCGTGGTTTTATAGAATTTATCAAATTTGGATCCACGGGGGGGGGGTCATGACCCCCCTAAATAAGTTATTTCATAAGATAATTTTTAAAAAAATTAATTGAATAAAACTCAAGTTTCCAACAAACAAATTAGTAAGTTACCTTTTAAACTTACATAGAACTAATTCACTTACCCCTAACCCCAAATTTTCCGCTGGATCCGCCCTTGAGCCTGGCTTACCTGTATATTTCTCTCCAATTATTGGACCTCAATGACGATTTTTCTTCCAAATTATTCGAAATTATGGGATGGTAAAATGATGTTGCTGGTAGTTGGGACTTGGGGGTCTATTGTGCCATCACCATCTCCTGTTTATGGCTTTATGCATATAAACGATTAGGCCTAAATTAAAATTAATTGCTACTAATAAATAAGAAGGGTCACTTCAATAGTATAATAAACAAGCAACTCTGATTGACTCGAAGTAGGCTATCTGTGTCGTAGTGTCGTCAGTAATTACGTATTAAAATAATGAGTATAAGAGGTTCGAGCCGCCACTGGAGTGGTTGTGGCTAGCAGTTGAGAACCACTATCCAGAACATGGTAAGGCTCTCCGGGGTTTGAAAGATCTCCTCAGCATTAATTCAATTATTTTATTTCTTTTATACGTTGTTGACTTGCTGTCTCTCCTCTTCCTTACGGTATCACAATAAAGAATGTTAGACGGGTATTCCACATACGTCAATCGTCAATGAAAAATTGAAAAATGACGTATATTGACGTGGTAGCAGAATTTTTAATATGTCTTTAATGGCTGCTAAAACGTCATTTTTCAATTTTTCATTGCCGATTGACGTATGTGGAATACCCGCCTAAAGTCAGTCGCCAATCACTGCCGTAAAATCTATTTTTTTAAGCATTATGCAATTATTACAATCTTATTGGATAATATATAGGCCTACACGGCCGTGCCCAGGGGCAGGGGCGTCCACTACCCACTACGGGGGGGGGGGGGGAGCACGGAACTTTTTGCCCCCAGACTTTTTGCTGGGGGGCTTTGCCCCCCCCCCCCCAGCAAAAGCGGCTTAAAGCCTAACAGTTCCCATTACTTCACCTGGGCATTTCCATTTTGGCGTTAGTAAACATTAAACTTAAACTTGAAAAACTTTGTGAACGAAGTCATAAACCAAACGTCAGTGCGTCGATCGACATGGAGCTGGAGCTATGATTCTAAATATTCTGACAAGTTATTGATGATTTATTTTTAATTTTTAATAATTGTTATTCACTAGTATATTATGTAGGTATACATTCTATATTCTGTAAGAAGTTAATTCAAACACGCTTTTTTCATTGGCGTAAATAGGGGGGGTCCTTGGGCCCCAGGGGCAGCTACTGGCCGTACCCCCCCCCCAAGATTTCTGGTGACAAAGATGTTATGGAGGCGAAATGCATATAGTATCCACAATAACGAAAGGGAAATTAATTTATGGTACATGCTTATTTTACATGAAAGACATCATGAAAAAAATCAACATATTGACCAAGCATATACTTTCACAAAAATATATTATTCAAAATGCCTAAAACCCCATTATTTGAGACCTATTTTTTCAAATTTTTTCTTCGGGGGAGACCCCCGGGCCCCCCTCAGTGGTAGGTTTATTCTTCGGTAAAATCTCTTGTCTCAACTGTACTGCTTGCAAAATGCATAAAACCTCACTAATTTAGGCCCATTTATCAATTTTTATTTCCGGAGGAGACCCCCAGGCCCCCCTTTCACCAGGGTATAATATGCGTAAAACCTTGTAAAAACATGAGTCTATTCATTTTCTTTTCTCCGGCGGATCAAAGTCTTGGGGTCCTAAAGTCCCCCCCCTCCCCCCCAGAAATGTTGGGAATTTATGCCAATGGCTTTTTGTTTTAGCTTTTTTAATGGTAGCAACTTAGTAAAGCCAAGGGGTACAACTGCAGGCGCGAATATAGAATGAGACCAAGGAGGGGGCTAAGAATAAATACGATTTTTTTTTTTAATAGGGCTGAAATATTGGGGCTTTACGCATTTTTAGTGCAATAAGGGTGTTATATATTTTAGGTAATTAATACAATCGAGCACAAGGGGGGCCCGGAGGTCTCCCCCGGGAGAAAGTTTGTGAAAAATAGGATTGAAATAGTGGGGTTTTACGCATTTGAGGAACCTAATGGGGGGGCTATATAGCCCCCCGCCCCGTAGATCCGCGCCTGTAGCCTATGTAAACCTGTATGGTTTGAAGAATTTATCCATTAATTCATTAATAAATTACGTTAAAAAAAATTTGGACTCCCCCCCCCCCTCCCCCCGAAATCCAAACCTGGGCACGGCCTTGTAGGCCTATAGGTCACATTGAATCGACACTGGCTGTCAAAAACCTTGATTCATGCCCGAACTTAGCTATGTCACGCTTGACGCTTTATAAGATAAAGATAATGTAAGCTTGTCTCAGCTTGTCCATTATTGCTTGTAGCTGGTGTAGGTTGACATCGAGGACCTGTTAGTGGCGGATCCAGCACGGAGAGGTCACGGCGTCACGACCCCCTTCAAGCGCCCTGTAGGGCACCAAAATGAGACACAATTAGTAAACAAAAATATTATCTAATTTCAAAAAATGGGTAATAAAAAATAATAAGTTAACTAAGTTAGCTTTGTTAGCAAAGGTCCGCAATTTTGGCCATAAAAAGCTGGATCCGCCACAGGGACCGGTACCAGTTTGCCACCGGCAAGAATTCTTGCGGACACAAAACCAATAAACTCCGAAAATACATGGGGGTCGTTGGCAGGGCAAAGTTCAACGGGCCAGTATATAAAAAAAGCCCTTCTTCAATACTAAGTTAAAAGTTACTCTACATTTATTGCTTTCCAATGTATACGTAGTATAAGGAAAGCTTTGTGACGGTCGAAATGTTCGATTCCGAGAAATCAACGGATTTACACGTATTAAGGTCCCAGGAACCCAAAAAAGTGGTTTTTACGAAATGTCTGTCTGTCTGTCTGTGCGTCGATTTCCGGGCAAACTACTCAGTCGATTTTGATGAAATTCGGCATGTAGGTTCACAAAAATCATACCTCGAGACTATTTTTTTTATTTTAACTCAATTTGGGGGGGTTTTTATTTTCAAAAAACTTCAAAAAAACGTCTAAAAAAATTATTTCCCAAAAACGGCTCCAACGATTTCTTTTAAATTCTCATATATTGTAGTTGTTGTTAATGTTGATAAAATGCGGGGGGTCGCTTGCCCCTTGATAGTTTCCTTCTGGGGGTAAAAAAATAAAAATGACTAAATTTTTATGAAAAATGACTAAACAATAATTTTTCTGCGACACCTTTCTATCGATGATTTCTACCTTCAGGTATGTTTTAGGTGTTAAATTGAGTAACGAAACCGGACAGGTTGCTTTCCCAAAAAAGTATTTGTTTTTGTACAAAAAAATGTTTTTTTTAAAAAATGATAGAAAATTCACGCTCTAATGCATTGCGACCCCTATGCCAGTATTGCTGTGTGGTAATGCGTTGGTCTGACCCATCTAGAATTTACCTCACCACCAGTGACGAGTGACGTCAGGTGGACAACCCCCCCCCCCTCCCGAGATATCGGAAATTTAATCATAGGAAAATTATTTACCATGAAATTACTAATTTTCTCTATCTACTAATTTTGATAAATTGGAAAGCATGTTCGAGTAAACTCGGACCGGTTCTTTATCATGAATTGACACCCTCTGCATCCACGCCTGTTCAATAAAAATATAATATACAAATTTTCCAAATAACACAAGACACAATATAGAAATTAATTATATTGCATAAAATTAGTTATGGTCTGTACTTCAGTGGAAATTCTATTGAAATAATTAAATACAATTTATGTGAGCAACTTCTGTATAATATAGCTGCTAGGTCCAGGGCGGATTATCAGCTTTGAGTGGGTACTTTTTCAGTTTTACCGACCGCGGCACGGCGCAAGACTTTTTTTTTTAAAGTTAGGTTAAATAATAGGAAATGATATTTAAAAAAAAAAAAGTGTTTGGCAACAAAGAAATTAAGGTATTGCAGGCGGGAAATAAGAGGGGGTCCGCGTTTGTCATAATAGTAAATATTTATTCTATGGACAGGATAGTACGATACTACGATACGTAGATTCGAACAGCTAAACTGCATTTGCAATTTATAGGTGTATGGAGTTTTGACCTTATATAACGTAAACTTCAAACTTCACTTCATTCAACCTGTAATAATAAATGAGTGGGAGAAGGGTACCCCTTCTTTGTTTCCTACTAAGCATAAAATAATGCCGGGGAAAGCTACAACCCCCCCCCCCCCCCCCCCCCGGGAAAATTTCCTGTAAGAAACTCTGCGGCCTGCATGTAGGATAACAAAACTATTGTCCAGGGGCATTTATTTCATTTTGTGCTTAACTGAATTTTATCCCCCCAAAAACTACTAAGTAACTTATTTAAGATTTTTCTCGAAAACGGCTCCTTTTTTTAACTCACTACAGGTAGTTACTTCGTTAACTCGTTATTAATGTAAAAAATTCGATTTCACTTGATAGTTTGGTTCTGGGACTAAAAAAAAAAAAAAACTAGAACTATAACTTAAATGAACGGTCCGTATGTTTCCTATTTTGGCGTTAGTGAGGGTCCAGATTCTCGGCGTTCTCCGATTGTCCAATAATATTTATTTTCCATCCACCTAATGCAGTAATGCCTCCTGCTGTTTTTTGCAGTACCTGTTATGTTAGAACATTGTATTGTACACACTACACATTGTACAACCGTTATACTATAATTATAATGGATTTATAAATAGGATGATGACTGATGGATCATCTCGCATACAGGTTCTTTTCTTTGAACCTCATCAAATAAGTTTGTTAGCCCTTGTTAGTTGTTATCAATGCAACAATGCTATGTACAGTATGGCCCCATTAGCCCCACAAATAAATGGTTTGTTCATCGTACTAGAGCATGGTGCAATTGAATATACAATATATCACCATTATATGTAATTATTATTTAATGATGATGGTCCGAATAAGTTTAAGTCACATAATATAAAATGGGATATAACTTAGTAATATTGTATAATATGCATCCGCATATAGCACTGGCCAGACTTCTCCTCTTTACGAGCCGTCCTGTTTTATGATAAAACCCTTAAGAGGATGTGGAACGTATAGAAAAATCTGATGTTTTTATTAACTTTACTAAGCAAGTTATATTACAGAATTCGTCTAAGCTATTCAATTTGTAGACAACTAAGTATTTCATACATATTATTTTAATGAATTTTTAATGTTAGGTAAAGCTGTCCAGTGGCGTTAAGATAAGTTTTCGAGGGGGGGGGGGATGCATCATTTTCATTAATCATGAAAAAAGTAAAATGAAGATAATGGGGGAAGCGGACGGAGTGACGGACGTAAGTAGCTTTTAAATTAGGGGCATGATCTTGGTCAGGCGCCCGAGGGTTCAGTTCGGTTCGTTGCGGGGTTTTACGCATTTTGATACCAGCAGTGACGTTTAGATTTTATAGGCGAAGAATATTACTGCAAAGAAGGGGAGCGAGGGAATTTTTTTGTTGATGAAATAGGCCTGAAATAGTGGGCATTTTCACATTTTGTCAGCAAAAATTTTAGATTTTGCAGACGAAGACTTTCATAACAAAACTAGTTACACTCCAGAGGGGCCGTGTTTTTTTACATAGGCGCAAAATCTTTCTTTTTCTTTCTTTCTTTCTACATAAATGCGGGGCTATCGCCTATAAGTGGTCGTCTTATCAGTGGCGGATTAAACAAAAAGTTTTGGGAGGGGCGGATGCTTTAAAAATTACAAGGCAATGCTTTGAACATAGATATTCGCATATTTCTAGAACAGGATGGCAGGGGGGGGGGGTCTCCCCCGGGGGAATAATTTGAAAATATTGTATGTGCAAAATAGTGGGGTTTATACGAATTTTTACAGCAGTAAAGTATAGATTTTTAAAGCTTACAAAGGAACAAAGGAATGCTTTAATGCTTATTCATTGCTGGAAACAGGGGGGCCCGGGGGTCCCCCCCCCCAGGAGGAAAAATTTGAAAATATAAGTGCAAAATAATTTTTGCAGCGAATATTGGGGCCAAAGGCCTTTTCTTACAATAAAACTAACTGCTTCAAAATAATATTGTAATAAACAGTAAGTAATCTTCTCCTTCTCACATCTATTTCTACTCATTCTCTCACGCAATCACTCTATGTAACTTAATAGGAAACGCTTCTTTTTAATTTTTTTCCATAGCTTTGGGTGCCTTGGGGGGACCGCCCAGCCCCTTTAATCCGCCACTGCGTCTTATTCGCTTGAATGGACAAGCTGAGACAAACTGACCATTGACGCAATGTAAATTAGTAATAAAAAATAAAAATTAAATGTCAGATTTTCTGGTGCCGATTGTGTTTGTTTTTCCTCAACCCCTGAATGTTCTTTGTAAACAGCAGTGGTGAATCTTCTCTCAATTCTCTGTCAACTCTGCGAATTTACCCTTACCTATGAGTAATTAGGAATGCATGCCTGAAGGGTTGAAAACGGAAGTGAAAGCACTAAAAACTCAAATTGCGTTTTATAGCGGAAATTTTAATTTTTAACCCAAATTTCTTCGAATAACTTAGAAAATGAAGAAAAAAAAAGTAATGGTGCTGAAAATTGCACGAGATGTGGCATGCCTGACTGCAATTAGCCGGCCCCCCATGGGCGGAGTCACGTCATGCTGTCATGGAGCGCCGCACCCCCTCATTGGTCCATTCTCCCGCAATCTAATAAGAAGGTCACGCCAATGTGTTATTGCATACGGTCGTAGTTTTTGTTGAGGCACATCATTTATTATAAATGAGCCAGTTGGCTTAGTTAATAACGGCTAATGGAATAAAGTTGTTGTAATGGAAAATGCCTGTCGCGCAGTGTTGCCAGGTTGTCTTACAAGGCCTAATGGGCGGCCACGTGCCCGCCGGCGCGGCTATCCCACAGTCCAGTCCAGTCGCCTCCTAAGAATGTCCTGCCCATGGAATTTCTGTATTTTTTCTTTTCTTCTTTTTTGTTGTTCAAGTCTGGCCGGCGACGACGCTGAGGCGCTGAACAAGGTCTGATTCATCTGATGCCGATGGTGCCTCCGGACTGTGGTGGCTTGTTTAGATTAGCCCATAGGGGCACTATCATGTATAATTTCGATATCGTACACCTATGTACTGTACTGTAATGCCAAATGCCTGGAATAAAAAAATAGTACATGTCTATGTGTCTGTCAATCGGGTGAGAGGGGGGGGGTTTGGTAGTTAGCCCCTCTTTCTTTGGAAAGAACGATTGGAGTTACATTATAAGAATAAGGCTATATACTCGTACATACTGTATGTACTGTATATAGAGGTTCAACAGTCTACTCTCTCATCTCAGAGTTAGAATAGATTCAATGTAATTTATTCATTTATTATTATTAAATGTATTAATTATTCTCATTTAAGAAACATGTCAAAGTTCCAGAGTTCCAGAGCATATTTTAAGGAAAATTTTCCCTGGGTGGCACGAATTGAAATCCTGTTCTATATATGGTGTAAATTTCGCTTGTATCCACCCCCCCCCCCTCGATAAATAAGTTCAGATTAGGTCTATTATCCTTTTTGCTGCTGCCACGGCTTCTTCGGTCACATTAAAACAAAATTGGCGCCATAAATACGACGGACAACGTTATACTTTTGACTTTTTTTTGTCTTTTTTTTTGTCCAATTTCTAGTTTTTGTTAGTCTTGGAATTTGAAATGTTTGTCCAATTTGTGTGGGGCAAAATCACGTCACTGGGGGCACGCTTGCCCCAATGGGGCTTCCTTAAAATATGCTCTGCAAAGTACCGCCGTCAATCAACCTGCTACCAAATCCATGCACATATCGTACAAATTATTATACAAAATAGACTGTGTAGTAGCATTTTCCTGAAGAATGGGCTCAAATTTATAAAGTTAAACAAATAAGAAATATATGGCACTCTCTGATTGGTTAGAATCGAACCCGTTACCGAGGACGTTAGCCAGTGTGCCAATAGCCTAAAATTCAACCGGAAGCAAAATCAATAATATCCGAAAATCCATGGGGTCGTTGGTATTCGGCAAGTAAATACATAGGTAGGTCCTGCCATCGAAAGCATCGAAGTCACATTTATTATTGAGTTATTATTACTTTTTAGTATTATATTATACCCTGATGAGTGACCTAAAAAGAGTAACTTCTGTTCACTTTCACCTACATAATATATCTTACTTAGTTACAGTATTATTGTATTGTGCAGGACCCGGGGCATAGATGGGCTCTTTGAAACATCAATCAATTCCAGGAACTGGACAGTCATGTTCAGGGGTTCCTTGATATAAGATCAGCCAAAAGTGGTAGAAAGGCAGGCTGATCTGTTTTGGACGGTCCCTGGCCCTGGGCAACCTCGCTGTCCAGTGCGCTCCTAGCAGCAGTTTTGCCTTATGAAATAGCACCAGAAGGCATAACTAATAGAATGAAAATGCCAAAATGGCTGTATATCCCCTAAGCAAAAAAATAAATCAATATATATATATATATATATTGTAATGGCCAATTATCTAATAACTTATAAACCTATACTGCATCACGAATTACTACAACCATTCAACCCCTTTAGCCTATGCCTATATAGGTTCCTTGCCAAAAGAAACTATAGGGGAGAGAATAATTTGGGGAGGTGTAGGATTAGGACAGCCTGTATTCAATTTTTGGGGAGTAATAGGCCATGGGTTGATGGTTCGAGTCCTGCACATGCTACATTTTCTGGCCATGCTTAGGAGGGCATGTAAAGCAGGTGGTCCCGGGCCTTCCTATAGTTGAGTGTATAAGAGAGGGCTTTACTGCAGCCCTAACTCCACTAGGTTGGCTTAGTAATAGAACAAAAAGTCAATATTTATGGGTGAGAGTGAAAGAGCTTGAGTGCCTGTTTTCTCCCTTTCTTTTGCTTCTTCTGTTTGTTTTTTTGCAGGAAAATATGTACCGGTATTGTTAAAATTATACTGCATATAACTTATGTATCTAACCCATAATAGGTTAGCTGGAAGAGTAGACCTACGGGGCTGAAGGCTGAAGCTCGCCTAAAGTAAAGACGCATTTCTTTTAATTTCATTTCAATCTCGGTTGGGGTTTATGTATGGCACATGCCGACTTATTATATTAACCCATTTACAAATGAGCAAAACTGACTAGCCTATTTTGAATCTGTGTAGGGTCCCTCTCACTAAATAAATAAATAAATAAAATAAATAAGGACTTTTTATTGTTTCTATTACTAAGCCAACCTAGCGGAGTTAGGGCTATAAAGCCCTCTCTTACACTCAACTAAGAAAGCCCGGGGCCGCCTGCTTTACATGCCCTCCGAAGCATGGCCAGAAAACATAGCAAGTGTGGGACTCGAACCAACAACCTTTCGGGTGAAAGTTGGAGTCCGTTCCACTACTCTACATGTCCTGACTAAGTGCTGTCTGTGAATGTAGCCACTGAATGGTAAGTGAAATCCGAAAGATACTGCACTCCTTTAATGTGTTACAGTTTAAATGTAATCAAATTCATATACCACAACTGACAACAGGCCAGCGTCAGCCTAATATTGTACTGTGCACTAGTTGCTTCCCACAATAGTAAATGGGTCTTGTAAATATTTCAGTGCCGGATTAAACCTTTTGTGGGGGGGGGGGACTGGTTGCTAGCCCAATGTGGGGGTCCCTACCTAAAGAATTTCCATAAAAAAGAGAATAGGCCGTTGTTGGCTGCCAAAACGTATTGGTTACTGCCGGTTAGTTGACTATATCCGTCCAGTTTTCCTTTGAAGATTTTTTTTTGCCAACAAAATAGTTTAAAAACATAAAGTTAGTGCTAGTTTCACCCGCCAATTTCAAAAGTTTTTATAGTTTTAATTTTATTGTTTGTTTTTTTAGAAATTTTCGATGAAATGACTTCTTTTGCTTGCGTCTATTGTGTTGTGTTAAGGCCAATCCGGAGACTTTTGACCTTGAACGTTGAGCGTTGAATACATAGAAATATAATAGAACTGGAGCGGCGGGTGCCATAATATGCCTCACGAGGCACCCGTTAACCATAAGCCAACTATCAGAGATAAGTATCAACGCAAAAAATATCGAAGTCTTACACACTGCAGCATAGCAAAGCGGATACCTGGACCCGGTCAAAAACTCTGTAGTTTAGTAGTTAGCTTGTGCAGGCTATTTCCCCGCCGAATTGCGTACTTATCTTGTGCAGTCTACACTAGCAGCCATATTGATAACGGTCTCTAGCCACGGGATGGTTCAATATCCATTTTATAAACAAAGCCCCTCGTCGAGTACCTGTTCCGTATTTCACTTTTTATTATTTCAAATAATTTCAGTTTTACCTATTGTTGGCGCTTTACTGTCAAATTAAGTGTTCATATTTCAAGGCATATGCATTTAATTACAAAAGTTGGAGGTTTTTCTTCCCTGTGGGGCACGTAAAAATGTTCTAAGAGGTATGTTTTTAAATGCTTCATGCCTTCATGCACAAATTTGAGACCTATAGTAATAGTAATTTTAGTTTGGCTTGATAGCGTAAGCATGTCTACGCGTGTACTAGTCCCTCCTATCGATTATTACTATCCCCCTGCGGTTTAAAACGTGTATTAGGAACCCCTGCAAAGTCATTTCCAGGCCAATCACGTGACCCCCTCCGGTTTGGCCTTAACGCTTTTTGTTTGCTGGGGGCCCTGAGGCCTGGGTTTCCTGGTTAATGCGGCACTGTCTACTACAGTGCATCTAGGCTTCATATACTTCTGTCAAATAGATATAGGCTATAACTGATGTTGGTATTTGGTAAATGGTATACTAACAGACGACTCAGGTAAAATAGTTTAACATCCGAACACCACCATCATTTTTGCGCGTCATTACACTTCATTACGCTTTTGTGTTATCCTTTGACCTTTTCCTGTGATAAATCTAGTAATGATAATGGAACTGCATTACTGCACCGTATGCCGCTCCCCTTTTATATAATTTCATTCGAGAATAAATTAACCAAGGTTTTGCTTGGATTTTTGACTTTTTAAAATTCTTGTTTAGGCTATTCAGATTTGGACACGTCAACGATATTAATGCTCACAAAATCAAATATTCAACAAAACGACATTTCCAATTTATTCCTAAATTTTTTTAAATTGTCAGAATATCGCGGCCGACAGCAACTGCGTCGGATTTACTCAATAGCCATATGAAAACTGACTGCAGATTACAAAATTTTTAAGCTACCGTACCTATTTATAACATAAGAGTGAAATTAAAATCTTGTAATATAGCCTGCAATAGTTAAAAATGGGGCTACCGCAGTTATTCCTTTCATTTTTCGCAACTTTAAAATTTCCAGGCGTACAAGTATTCAACGCCAATTTCTAAATCTAGATCTAGGCAGTCCTGGATTTATATAAATAGGCCGTATAGGGCGCGCCCTAAGGGCGGCAGATTTCATAGGACGGTCGCTTGATATACTAGATTAATAGATGATTTTGCTACTAAAAAGGCCCGTAAAATATTGTATATCTTGTTTCTTTTTTACGCTCTCTTTCTTAATTGCTGGTAGGTACCCCGCACACCATTAGGTTAAGGGGGCCTACAATATATGTTGTTATGACAGTCATGTGGGATAAGGCACTATATACCCGGGTATTGTCATCCGCCATTTTTTTAGCCTATATTTCCTATATGGTAAGTATTGTAATTATTTTTAAGTAATGTAAAAGATTGAAAAAAACGAAAACACGTTTTAGTATTTTTTATTAAACACTTCCCTAATTGGTAGAACGTTTTTTAAATAACAATAAATAAACAACGATAAATTTCTAATAATAAATAGGTTAAACACCCAATGCTTGGCTTATACACCAGACTTATAATGGATAGAAAATGGCGGATGACAATACCGGTCTAATATACCTATAGATCCCTAATGTGGGAAATACACGAATTGTTATTATTATTATATTAATGACTAATTCATTCGTTTATTTAACTTTCATTCGTTTCTTTTATAAAGGTATGTACACGGGGTGGCGAAAATAAAGTGGCCTACACTCATAAAAAACATAAATCCGGCACTGGATCTAGGCCTACGCGAATTTGGTTAACAAAACAAGACTACTTACTTACTTTCCGTGTCCGGACCGTCAGATCATTTTCCAAAACTTTGCGGCCTTGATGGCGTTGTCGTTGCATACAAAAAGGTCAGCTACACTGCAAACAGTGCCCATGTCTCTGCATACGAGAAGGTGATCAGCAGTTTGGACCTCCCCACACTCACATAATTCGTCCTCAATATAACCCCATTTCTTCTGCGTGTATCTGCATCTCGAGACTCCAGTTCTAAGCCTATTTAGTGTTCTCCACTCTCCGTAGGGCAGGTGGCTTCCCTTTGCTATTTCTTCATTGGCTTTGAAATTGGAGATAATCGGGAGTTCCTCCTCCCATAGACTAGTTCTCCGTATTTCGGCATTAGTTTCTAGTGGTTTTCGTCTTTTGAGGAAGCTGTTACGGGAGCGTAGACGTTCTGGCGGTCTTTCCTGCTGATACATTGGGTGCCTGGAGTCGTTTTCCTGTTTGGTCTTCTCCTTTTCTGCGGCTACTGTCCGTCTGACTGATGTCTCTGCAATGCATACCGCATAGAAATAAATTAAGTAGCCAGTAGGTTTTTGTCTACAATATCTAAATTATTGTTGTTGCGTGTTGAAATTACATTTGTTGAAACTTCGCAAAATCCCCTGCTTTGCGCGCATATGTTTTCAAATTTTGTCCTTCCCGGGGTAACCTCTCCCATTTGCGGCCTTGTAGTAATAGTCTACTGATTTTATAAGTAAAATATAAACTATATTGTATTGTTGAAATAATATAGCTAACAAAATACTTGAAATAGCCTTTTAAATCTTTTTCTCCCAAGGAGACCGCCGAACACCCCTCCACCGTATAGTTTCCAGTGTACAACTTTGTCTGCCTTTAGGGTTCCTTGAACTGAAAAAATCAAAGAACAACCTAAAAAATGTAATAAAATATGCAATATTGTGACCAATGTAACGCATTGCCGGATGTAGTTATTTTAGTGTATCCCATTTCTTCTGTACTATTGTACTATAATGTATATATAGACCAAGGTCCGCGGCTCTGCCATATGGCAAAATGGGCGGCCGCGCAGGGTGGCAAATTTTTAGGAGCACCATATTTGGACAGCAATGACCCAACTAAGACTAACGATTTCAATCGAGCACAAAAATCTGTGTCCCGAAAGGTTCTAAATATTCGAGTAAAAAGCTAGAGGTACAATAGATGCGTCATCTCATAGTCCTCAGATTTTAATATAAATACATTTATTATATATTATTATATAATATATTATAAATTATACATTATATCTTATCGAATCATTCTCTCTTAATCGTAAAATCCCACTATTTGATATTTTTCCTCGAAACTTGTGCGTTTACTTTTACTATATTACATTCCTTACTTTATACTTATTCTCAAACTACAATGTGTAGATAAAATTATGTTAACCTCTCAAATCCCCACGGGGGATCCCCAGGAAGCCCCCTTTTTTGAATTTATACGAATTAGTCTTCATCTGTTAAATATTAATTTCATAGAATCGTAAAAATGCATAGAAACCTACTATTTCTCCCCTATATTTTCGAAAAATCTCCCCCCATGGAAACCCACAGGCCCCCATTTATCGCAATAAAATCAATGTGTCTTCGCCTGAAAAATTGACTCTTTACTCAGTGGCGTAGCGTGCCGTATAAAAATTTGTTTGGGGGCCCTTATGAAAGGTAAAGATTTCTCACAAAAGAATAAAAATGTTTGCACAATATTAAAAGAAATATTAATTATTCATCATAATTTTATTATCTGTCACTTTTTCCAAAAAATTTACAAACAATTTAAATTAAATATCCACTCTCCTTGCCTTGCCCGGGGGCCCCGTATAATTGATACGGCAGATACGGTAGCTGCGCCCCTGTCTTTACTGCTGTCGAAATGCGTAACCCGAACGATTTTTCACACCCCCGAGCCCCCCTGTGTAATCTATGGGCGGCATAAATAATAATGAGCTATTGTGGACACTGGACGTAGGTTCAGGCGCGGATCTAGAATGAGACCAAGGAGGGGGCTATGATTAAATTTCGTTTTATTAAAAAAAAAATAGGGCTAAAATATTGGGGTTTTGCGAATCTTCAGAGCAATAAGGGTTCTAGTTTATAGGTAATTAATACAATCAAGCACAAGGGGGGCCCGGGGTCTCCCCCGGTAGAAAATTTGTGAAAAATGGGACTGAAGTAGTGGGGTTTTACGCATTTTGAGGACCCTAATGGGGGTGCTATAGCAATGGAAAATTATTTAGCAAGGCACTGAAATTTGGCGAATTCTGAACCGAGAAATGTAAATTTGTGTAAACAGTCCAGCGGCCGAGGCCATTTTCATTTTATTATATTTTTTAATTTGATTTATATGCGAATATATAGTGTGAGCGGTTAACTTTTAATTATTCATTATTATTTATTCACATTGGCCCTGATTACACACTCGAACATTTATTCGGTCCAATATTTATTCGAGCGAAGAAATATTTGAATGTTGAATTATACAATTTGAATCTGAATCTACAATAGGTAATAAACTTTCGAATTTTTCTTGGACCCATATTTATTCGATCGAATATTGTTCCAATATTAACGGGGAAAAGGGCAATGGCGGATCCACACCCCCCGTAAATGAGTAAATTCATATGATTGTAAAATTGTTTTGTTTAAAATTGAATAAAACTCAAATTTTCAGCAAAAAAATTACCTTTCAAACTTCCATGCCATACAAGCATTTGTGACCCCCCCCCCCCCAATTTTCGTGGATCCGCCCTTGGATAAGGGGGATTTTATGAGAAGTAATTTTTTCGATTTTAAATGTTAGCAGGGCTATCTATAGGTATCTTCACGATGTTTACATTTCTGACTTTTAGAATTTAAACATTTAACATGATGAGTCACGTAGTGAATACCTCACATAATAGTCTCCTTAGTTACTTTGTAAAACTTGCTGTCATTAGTGTCACTCATTGTTAAAAAATAACTTTGTACCGTTTTAAGTAATAAATTAGTGAATACCTCTTGTGTATAGACCTACAGTACTTTTACTTTTACATCGTCTTTGACCCCAGGGAGGGTCGGCGGAACGGCAGCGGCGTTTCCAAACAACTCTGTTTAGAGCGTCTTCCTTGTTCAGAGCGAGAGTCCTTATGTCTTCTTCGATTTTTATGGGGAGTGTTATTTTCGGTCTTCCCCCGGGGGCGGGGTCCAGGGAGTGTCATGTTCTGTATGTACGCTTTAGGAGGGGTGTTTCCTCTCCTCTGGACAGTATATATTTTAAATATGGGAGGCCAGATTTTCTGATAACATTTCCACAGCACAGTAGGCTACTCTGCATAACTGCAAGTAATGAACTTCCTATACCATTCTAGCAAGGGGTGCTGAAGTGCAAAATTGTTGTTGTATCAAAGTCGCGCGAAATTTTTTATAGACTAAAGGCCTACCGTTCAGCAGCATCAATTTGCTTTCTTTCATTCTGTTTAAGATATTTTTTTTTTTTATTGCGACGAAAATTAAGTTTCTCAATATTCCGTGACCGCAAGAAACAAAGTAAATCGATAAAAGTAAACAAACATTCTTATGAAACATGCGGCTCTAAATTCTAATGAAAATATGAAGTGTGATTTGCTGATGGCATCCACAGTACAGGTAAAGGGCAGCAGAAAGTCTGCAGAAGCCAACAGAGGTGCTATATACGCTATAAGTTATACTATATACAATATATATGAGTACAAATGCCGCGGCGAAGGGACGCGAACTTTTAAACGCTATTTTGATTTGACGGCAAATTTCTGCTTTTTTAGAAGAGAAATTATTTATTTATTTAGCGTAATATAGTCCACTTATTATCTATTACACTAAGTCTCATAGCCCATATATGCCCTATTGATTGCTGAATGCAACTCAATGATTTGCGATGCACAGCCTATAGTCTAGGACCTAGGTGATACTATTCCTGCATCTATATCAACACTATAAGAATGAAGACTAACATTTATCTCACTTCTGCCCCAAAAAATCGTAATTTTTCGTTTTCTGTGTTAAAACTCAGCCTGAACCATCAGCAGCAGTAAATCTCCCTCTCCCTTCCCTGCATCAACGCCACGTTGTTATGAGTATATACAACTGTTAGTACATGAGATTCTACAAATATCTTATTAACAGACTGGTTTCGAGATTCTTATTCAATTTTTTTTTGAAATTCAAATAATACAATATACAGCGGATGTTAATTAATTTAACAGTCGGTTATATATTTGGGCGGAATCTTATCAGAACATCTTATCCAGTGGACACCGTCTCGTAGACCAGCCATTAGCGCACATGTGACTGAAAGAAAGCTTTTTGTTTACATAAAACACCTAGGGATTAATCTGCACGCCAATTAAAACCCATATTTAAATGCCTGATATGGAAGCTAATTGTTGCCAGCAGCTATGGATAAGATAGCTTACTATTGTTTTAGAGGTGGGATTTTTCAGTGCTCTGAGCGTCGGAAGTGGTATATTTAACTCTCATCTCATAGCAACCTGCTATATACTGTATGTATTGTTATATACCCCATCATAAAATCCCGAATGTGCTCTAGCTTACAGAGCAATAAAACTACGATGTTTTTTTATACCCTTTCAGTCGCCAAATATGGCCGCTATAAGTTTTTTTCCAAGAGGAAGTTATAAGATGGAACGTCAATATTTTTGCCTTAATTACCCATACTATCACTAACTAAATATGCCTCTAACCAATTTCGTCCATTCGCACGCACTGTTATACAGGCAAACCCGTAGCGCCAGCTTGCACTTTTTGATTAAGCTAATTCACTTGGAGGGGTAGTAGCCGGCTGGGGACGTCATTCTGTACCGTCTCACATGTGGAGTCACTGCAATATGTCGTGCTTAAGGTGCTTGCCTCAAGTCAAGACCAAAAAAGTGGAACCAAAAACAGTGGACAAAGGAACAAACAAAAAAATGTTGTTTTTTTTATGGATGAAATGTCGGTCGGCGGTCCGTCTGCTCGTCGATTGGTGGGCAAGCTACTCGATGGATTTTGATGAAATTAGGCATGTAGGCTCACCAAAATAATATCTGGGGTCCATTTTTTCATATTTTTGGTAACTCCAAAAACTCCAAAAAACATATAAAAAAGATTTTTCTCAGAAATGACTGCAACGATTTCCTTTAAATTCACATACTGTACCTATTGTATTGCAACCATTATTAATGTACACAGAACCCAATAGATCGCTTGCCGTTTGATAGTTTGATACTAGGAGAAAAAATAAAAAATACTCAATTTTCATGAAAAAGTAATTTTTCTGCGGAACCCTTTTATCGACACTTTCTAGTTTCAGGCATGTATTAGGTGTTAATCAATCAATCAATGTCTTGGTTTTCAATATAAAATTATTTTTTGATTAGGTTATGGATAATTCCGGCCCCAATACGCTGCCTTTATTAATGCAATGCAATATATTCTAATCCATTCCGGCACCATCGATTCAGTGCTTTGGGATAGGGAAAGTCATGGCAACCAAAATTTAATAACCCCGGGGCAATGGAACCATGGAACTACTCATATTATCCGTCTCGATACCTATAGCCTATACTAATTTATAGATATGATATGTGTTTACTCGTACGTTCTCTTTAAATAAGCTATTGCTTAATGTTAAGTACAATACATTGAGCAAAAATAAGCTAAATTTAGACACCCATATTTTTTCAAGACCTTAAAATTAAATAATATAAGTAAATAGCTATTTTTCGTATTCTTGTACGGTGAACTTTTTGGCATATACATTTAGTAAAAGGACATGTAGCGTAGTGGTACGGACTCTGACTTCACCCGAAAGGTTGTTGGTTCGAGTCCCACACTGGCTACATTTTCTGGCCATGCTTCGGAGGGCATGTAAAGCAGGCGGTCCCGGGTCATCCTAGTTGAGTGTAAGAGAGGGCTTTATAGCCCTAACTCCGCTAGGTTGGCTTAGTAATAGAAACAATAAAAAGTCCTTATTTATTTTATTTATTTTATAAAAATAAGCTAAATTTATCCATATTATTTCAAGATCTTAAAATTAAATAATGTAAGTAAATAGCTATTTTTCGTATTCTTGTCATATGAATTTTTTTGCAGCTATATTTACATCGATGAACATCATTGGTAATGCGGTACTTCCAGATGCTCTTTGCTATCGGTGCATGTACTAGGTTACTACAATGCACTAAGTGTAGAAATACTAATAATACCTATATGGGGGATGGACTATTAAGTCAGTGTATTATGACTTAAGAGCAAATCTGACAACTCCCGCAATATCCAGGTAGTGGTGGACACAGAGGGGGGGGGGGGAGGGTCACGGGGGTCATGGCCCCCCTTAAATTTAAAAAAAAGGCGAAAAATTACAACTTAATTTTTTAAAAGAACATGAAATATGAAAAGTGTTAATTGTAATACTTATTTAAATAGTTTCATTTCGTTCTGTATGCACCAATTGTTCAAAAAAACTAAAATAGTTACTTAAATCAAATACCGTATTGTTTTTTTCTCTATACCTATAGCTGAGGCGGCGTTTTGAGGGATGACCCTCCCCCCCAAAAAAAGCAGTGTCCATCACTGTTCCAGTGTCTTAGAGACTGAGGCTGAGAGTGAGACAGAGGGCCTTAGAGACCTGAGGAAAGGGGTGCGGGGTGTCTTTGTCAAGTTTTCTAAGGCAAAATCCAGTAAATAAGATAAATGGTAACTCTGAAAGGACAAGACGTAAAAAATGCTTACGGATGGCTAACTTGAGATTTGGATGCGTCAACCTTTTTCAAACAAATAACTCCCGTATACCATATATTTCCATTTTCCACCCCAAATTCAATGAATGGTTTATGACTTGTGGTCGCCAAACCTTCATGCATGAAGTACCCGACCCATATTTTTTGAGTTTCACGATTCACGATTGACAGTTTCTAACTATTGAAGTTTTCGCTATGTATGCGTTGCTTATTGCAGTCGTGTTTTGATTGAAAGTTGAAAAGATTTATGGTAGATTAAAAGTGTAAGATCTTTGCGCAGTTAAGTGCTTGCTCAGTTAGTAAGAAGGGGTGTCCAACGAGTGGCTATTAAAACCTATGAATAGGTGTACTCAAGGCACTGCCCAGGTTTTGATTTCGGGAGGGGGGGGGGGTCCAAAAAAATATTTTTTTAACGTAATCTATTAATGAATTAATGGATAAATTCTTCAAACCATACAGGTTTACATACAACAATTTATTTCGGGGGGGGGGGGGGGGTCCGGACCCCATGGACCACCCCCCTGGGCACGGCCATGGGTGTACTAACTTTCCATCTCACTTCTCTTTAAAAGCGCTGGGGCTGCGGATGTTATGCATTAGCCTAAGTTAGCCTTATTGAAATAGAATTATAGGTATGTGGAGTGGACACTGTATATAGTTCTTTCTTAGTACAAAAAAATTTTGAAGGTCAAATTGTAATGAACACTATTTAGCGCATGATGCCAACATGGGAAGGGGCAGGCCTTTTTTATATTTTTAATTATGGCAATTAAATTAGTATGAACATTCTTCCCTGGCTGTGTAAAAGTCAGGATTTCGCCCCTCCCCCCTACCCAAATAAAATTCTAGTGATAAGTTTAATAGTGCAAAAGTGCGTGGAGTCCCTAATTTATCCTTGTCCTCTCTACGGCCCTGAGTGTTCTATATGTAGAGCCATCGATGAGATGTGATTAAGTTGAAGAAATGTTCCTCACATTTTATTATATGTGGCCGCCGCTGACACTGAATGGCCACAGTATTTGAAACAGCGAAAAAATTACAAGGTTTAGGTCAGGTTCACAGCTTCCAAAACTGTGGCCAAATAGTGATAGTGACTCTAAGACACTGCTTCTAAGTATACTTCATGACATTTAATTTAATTATCTCTCTTAATTAACTCTTAATATTTTGGTATATGTGGCCGCCACTGACACTGCTTGGCCACAGTATTTGAAACAGTGAAAAAATTACAAGGTTTAGGTCAGGTTCACGCCTTCCAAAACTGTGGCCAAATAGTGATGGTGACGGCAAGACACTGCTTCTAAGTACTTCATGACATCTCATTAATGGTCCTACGAGATTACTATCGATGTTTCATGATATAACTTTGACTTTGTGTTTTTAGTCAAGTGGGGTGTCCGGTTGCGTCTAAAAATTTAAACTTAGAGGCTAGTCAAGACATGCAGAGTAGTGGTACGGACTCAGACTTTCACCCGAAAGGTTGTTGGTTACACTCTCTACAATTTCTGGCCATGCTTCGGAGGGCATGTAAAGCTGGTGGTCCCGGGCCTTCCTAGTTGAGTGTAAGAGAGGGCTTTATAGCCCTAACTCCGCTAGGTTAGCTTAGTAATAAAACAAAAAGTCCTTATTTATTTCATTTATTAAGAGGCGAGACTCAATAACAGCTGACGACATAAAAGCATGGCTTATTTTTTTAAAAGTAATGCAGAATTACACTCAAAACAGACCCCACGATACTACAAGCAGCCCAGTTGATACTGGAAGATAAAAGGTTCTGTTTCTCCAGAAAATTAACCGTAAGTTGCACCCGCGGCTTATTGACTTTGTAACATGCATTGCCTCTTTTTCCATTTAGTAAATTTTGAGATAAACTCGAAGTGCCAAGTTGTTGAATCTCATGCTTAGCTTGCAGGGCGATGCAATTATTCATGGGACCTCTTTGGAACCCGGCATGCTTTTTGTACTACTTGGGGTCAATTGCAGTCGCAGTTTGCGTGAGCGTGGTGTGGTCGGGTGTGTCTACTGTATTGTGACATAGGCTGAAAAATAAAGTTTTCAGCCTCACCAATGGCGTACTAAAAATTCGTCAAGGTAAATCTATGCTTGCTATATTTAATCGCATGCCTCTAAACTGAAAATGCTCATAAGAAATAAGGTGATTTCACCTAGCTAAAGTGAACTTAATTACCTTCTGCTTTAACATTACTTTGATACAGTAGACGTACCCAAGTAACTTAATGGCAAATTGCTAACTTAGTAATAAATGTCCTCCACATTGGCCAAATTAATGTATTGACTTCAGAAAACAGGGGCATTTTGGCCCAGCAGGGTTTTACCCGGATAATTTCTGTTTAAATCACCAATAAGAGGTTTTCCTGTTTGACATGCATGTGCATTTATTATATGCATGATAATAATTATGGTGATTATTATGGAGGAGATCAATAATAAATAACTTAGAAAAGTTGGATCGAATACTATTCAGTATAGTAATTATGGTATATGTGTTATACATGAGTGTATCCCTATGATACAAAAATTAATTAATTATTAATTTTCTGACGCTTAAAGATATTATCTACCTAGGCCATCCACAATTTTCCCTCCAAAATTCGTGCCGATCTTTCATATAGTGAAAAAGCTGTTCGCTGTGTTCTGCTATAGGCTATATGCACGTGTCGGTTTGTTTGTTGCCGTGAAGGAAGCAAACTGTAAAATTGCTAAGCTTCAATAAATAAATAAATAAATAAATATATTTCTGTTAAATTATACAATACAAGTAATGAACAAGTAATTGACAAGAAAGTATAAAGTAAAATCGTCAGGTGCCGAAGCCTCAGTATTCGTCAGGTGCCGAAGCTTCAGTATAGCATTGTCCAAGATTTTATTTAAATGTATTGGAAAATGAGTGGAAAACAAAACAGCGATAAAAAGAACTACGATATCTATTAACTAACCCCTTCCCTATCTGCTTTGAAATTCACTATATAGCCCAAAACGGCTGAATTCTGCCGTCAAATTCAACAAATCAACTTTAAGAGAAAATTAGCACCCCAAAATTTGTTGTTTTTATTGACTTTTTAATTTTTAATTAATTAACAAAGCAAGTTATTAAAGATTTTGCATGTATATGTTGTAGAGAAGACTACTTCATGCATCATATAATAGGAAAATACATTTTTGGCACCTTAGTTATTCCATAAAAACCGATGGGGACTAAAATCTCGGGGAATTTGGAATTTTTGGAAAAACTACAAAGCCGAAAATTAAAAATACCCCTTTATATGATGCACGAAGCAGTCTTCTGCAACTTAAATGAGTTAAATTTTTAAGAACTCGCTGAGTTAATGAAATAAAAAATACAAAGTAGTTAATTTTGGGGTGCCATTAGTCTACGTACAATATCCTATTAAAATAGCTTCCAAACATTTCGTGGGCCGTCACTGGGTTAATGCTAAGCGCGGTAGACGCTTTAACAAAAAATCTGACTTGACATCACACAAGTTGTATTACGTCCAAAATATTTTGGTTACATGCTACAATATAAGAATAAAGGTTAATTGTAAGAGTGAATCGAAAATTCGCCCAAATGGCAAATTAAGTCAATTTTCTTTCTTTCTTCTTTCTACAATGTAATAGGCAATGATACCGTACAATATTCTTTTTTTCAATGAAGATAAAGATTTCTGTTAGACCTAGTTGGACTTTGAACCTTTGAAGGAATAAAAATAAAAGCTACATTATTCAAAAAAAATAGTTTCTAATAAATTTGTCTGGAGCAATGAATGTATCAAAACTCTTGACCTCCCGTGATTTGAAGAATCTAATTTGTTAGGCCATCAAGCATTTTTCTATTCGAAAGAGGAATTAAGAAATTCATTAAAAGGCTTGTAAGAGAAAACCAACTTCTTGAAAAAATCCATTCATTCGTAATTTTGATCATCCGAACCCGCCACGTGGCCTATTTAATTTTTATTTAAGTTAATTAACGTTTTTACTTATCGATGATGGCTCTGCTACCACGTCAATCACGTCAATACCATTACTATCACTATTGACGTCGGTGGAATAACCGCCTAATTCATAGATTATATTGTAATTTTTTAGTTTAAGATAAGAACTGCAGAAAAACAATAAACTGCAATAAAAGTATCATTGTGTGACTGACTGGATATGAAAGAAAGCACGTTAAAAAAAAACCAATATGTCCTCTGACCTTGAATAAGTAAAGACGCTCTGGTCCAATTTTCTAAGACCTTCATACTTTTAGTTAGGGAATGTCATGAGGAATATTTCTGTGAAAAATGAAAAATTGGCATAAACTCCAAAGTTGACCCCTCACTTAACCGTAATATTGGGTAATAGACTAAGTGCTAGCCTACTTACCAAAGCAATTGAAGAAATAAACATTTTGGATTGTATACAATTTTTTTATACCTAGAACTATAACTGAAGCCCCCAATAGGTCTACGGTATTGAATATATTGTATAAAACTCAAAACTAAGTTTGTAGACCTGAACTTGCGGAGGCATTAAAAATTAATATAATACAGTTAAAAACCATCGACATTCGGCAAAAGACAACACCGCCATCGTATCGTACATTCGTACTTGAAGGTGCTGAAACACAATGGAGGTACAGCCTGCAAGGTCGTGCCCAGGTTTTCATTTCTTTCTCAAAACAGTTTTTTACGTACCTATTTTATTAATGGATGAATTCTTCAAACAATACAGGTTTACATTTAAAAAATTATTTCGGGGGTCCATGGGGTTCGGACCCCTTGGGACCACCCCCCTGGGCACGGCCATGGGTACAGGTAGGAGATACCTTGTTTTCAATGGTAATCCCAATAATTTTATAATTTTACTACATGCTTTGGGAAGTTCGAATTAGTAAACGTTCGAAGAATGCCCGATATTTCTCCCTAGATTTGAACCTACTGTTTGTGTGAATTGTGATTTCATGATTTTGACCTTGATTTTTTTTTTTAAAAAAAGGTTAATCCCATACAAACAATTCAATGAATGTATCCGATTGACCTCTTCAGTCGCCTCACTAAGTTACCTAATAGGTACTTGTGTCGAGTATCGACACGACTCCGATCCCATGGCGTGTATAGAGACTCGCATATATGTATACGTAGAAGCACGCTACCACCTGGCCATCGAAGTCGATTATCGTTAGATTATAATTTTCCTTATCAGTGAAAAGTAACCCAACATTTAAAATTCTTTTTAATGCAAAACAATGCCCTAAATCAGTAAATCTTACATAAATCAATGTATAGTACTGCGGTAGATGCAGGCTAGCAGGTCTATGCCTGAGCATTTAGCAATGAACACTATAATGTTGTATTTATGTTATAATACTAGTTTTATATTATATTCAGTTACATGAGAAAAGAAGTATAACTTACGGCTTCACTTATGAGGTGGTGAGGGACTGAGGCATCAGTATTCAGTGCATCAGTCGCCAAAACTGCAGGGGTACCGAAAGGAGGTACCCGTACCCCTGCAGATTGTGCCGTTGACATAGGCCACCCGCAGATCACCCCAAAATAGGTTGGTGTCTATTAGGGATATTATTCATGATCCTGTATTTAGCTTAGCATGGTAAATCGTGTTAAATGTTTTAAATCAAGAATCCCATTCTCTATTGTAAATTATAACAGTGGAAAATTATTTAGCACGGCACGGAAATTTAGCGAACCCCAGGGTCGCTAAATCCGTCGTAGTGTTAAACGTAAATTTGTGTAAACAGCCTTGAGCGACTATTTTAATGTTATTAGGTCTATATTCTTAAATTGTATACTGTAGTATATTCGCGGGAGTCTGAGCGGTTAATTTTTAATTTTTTGTTGCATATTTATATTTCGCTTATTTTTATTAGTAGTTATTTACATCTTATGGGAAATAATTTTTCGATTTTAAATTTTTCAGCAGGACTATCTTATAAAACATGTACATTTCCAAATTTAAAAACAGTTATAACAGTTTGCTCTGTTCAAGATTTCAAGAGGACTCGTTCATACATAGCACTATGAGGAATGTTTTAGGTTTGATGCACGGTTTTTCCGTGAAATTGATAGGCCACAGAAATTTATTAAATTAACAAATTCAACGAAAAATTATAGCAACAAAAATTAAAAACCATCTTATAATAGGGGTCTTCACAGTGTTCGTGTTATCAAGTTATCGGGTTAGATGTGCTATTCAAGTTAACACACAATCGTGAGTGGACCTCGGGAGTGAGTTATCATGCTATATCGACAGAGTAAACAACGTGGTAGTAGTCAGACGTTCGTGGCACGGGCTTAAAGAAAGTGGCAGAACTCTATTCTAGTGCCACATTTTTTTATATTTTTTGTTCATTTTGGTTATTATAATTTTAAGTATTTACGGTAATTGCTTGTGAAAATAGATTATACAAATACATTTAAATACTACAAAATTTTAAACGCGTGTTTCAAATCAATCGACAAAAACAAATATGGCGGCGGTCAAACCTGAGCTATAGCATTGAATATATAACACTAGTGTTATATTTACAATGGCTATAGCAAGGTAAATAACACGTTAACCAACTTGGAAGTGGGTTTAGGATAGCACGCTGGTTAGCTGGTTATCGGGTTATCGGTGTGCTAACTTAACTTGATATAACACACTTAACTAGGTATAACTCGATAACACGAACACTGTGAAGACCCCTAATATATGGTGTATGAAATATACCTCTACCAATTGAACGGAACAAATCTTCGTTAACTTATAATAAAAAATATAAACCCGTTTATTTTGGGGAGGATAATGTCATCAGCGGTAAGCAGGTAAGCTACCTCTCAATATGTAATTGCTTTTGGGACTAAAAACGATAGAGTATACAAATTTTTTTTATTGTGTCGTAAACTTGTTTTGATATTTCAATGGATTTACACGTTTTGAGGTCCCAAGAACCAAAAAAGTTAGTTTTACAAAATGTCTTGTTTGTCTGTCGGTTGGTATGTCTTTCGTCGATTTGTGGCCAAACAACTCGGTGGGTTTTGATGAAATTTGGCACGCAGATTAAATAGAGTAACAAGACCGAACAGGTTGGTCCCAAGTAAAGTTTTGGTTTAGAAATTTAGAATAAAAAATTATTTTTAAAAGAAATTAAGGATAATTTATGCCCAATGCATTGCATACCTTGTCATTATATACCTGTACTGTATTATTGTATATTGTTCTGCCCATTCTAGACTATGAAATCGCCCCATCGATCAATTTAGTGCTTTTTGATATTCATAGTGTTATCTATTACCGCACCTGTACTAAATTATAAATAGGACAGCACGTACGGGTTCACTCGTTTTCTAAAAAAAGGACAATGATGACATTTGACTTTAAGAAGATATGCTACGTATGAAATTGGCACCCCAATATTAATTGCTTTTCATTTTTTATTTAATTAACTCAGCAAGTTATTAAAAATTTGGCTCATCCACAGAGCATATTTTAAGAAATTTCACTGGGTGGCACAAATTCAAATCCTATACTTTCTATATAGTGTAAGTTTCGCTTCTACCCCCCCCCCCCCCCCCTTCATGAATAAGCTCAGCTTAGGTCAATTATTTTAATAATGGGTATAGTATACCTAATTCTAAATAATCACACTTCAAGATTACCAAAACCATTTATATATATATATACATATATTTTTTTTTATATATAAAAAGATAAATCGCATACAAACAATTTAATGAATGTATCCGATTTTCAGTCGCCTCTGTAGGTTATTACCCGTGATGAGTACGACACGTCTCCGATTGCATGGCGTGTACAGACTCGCACAAGTGCAAGCACGTTACCACCTGGCCATCAAAAAGCAAAATAATTTAAATTGTCCAAATATAGGCCATAGAGCTACGAGTCTATACTTTTAATCACCAAAATAATTTAAAATACCAGTTCCCTGAACATTGAAAGCAATTCATTTTAGTCTTCGAAAAAAAATACTTTCTATGCTTTTTTCTATTTCTAATTTTCGTAGTCTTGGTGGAATTTGAAATTTGTGCCCAATTTCTGTGGGGCAATATGCCCAAAAGTAGGAGGCCAAATCACCTCACTGGGGGGCACGCTTGCCCCAATGGGGCTTCCTTAAAATATGCTCTGCTCATCTAAGTTATAGAACCTTGTCCATCATATAATCGGGTATTTTTACTTTTCGGTTTTGTAGTTCTTCCAAAAATCCCAGAATACGCGAAATTTTAGTCTTGTCTGGCATTTATGAAAGAACTAAGGTACGGTACCAAAAATTTAATATTTCCTATTATATGATGCATGTAGTCTGCTACAACTTCCATGAGCCAAATCCTTAATGACTTGCTTTGTTAATTAAATAAAAAAATATTAAGTCAATAAAAACAACAAATTTTCGGGTGCTCATTTTCTACTCATTTTCCTCTTAAAAAATTTTCTTACGCATCTAAACTTTTAGTGGAGAATGACAGCATGAGGAACATTTCTGTGAAAAAACCGCTAGTTGGCATCAATTCTGAGCTTGACCCCTAATGTTACCGAATTATTTGATAATATAGGTGATAAGTACTATACTAGCCTACTTGCCAAAGCAATTGAAAGAGAACCGGTCCGAGTTTACTCGAACATGCTTTCCAATTTAACAATTAGTAGGGAGAGAAAATGATTAATTTCATGGTAAATAATTTTCCTATGGTTAAATTTCGGGTATCGGGGGGGGGGGGGGGGGGGTTGTCCATCTGAAGTCACTTGAGATGATGTAAATTCTAGGTAGGACAGACCAACACATTACCGCACAGCAATAATGGCAGGCCACGCAATGCATTTGAGCGTGAATTTGCTTTAATTTTTTCAAAAAAAATGTTTTTTGCCCAAAACCAAACAGTTTTTTGGGAAAGCAAACTGTCCGGTTTCGTTACTCAATTTAACACCTAAAACATGCCTGAAGGTACAAATCATCGATAGAAAGGTTTCGTAGAAAGATTATTTTTAGTCATTTTTCATTAAAATTTAGTTATTTTTATTTTTTTACCCCAGAAGCAAACTATCAAGGGGTAAGCGACCCCCCCCCCCCCCGCATTTAATCAACATTAATGAAACCCCCAATATACTATATATATGCTGTATGGAATATTTATGAAGATGTTTGATATCTGTTTCAACTAGGAATAGGCCTCCAACGGCACATTCGAACCGAATTGGACCTCCATGTTTTCACTTTTTTTAGTATAGGTACGGTACATGTTCACATCGAACATGCTATGATGATGTCGAGAGGACATCCAAATCCCAAAGAAGGTTTTTAGACCATCTCCGACGATACAGAACATGCGACTGACTAATTTTTCTGCTGCCACATTTTGATATCATAGGTACTCTATATTAGGGGCCATGAAACCAGCTTAACATACAGTATATATTGTAATATTTGTAATACAGAATCGTGGTAGGCCAAGGCTACTATAGATTTTAATTTTTTCTTTAAATATTTCTGCAATGAAAGGAGATATAAAAAATAAGCTGGTGGTGCTTTTTTAAAATGCAAATTGAAGATTTGTGGTTCTGAAATTTATGAAGTCAGGCCGAACTGTATATACACATTGTATAGAGCATGCTGCAATGCTGGAAACACAAGGTCACTTTAGACCCAGCAAAACAGGTCTTGGTCTTGAAAGTTCTTGGAGTGATGACTGTGCCATTCCAGTATTCGATCGTCCCTGTAGAGCAATTTACCCAGAGTGTATTCAACACTGAAGAACTCAAGCCAAATTATATTAACCTCATATTTCGTCCGAACTGGTTTTTAGGGCAAAACGGGAACCCCCACTAAACGTTTCTTTTATACAAAGTTAAATTTCTCATAAAATATCGAATATAGAGCCAGAAAACTACGCCTGTGGAATAAAGAAACAATTATTATTATTATTATTACTATTATTAAAAGCCAACGGCCTTACAATGTTGATTCCATTACAGCAGAGCATGTTTCAAACTGCGGCAACTTGGTAGTGTGCACAGCGTTGGCAGGGGAACGTGGTGGGACATGATAACGCGCTTAGGCAGTATAAGTCGATTCCTGGTCACCTCCGATTTAATCGTGTGACTTTACCATGTTCCCCAAGTGGTTCGGAATCCACTATAATCAGGAGGTCCACCCTGTTAGTCAACTCCCCTTTCCCCGAGGTGAAAGTGTCTGCCCTTAGGGTGCCTCAAGTTAACAAACAGACTGACTCCCCCCGCCAGGCTGACAGGGTTGCTTAAAGCAGAAATGCTGAAAGCAGGCGTTAGAAACAACAAACAACTATTATTAAAAGAGTAGAAGAAGCAGAAAATGTGCTATCTATGCATTTTAATGTGTACAGTAAGAAATGTAGGGATTTAGCCACCACTTACACCGCGCTTGGCAACAGTTTCTGAAGGTGCGTAAAAGGCGCTTATTCCACCGACGTCTTTGACGTGGTAGCAGACATTAAAGACAGTGTAAAAATGACCTGCTACCACGTCAAACACGTCAATAGTGAACTATTGACGTCGGTGGAACAAGCGCCTAAGTGCAAGTCAGAAACTGTAGCCAAACCATGTTGGTGCCAGCTGTACACTATTATTGTATGTATTGTAAACAAGGGCGGAACCAGCGGAAAATATGGGGGGGGGGGGGGGGGTCACAAGTTGTTTGAAAGTTTTAAAGGCAATTGTTTTGTTGAAAAGTTGAGTTTAATTATTGTTATTTTTTCAATAGATATCTTATGAATTGAATTTACTCATTTGGGTCATGACCCCCCCCCCCCCCGTGGATCCGCCATTGATCATTGACTGTAGAGGAGCTTTTCTTCCACACCTTACATACTACTCTATAGTTGATGAGAAATTTGGCTTTGTACAAAAAACGTCTAAGAGGCAATCGGAATAACATGCTATTATATGTATATATATATTGCATACAGTACCTGCCTATATCAATAATATTGACTGCTTCCATTTCACCACTTTCGATCATCTTCATCAAACGTGGTTCTGAGAAAAGGTTTGTCTTTTGGTTATCATTGTATAGGTAGTCATCATTCATATAAGGTACAAATTATATTAGGTATGGAATACGGATACAATTTTTAGATATTTCTGTATTCTGTTTTTTTTTCGGTTTCTCCCATAATTTTTGAAAACTGATAATGTTCATGGTGCCGCGACAACATTCTAATCAAAAATTTGCTGCAGAGATATACTAAAAACTTTAAACTAAGAAAGGTTCGTCCTTCGTATTATTTACAATATTATATTTATTGAATATTTCACAATTATTCAATTAGCCTATTAGCATTTTTACATTTCCTACAAAACACTGAGTATTGGGTATTACCTTTGCTTGCCAATTTAGGCTAAAATGTACGTACTAGTGTAATAAGGTGAGACAGTTATGTATGCTTATGGGAGTCGGGAGAGGGGTGCAACGTCGTCTTTTGACTTAGGCAATTTTTTTTTGTAAATCCAGGTTGCCCAGTGACGCCACATTAGGGGGGGGGGGCAAGGGTTGAAATCATGAAAAATATTTCGCAAATGAGACAGAGGCGGTCCCAGACCTCATAAAAAGGGGAGGCACTTGTCAGTGGCGTAACGATAGGTTTTCAAGGGTGTAATTTGGCGTCTCTCCACCCACTTTCATAAAAGTTGCTCAGAAGCCAGAGGGCTGAAATATTGGGGTTTTACGCATTTTGAGAGCAATAAGTTTTATAAAGATTACAAAGAATCAACATAATTATGGACACGGGGGGCCCGAGGGTCTCCCCCGGGAGATTTTTTTTGAAAAATAGGGCTGAAGGCTGAAATAGTGAGGTTTTGTGCATTTTGAGAGCAATAAGGCTTATATACTACAAAGAATCAATGTAGTGGCGGATAAGGGGGGCCCGGGTTTCTCCCCCGGGAGAAATTTGTTGAAAAATAGGGCTGAAATAGTGAGGTTTTGCGCATTTTGAGTGCAGTAATACTTAGATTTTAGAGGCAAAGAATATAACTGCTGGCCAACGGGGGGGGGGGGGGGCAATTGCCCTCAGTGCCGGTCGCTGTGTCCGCCTCTGAAATGAGAGGTTCATGCCAAAAAAATTTAATACTGGGTTTTAACGTAATTATGGTTGGTTTCGAACGCCAGCTTCTGTTTTAAGTAACCCTACAGCCTGGCGGGGGAGTGAGACTGCTTGATAACTTGAAGCACACTAAGGGCAGACTCTTTCACCTCGGGGAAAATGATGGGATTTGACTGACATAGGGTGGACCTCCTGATTTTAGTGGATTTCGAACCACTTGGGAAATATGGTAAAGTCTGACGATTCAATTGGAGGTGACACGCACGTAGACTGGCTGGTATAGTATCAGCGGGTTATCATGTACCACCTTGTTCCCCTGCCAACGCTGTGCACACTACCAAGTTAACAAATTTGCCGCAGTTTGAAACACGCTCTGCTCTCATAGATTCAACATGGTAAGGCCGTTGGCGTAATTATTATCCACAATTGGTCTTATTTTTTCGGTAACAGGTAACAGACCTTCAATATAAATTTTAATTTTCCGTAATGTCTATGAAAAAAATATATATATATAATTATCATAAAATTGTTGATATTGTATAACTAATTAGCATTTTTACATACCCATGAATGAATGGACAATTATGTCCATTGGTGTGTTCAGGGTTTAGAAACGGTGCAGTCAGGCTGAAAATCGAACCTGACGCCTCCACCTTTGCTGGCACCTTCCCATTAACATGACCTGACTCAATAATTCTGCCACAACAAAAAACCGGCGCCTGTGGCTTTGGCACATCTATGACTGGAGCCAGTATACAATGAAAAGGTATAGGCTTCGACAGTCTCGACTATTGGGGAAGAACATGAACTCTCACTCACAGCCCCATTGATTTCGTTTAAACAAACCAAATAACAAAAGGTGGAAAAAGGCTGGGACAATTAGTGAGGGACAATTCCATTGAGACATGTTACATAGGAGGACAGGCGACACCTATTCATGCGGACCATAAACCAGTCGCGTGTACCTGAACGTATACCTTGGTTCTACCCCACTCGCCGACCTGTGTTGCGTTATCCCAACATCTTGGACACATCGACTGATGGCCTAATTGCATAAAGCCGCATCGGTTTCCAGATTCTTCAATGAACACTATTTTTTTGTTTAAAGCGATATCGGGCATAGTATCTACGATGGTAGAAGCCGCTTCATTCATACAGTTTGAACTGACTATTCGCAACACAAAAGGATAAATTATTGACCAGAGATGAAACTAATTACTCGGTGTGCTAAAACTAACCCGCACGTTAAAAAAAACGGTAAAAGTGAATCATGTATACAATCATATATATATAAATCAAATACCTACATGTTTTATGGTAAAAATTTAAAAAAATGCTTTGTTATTAAAAATACACATCACAATGCAGCATCATCGTCGCCATCTTGACGATGTCTGAGCCGAAACCGGTTGTGCATTTTTAATATTTGGTTATAATGTAATTAACTATTCCAAGCATTTTGTAATTTTTACCATGGGTGACAATAAGTTTTACAAAGTTAAGTACAGATGGTAACTTAGTGAATTTTAATTAGTATGAATGTTATCTTGAATTGAAGGTATGGCTGATATTCGGTATGAATGTACATGTAGTTCATTATTTAGCCATAGGCCCTAATATCGCTGTATCTACCTTTTTTTCAATGAAAACTTTGTTATTATTATTATTATTGAAGTGAAACTAGTTTATCGACGTAGGGAGAAAATCTTCGTTATGCGCCACCTTGTTACGCGCCATTACGTCTATTCATCCTCTTTCAGGCCATGCTATATTTGTTGTGATAGTGCAAGGGGTTCGACTTTGGGGGGAGGAAACGTGAGGGGGTGCGCCCAAATTTGGCCAGAATTCGCCGATTTTCATCGAAAATGGGGGTGTTAATATCAACTTGAAAACTAATTTAGTTCTTTTCCACCTTTCTTACTCCTTCCAATCATATATTCAGTTTTACTATCCGTCTATTTGTTCAGGCTCAGGTGAGTTGGTAAGCCATCAGTGTTTCGTCGGAAAACAGCTGCAAAGGGTACTTTTGAATTTACATGCATAGAGTAAAATAATTCCACAGCCTGCAATTTTCAACCGAAATTAATATTTAATGTCTCATTAGAAGCAGTATGAATTAATTAATTAATTTCAAATGAGTATAAATACATGTTTAAAATTCACCTTCACCCCTTAAACACGAGTGGAACACAAAATTTTTAAAAAATGACGCGAAAAAATTCATTTGCAGCAATCCCATTTGCATTGCATAGGCGGGTTTAAAGCAATTTTATGGGCAGATTGAGGAGGCATATCTTAATTTAAATTATACCCAAGTCTTTGTCTATTCTTCCTCTTTCAGGCCATGCTATATTTGTGGTGATCAAGAAAGGGGTTTGGCTTTGGGGGTGTGAAACATCAGGGGGTGCGCACGATTTTCGACAAAAATTATTATTATTACTATCTATTTAAAAAATTCAAACTAATTAAGGGCTTTCCACATTTCTTTCTCTTTCCAGCCATACATTAGTAAGTGAAATTTAGGCGTTGTCACGTTGAACTATCGTCTGTAAACCGACTTTACAACCGATTTACAGACAACCAATATAATTAATGAAATGCTATTATAATCTTAACAACAATAAGGTAAAATAATTGAATTATTTGTATACATGTTTATAGTAATAAAAGCCTTTTGCTTAAAATTTATCTAATTTAGCTTTGCTTAACCAATTTCTGTAAAGTTGTAAATATATAGTAGTAGAGCATTTGTCGAAAAATGAGGATGTCATAAGGAAGTTTCACTTCTTACGGGTGTACACTGAGACACGCACGCTAAGTTTTAATTATTAGATGTTTTTTTACAAAAGATAAATAGCATACAAACAATTTAATGAATGTATCCGATTGACCTTTTCAGTCGCCTCTGTAGGTTATTACCCGTGATGAGTACGACACGTCTCCGATTGCATGGCGTGTAACGACTCGCACAAGTGCAAGCACGTTACCACCTGGCCATCGAATTCGATTCCGCAATAGATAATATGAGCAAGGCAGTTGTATAGTAAATAGTTGTCCTACTTCTCCTATAAGGTTATATTTCGGCTGCCTCAATTTTCCCTATCCTAAAGGCTAAGCACTGAATTGATTGATGAGACGTTTGCACAGCCGGACATACCAGTAATAGTTGTTGTTAATGTTGATAAAATGCCGGTGGTCGCTTGCCCCTTGATAGTTTGCTTCTGGGGTTAAAAAATAAAAAAGACAAATTTTAATGAAAAATGACTAAAAAATATTTTTTCTGCGACACCTTTCTATCGATGATTTCTACCTTCAGGTATGTTTTAGGTGTTAAATTGAGTAACGAAACCGGACAGGTTGCTTTCCCAAAAAACTATTTTGTTTTGTACAAAAAAAATGTTTTTTTGAAAAAATGATAGAAAATTCACGCTCAAATGCATTGCGTGCCCTGCCAGTATTGCTGTGTGGTAATGTGTTGGTCTGACCTATCTAGAATTTACCTCACCACCAGTGACGAGTGACGTCAGGTGAACAACCCCCTCCCCCCCCCCCCGAGATATCGGAAATTTAACCAAAATTATTTACCATGAAATTACTCATTTTCTCTATCTACTAATTTGGATAAATTGGAAAGCATGTTCGAGTAAACTCGGACCGGTTCTTTTGGGTTGTTTTTGGAGTATAAAGCCACAAAACAAATGCGCTAATGCATTATTACATCGGGCCATAATTGGTAATTAAATTGCTTACCCCCTCTCAATTTTCCACATAAAACCGTAATAAAAGGGGTGGACGGGTGGTGTAACTCACCCTGCATTTGCAAAACTAATCAACTCGAAAGCAATTAACGGCTAGATTCAATTCATATGGTGCGCTACACTATAGACTAAATATTAATGTTCTTTCCATGTCACTGCGTTAACGTCTTCCTGTACTAACCGTTGGCGGTTTATTTCTTTGAGTGTAGCTTAAAGGAATATACAAATAAATAAATAGTTGCCGACTTTGTGGCGAGGCACATGGTAAGTTACTTCCATAGCATCAGCCGCCCCATAAAAATCCAATGAGGCCTAATCGATAATTCCCGGACGACAAAAAGAGCCCCTAAAGTTGGGTAAAGAGGTCCTAATTAGGCTTGGCAGAGACAGCCGAAGCGACTTGCTGCCTATAAACTATAGTTGGTGACATGTATTGGAGGCGCCGGCGCAGTCAACACCCTTTTTTAAGTGCTTTTAACTGTTCCCCTTCATTTTTCGACTCATTTCTACTGACACGACACTGTCCCGGGCCACGTAGGCTGGAGCCACTCCTGATGTAATCCTCTCCTGTTTATGGACAATGGACTATGATTCAGTTATTTGGATCCCGAGGAATGAATTAAATTTGACAGTTCATTTTAGCAATTTGGTCAATCCGTCCACAGTATACAACATGTATACTGCATTCTAATAACTACATACATCAAAGAGTATATAGCAACATAAAAATTTACATACAGTACATGTGTACATGTACATGACTCGTATCTGAACTTAATTAACTGGTTAAGTCATGCTTTGGCCTGTTAAATTGCCTCAATGGTAAGCTAAATTGTCTCAGCTTGTCCATTATCGCTTGTAGCCGGTGTAGGTTGACATTGAGGAAGTATAACAGTTTGCGAATGGTCTGAAATGCATACGGAAACAATATAAATAATGCCCGAAATCCATGGCATTGGACAAGGGCCCAATGGGCCTTTTTAAATAGGCCTAGGTTTATAAAAAGTTGCACTTCAGGACATACTTAAGGCTTCAAGCCTAAAGGACATTTTACCCCTATTGAAGAATGTTAGCCTGTTAGTAAAGTCGGTACGGTAAGGGGACAAGCTTCCTTAGGCGGGGTTTCCACCGACCTCTCATTGCAGAATGCACATACGTTGACGTGGTAGCAGACATTCAAGACTTAGGCTGGGTTTCCACCGACCTCTCATTGCAGAATGCAAATGACGTTGGCGGAAATTTGAATTTTTCTTTTTATAGAAATCTATTAAAATGTTTGTACTTAACATATTCCATGACGCCATTTTTAAATTTTAGTTTGTTTGTTTGTGATTTTACTGTATGATCATTGATCAATTTTAACTATGTCATGGAGAACAAAAAAATTTCCGTCAATGTCATTTGCATTCTGCATTGAGAGGTCGGTGGAAACCCCGCCTAACTGCTTCTCCATGCAATAATAGCTACAAAATTTTAATATCAGGGAATCAGGTCCGGTACACACGGACGATTTGAGCGCCAGTGATACACTGAGAAATTTGTCATAGCTGCAAATGGGCTTGTGCAAAACTCTATCAAATTTCTGTCACTGTTATGTTGCAACTTGCAAGTCCACGGTTTTCCTCTCGACATGCCAGCGACCTTGAAATGTTCTGAAGTGCGCTCTGAAACAGACGGTTTTTTTTTTATTAATTTTTGCACCAACAATTAGCTCTAAAACAAATTTTCTAGCGTATCGCCGGCGTTGCGATAACTAGTCCGTGTGTTTGCGTACCATCCAATCCAATAATATTCCTCTCCAGCACGATGCCCACTAGGAATACTATTGTTGGGTCTATACCCTATGGCCCATATTCTTCAATGGCTGGTCGAACAGTACAGGAATTAATTAAATTAAATTTTAAATTTACAAATTATTTGTCAACAGAGATTATTACAGAAGCTATAAATAAATAAATATATAATATTCCCAGGTATTGACAGAGGCATTGAAAGCAATCATGGAAGGCATTGTTATCAATGGAGAGCTAGTCAACAATCTGAGTTATGCAGATGGCATTGTGCTGGTTGCTTCATCAGAAGAACAACTGCAGTCGTTATTAAGTTGTCTTCTTCTTCTTCAGCCAACGCCCGCCCTTGGCTGGTTTGACGCCGTGCCGCATAAGTTAGTAGAGCTCAGGGACGGATCCTTGGCGGTCGCCCCCCCCCCCCCCCCGAGAAAAATAGCTTTATACTAGATAGAATGGACTTTTGAAGGAAATGAAGAGAAATTGTTACTCAAGTAAGGGAAACGCGATATTTTTCAGGTCACCGCCCCCCCCCCCCCCGAAAACTTTTTCTGAAACCGTCCCTGGTAGAGCTGAGCCATTTCCTCCTGTGTCGCAGTTTGGTTTTCTACCTCAATGCCAATGCAGCTGAATAGGTTATTGCCATTTCCATCCCATTGGAAACTTCCAATTTACTCAGTCGGTAAAATATGTGTACGTAGCAGGTAGAAAAGCTTCGATTGAAAATGGTGAAATATTATGTGCTTCCAATCGCTCTATATGGACACGAGCTATCAGGGGCGTAAAGTTGGGGGGGGGGGAACGGTCCATCTTGCCCCTCCCCCCCGCCTCGAGCAATGTAAGACGTGGTTCATACTTCATGGTCCCCTTTGCAGCAATATGAATACGCAGGTATTCCTTTTTAGCTTTGTAAAATCTACAGCTATACTTTACTACTATTAAAATGCGTAAAATCCTACTATTTTGTTCTTATATTTTCAATTTTTCCTTATCCTACCTGATGACGTCATAAGATCTACTTAGTTTTGCCCCCGCCATCATTCTAAAACTTAACGCCTCTGCGAGCTATATAATATATATGGAGAACAGAAACAGTGACTTTGAAATGTGAATATACAGGCGAATCCTGGACAGATCGTATTCCTAATGCTGAGGTCCTGAGGCGAATGGATACCGTAGCAAGTTGCTGATTACGGTTAAGAAACGGAAACTAACATACTTCAGATGCGGAATAACAAATATCGCCTTCTGTATGTAATAATCCAACTGAGGGCTCCCGGCAGAAGACGAACATCCTGGTTGAAAACTTGAGGCATTGGTTTGGCAAGAGCGCGACTTCTCTTTTCAAAGCAGCGGTCTCCAAGGTCCCAATTTCCATGATGGTCACCAATCATCGATAGAAGAGGCATTTAAGAGTGTACAGCCCGTAGGAGATGGGCTGCCCGAAATTTAATACTTTTTATTTTTTATTTAATTAACTAAGCATGTTATTAAAGATTTGGCTCATCAAAGTTGTAGAAGACTACTTCATGCATCATATTATAAGATATTTTTAATTTTCAAAATTGTAGTTTTTTCAGAAACATGCAAATATTTTATAAACAATAACTTTTCGTGTATAATCGATTTTATTTAAAAACTACAATTTCGAAAACTAAAAATACCTTATTACATTACCTGTATATGATGCATGAAGTAGTCTTCTACAAGACTACAACTTTGATGAGCCAAATCTTTAATAACATGCTTATTTAATTAAATAAAAAGTATTAAATTTCGGGTTGCTAATTTCCTCTATACAGGCTGTACACTCTTTAAAGACGAAGAAGAAATTGTTATTTTATGTTTGTAGTACACCTGCTGAACCATAAATAAAAGCATGTTCGAAGATGCGCATCCTGTGTTGCGCCAATATTGCCTACTTTCGGTCCTGGGATCGGAGCGTGGGCGACAAGAGCAGGGGCACGTGGCTTGCCCAATTACGTAGACAGGATGATGTATATCCGCGCAACACATCTTTTTCTACAATATTAATTACCTAGATCCCCTATATATGTGAGCGGGGACAGCGACATGTACAGGTGTGGACACCGTCTGTCGCATTATGTCGCCCCGGCCATTTTTGTGCCACATAGCCTATTATGCTTCTAAACTTAACAATTAGTGAGTAAACTATAAGTATATTTGTAAACATGTACGGTTACTAATAATTAATAAAGATCATAATACCGGTAGATTAATTCGGTAATTCCGAGCAACGCAATTACTCGACATTCTAGCTACAGTACATAGGTTAGGGGTATTCACTGCGTTTGGTTTACCCTAAGGGAAAGTAGGAAACTGAGGGAAAATCGAAAAATAGAACTCCAGTTTTTCTACGTAAAAAAATAATGCCATAAGGAAACGTATTTCAAAACATTCCCACACTTTACCCAACTACTTGGTTGGTTAAACTGAACATGAGGAATCGAAAACGCCAAACGCATGCTAAGTTAGTTGTTTTGCATTTGAATTTTGGTTTTTATTTTTGTTTAATTTAAAAAAAATGAGCTCTGCGACAGAAATTAAAAAAAAAAAAAAAACAACAAAAGGAAACATATGGCAAGTTCGAATAAGTTATTCAAGTTTAAAACTTTGCTGATCCAGTTTCACTGTAAAAATGCTTGCTATAAGTACAGGAGAATACATTCATACATTCTACACTCTACACTCTATAGCAGAGGCGTAAAGTTTTAGAATGATGGCGGGGGCAGAACTAAGTAGACCTTATTAGTTATGACGTCATTAGGCAGGATATGGGAAAATTGAAAATATAAGAACAAAATAGTAGGGTTTTACGCATTTTAATAATTGTAAAGTATAGGTAGATTTTACAAAGCTAAAAAGGAATTCATATTGCTGCAAAGAGGACCATGAAGTATGAACCCCGTCCCACATTGCTCGAGGCTGGGGGAGGGGGGGGCAGGGTTTACGCCCCTGCTCTACAAAATACTGTAGAAGCTATAGCACGTACACGTACTGGCTCCTTTTGTCCAATTTATTAGACAATTGCATAGAATAAGTTAGAGTATATTGAACAATGCTGAAAAATACAGTATGGCAGTTCAAACAACCGAGCTGAAATAAAATATCTTCGTAATTTTAGCATTAGACAGCATGAATAGTTTACAAAACTCACAAATGCTATTAGCGAATCTTTGGTGAAATCCTGAAATGGTCAAATAGGGACAATCGGGTGTAACCCATGTAAGTTCTAAGTAGGCTGAGTATACCCAAGTGCCCTTGAAATAGTTACCTATTTCAAGGGCACTTGGGTAGGAGACGAAAAGAAAAAAACTACAAATGTTTTCCATTTCATTTGGTACAATAAGTCAAAGAAGACAGAATTCGTTAAGGGTTGCAAGTTGGCGCGCCCCTAACATATATTTTGCCTGCCGCATCTGTTGGTGTTGACATTCTTCAAATGAGCTTTCTTCGGAGACTAGTAGACGTCAGACCCTTTGGCATCACTATCCACTTGACTCCTTATTCTGTGATTTACTACAGATGGGGTTCCCTGATAGAGTTTTGCTTATCTATTATCCGTCGATGGTGTGGTATTATCCTATCTCCTTCCACGTTCCGGATGCAATGTGTATAACAATACTTCAACAAATCTTCTTTATGTTACATGTTACAAGTTTTGAACAACAAGGAACTCCTGGAAAACTACCCATTAATAGTTCTAGACATTGGCGGAAAAACTCAAAAAGTCTGGAGGGGGGGGGGGGGGGCTAAGTCCTGAATAAAAATTAAAAAAAAAAATAATAATAATCTTCCAGAAGCCTCGCCCTTCTCATTAAAACAAAAAATAAAAATCTCCTTGCAAGTTCACGAAAGATTATATTGTAATTGCAATACTGATTTATTATTTAAATTTGGCTAGTAATAGTGGAATTTTTACGCATTTTGATAGTTGTCACGCTTAGATTTGGCTGGCGATGAATATAACTGGACAAGGTAGGCCCGGGGGCCACACCCGGGTGACATTTTTTGAAAAATATGCCTGAAACAGCGGGGTTTTACGCATTTTGAGAGCAGTACCAGTTTGAATTTAAAGCCGAAGAATATACTACAATACTAAAAACAAGGGGGGCCCGGAGAATTTCTTCCTTCGAGATAATCGGCTTCAAATAGTGCGGTTTCACGCATTCTATCTGCCAGAGGCGGTCCCAGACCTCATGAAAGGGGGAGGCACTGTCAGTAGCGTAACGATAGGTTTTCGGAGGGGGTGGTGTATAATTTGGCGCCCGTCCACCCAGCAGTTTCATAAAAATGTATAAAGTGGGGAAAGTCGTTCTCATGGACGTACGCAGCTTTTCCATTATTGACCTTAGTGTCCTTTGCGCATGAGCGAGAGGGTTAGGAGGATATGATGGGGGGCTCGGGGGTCTCCCCCGGGAGATTAAAAAAAAAAAAAAAATAGGACTGAAATATTGAGGTTTTTCTCATTTTCAGAGCAATAACGTTTCTATATTACAGGGAATTAATAAATTTGTGCGGAGAATTGTGGAATTGTGGGAGATTTTGTTTTTAAATATAGGGCTAAAATAGTGGGATTTTACGCATTTCGAGTGCAGTAAACTCTTGGATTTTAGAGGCAATGAATGTAACTGCCTTCCAAGGGGGGGGGGGGCAATTGCCCGCAGTGCCGGTCGCAGTGTCCGCCTCTGCTATCTGCAAAAAATTTTAGATTTGTTAAGACTTAAGTTATTATTATTTTTTCATGAGTACACCTATAACTGAGCGACTTCCTACAAAATCGTGGGGCTGTAAGGTTTTAAGTGGTCGTTTTATTCGCTTAATGGATGGGACAAAACGTATCAATTTTATGGTTATTTACCATCCTGGGGGGGGGGGGGGCTATGCCCCCCAAGGACTCTCCATTTTCCGCCCCTAGTTCTAGTAGAAATTTACTACATATTGCCTACTATATTACCAAAGAAAATGCCTTACCCCTATACCGACTTTGTGAATTTATACAAAAAAATTTCGCCTGTTACCTTTTTTCTACTATACATACTCTTAAAACGTTAAGAGTGTGCAGCCCGTAGGAAATTGTCAGCCCGAAATTTAATACTTTTTATTTTTTATTTAATTAACTAAGCATGTTATTAAAGATTTGGCTCATCAAAGTTGTAGAAGACTACTTCATGCATCATATTATAAGATATTTTTAATTTTTGTAATTGTAGTTTTTTCAGAAACATGCAAATATTTTATAAACAATAACTTTTTCCGTATTATCGATTTTATAAAAAAAACTACAATTTCGAAAGCTAAAAATACCTTATTATATAAAGCATGAAGTCGTCTTCTAAAACATTGATGAGCCAAATCTTTAATAACATGGTTAGTCAATTAAATAAAAAATATAAAAAGTATTAAATTTCGGGCTGCCACTTTCCTACGGGCTGTACACTCTTAAGTGCTCATACTAGGCAGATGGTGAATTCTGAGTTTCAAAAATATGTCAGTCTGTATTTATATTGTTAAGCTGTATTTTCATTGTTTTTTTTTTGTACGCATATGGAAGGGAAGAGCATATAGCAGCAAATAACCGCACTTCCATTCTCATGCTTTTTTGTTGCTGTATTGTGTTATTGTATTTTTTTTTTTGTATTGGTGTAACTGATGGGACTGCACCTGTACAAATATAAATATAGTATTATTAGCCCATTGGCTATTATATTATTAAATCTATTGCATACCAACTGATACAAGCACTTATATACTCCAATACGTTTGGCCATTGCTTAGTCTTGTTTATTAATTGTTTCTTTTTTTCTTTGCGACACTATTTATTCTATTCTACGTAGAGCCACAGAGGAATATAGCCCATCCCTTTAAATTAGCATTTTTTCTCTTGGGAATTTTTGAATATGCGATATTAAAATTAGATGAAATGCTGAGGCTGATGAATAGGGATGAACACGGGACGGGTATAAATTAACCTTGTTCCTGTCCCGCTCTTTTTCGCTCGACCCGACATATGTAATTCTCAATTTTTAATTTCGGAGGGGGGGGGGGGGTACAGCCTCTGGCCAAGGCCATAGTTTGTTCCCAATATTAGATTTTTAGTTAATGTAATATCACATGGCTTAACTTATTACAGTTTTCAAAAAAATTGGTAATTTTGCAGCCCCTTCAAATCAGCCACTCTAAGCTTACAGTCAAATCAGCTTGTTGGATATAATGGCCTTGAGCACCTGCATTATCTTTTGTGTGCGAAAAGGCCAAGGGCCACGAAAAATATAGCCTACTAGTACTTCATGATTTTTCTAAAACTAAAAACAAGATGACAGATAATTAAAATTAGAAAATTTCCTAGCATATTTGGAGGGAAGAAAGCCCCCTTGCTGGATCCGTCAGTTCTCAGTGACTCAGCGAGTAGAGGCGAATTAATATAAGCAGTGAACTCGAAGTATAGCAGTGCACTTAAGAAACTTGTGATTGGTACCTGTCACAAATTAGATAAGCCGATGGATATTAAGTTCATGAGTTATTTAAAGCTCAGACATTTATAATGGCCTGGGGGCGGAGCTCCGAGTGGCCATGGCAACGCCTCCAACGTTTCCAGCTCCAGCTGCGAAACCCTACAACTCGCTGGAAGTTTAACTTTGACTTGGTATAATATGCCGACTGGCGACTTTAAGTATATGACCATGGGTTCAACATAAAGAACCGGTACCAGTGAATCCGTACGAGCTTTCATATTTATCAATTAGTATAGGTACCGTAAAAGATAATGTGAGTATAGGTGACATAGCTATGTAAAAAATTGTTTTAGGGTTAAATTGCGGCTACCTCGATTTTTCCTATCCCAAAGCACTGTATTGATCGATGGGACGACTGCATAGTCTACAACGGGCATACCGATATAATACTACATTGTAATAATGGGAGGGTCTGCAAGTATACCTATATGTATGTATCATGCATTAATTGGCTATAATTTATTTATTTTTAAACTTTTTTTGGAAAACCAAAAGCAGGTGGTTCTTAACCTGTGGTCAGCAGACCACGGGTTGTCCGCAGAATCACTCGAGAGGTGTTCCGCGTCCGCGATCGATAATTTACAGACAGACAGACCACATTTTGGAAAGATTTTGGTTCCTGGTACCTCAAAACGTCCAATTCCGTTGAAATCTCGAAACTGAAAATTTTGACCACCATAAAGCTTTCCGTATATACTACTAGTAGTACTAACGTTTAAATAGGGGGAAAATGTAATTAGAATATACGCCATACAGTATTATCCGTTTACCTATAGATAGTGTAGGCTAATTTCCTTCATGGTATGCACCCTGATTAAATATACTGTAAATGTAAACTTAAAATTTGAATTTTATAAACGTATTCAGTAGTTACCCATACGGGAACAAAGGCTTAATGTAAAATAATAGGTTCTTAACTCAAATATACACTAGCCTGCACAGCAACAAAGAAATATTAAATTAATTAAACGGGAAACACGACGGCGCGAAAGTCCTGGTACTTGCCAGTTAAGATGCTATATGTATCAATTTCATAACTTAGACCGTCCGCCGTCCGGCGGTTTTTTATTCCAGCCCATAGTAAACAAAGGAAACTCACTCCGTCTTACAGTCCATTCAAAGATGACACTTAAATGCATAAGCTTACAATATGAAAAAAATACCGGTTTTTCGTCTCAAAGTGACCATTCCGCAAGATATTGATGGCAGAGATAAGATATTTATCCATTAATCTGTTTATAGCTCAATAGCTGCCTCTGTTTGCATACAATTACGTCAGATTTTATTTCATTCCTCCACCAATATATTAACAGAGATATGAATTATATAAGGTTTTAACTTTTATTCGGCCGCCATCTTGGAAAAAAATGGAGGATCACGCTCAGGCACGGATCTAGAGGGGGCTGAGATTAAATTTCGATTTTTTATTTTTATAAATAGGGCTGAAATATTGGGGTTTTACGCATTTTCAGAGCAATAAGGGTTCTAAATTATAGGTAATTAATACAATCGAGCACATGGGGTGCCCGGGGATCTCCTCCGGGAGAAAATTTGTGAAGAATAGGACTGAAATAGTGGGGTTTTACGCATTTTGAGGACCTTAAGGGGGGGGGGGGGGGTCACGCTGGTTAACGAACTCAATCAAGAAGACATTTGTATATGATCAATTTTTGTGCCAAGTTTCATCAAAATCGGAAAAACATCTACGGATTTTAGGAGTGTCTCCTAAAATCAATATACAGTACATACATACAATACATACACCTATACTGTATATAATTAGGCTATATGTAACATTTTGAACGGGAGGTGATTTCAAGGCTCAGGGGGTCATGAAATGAAAAGTTGTGAAGGAATTTTCTGGAAGTCGAACTCAATAGGTAGATGAATCTCCCTAAAAAATCATGATAACTCAGCACCAAATTTTTGCAAATAGTTGCGGTATCTTTCCCAAATTCTGGGAGTGACAAATTCCAGGCTTGTCATTAATCATTAATAGAGATCTATAGATACAAGACAGCTTCTAAATACTTTTAAATCTTGAATGGTGATTCGATAATGCAATGAATCTAAACTATAGTTTTGTGTGTTGCATGGTGCGATGAACATTGAGTAGGTGCTGATGGTGTTATGAATGATGAACACGAGAAAATGATGTATCACCTTAAAGAACAAATCGACCGTCAACGAGTCATTCATTCGAATGGGTATGCGAATTACGGCTACTATATTGTACAATAACAACAAGCTTACAAGTAAGTCAATAATATACAATACAAATGAAAAATGTACCGTTGTGGAAGAGTTCGCTATGTACGCCTAAGTCCTAGCTTAGAAACTAACTCATTGCATATAACGTAGGCATATTACCACGAGCACGAGATCGGGACCGACGGAGCAATAAGAGGTACTGTATTAATATTGGACTGTATTAATTCAATGGCGACCCCCCCCCCCCTCAATGTTTGATCTAGTACTATGCACTTATTTGACAAAAAAATATCAAATAATACAAAAACTAGTTCCTTTTTTAAACTTGCCCCCCTCCCCCCAAAACAAATTATAGATGCATAAGTGCAGACGCCGAAGTGTGCCACTAATGGTGTTTCCTGAGAGCTTACGATACAGGCAAGTTTATCGAATATGTGTCGGACATTTGGCATAATGAAGAATATCGGTGATTGCCTACATAAAGAACTTGTAGAGTAGTGGTACAGACTCCTACTTTCACCCGAAACTCGCAAAGTTGTTGGTTCGAGTCTCACACTTACTACATTTTCTGGCAATGCTTCGGAGGGCATGTAAAGCAGGTGGTCAATATTTATTTATTTATTTATTTATTTATAAAGTAAATAATAACGTTATAGGACATAGTAGCATATACTAGTATTAATGAATTCCGCCCTTATTATGGGTTAAAAATTTGTATCTACCCTGGCTGTACCCTGCAGCACACAAAATAGAGCCAACAAAGCGGTTTAGAATGGCGGTCCATTAACCATAGACGGAGGCAGCTATTGTCATGGGCAGGAGGCTCCCCCTAAACCGTAAATCTTCCAAAATTAATTTGATTATTGACATTTTCTATCATATCAAAATTACTGGTATCATCATCCAAAAATTTCGGGACATGTATGTATGTACCTATATATTTACTTCATATACTTATATCTCGGGTGAGTGCCCTCTAAAGGACGCTGTACAAAATTTCACAACATTATCTCAAGTTTCTGTCTACGACTGCATTTTATATCAACTGTTCGGTGGACCTTCTCGGGATCCGCCCCTGACAGCAGTGCATCGCGGATGCGGTATAATACTATATATACTGTATATGCTAACTAAAAAATACATACTATATATTATTGTTAGTGGGGCAAGCAATTCCCGCATAATAGATGTTGACGGCCTGCTATTAATCCACTATCTCATTCTTATTTTATAAATAAAGCTGACAATAAACATTTACTTCAAATATTTCAGAATTCTTCATAGATCTCTTCTCAAATAACTTTGTGCCCATCGAACCTATAGAGACTATAAGTTTAATTGAATTTTTTTATTTTTTATTCTACTCAATTTTATACTTTTTGGATTGTAAGTTAAAATTATAATAATATTTTTTTTATGTGTATGTATTGTACTTAACTTTTGACCCCAGCGTGACAAGTCATTTTTGTACTTAGTGCTGGGGATTTATGCTTCAATTTTTATTGATTGTTCAATTATATATCTTACTTACTTATTGTTTTATTTCATCATTGTAATACTGTGATTCATGAGTATGTCACTTCAATGTGTCACGCAAGTAATACAGCAAGGCGTGTCGATTTCGAGTCGGCCAAGCGTATCAGCAGGAGCTCTGTAAGCGATAGCGATAGGGCCGGAAGTAGTAGATGATAGTACCACCATGACACCGATTATCATGCAGGCCCACATCGGCCTAACTGACAATGATAACACTTTATCATTCTTCGTTATCATCACTTCAACAGAATGAACAGAGCTAGCTCTTCGTTCTGGAAAGTTGACTATTTGTGCTCGGTAGCTTTACGCCATATGATTGTGTTCAATATTATTATTTTAAGTGTTTACGATAACACGATAATGGATCGCGAATCGCGATAATATTAAGTTAATTATGATCGACTAGAAGTGAATAGGTATGGATGAATGGATGATGTGTAGTATCGATTAAATTAGAGCATAGATTTACAAAATTGGGGGGGGGGGCAGCTACCCCCCTGCCCCCCCTGTATCCGTCCATGGACGTCAGGGCAACAGCCCCCCTTAGCCCCCCCCCAATTAATAATAATTCTTACTCACTTTATATTTTCGTGTCAGAAGTTGAGACTCATTGGAGTTTTTGGGTCAGTGTTCTGCCACCTGACGCCATTGTCTGCGCACTCCCCCAAAGATCGTCTCTAGCTCTAAAGTGCATGTAGTGGGGCAGAGGGTGCATTGAAGCAGATGGTTGTTATCTTGGGTCGCACCATAATCGCACTCGGTGTTGTCCGAGGCTAGTTGGCCTCAACTAGTCCGGTTCGTATTAGTTTTCCATTGAACCATGCAAAAAATTCCTTTGAAAATTAGTTTTCATCATTTCTTGTAAAGGGTGAATCAATGCATTATTTGTCTTATAGAATTTGAATTTTGAATAACTTCCATAAAGCAATATAAGTCACGTTCCTAATTTACCGGAAACTATTGCAGTTTGGTTGCCTTATAGGTTGCCTTATAGGTTAAAAATCAACAAACTATTTAATCCATGCATATACCCATCGACGTAAAAATATACAATTTTTTGCACATACAGTCACTAATATGTCAATAAATGTAGATTTCGAAATATCTGTTGTCCCATAGGCAATAGTCCTAAATTTCGAGTTTTTATTTTCAGATTAGATGACGAAGATGTTCCCCGGGAGCGGGGCGGGATACTGCGAAGGCGGTGGGGGCTACCTCGGCTCGCAGCACGGCCCCGTCTATGTTCCCTCCACAAGAACAATGATCTCGCCGCACCAGTACAACCACTCAGGTACACATCTTTAATTCTTTAGGTCCAAACGTCAACACCTGAAATTACGACCGATTTGGCCAATGAAACAGACGAGCAGTATTAAAAAAAATTAAATAATGAATGCCATGGCCCATGTGGCATGTTTAATCCACATTCTTCATTGGGTATCTTTGTCTAAATGAACAGGTTGACACAGGTCCAATACCATGGGTATGAGGTTCTGTAGGGACAGTTTTGGTCACTAGGTTCGCTGACGACAAACCGATATCATTATTATTATTAATGTCCGCCGTTTGCATGCGAAAACTAAGCTCTTAGCATCTAATTAATTCTTTTAATATTTTTTTATAATATTTTTACTATGTCTGGACCTTATTTTGCATGCCGAAGGAATAATTTTCAGTCATGTTCGGTATCAAATCAGCTTGTGCGCTTGAACCCAACATAATGCACATAGGCTACTCAGCGCTTTCCCCCCCCCCCCCAAGTCTGGGATTTTTTTCATCTTTTTATTTTAAGTAATTGAGAACGAACTTCAAAATTTGAAGTAATGATTAATGGAGTTATAATTCTGGTACTGGTGCAAAATCTGCCTCCCTGGGCCATGCCCCCCCCGGACCATGCCCCCCCGGACCATGCCCCCCCCCCCTTCAAGGCAGTTGCCAAGGGGGGCTTATTGGGCAGCAGCAACTTTATTGCTTTTAAAATCATTAAACCTCACTATTACGGACCTATTTTTTCAAACATTTTCCCCCGGGGGAGGCCCCGGTCCCCTGTTTGGATCAATGTGAATTTGCATTCCTTTGCGAGCTTTACGGCTGTTTTTTTTTTTTTTTTTTTTTTTTTTTTTTTAAATTACACCATAGCACTAGGCTTCCGCCATCAGCTTTCTTTGCAGCCCAATACAACACATAATCTGGTGAACCTCTGCTACTGACAAGAGCCTGGCACGTCTTAAGATGATTTCCGTCCATCTCTTCCCGGGTGTCTCATAGAGGGCAGAAAGGCTCCGCTGTTACCTCTATAGGGTGGAGATGTTTCTGAAGGTAGTCATGACCCTTAGTTAACCTAAATTCCGCAACTGACTGGTATCTGGTATACGGCTGTAAACCCCCACAGTTTTGCACTTACATTTTCAAATTTTTCCCCGGGAGGAGACCTCCGGGCCCCCTCTTGGGTTATAATGCAAAATGATTTCTATATTACCTAAACCGCCTGCAAAATATTATAAGCCTGTGCTCGCACCGAAGCTAAATCCTCCAATAAATTGACGATTGATGTACCTATGCTATCATATATACGAGTAACACCATCATAACATCTAAATAATACACTAAATAATTGAATTCACAAGAAATAAATGTACACTAGTTAGGATCACAGTCGCCACAGCCACCCAAAAAAAAAACCCTGGCTACGGGCTTGCCCCCCTTGACAGTTCACAGGAGCGTTTTAGGATACTCCTCTTGAAAATATAAAGTGAAAAGTGTTTGGAAACCCCCAGTATTAAACTAGTCTGGTCTGATCTCTTGTCAATGCCCCCCCCATTTTGAAGATTCTAAAACCGCCACTGCACCCTGGGCTGTAGTCCAGTTAGCTGAGTGGGTAAATATGCGCATAGATTAACTGATTAAGCAAAGTTTTTAGTATTTTCGCCCTCTGCTTGTCATTTGACTGCCAGCTGAGTTGCAATTGGGCAATACAGGACAACCCTGTAGTTAAGGATTGAATAACTCGCTGGAGCAAGAGGGAAAATAATGGCCGAGCACAAGGCGTTAGCGTGCGACCGGGCGAGTTAGGAAATGGGTTCGGGGTGACCCCCCACGCTGCGTGCGCGGGACTAAGGGGGAAGAGGAAGAAGAATAAGGGCGATACCTACTATTTTATGTTTTAATTACATGCTCTCCCTCTTGATATGTGAGAAAAACAAAATTTTGTTAAATTTCCCTCGAGAGAGGGGGGGGGGGGGTCTACCTCAACATAGTAACAAACCCCTTAAAACTTAATTGCATATATCCTGGAACGAACAGACCAATACATTGTAACAGTAGTAAGAATGACAAACACATGGCAAGTAATGTATTGGAGCGTGAATTTTCTATAATTTCTCAAAAAATAATTTTTTGCACAGAACCAAATATTTTTTTGGGAATGCAACCTGTCCGTTTTTGTTACCCTATTGAACACCTGAAACATGCCTGAAGGTAGAAATCGTCGATAGAAAGGTTTCGCAGAAAAATGATTTTTTAGTAATTTTTCATTAAAATTTAGTTATTTTTATTTTTTTACCCCCAGATGCAAACTATCAAGGGGCAAGCGATCCCCCGCATTTTGTTAACAATAATAACGACTACAATATATGTGAATTTAAAAGAAATCGTTGGATCCGTTTTTGAGAAATAATTTTTTTAGACTTTTTTTTTTAGTTTTTTGAGAATAAAACCCCCCAAATTGAGTTAGCCCAAAATAAAAAATTGGTCTCGAGGCATGATTTTTGTGAATCTATATGCAAAATTTCATCAAAATCGGCAGAGTAGTTTGCCCGGAAATCGATGAGCAGACAGACAGACAGACATGCAGACAGAGCGACAGACGGACATTTCGTAAAAACCACTTTTGGGTTCCTGGGACCTCAAAACGTGTAAATCCGTTGAAATCTCGGAATAGAAAATTTGGACCATCACAAAGCTTTCCTTATACTACTGTACTTGTACGTATAAATTGGAAAGCAATAAGCTTTCAATACTCTCATCCAAATCCTAACAACAATTTAAAAAAGTTGAATGCAGTGCTGCAACTTACAATGTGTCTATTACGGTTAAAAAAAAAGTAGTTTCTACAATACAGCAAGCTTCTGCCACCAAGGTACCCGTGGTCCTGTTCCACACTTAATAGATAAGGATGCTTTGAATTGAATAGAATTTAGTCCAGTATATATATGGTATGTTCCCTCCCTAAGCACATTATTCTTAGGAATATTTGGGGTTGGGAATTGACGATATGTATCCTATACTTTGATAGAATTATAAATACATTTGATTTGATTGGATGACTTGCCAATTGCAGGAACTGACCACTTTGGAGGCAGCAGTAATGGCTGGAGTCAGGGGGGCTCCAGCGACGTGTACAGTGCGGCGTCGCAGCAGCCCGCGCTCTCCACATCCTTCTACCCCCAGAATATGATGCCCTGGAGGTCTTATGATGGAGGGCACTACCAGCGGTCAACCCACTACGGTACGTTAATAAACGAGATTAGCGGCTAGTTTTAACATTATACTACAGTAAATCCTGAACAGACAGAACCATTTCAAAATTGGACCTAATCGTATCACATTTATATTTAGTTGTAATGCCCGCAAATGCAACTTAACAAAGTCAAATGCATTGTCAAGATAGTTTGTAATATATGCGATACATAATAAATTTTTATAAATGAACATATACAGTAGCTAGCTAATATATGTATTAATAATTGATAATTCTCCATTCTATGATGGCACTGACCCCAAATCGAAAACGATTCTCAACACAGAATAGGCCTATATTTAATAATTTCTGTGTAGGTACTAAATTAGCTTGATATTTAACTGAAATTAGCGTACTGTATATATAAAAACTAAACTTGGCGGGTTGCGAACCCACGATCTACACCTAACCTTGATATTTAGTTATATATTACTCTATGAAAAATATGAGGCTCAAAATTGCTCTATAGCTTTAGCGGCCATGACTTGAGCGGCTGCTTGTGTATACCTTACGTGTAAAGCGTAAGCGGTAAACCGTATATAATAAGTTCATACATGAAAGGTAGCCCAGACCTTATTGCATACACTTATGTGAGTACAACAATTATCAATTGATGACACTCAAATATTCTTCCAATATTCGAGTGTGCAATATTTATATTGTTCCAATATTCAATCCAATAAATAAGCTTATGGGTCGGAGTCTCTGAGAAGAATTGGAAAGTGTACAATACCTTAATAAATTCAGATTCCAATCGTCAGGGGCGTAAAGTTGTGGGGGTGGGCACAGTCCAACTTTCCCTCAGCTCCTTTTGCGGGGGGAGGGGGCTTTGCTTTGCCCCCCCCCCCAGTCTCGAGGATTGTAAGACGTGGTTCATACTTCATGGTCCCCTTTGCAGCAATATCAATATAAGCATTCCTTGTTTAGCTTTGTAAAATCTACAGCTATACTTTACAACTATTAAAATGCGTAAAACGGCTAAAACCCTACAATTTTGCTCTTATATTTTCAATTTTTCCTTATCCTGCCTGATGACGTCATAACATCTACTTAGTTTTGCCCCCACCATCATTCTAAAACTTTTCGCCTCATTTTCAATTAAAAAGGATTAAGGCAGAGATTTCAAAACAATGGACTATTTAAAAAAAGGAGGACCTAATATTTTGACAAAATCTATGGCTTATTTTCTCGTTTCACGACCGCAAATGTATGAATATGCTCTTATGATAAATTCATTTCAAATAACCGGTCCGAGTTTACTCGAACATGCTTTCCAATTTATCAATTAGTAGATAGAGAAAATAAGTAATTTCATGGTAAATCATTTTCCTGTGGTTAAATTTCGGATATCTCGGGGGAGGGGGGGGGGGTGTCCACCTGACGTCACTGGAAGCGAGGTAATTTCTAGATAGGTCAGACCAACACATTACCACACAGTAATATAGGCAGGGCACGCAATGCATTTAATGCATTTGACCGTGAATTTTCAATCTTTTTTTAAAAAAAATTTTTTTTTCACAAAACCAAATACTTTTTTGGGAAAGCAACCTCTCTGGTTTCGTTACTCAATTTAACACCTAAAATATGCCTGAAGGTAGAAATAATCGATTGAAAGGTTTCGCAGTAAAATTATTTTTTAGTCATTTTTCATTAAAATTTAGTTATTTTAATTTTTTTACCCCCAGAAGCAAACTATCAAGGGGCAAGCGACCCGCCGCATTTTATTAACAATAATAACGACTACAAGAATTTAAAAGAAATAGTTGGAGCCGTTCTTGAGAAATAATTTTTTTAGACGTTTTTTTTTTAGTTCTTTAAGAATAAAACACCCCCAAACTGAGTTAGCCCAAAATAAAAAAATGTCGTCTGGAGGTATGATTTTTGTAAACGTACATGCCAAATTTCATCAAAATCGACCGACTAGTTTGCCCGGAAATCGATGAACAGACAGAGCGACAGACAGATATTTCGTAAAAACCACTTTTTTTGGGTTCCTGGGACCTCAAAACGTGTAAATCCTTTAAAATCTCGGAATCGAAAATTTCGACCATCACAAAGCTTTCCTTATGCTACGTATAATAAATTGGAAAGCAAAAATATAACCTACAAGCTTTATGGCAGTAAATTTACGTTTTCTCATCTGAATTATTATTACTCTATAAAAAAGACGATAACGTGTATTATACGGATTTTATAGATGGTAAAAGTAAATTATGTATGGTAAAAAATCGGTCGGGTAAATAATCGACTTTATGAGAAAGTTGTATCTTTAAGAATTTTTCAAATGATTATTTTCTTATTAATTTTATTTTATCAGGTAAGAAGAATAAATTAATTTTACTCGGCCGTCCTCTTGCTTACTAATTATTTTGAAATCTATTCCTTAATATGACTACTCACCCCTTGTAACTTACAGTAGCTAATTTACATAGCATTGGAAATTAAACGCTAATCATTTAGGCTAATAATGTTGATGTGTTGTATACCTAAACCGCGAACGACGGACTGCCTGGAACCTGTCTAGGCCTAGTTGTTTTCAGAAGCAGACCCTCTTAACCCGTTTGTATATAAGGTCTGGAAGTAATTTCCAAGAATTATTTTATTGGGGTAGAGCCATGTGATGCATTAGTAGCGAGCACCAGATCACTATACCATATGACTAGTGTCACGGCTTCTTGATGCATTCCATTTCAATTGATAAAAAATCGATATAAAAGCAATGTTTTGAAAGCAAAGTGATAACTGTAGAGTACGTCTAAATGTCAATTTGTCATTGTCAGCTGCGTGGCTTTTGACTCCTTTTTTTTTGACAGGGTTTCCTGGTTTCCAAGGTTTGACACTGAAAAGGGGCGTTATTTTCTTATTCTTAGTTGGGGGGGGGGGGGCAAGATTACAATTGGGTACACTTTTAAACAAGGTGGTAACGATTTCCTAGTTATAGTCAGGGTTAGTGTCGTATTTTTTCCCAGCTGTAATGATAGCGTTGGCGTGAATTCCCAAAATTTCTTGGGGGGGGGGGGGGGCTTTAGGACACCAAGACTTTGATCCCCCGGAGAATAAATCGATAAATGGGCCCAAATTAGTGATGGAGGTTTCTGAATTTTCTACCCTGGAAAAAGGGGCACCGGGGGTCTCCCCCGGAGAAAAAAAATTGATGATTTGGCCCAAATTAGGGAGGTTTTACGCATTTTGCAAGCAGTACAGTTGAGATTTTACAAACGAATAAACCTACCACTGGGCCAGGGGCCAGGACCCCCGAAGAGAAATTTTGAAAAATAGGTCTGAAATATTTGGGGTTTAAGTATTTTGAGTAAAATATTTTTGTGAAAGTATACTTGGTCTATATGTCGATTTTTTTCATGATGTCTTTCATGTGAAATAAGCATACCAAGAATTAATTTCCCTTTCGTTAATGGGGATACTATGCCTTTCGCCTCCATAACGTCTTTGTCACCAGAAATCCTGGGGGGGGGGGGGCTCTATTTACGCCCATGTTTGCAAGCAGTACAATTGAGATATTATGTAACGACGAATGAACCTAATATTGCGGGGGCCCGGAGGGTCTCCTCCGGAGAAAAATTTGGTAAAAAATAGCTCTGAAGTATTGGGGTTGTAAGCATTTTGAGTAATATATTTTTGTGAAAGTAATTGGTCAATATGTTGATTTTTTTCATGTAAAATAATCATATTAAGAATTAATTCCCCATCATTTTTGTGGATACTATATTACTATGGCTTTAGCCTCCATAACGTCCTTGTCACCAGAAATCCTGGGGGGGGGGGGGGCTACGGTTAGACCTAGGGGAGGGGGGGGGGGCTTGGCCCCCAGGCCAATGAGTGATAGAAGCAAAACCCACCACTAGATCGACAGCTTATAAATAATAATAAAAACCATTGAAATTGAGAGGAAATGCTGGGGAGTTAATGAGGCACGGTAACTAGTTTATTAAATTAGATTTAAATTAGGGAACAAGTTCATCGTAGTGGGTAATTAATGGGCTGCCATTTTATACGCAGGGCGTATCTGCATAATAAATTATGTGTGCCAAGAACTGTTAAGCTTATAGAATTGCATAGTATAAATGTCTGTTCACAAGATTACATTTTTAGATTGCACCTGAATTAATTCTTTCACAATAAGATTCGTCTTAATATACAGTATATTATGTACGATACACACGATGAAAAGATGACATCATTATTATTATTATTATAGGTTGACATACTGACCATTTTTTGAAAACTCAAAACGGGACATGAATTAATAAATAAATAAATAAGGACTTTTTGTTCTATTACTAAGCCAATCTAGCGGAGTTAGGGCTATAAAGCCCTCTCTTACACTCAACTAGGAAGGCCCGGGACCGCCTGCTTTACATGCCCTCCGAAGCATGGCCAGAAAATGTAGCAAGTGCAGGACTCGAACCAACAACCTTTCGGGTGAAAGTTAGAGTCCGTACCACTACTCTACATGTCCTGACAATTTGAATTTGTATACGTCATGCAGTTAGCTGGTTAACGTTGAAAATAGACACAACTTTGTCTTTAAGTAAATAAAGTGTAACATACAGGTACAATTTAAAAAGAAATAATCAATGCTCACTGTAGCCTAATTATATTGAGATCTGTGATTATTACTTTTATTGTAAGAAATAGTAAAAAATCTAATTAATCACTGGTTCACCAGCTTAATATAAATAATTTTCGGAAAACGGGACTATTTTGCTTCTCAGAGCTTTGTCTGTGGGGACAACGGGACAGGTGACTGGGAAAAGGGACAGTCCCGTTTAAAACGGGACGCATTGTCACTATATTACATATATTCACCTACCGTAAAGTGTGTGAGAGACTACCTCAGTCGGGCTCAGGCACACAAACAGTAACAGTCACAGTAATTGTTTAAAATGTAGAACAAACTGCCGTCGTACGGCAGGACGCTGACAAGAGCTTGAAGGTTGTAATGTCTAATTTGAGACTTAAAACTATGTAATTTAATGAAGTTAGTGCAAAAGTGCAAAGGCCATTGCTTGGGAAAATAATGGGAGTAAGGATTTATTAAATAGCATTGTAGGTTAACATGGACCCAATCACCGAATGGGGATAATTATTGGACAATTTGAATCAATGAAGTTTAATTATTTATAATGTGGGCCCGTAGGCTAAATATTACAATAATATCTAGGTGGTGCAGCATATTTAAACATATTATTAACATGTTTGTTGCAGACAGCAGTATGGAGTTTCAATTTGCGGACGGGCGAGAGTGTGTAAATTGCGGAGCTATATCAACCCCACTCTGGAGACGGGATGGCACAGGCCACTATCTTTGCAACGCTTGCGGTCTTTATCACAAAATTAATGGAATGAATCGGCCTCTTGTTAAACCTTCTAAAAGACTGGTAAGTTACCAACCCAGCCGTAAAGTGCCTACGCAACATGATTTTAGGTAACGTACGGTTTGGGCACAGCCTCAAACCCTTAGCGCACACAGCTGTTATGATAATAATAGCCCATCATGCGGTTTACACGCACAACCAGATGTTCAGTCTGATAAGATTAGCAAAGAAATGTGTTTTTTAATTCATCGGTTTTTCGACTGAAGGACTGCAAAGGAAATATAATTATTTACAGTTTCATATCGCTTTATAGGTACCTTCCATAATACGGTATAATAGAATACATAACACTTATAGCCTACAGCCTACAGAAACAGCTTTTAAAATTACAAAACTTTAATAAAAATGGTAAGTTATTTACATGAATATCGACTTCGATGGCCAGGTGGTAACGTGCTTGCACTTGTGCGAGTCTTTACACGCCATGCGATCGGAGACGTGTCGTAACTCAACACGGGTATTAACCTACAGAGGCGACTGAAGAGGTCAATTGGATACATTCATCAAATTGTTTGCATAAGATTAATCTTTAAAATAAAATAAAAATACGAATAAAACATAGATGTAACTTATGTATTGTGCCAATTACCTAATAATAAAAATTCTAGAAGTCCAATACAAGACAATACAATGATAATGATGGTCTGATCTGGTTTATAATTGCAAAGGCTTCCACGGCAGGAGTCAATAAACTGTACAAGATGCTGAAGCAGAAGAGCCCATCAACCTGGGCTCTGAAAGACAACGATGAAATGTTTGGAAGTTTGTTTTCAGATAGGCCACGGCCTATCAGTCCGGATTTTACCGGTTTTATTATCTAGCCAAGTTTGTTAGCAATATCATAATCACTATAGCAAATGTGGATAATTTTTTCACATGCCCATCAGTTTCAAAAGTAACATTTTAAAAATTACAGCTATTAAATATTAAAAACTAGATTTTTCATTAATAGCCCCCTCCTCCGAAATAAAATCATATCTTATAGGCTACAGTGGGGTGGACGAATTGAAAACTGTGCTTTTGGAAGACCTATCATCTTTCGAGTAGACAGACTTTTGCAGCATTGAACCTTGGCACTAAACTCCAATTTTCAAAATAAATTCCAAGAGGGGGTGGGTATTAAAGGCGCGCAGTCTTCCACCTAAAGCCACGTCTGACGAACTTTTTTTTTATTCTTGGAGGTGAAACTTTGGCATGGGGCATTTCCTTCAAATGTCTGATTATGCAATCAAGCACACATGACGGGAGCTCCACCAGTGTTTTAGGTTCAATGACATTTGAGAAGATAATATAATATCAATTAATAACATGGCTGTTTGGTTCTTTGGAAGGCTGAAAGCTACACAGGCTACACTACAAATGAAAAACCTAGGCTTTAAGTTACCAGCACAGAGCACCTTAGTCAATATATAGCCTAATATTATGGTGGCCATCGAATTTTCCAGACCTTAATCCCGGGCAGAAGTAGGTGATTATTTTAAATCTTAACCTGGGAATAAACAAGTAAAAAAGATAACTTTAGAATGCTAGAAGTGCTATTTAAAATGTTTTATTTACATTTTAACCTCAAGAATAAGTTACGGTTATTATACAGTAAACGGCATGGTAGACCCACAAGGAGCCCAGCTACTTTTTCTAGTGTACATTTAATTGCGGCCATGCATTGCTGTTTAATCTACATCCATCTAGTGCACTCAGTGCCTGATTTAGGAATTTGCCACCCCCTCACCATGCATGTCTGGGATTTTTTTTCATTCTTTTTTCATCTTCTCATGATTTTTTATTTCATAGCGTTGCTTTTATTTTATTTTTTATGAGTCAAATTTAATTATTAATGGAGTTACAACTCTTGTACTCCAGCAAGAATTTGCCGCCCCCATGGGTAAATCAGGCCCTGAGGGCACCCTTTACTATAGGCGACACTTTCAACGCAAATGACGGACGACTGAAGCACAACAAGTGATTTTTACATGTTAATTGTAATTGCATAATTATTTTTAAAATCCCCCCGCGGCGGAATATTTAAAAATATTTGTGCAAATTATATGGGGGGGGGTTTACGCATTTTGACAACAAAAAAATTAAATTTTACAAACGAGGACTTACCTATAGTATAACTGCAAACCACCGTCGAAAAAATTTGTATATAAATGGGCGCAAGATATTGGGTTTCTTGGTACACAAGGTAATCAGATAAGATAAGATCAGATAAGATGAGGAACTGGACAATTTTCAATAAAACATAAATCATGATTTAAAACGGACTAAGCTTACTCACTCCTTAGCCCTTTCAAGATTTGTTAATAAAATACCGTAAAAATAGGTATCCCAGACCGGAACCCGGACAAATCTTAAAATCCCGAACGGCTGATCACCCTACATATTAGTAATTTGATATCAGTTCATTTCTTTGCAGACAGCAACGAAAAGGTTAGGACTGTGTTGTACGAATTGCGGGACACGCACTACGACATTGTGGCGGAGAAACAACGAAGGGGAGCCTGTGTGCAATGCGTGTGGACTTTACTTCAAGTTGCATGGTATTAATAGGCCTCAAGCAATGCGAAAAGACGGCATACAGACCCGCAAACGCAAACCGAAGAAGCCGTCTTCGGCAGCATTCTCGGCAGCAGCTGTAACAGCCGCCGAGAAACAAGAAGAACCGTCCAGTAGTTCGGAAGGTAGGCTTACTTATGACTAAAAACACGAGATACCCCATACACTAAGGGTGGGTCCCACTAGAGTTCTACATCTAGGGTGAACGCCGAAGGGACATTCGAGCGTGCCAAAAATATTTTTTTAATCATGGGCCATCCGATGCCACGTCTCCTATGACCAGCCATTGAAAAAACGTACCAGGTGCTCCAGAATAAAAAAAAAATTGCCCCTTTTTTGTGTGGGCCCATAGCCAAACCCGGCACTGAGGCACCCAGCCGACAACCGCAACACTAAGAAGTGGTCCCACGACAAACAGGATGGTGAATGCGCTTAAAAGTTTTCACCTCAAAAAAAAAAAAAAATAATAATAGTTTATATTTGAGCCATCAAGTACAGATCAGGTCCACAACGATGACACTTACATGGTACAGTACACGCAACCAAAAAATACACACAAAGGCTTAAAAAAAATAAATAAAAATAAGTATAAATACCTATAAATCAACAATTCACCCTACGGCACAGGTCTGCTTATAATGCCCGAGATAGCTGTCCTGAAGGATGGTAGGCTCAGTGCAAATGGATCAGGAACATTGAGTTTGTTTATAACCCCAATGATCCTAACAAGCGGTGACATACAGGTAGAGTTGGCAACAAACAAAGTTTTCGATCGTGTATTCTTGATTTTGAGCCTGAGGTAAACTCTTTCGAGTACAGTAGAGCTGTCCAGATGACTGTTAATCAGCTTATAAAAGAAAATACAGTCTGCAGCCATCCTCCTACACTCAAGAAAGTTCATCCCAAACCCCAATTGCAATTGAGCTGTCCTAACGGGATGGTCTCTGTAGTGTGGATACGTCCCATATCGCCTGAAATACATATACCGTAAGAAACGCTCTCTTGCTAGACAGGTTAGCACATCAACTACACAACTATCTAACCGAACAGGTCTGTGAGCTTACTTAATTGCATAAAGGCAATGCTTTATTCAATATATTGTAGTATTCTATGGTATATATAACACTGACACTAAATTAACTTTGGTTGAAGAGGTAACCTCCTCGTTATAACCGAAATTAATTTCTAGCAACACGAATCATGTCAATTAGAGCATAAGTAGAGGATTTGGCATTTACTGGACTTGTCGGGGCTTGTGATCCAGCGGTTAAGACGACGCCCCGGTTAGGCGTAGATCGTGGGTTCGAATCCCGCCAAGCCCAGTTTTTTCCATATCCTCTAATTTCGGTTATAAAGAGGAGGTTACCTCTTCAACCAAAGTTAATATAATGTCAGTGTTATATATACCATATAATACTACAATATAAGGTAGTAAAAGTTCTAATTCCTGAAGGAGTTTTAATTTTAATTGCTTATTTCAGATTCAAAACCAAGTCTAGATTTGGGCCAGCAAAAGCTCTCCGGAGACTCTTCGAGTCCATACCTTGGTCACACATCCCTCCTCCAAAGTGATGGTCCCGTCAAATTAGAACCTGCACATAACTCATCCGCTTCCTATACTAATACCGATCAAAGGTAAGTAACTTAGTAGGCCTATCAGTGGGCAAAATTTATCTCAACGTTACGCGAGTTGTTGCGTAGAACGGATATCCAATACACAGATCTACAGAAACTACCTACCTAATTAATTTATTACTAGTAGTAGTATGGTTGGACACAGTCCCAGGCCACGGTGTGGGCCCATCTAGGACGGTGGACCTCCTGATTATAGTGGATTCCGAACCACTTGGGAAACACAGTGAAGTCACACGATTAGTTCGAAGGTGACCAGGACAAGTCCTACCATGTTTCCCTACCGGCACTGTGCACACGACCAAGTTATCTGCATCTTTGAACCTGCTCTGGTCCGCTGGATTAACTTGGTAATCATTTATTACTAACTGACCCTGCTGAATTCGCACTGCATAACGAATGCCGTATTAAATTTTACCTCAATTTAATAAAAGAGTAAAAGAGTAAAAAAAGAGTTTATTAGCGTGATAAATGAATAAAAAATATTTATCAGTTTCAATTATTTCGTGCCTCGTTTGGTTTGCCCAGTTAAGATCGTTACCTCCCCACCACATTTTTCCTCCATTTTTGAACAGTTGTTATATAGGGTTAATATTGCACAACATGATAAAAAAATAGGAAAGCAATAATAATTGGCACACATTATATATAATTTTCCTGTTTGTTGTGCTCCGCGTTAAAATCGTTGTTTCCACCAGAGGTCCAAGACCTCATAAAAGGGGGAGGTACTTGTCAGTGGCGTAACGATAGGTTTTTTAAGAGGGCGGTGGATAATTTGCGCATGAGCCAGAGGATAAGAAGGGAGGCCCGGGGATCTCCCCCGGGTGAAATGTTTTTAAAAATAGAGCTGACATATTGGGGGTTTACGCATTTTCAGAGCAATTAGGTTTATACGTTACAGGGAATTAATTATATAATCGTGCAGAAGGGGGGCCCGGGGGTCTCCCCCGTGTGAGGGGTCTCCCCGGGAGAATGTTTTTGAAAAACCGGGCTGAAATAGTGGGGTTTTACGCATTTTGAGTGCAGTAACACTTGTATTTTATTAGAGACAAAGAAGAATATACCGGTAACTGCATTCCAAAGAGGGTGGGGGGGGGGGGGGGGGGGCAATTGCCCGCAGTGCCGGTCGCTGAGTCCGCCTATATGGTTTCTACTAACTTACATACGGTTGGAAACATAGCCTGTGTTCGTGTTATAAAATTGAAAATCAATTAGACGTTTTCATTTTTTATTTACAATGGGAGCAAATGGCAAATGGTGCAAAACGTGACGAAACAGCAGTCTACTGCAGCAGATTTTTGTAGCTGGCTTGTCGCTCGAATATCGCTCCAGTATACAGCAGTAGACTTCCATGAAAAATTTCTCAGCGAAGCACTGGCGACCGAATCGTCCGTGTGTCCTAGGCCTAATCACAGCGAGGTGGAGATTTGCGATTGTTCCATGCCCGACCATGCGAAGATTCACCAATCTCTATTGACTCACAAAGTGTTTTGAATTGCAGGACGCGCGTCCACGGATCGCACACGGTACACCACACACCTCCCACGCACTACTCCGGTCAGCCTCCTCCCTTCGGCTATACCGGCTTCAGTCACCACGGCTTTTTCCCTACTGCGGCGAGTAGTCAACAGGCGTGCCATGCCAGCCATTCGTAGCTATAATCTAGTCCACTGGAGCATCCAACTTTGTTAGGGCCAGATGCACAATTCATGAATCTTACCACTCAAAAATTAATTTTCTACAAATGTGCAGACAACTAACTGTGTATTATTATGTATTATTACCTGTATTATTACAGTGGGGGCTGTCTCCCCCCCCCCCCCCCCCCCCCCGAGAGAAATAGCTTTACACTAGATAGAATGGACTTTTGAAGGAAATTAAGAAAAATTATTACTCAAGTAAGGGAAACGCGATATTTTTCAGGCCACCGCCCCCCCCCCCCCCCCGAAAACTTTTTCTGAAACCGTCCCTGGCCCCAATATTACTTATACCTCGAAAATGGCGAAAAATGAATAAGTTATCCGATCGTGATAGTCCAGAATTGATAAAAAAAAAACCTAGTAGAAGTATGGTTGGGCACAGTCCCAGGCCACGGTGTGGGCCCATAGAACAGTGGACCTCCTGATTATAGTGGATTCCGAACCACTTGAGAAACAGAGTCACACGATTAGCTCGGAGGTGACCAGGACAAGTCCTACCATCATGTTTCCCTACCGGCACAGTGCACACGACCATGTTATCTGCAGCTTTGAACCTGCTCTGGTCCGCTGGATTCAACTTAAATTGGTATGGCGGCCATGTATAAAAAAAACAACATCATACAGTATGTATAGGTTCGATGGCTTTTAGGTGCTTTTCCTTTTGTTAATGTTATAACTTTTGTTAATATTATAACAAGTCCTTTGTTGGCATGGGTGCATTTGCAATTTGTTGGGATAGGTAAGTAGCGCACTGTTAGTGCCAGGACTAAGGAATTGGGGAGTTTGGGCGAAAGTAAATTCAGAAGTGGCTTGAGGAAACTCTCTACTTGCCGAAATAACGCATAGTAAGGTATAAAGCTTAACCAATGGATGTTGCAGTTAGGGTTGCCAACTTTCTTTTCTCAAAATAAAGTACATTTGACTTTTGAGAAGGGATATAAAGAGTACAGTATTTAAAAAAGAGTACTTAGTATATTTACTGTTAAATGAGTCTAAATTACGCCGAGAATACACTTTAACATTGTACTGTAAATCAGGGGGGTTCGAAATTCATACTATTTACAATTTAAAACAATACTTTTTTGAGGTTTTCGCAAATTCTTACTTTTTTGAAAGCTACTAAAAGCCTCTTCACACTGCAAATCTAAATTTATGTAAATAAATAGCTAATTTCTAATTAAATTAAAAAAAGAAAATAATAAAAAAATATTTTGCTTCTTACATGTTTCAGTCAGTAGAGTACACATGCACGTAAAAGAGTACAATACTCTGAAATAGAGTATGTTGGCAACCCTATAGTTGCAGTTCAGCAGCCTCAGGGCACAAGTGATGCTGCGGTCACCAACTCTCACCCAAATTTCTGGTGGACAGGTTTGCAAAGCTTACCTTTGGTTTTTTTTATTATATATGTCAGTTAATTTTTCAGAGATTTATTGCGTAGACATTTAAGTTTACTCCAGATGAGGATTAGTTACGAACACTCTTTTTGCCTAACTATTATAAGACCGCAGCGCACACATCACTTATAAACGCTTCGATGATGATTGGAATTTAAATTATTATTAGTTTTTAAGTAGGCCTATAATAAGTTAATTTAGAAGTGATTGTAAATTGTTTTGTAACTTGTAACTCAAAAAATCGTCAAATTACAAAATATAAGAGAAGTTACTGAGCAAATGTGTTGCCGATATTTTTCTATACGAGGCCTTTTCACCTGTCTTTATATAACAGCCTCCACTCCAGTTTACCGCATTGCCCCCTAGCTCCCCCAAGAAAAAATGAAAATAACTGAAATTATGCACCTGCTCCCTTAAAAATGTAAACAGAACAATTTTATTTTGAATAGCATTTTCCGTTTCACAATTATCTTGTTTACATTTATAACCCTAGGTTAAGATTACTAAAATCGACATAGAGGACGCTCGCTGGCGCTGGGCGTTTCTATAATTAATCGAATGGAACGTACAGCACATGAACGAGTAGATTAGGCCCGCTTGCGTACTTATCCGTAGTTAGCGCTTCTTCGCGATCACAAACTACGATGGTAGGTACCAGAGGCGTAAAGTTTTAGGATGATGGCGGGGGCAAAACTAAGTAGACCTTATGACGTCATCAGGCAGGATTTAAGGAAAAATTGAAAATATAAGAGGAAACTAGTAGGGTTTTACCCATTTTAATAGTTGTAAAGTATAGCTGTAGATTTTACAAAGCTAAAAAAAGGAATGCTTACATTCGTATTTCTGCAAAGGGGACCATGAAGTATGGCGCCCATTCCATTGACCGGCTAGGGCTATTTCCAAAACGGTGACGTGGTAGCAGGCACTCAAGACTTAGGTAGCGTCTCCACCGACCTCGCATTGCAGATTGCAAGTGACATTGACGGAAATGTTTGTTTTTCTTTTTATAGAAATCTATTAAAATGTTTGTAATTAACACATCCCATGAAGCCATTTTTTAATTTTAGTTTGTTTGTGGTTTTATTGTATGGTCATTGATCAATTTTTACTATGGCATAGAGGAAAATAAACATTTCCGTCAATTCTGCAATGCGAGGTCGATGGAAACGCTACCTAAGTCTTGAATGTCTGCTACCACGTCATCGTTGTTGGAAATAGCCCTAGCCGGTCAATGGAATGGGCGCCTTAGCGCTTCTACGCGATCACAAACTATGATGGTAGGTACCAGAGGCGTAAAGTTTTAGGATGATGGCGGGGGCAAAACTAAGTAGACCTTATGACGTCATCAGGCAGGATTTAAGGAAAAATTGAAAATATAAGAGGAAACTAGTAGGGTTTTACCCATTTTAATAGTTGTAAAGTATAGCAGTAGATTTTACAAAGCTAAAAAAAAGGAATGCTTACATTCGTATTTCTGCAAAGGGGACCATGAAGTATGAAACACGTCTTACAATGCTCAAGGCTGGGGGGGGGGGGGAGTTGGGCCGTGCCCGCCCCCCCCCCCTAACTTTACGCCCCTGGTACCCATCGTTCGTAGGTTCACCGGTTGACTGCTAAATGATGGTTTCATAAATAATTAGATTACTCGTGACTTCGTGGTATTTCATTTTAATAAACAAAAAATAACAAAAACTTAGAGTTTTATGAAAACTTGTTATAACAACCCGAATTAGTAAAACCCAAATAATCGTTAAGAAATTAACTTTGTCTAAGAAACCCACTTGTGTTAGTATAAAACCCTGAGCGCTTTCGGCAAGAACTGCCATCTACAGAGGGAAACCCACTAGCACAGTTACACCTTATCTGCGATTTGAGACTTGCTCAACTCGAGGAGAAGAGGCAAATGTGACTAGGGAGAGGAAACCTTGGTTTATATAGGACTGGGAGGGGGCGTGGCTGGGTACCTATTCCTAACCTATTAGCTAGATCTATTAGAGGGGATGATTGTGTGAATGTTATGTCGTTTGTTAATTTTTCCCTATTGTGTAAAGCTCTTTTGATTTCAACATTATCAAAAAAAATTTAAAGTGTAACTTTTCTTTATTTTGTGTAGGGCTGTCCAATTGTGAGGATCGAATGTCTGATTTTCCGAGTTAAGTTAAGGTGTTTCGCGAATGTGCTGTTGGTGTTGGTGTCTCCTATACCAGTTATATGTTCTCTGACCCTAGTTTTAAAGCTACTGCCTGTTTGGCCTATGTAAATTGCGTTACAATCGTTACAATTTAGACGATAAACTCCATTGCCTTTTTCCTTTTCTGGTTTGGTTTTGCAGTTCATGAGTTTATTGGCTAAATTTTTGGGGTTGTACGGGGCTGGTGTTTTGTCTGTTGTAGAAGAAATGAGGTTACTTATTTTTTCTGTGATTTTTTCTATGTATTGTGTCCTGAAATATGATTTATTGGTTTCCGGGTTTAAGCTCTCTGGGGGGTAAATTAGTTTGAGGTTGTGTTTGATTTTATGATGTCGTAGGATTCCGTCTTTTAGATTGAGATTGAAATTGTTATTTTGGGCAATTTGTTTTATTGTATTTAATTCATTATTATAGTTGGTTTCATTTATAGGGATGTTAAGGAGTCGAAAAATCATACTATGGCATGCTGCGTGTTTGTGCTGGAATGGGTGAGAAGAATCAACAGGGATTATATTATCGCTATGGGTTTGTTTACGAAATATCTTGAAGTCTAGGGTACTATTATTTTTGGTGATGGTGAGGTCTAAGAAGTTCTGGGAGCTGTTTTCTTCTACTTCCATGGTAAATTGGATTTTTGGGTGAATTGTGTTGATAAAACTTAAGAAATTGTCTAGTTGTCTGTTACTTCCTGTCCAAATGCAGAAGATATCATCCACATACCTTGTCCAGAAAGATATACATTTAACTAGGGGATTTTTATTGAGTAGATGTTTGTGTTCGAAGTTATCCATAAAAATTTCAGCAAGAATGAGGAGAAAGGGAAGAACCCATAGGTAGGCCTATTTTTTGTTGGTAGTAGTCGGATTCGAAACGGAAATAGTTTTGATGAGTGCATGTGTCTAACAGAAGGAGGGTCTCAGAAATAAGGTTGTTCGAGGTATTATTGTGATAGAGTGACTGGGCAACTAATTTACGTACTTCGGGTACGGGAATATTAGTAAACAGATTTTTGACATCGAAATAAGAGACGAGTTTGGCATTGCTGGATAAGGGAAGGTGCTTAAGGCGGGAAACCAACTCGAATGAGTTTTTGACGCTGTGGCGGGGTGTGAAGTTTGATAGCTCGCGAATGTGTTTGTTGAGAAAGCTAGCTACTTTGCTGGCTGCATGGGGCACTGTTATACGAAACTACTGGGCGGATAGGTTGATTGGGTTTATGAAGTTTAACCAGACCAAAAAATGAAGGAGCTACGGGGTTCATGTTGGTAAATTTATAGGCTATGTCTTGAGGTATCGTATTAGAGCTTCGTTTAATGGTTTTTTTGGTTGTTTTTTGGAATTTTTTTGTGGGATCTACTTTCAGTTTTACGGATGTGGATTCGTCAGAAATGAGGTCTAAGACTTTAAAAACATAATCTTGGGTAGGTAAAATGACAATAGAATTTCCTTTATCCGCCTTGGTGAGTGTTAGGCTATCTTGGGCTAGTTTCTTTTTTATAGAATTAGTGTTATCGTTTTTGTGTGTAAGTTTGACGTTTTTCAGAATATCTGCTGCTATGTGTTTTTCATTATTGTGGTTTTTTAGGCTAAATTCAGTGTCTGACATTAAGTTAGTTAACGTGTTTTTGTTTAGACCTATATCGGGGCAATACTTGAGGCCCTTGTTGAGAAGTTTCATTTCTTTTGTGTTGAAAATCGTGTTAGATAAGTTGACGGTACGAGGATAGAATTTATGTGCTGTGATGGGCAGTGTAGTGAGTGTCTGCGCTGAAGGCGTGAGGCCCTGACCCACCCCAGTCTGCATCGATCGATGAAGGGGGTTAGACCGGGAACTCACTTTCGTCTCGCGCATCTGATGTTCCGTGTCGCGATGTGATGTGTGATGTATTCTGTTGGATTTGTTATTTTGGTTTTGACTCAGTTCTTTTATTTTTTTATTTAGTGTTGTGCGTTTTTTGTAAGTGATGCCACTAATTTTTGTTAATATTTGATCTTGGAAGGTGGTCCATTCTAAAAAGTGAAGTTTGAAAGATAATTCTGAATGTAAAACTTTAAGGTAAAGGCTTATTGTGAATAATACCTATACGCGACGGTCTCCGGTCTCCATAGCAGCGCAGCAGTCGGGCCCGGCAGACTTCTCTTCGCCAGCACCGGGACGGCGGGACGCCACAGATCTACGAGTAAGTCCTACCCCCTAATTGTGAGCCTGGGCTAACCCAGTACTCACAGACTTCAGAAGTGAATGAGTAATATTAATCAAAGTCTTGGAGTCCTAAAGCCCCCCCCCCCTCCAGAAATTTTGGAAAACGCCAATCCTACTGCCAATGAAATATGTTTTGCTTTTTCATTGCCCCCCCCCCCCAGATTGAAGTCATGCCCCCCGCCATAAAATTTCTAGCTCCGCCACTGCTACAGAGGGAAACCCACTAGCACAGTTACACCTTATCTGCGATTTCAGACTTGCTCAACTCGAGGAGAAGATGCAAATGTGACTATGGAGAGGAAGCCTTGGTTTATATAGGACTGGGAGGAGGGGGTGGGAGGGGGCGTGGCTAAACTCCATTGCCTTTTTCCTTTTCTGGTTTGGTTTTGCAGTTCATGAGTTTATTTGGCCGTTTTACTAATTCGGGTTGTTATAACAAGTTTTTCTAAAACTCTAAGTTTTTGTTATTTTTTGTTTGCTAAATGGTTTACGCGTTTTGAAATCGAGGTGATGAGTAAACAGCCTGTGATTAGTCAATGATAATTTTTATTTATAAGCTATTAGTATTAAGTTAAACTACATTACAGTATATTCAATTAAATTAGGGGGATGTTATTTTACATTATTATTACATGACTGGTCTGGACGATTTATACGGCTTCAACGGACACCTTCCGAAACTAACTAGTTCTCCTTGAGTAACATCAAAGCCGTGTTTCATAAGAACCGCGGCGTACTCGACGAACTTGAGTGCTGACACGTCGTTGTGCTTCACGAGGACGGCGGTCCACATGTGCAGCTCCGATTCAGTCTTGAGGTGGCGTCCATACGATCGCTTCCTCCTCCGTTTAGACTCAAACATAGACCGCCAGTCCAATCCTTGCTCAGCAGAAGACAGGACTTCACCCACGTCGTTACTTTCTAATGGCTTTTCACTTGCTTGACTACAGAAAGTAATGACAGCGTGTTCGTCCGAGGCTCTAATAACCTTGGCATGAAGATTTCCATCACCTGAAAGCAGAAAGCTTTGCATTTTCCCATTCGGCTGTAGAATCTACCGGGGACATATGGTTAAGAGCACAGAATACTATATCATATATATGGTTAAGAGTGTACAGCCCGTAGGAAATTGGCAGCAGGAAATTTGATCATTTTTATTTTTTATTTAATTAATTAATTAAGTTTTTAAAGTTGTAGAAGACTACTTTATGCACCATATACCGTATTTTTAATTTTAGAAATTTTAGTTTTTTCATAAACACGATAATAATTTATAAACAATAACTTTTCGCGTAAAATAGATAAAAATTTACTATGAAAAAAAATACAATTTCGAAAATTAAAAATTCCTTATTATATGATGCATAAAGTAGTCTTCTACAACTTAAATGAGCCAAATCTTTAATAACTTACTTAGTTAATTAAATAAATAATAAAAAGTACTTTTGCAAGCAAGCACGTGACCCGTTTTTTAACCATCAAACATAAATTGATTGGAAAAATATGATTTTTTTTTTTTTTTTTTTTTTTTAAATGGGAAAAACCATAATTTTAAGTGACATACACTAAATCTAATAATAATGCATTAAAATAGGGTTTCAAAAATGATCCTGTAGCCTATTTTATTAAAATACGATAGCATTGCTTTAATTTCCTGCAATTTCATGATTATGCATTATTGTCATACACACGTACGAGCAAATTGAGGCTATTGAGACTTTAACCTAAGGCCTAATCGTCATTTTTCATGAAAAATATACAAGCGGGAATGGTTGCATTGTTTTTTAATATCGAAGGAAATACTAATAAACATTAAAATGTACAGGTAGAATTTTGAAATAGGCCTAAAATGTATAATAAATAAATAAATTAATTTATTTAATTAGTGTGTCTACATCTAAGGGGGAAAAAAAATGAATACACCCCGGTGTTATGTTAATCCCAAATCGCCATAATAGGGCTGCTGGACTGTTAGGGACAGGCGAACCCATGTTATTTTATTCAAGTGCGTCGCTAGGGAATTAGGTGCCGGGACTGGGAGGAATATGACCACCTGTGCATAGGGATAGCCAGTGGTAGTCTTGGGCAGACTTTGGCAGACTTTACCTAGGCGAGCATATACTTACTGGAAAATGGGAAATGGACCAGCCACTCGCCGGGCGTGATTAATGTGGCTGGGAACTGCGCGGTCGATCTATCAATAACATTGCTTTCTCGTGCATTGTCAATGAAAATGGCCAATTCCAGCTCAGTCTTGTTGCTTGGAATAATGTCGACAACCACACAAGTGTTGTCCTCTTCCAGCGACTCCTCCAGTTGACTGAGAAACAGATACGCCAGCCGCCATGTTCCAGTCACCTGCAAGCAATTTTTATTCGTTTAATTGCGAAGCTTAAAGTTAGGCGGACTTGCCCCTTCCAAGTTGAATGTATACGAGGGCTTTATAGCCTTAACTCTGCTAGTTTGACTATTGATTATTTATTTATGTTATTGGTAGGTACCTAAATGTAAATGGCTCCACCCAGTTTAAGAGCAAATGACAGTAGGTACCCTTAATACGTGTTTATATCTTGATTCGGAAGAAATTTCGAAACACCTCTATAGTAGTAACAGTACCGTATGTATGTATGGAGTACCTCCACAACGTGTTTCTTGCAGAGTAGATTTTCACGGGAAATAGAACCGTCCAAAATTTCCATTAAATTAGCAGAAATGTTCCTCTACATTTGGATATATGATATGTGGCCTTCACTAACAGCAACTTGCCACAGTTATTGTTCTTCTTCCTCGAAAGTTGGGACTACCACACCAACCATTTTTTGTACGAATCAACTTCGATAATAGTGAATTTGGGTATGTATGGTACATAATATGATATTAATGATATCATGTATCACAATGCTCAGAAACATTTCTTCTGTTTGTCCTGATATTTTTGGCAACTCAATACTGATATTTATTGAGATATTTGATTTTTACACTTATAAGGGAGTAGCGAAGGCATGATTTTTTTTGGGGGGAGGTGTGGCTATTTTGCCAACTCAAAAAACTTAAAATAGACCTACCAAAATAAAATAACTGGGATGATTAGGTAAGCGTTGTAAAAGAGGGGGCCATTCCGGGAAAAGTGGGTGTAGCCTACCAAGCCAAATTAATTCTTAGCGAATGTGCAATTGGTGAGTTTGGTAGTGAACCTAGGCACATTCATTTTCAGTGCATTGTTTGAAAAGCCCATGCGCCCGATTGCAGATTGGTACTGAAGGGGGGCCAGGGGGGGGTCTCCCCCGGGTGAAAAATTTGAAACTATAAGTGCAAAATAATTGGGTTTTCCGCATTTTAACAGTGGTAAGGTAAATTTATAGATTTTTTTAAGCTTACAAAGGAATGTTTATATACTTCTTCATACTGCTGGAAGCTGGGGGGGGGGGGGGGTCTCCCCCGGGGAATTTTATTAAAAATAAGTGCAAAATAGTGGGGTTTTACGTATTTTAACAGCGGTAAAGTATAGATTTCTTTAAGCTTACAAAGGAATGCTTAAATACTTATTCATATTGCTACATACATATATTACGATTTTTACAGCTGTAAAATTTATAATTTAAGGATGGAATACATATTCATGTAAGGTTTTTGTTTAGAATGTCCAATTTTGTATTTGTACGCTAAATTTTCTCGGGCCCCATGCCCCCGTAGCTGTATGAGTTGGATACTTTGTGTCAATTAAAATTTGAATTTTTCGCGCCTTATTCTAAGTTTGACACAACGAGTTGGTCACATAAGAATAAAACATTAGTACGATCTTATTTTAAGCCAACTTTATTTAGGGGGAGACTATAGCTACTATAGCATTTATAAAAATGTAGGTGAAGGAATTAATATTTTAATATTATACCTGCTGTACGTACATTGTAGTATAATAAAAATATGTTTTCTGTTTTTTATCGACTCCACAAACGGGTCGTATGAGGTCGCGAAAGGGGTAACCTACCTCCAGGCGCGGATTTACGGGGGCGGGGGGCTAGCCCCCCCCCCCTATCAGGGTCCTCAAAATGGGTAAAACCCCACTCTTTCAATCCTATTTTCACAAATTTTCTCCCGGGGGAGACCCCCGAGCCCCCCTTGTGCTCGATTGTATTAATTACCTATATATAATATAGAACCCTTATTGCTCTGAAAATGCGTAAAACCCCAATATTTCAGCCCTATTTAAAAAAAAAAAATCGAAATTTAATCTTAACCCCCTCCTTGGTCTCATTCTAGATCCGCGCCTGCGGCTACCTCCAAGTTTTATTGGGAATGATAAAAATAACCCAAAGAACTAAAGTTAGCATTGTCGTCGTCATGGATGGTCGTCTCAAATAACTTATAAATCCATGTTCTCTGTAGTCCCAATTATTCCAAACAAAAAGTATAACAACTTTAAGTACGGTAGCTCACCTGTTCTAGTTTTAAATTTGGCAGACTATGGAGTTTAGGACAGGCTTGAAGGGGCCCAACGGATGCTGTTAAAGGACTCCCCGCGACGTAGAGAATATACGTAGAAAGAGCGCAAAAAATGGCACCCATCATTGGGTTCATCTCGCCAGATTCCGTGCAACTGACAGCAGTGAAATAGTGCTGAGGAGTAGGCCACAGTAGCAGCCTTATCAATGGCGACTTTAGACCGACAGTAGCCTAACAGCAGCGTGATCTTTTCCAGTTTTCAATGTAGGGACTATCGCATTGAGGGGCTCGTTGGGGGCATGGGTTGACCATTGACATGCAGGTTACGACCTCCATTCAGAAAGAGTTTAGGGCCTATGTAAGTTATATAAATGAACAGGATGACTCTAGAATGTCAGATGATAAGCCGACTGATGAATCATTGAATCTTAGGAAAATAAATAAAAATTCCTCAACACAAAAGAAAGAGCGGATTTCTAATATTACCTACGTTAAGAAATTTGTCACCATATTGTTTTGTTCAAATATACGGAATTCATGCAAATAAAGCAAATAATACGTACACGTTACACTTACAAATTTAAAAATCGGATAAATTAGGTACCCATGTAAGGCACTGGTAGACGTTTTTTTGCACAAAGTCAAACTTAAGAAAATAAAATATACGTCCTGTTTATAATAAAAAATATCGATCATAAATGTCATGTCGTAGCCTAATAGTAGAAGAAATGTACCTAACTCTACAATTTGATACAGAGCGTAGCCAGCCAGCGCAGTTTGGAAGACGTGGACGTGGACCAGCGGCGGCGGACATATAGGTTTTATACTTAAGCATAAGAAATTAAGAAATAAGGCTCAATTCGTAGAAGAAACATTGTCGATGTTGTTTGGAGTTGTTAAAGTAAGTCGACTTCGATGGCCAGGTGGTAACGTGGTTGCACTTGTGCGAGTCTTTACACGCCATGCGATCGGAGACGTCTCGTAACTCAACACGGGTACTAACCTAGTAACCTACAGAGGCGACTGAAGAGGTCAATTGGATACATTCATTAAATTGTTTGTATGCGATTAATCTTTTGATTAAAAAACAGAAAAAAGTATCAGTTGGCATGGTGTAGGACGATGAAAAATGTTTACAGCAGTCTATCATACTGTATGTACGTATACCTATAGTACGCATTACGCAAGAACAGAAGCACAATTAATATTTTTGAGCTATCAGGGAAACTAAGAGAAGAAATTGTTCTTAACGATAAAACAGCTTTACTTCGACAAATCTCTCAATTATTGAATCATAGTTCAGCGACTCAGTCAGTTCTCATTCGATACAAGGATGTGAAATTTTTGAGAAAATCACAAAGCTTTCTTTACGTGTAAATAGGAAATCAAAAATAGAGGTAATGGATGCTTCCGCTAACTTATCATATGCTTGTCAAATGTCTTAGGTCATGCAACCCGCGGCAAAATTACACAGGAAATTGGCCACTCTAAGCCACCCCCGCTTTGATAACGGAGCAACGAACCCGGCTATTGCCATGAGGATGTCCCACAAAAGACATTCTTCGATAAACAAGTATGACAGTTTTAACTACAATAAATTCAATAATCTCAAATTCATTTAGGCTATAAGATTTGTGGAACTTTTGCTTGGACACATATAGGATATGTTACACATAGTCAGGGACGGATACAGAGGGGCCTTTGTCTCCATTTTATAATTGATAGCGGATTAGGGCTATTCGTCTGCAGCCTGAAGATCGAGGCGATTATAATACCGGTATTTATTTAATCCCCTGGTATTAAAAATGTAAACAAGATAATTTTATAATGGAAAGTGCTATTCAAAATTTGTTTGTTTACAGTTATAATCCTAGGGTATTTATTTAACTCCGGTATTATAATCGCCTAGATCAGGCTGCTGAAGGTGAACTTTCTGCCACAATTCCGGCCCACGGGCCCCCACAAGGCCAAACCCGGTACTGTCCGCAGGGGTGGCCAATGCATACGGCCAGGTTCCTCTTAAACCATTCTTGAAGCCAGGCCTGATAGTAAATTGAAGGTTAGGTATCAGCTAGCATAATGTAAGTAAATAAATAAAGCCATATGATCTTAGCAAAATTGCTGAAAATTATATTAGACATGGCACAATATACTAATTAGACCACACACACTGAACATCATGTCACATCCTGTGTGTAACAAGAACAATATTAATTTATATCTCCATTATAATGGCCAATAAAATATCTTGGAGTCCATACCTTTAGCCTATAGCCTTAAATTGTAGACCGACGGCCCACGCAACCCTAGTTCCTAATAATTGATACCTTTACCGGTAGAGAAAAGTCCATCTGCCTGACCTATTGGCAACCACTATTGCCGTAAAAACTAATAGTTGTAATGTAGGCTGCAGAAAGGTTAAATTATTGTTTTAATAATTACATTAAACCCTGTCCACAGGGAAATGTGAGCTCGATTTGAAACTACTGTCTAATATAAATAGATTAGTTTTTGTACTTGACTAAGGTAGAAAAACGTCCTTGTAGGGAACAGTTTCACAAATGCTGCTGAGAATACCGTCAATCACCTTTAAAATCCCCTGGACGATAGAAGGCCCAAGCTCTCTGGCAGCGTCTTTCCAGTTTTCATTCAAAAATTTGTTCATCTGAGGTCCTAAAAAGAGAAATTAATAGGTTAATTTTAATTCTAAGAGAAAATTGGCCCTATGTGGAAGTAAAGAGAATTTTCTAATTTTCTTTTATAATTTAAAAAATGCGTCCCATAATATGGAAGGTGTTACTCTTGTATTATATTTCTTATGTATTCGTACGCCCTCTTCTACCGGTTCCTTCAAATATATGTGGAAAGGAAAACATCTAGTTTTGAAGTATAAAATTGGCACCCCATTGGCCACGCAAAAAATTAGCAGAAAAAGTTCGGTCTTCTTATCGATTTATAAGAAAATTATGTCAGCGAAAGTTGCATTAAAAAATTCCTTTTTTTCAGAGACCATCAATATTTGAGGGGAATGTATGCCTATAAGGCGATTTCTCACCTGCAGCCTGATCATGGCGATTATAATATGGGTACGGCATTGATTTAATCCCCTGGTATTAAAAATGTAAACAGGATAATTTTATAATGGAAAGTGCTATTCAAAATTTGTTTGTTTACATTTTTAATACCAGGGGATTAAATAAATACCGGTATTATAATCGCCATGATCAGGCTGCTATGAAACTGTAAAAGCAAGAGTGACAAAAAACGTTTAAAATCTAAATGCTTCTATATTATGCGATGTAATATTTTAATTAATATTCTTTGATAAAATAGGAATCGCATTAGACCTTTTATTAAACCTTTTGTAGCAGTCAATGCGACGATTCTAGTGATACGACCGTGATCCCACAGTGTTACTCATTCATCTAGGGATACCACCAACTAAAAAATTATTTTTTGCGACAAATCGCCTTGAATTGCATTCTTGCGCTTCATTTACGTACCCAGTAGTTTATCGCCATTGAAAAGGTTATCCAAATTGACGTAACCCTGGTTTAGTTCGTAAGTGATTTCACCCTTTTGACAATTCATGTATTCTACACCCTTTCTCTTTTCAAGAGTGAAACCATATCTGTATACGAACGTCGGATCAACTGAAAATAAAAGCACACAATTATTGTACATTTAAAATAATACAAACTTATGAAACTAATTAGCCTAACTAGGCCTATAAACATTTGTGAACGGTAGCCGATTAAAGTTTAAAAGCTCAATATTCAGTATGAACTTGGCAGGATGAAAAATAGAGGATCTAAGGTTCGATGAAATTCAAATCAATGAAAGCGCATTGCCTCATATTTTTTGGTTTGATTTTGATTGTCACAATTCCCACAAAACCTACTTCTTGGCACTAAAGCCACGAAATACCACGAAGTCACGAGTAACTCAATTTTAATCTATAGTGGTTGGACACCTGGATGCTATAGCTCGCGGCAATCACGCATATCGCTAATTTCAGGTATCGTTTGAAAAGTTTCCAATCCTGCCGAATAATTTCTTGAATAAGTTTGACATGCCGCATGCGAAATATTTTTTTAAGATGTAGCCCCTAATATTAAGATTTTATTTATTTTTATTTCATTTTAAGGCAATAGGCGCACTGGCGATGGGTACTACTATTGAGTTTTAAATGCACTCATTGGCGTAAATTCCCAAAATTTCGGGGGGGGGGGGACTTTAGGATCCAAAGACTTGGATTCATTACTCATTCACTTCTGAAGTGAGAAAGAAGAAGTAAGGGGGGAGTAATGGGGGTCCGGGGGTTTCCCCCGGAGAGAAAAATTGATAAATAGGCCCAAATTAGTGAGGTTTTTGTAAGTTTTGTTAAGTTTTTGTAAAGTTGAGTTCTTACCGACGAATAATCCTGCCATGGAGGGGGGCCCGGGGGTCTCGCCCGTAGAAAAATTTTGAGAAAAAAAGTCTGAAATATTTGGGTTATAAGCATTTCGAATAATATATTTTTCGCGAAAGTACTTGGTCAATGTGTAGATTTTTTTTAATGATGTCTTTCATGTAAAATAAGCATACCAAGAATTAATTTCCCCTTCGTTATTGTGGATGCTATGCATTTCGCCTCCATAACGTCTTTGTCAACAGAAATCCTGGGGGGGGGGGGCTACGGGTACCCCAGGACCCCCTATTTGCGCCAATGAATGCACTATATACCTATTACAATTATTATAATCGCCTTTGGCTTGATCTCACCATAGCTTGAAATGTCTTGATAAGGAATTGTATTTCCTGAAGGACTTTTATGGACCTAGGCCCACTTAAAGTGGCCCATTGGTCCTTTGTTCAATCCCAACGACCCCATGGATTTCGGACATTATTTGAATTGTTACCGTATGAAATTTTGGCCACCTGGTAGTGGTATATATCCTCGATGTTACCCTACACCGGCTGCAAGCGATAATGGACATTGTTACCATTGAGGTAACGAAACAGGCGAAAGCATAACTTAACCAAGTACAGATACGAGTCGCCTGGTAAGTAATACTGGACGGCATCTTCCAAGCAAGTTGAGTATTTCTTACTGCGACTTTTCAAGCGAAGGTGGGAAGCGCCCATGGAGTTTCAAAACAGAGCAGAGTCGATCACATTTGGAATAGAATGTGCAAGAGAATAAAATATTATTATAACAATTTCGCCACGTACTTAGTGTAATATTGCAGGCTCCTTCACCAAAAAGAGGAAGCAGCAAGATCTTTCCCGTAATATTGTATCCTGAGAGCATAGTTACTTTCGGTATCTTCAGGTCCCATGTAAATTGTTTATTTGGCAAGTCAATTCTGAAAAAGATAAAATTTTAAGAGAAAATCGGATTAGTCGAATTTCGCTAGGTAGGCTACTTGCCTAAGGCGCCAGTTACACTGACGTCAGTAGTGATAGTAATGGTGATATTGACGTGATTGACGTGGTAGTAGACATTAAAGACAGTCTAAAAATGTCTGCTACCACGTAAATATCACCATTACTATCACTATTGACGTCGGTGTAATTGGCGCCTAGTGGTGGATCACATTGCGGCACCCCCTCGTTAATAATGATGTATGAGAATATTTCTTCAAAATTCGCGGTGCCAACAGACAACAGTAATAGCGCAAGAGCTGACACATATAGTTACCCAATATATAACATTAGAATGCATTGCATTAATATTTGAGGATATATTGTACTAATTAATCTTCTTATTTCTTAAATTACAAAATAGGTGGGCTTGTATTGCGATAATATATTTACAGCCTACTGCCTACCAGTTATATTATAGAATGTTATCATTTATATTATTAATATAACAGCGCATGGTAACATGCATCATAACTGCAACTAGCCCACCATGTATAAAAGTACTGATGGTCCTTTAGCCAATGAAACGAGTACAAAGCAATAAAATATATTTTAAATTTGTTCACAGACCCAAAGAAGGCCTGACAATACGGTACAATGTACTTAGAATCACACACACCCAGCTATTATATGCGGTTGGCAATTTCTTTTTAATTGGCTTTAAGGTCAGTGGAGGTCCCAAGGCCATGGGCTTTACAGGTGAGTACATTTCAGGTCTTCAGAATAGCATTGCCATGTTGTGCTTCCTGTGCGCCTTGTACCAGAGGGAAAAAAGTGACATGTAATAAGACAGGGCACGCAAAAAATACTAAATCAGTGAAGCACATATCCTTATTCAGGTTAAACAAGTGATCAACTATGTTAATATCGCTGCATGGCCAATGAGGATTAATTAGGGGATCAACACGACGTACAGTAGACATCCACAAGCAAACTGAAGGTCTTCCTACTTGGGAAAGTGTGAAAAGTGTGGCAAATTGTCAGGTGCGTTTTAGGTGTCAAATAGAGTATTTAAGAGGACATGCTACGTAGAAAATGAGCACCCCAAAATACGTTGTTTTTATGGGCTTTTTATTTTTTATTTAATTAACAAAGCAAGTCATTAAACATTTGGCTCATGGAAGTTGTAGAAGACTACTTCGTGGATCATATAATCGGGTATTTTTACTTTTCGGTTCTGTAGTTCTTCCACAAATCCCAGAATACGCATAATTTTAGTCCGTTCTGGTACTTATGAAAGAACTAAGGTACCGAAAAATTTAATATTTCCTATTACATGATGCATGAAGCAGTCTTCTACAACTTCCATGAGCCAAATTTTTGATGACTTGCTTTGTTAATTAAATAAAAAATAAAAAGTCAATAAAAACAACAAATTTTGGGGTGCTCATTTTCTACGTAGCATGTCCTCTTAACAAAACCGAAATGGTTGCTTTAGCAAGGAAAGTTTTTGTTTGGAATAAAAAAATATATTTTAAAGAAATTATGGATAATTCATGATTCCATTACAACTGTGTCGTATTACTCATTGATCTGCCGTTCTAGACTATGCAATCGACGTTATTGATCGATTGACCAATTTAGTACTTTATTGGGATAGGGAAACTCGAGGCAACCGAAATGTAACCCTAGGACAATTTGTTTACGATGTATTACAGTATCTATCCTAATTGGTAAACAGGAAAGCATGAACAGGTTCACTTGTACCAGTTCTTTAAAGTTTGGTTTGGCTTGCAAAAACATTAGTTACCTTGGTTTGGGGTTCGGGTTGCTTCCAAGCCAAACCAAGCTTTTTGATCATAAGTCTCTTAGACCTAACCTAATTGTGAGTGCATCAGATTCTAGCTATTTTTTTTTTAAAATCGTAAAGCTGAGTTCTATTTCAAAAACTTGGAAAAGCTTGTGAAACCTTTTCGTTGAGCATGGTTGCAGTTTTGCTTAAAGTTTGGTTAGTTTCCCAGTCAAATTCTAAGTAACTTAACCTTTGGTCCATCGCTCTTTTTAGAGAAGGTAAAATAATTTTTATAATTTTTTATGCCTCTGTTCCATATTATTGCAATTAAATACAGTATGTGATCAGTGAACAATTCAAAAATTCTGGAAGCACTTACTTGACACCCCGAACGATGGTTTTATCCATCCCGTACAGCTTAGCATCAAAGATTCGAATTTTCAAACCCACTTGTTCGGTTCCTTGGGCTACTACGAGTTCGGTGATTTCTAGGGGGTTTAGAGGAGGAATCTTGTACTTCCTATCACCTAAAGAAAATAACATTAAAAGACAGGACAAGTAGAGTAGTGGTACAGACTCCGACTTTCACCCGAAAGGATGTTGGTTCGAGTCCCACACTTGCTACATTTTCTGGCCATACTTTGGAGGGCATGTAAGGCGGGCATTCCTAGTTGAGTGTAAGAGAGGGCTTTATAGCCCTAACTCCTCTTGGTTGGCTTAGTAATAGAACAAAAAGTCAATATTTATTTATTTATAAAAGAAATGAATATATCTTTAGTTTCTAAAACTAAAATGATTAGCAGTACATCCCGGTCCCATTTATCATTGCCGGTATAAATAAATAAATAAATGACAATTACTTTATTTTCGGCTGAGACTACACTAGCGGAGTTAGGGCCATAAGGCCCTCTTTTACACCCAACTTGGGGTTAGCAACAAACGCAGTAGTACAATTTACAGTACATTGTTATCGAAATACTATTACTTTAAAACTAAATGCACTCAAACACACAAGCATGGGGTGGTTCGAATAATTCCTCTTATTCAAGTTACAGCCAGCTGATTGGTTGGCAGCAACATGTGGCATCCTAGCCTATATTATATTCAAAATTAGATGCTTCTTGAGTCGAATCCCGAACACTGTTAGTAACGGGGATTCTTACCGGCCGCCATACCAAATTGAATCCAGCGGACCAGAGCAGGTTCAAAGCTGCAGATAACTTGGTCGTGTGCACAGTGCCGGTAGGGAAACATGGTAGGACTTGTCCTGGTCACCTCCGAACTAATCGTGTGACTTCACTGTGTTTCCCAAGTGGTTCGGAATCCACTATAATCAGGAGGTCCACTGTCCTATGGGCTGGCATAGGACAGTCAAGTCGGGGTCGCTCTATGGGCCGAAAAATGAGGCCTAAGTCGTTATTAACCCGACGAACACTACTACTACTACTACTACTACTAACGGGGATTCTTGAATATCACGGGGGATTGAGTTTCACGGTAAAATAATGTTCCTATATATTAAATATTGTGCCTACAATACGTACTGGCAATGCGCCATTGCATAATTTATTGAGGTATGGGAAAATCGTGAGCAGAGAAATGGAAATTGGAGCTTCAACTGGCCCAATTACAATTTTGTACTTTTTGGGGTAATTTTGGCATGAGCCACTTATCGATGACCCCTTTAGAGGTTAGTCTTCGAACCCGCAAGGCCAAGGCAAGTGAGTAGCCTATGGAGTTAACATATAACTTCACGGAGTATATAATTAATTGGTAGGTAATATAGTGCAGAAATGCAGAATTGTAGATAACAACACTGAATATGGAATAGTATAGTATTCTATCAGCAGTAGTATAGTCAGGTTATTTAGTACAAGTGAGTATGGAACTAATATAAATAATATGTATATATAATATATATGACATATCATACACACGGGTTATATTAAATAATTAATTGGTATCCACCTAGTCCGCCGTTTTTGAACTGGCGTTTCAAGTGCCATCGACTAAAAAAAAAAACAGCTATTCTAGTTATAAAGTGTAAATTCTTCTTCTTCTTCTCTAAGTGCCTCTTCAAGTGAAGATTGGCGAACATAATGGCAATTTGTACTTTGGAGACTGCTGCTCTGAAAAAGAAGGTCTTGTTCTTGCCAAACCACCGCCGCAGGTTTATCAAGCAGGGTGTTCTTCTACTGCCGGGAGCCCTCAGTTATGTGTGTTATCTTGACAATGAGTTTTGTTTTGTTGTGCTTTAGCTTGCATACCGTTTTTGTTTGTCTTTCAATTGCACTTGACGATGGCGTGAGCCGAAACCGGTTGTGTATATTTTTTCATTTATTACGTAAAACTTTACTAAGTTAATTTTTAACAATGAGTGACAGCAAGTTTTACAAAGTTACTATAAGGAGACTATTATGTTTATTTAGCCCTCAGTTGTTATATCTTCCGCTTGATTAAAACATGCACATGGAGATATTCTTCGTTCCTCATCAAATGACTGAAGTGTGTTAGTTTCCGTTTCTTAACCGTCAGCTGCAACTCGACTTCTCTATCCATTCGCCTCCCGACCTCGGCATTAGGGACACATCTCTCCAAGATGTGCACCTCATTCGTCTGTATACCCACATTTCAAATGCACTGATTCGAATTTCTTTTCTCATTCTAATAAACCCAAAATCAAGCTTCAACTACAAGTGAGTAATATAACGGCTGTAAAAGAATAGTATACGCACCATTTATAAAATTGGGGATAGCTTCTTGACCGTGTTTCGTGGCGCATTCGCTGACTTTTGGGTCTGACGCACTGCATGCTTTAATGTACCAAGCTAAAAAAATGTAAAAATATTAATTTTGCATCTTAGGAAATAACAAATACTAACAAAAAGACCAATGTGAAAGGAGAGATCAGACCTAATATATTACTTATATGGCCAGCTTCCATAAAATACCAGTACAATGTAATTTTATATAAAAAAAATAGATAAAATTAAATATTCCGCCCAGCTTTGATTTCAAAAACGGCTTATAAACTAGTCGACCTCGTTTAATTGGGCCAATTTTATTTGCAATTTCCTATTACATGTAATACAATTGTAGATCCACTGATGGTTTCATAAAAGTTACGTTCATAAACCAGTTCCTACACTAAAGTCAGGACATGTAGAGTAGTGGTACGGACTCTGACTTTCACCCGAAAGGTTGTTGGTTCGAGTCCTACACTTCCTACATTTTCTGGCCATGCTTCGGAGGGCATGTAAAGCAGGCGATTCCGGGCTTTCTTAGTTGAGTGTAAGAGAGGGCTTTATAGCCCTAACTCCGCTAGGTTGGCTTAGTAATAGAAAAAAATCCTCATTAATTTATTTATTATTTATTTAAGTACGATAGTTTAAATTGGTTTCTACTTCGATAATATTTGAATAATATTTTAAGTCTTCGTGATGTTACACATAATATAAATATAAATATTTAAAAGCCCTCGACTGACAAACGAGTCTAAAGAAGCCTTGTAGCAAATCACTTTTAACATAACTTATTCCTATCAGCAGCCTGATCGGGGCGTTTATAATACCGGTATTTATTTAATCCACTGGTAAACAAGATAATTTTATAATGGAAAGTGCTATTCAAAATTTGTTTGTTTACAGTTATAATCCTAGGGTATTTATTTAACCCCGGTATTATAAACGCCTCGATCAGACAGCAGATGCGGATCGAGAATTCTGTAAGGGACTACAAGTTTTTTTTTGTACAACTTTCAGCAGTATACCTCTTTACAAAAATTTTATACTTTGAAGGCTTCATCTAAAAAAATGATAAAAAAAAATTCTGGGCAGTGTGGTGGGATGGAAAAAAAAATCGTAATAAAGAGCCCTCATCGTTCGTCAGGTAAAACGCGCATCAAACAGGTAGAGGGAATAATTAACGTCATACTGAAGATAATTGAATGCTAATTTTCTCATTTAATTGTTGTATTAGCCTACTTTTTTTTTAAACCGGTTATAAAATTATAGATGTAAAAACATATAATGCTTATGTTTATGATGCATAGGCACACACGCGCTGGTGCTTGGCCTTGCCCTTGCCCGATTGACTTAAAGCCTTCCTTGTTGGTTCGCGATGAGAAATTGCAATTATTACTATACCTTGAGAAGGCCCACTATCCATTTTTTATTAGAAAATATAGTAAACAGAGCTATTAATTAAGTTAAATTCGATAGAAGAAATGCTCTTCTACATTTGGATATAATATGTGGCTGGATTTTATTTCGGATTGGCTCGAACCTGCCTCCAGTATAGGGTTGCCTGATTGGAAAACTACTATATCTGGATAATGTCAGAGCCTTAGCTCCAACTTACTCATATTTCTCACCATTCGGTATTCTGATGTCTGGTTACGCCACTGCCGCTGCATTTGGCTAGCTCAGTGCTGCATAAGCGGCACTAGGCTTTCCTAAGAATGAGCATGCAGCCGTCTGGCCCGACATCAGACAGCCTATAGGCAACCGAGGTATTAAATAGGAGTAGGTTCGGAAATCAGAGGCAGAAAAGAGGCAACTGGAGAACTTATATCATCTTAATTAGTTTAATATTAATAAGTTATTTTTATCTGCGTGTCCTGGTGTAGTTTTATTGGGTAAGTGTATAATATATATATATTGTATAAAAGGGATTTAATTCTACTTTTTTTACATAGGCTAAGTTTCCCTCCTAGTAAGTATATTATTAATAGAATCAACAAACGGGGCTCAACAAAACTGGTGGCAACGGATTTCTTACCCCCTTCGATTTAATAAACCAAGTAATTTTATTTTATTCTGATTTGTCAATTATTAATTAAAATACTATTTAAAAAAAAAAAGTATATATTATTTAATGAGAAGCTTCTCTATATTTTTTTTTTTAGAGAAAGACTTAAACTTGTATCGGTATCGATTAGTGGTCATCATAGACTAGTAGGTTATACTAATACATTATGTTGAAGAAAATAAAACATACGATGCGTATAAATAAATATATAAAGGATAACATTCAACATTTTAATTTTTAACTCGGGTTATAGGATAATTTACTGGGTAAACTTATGAATTTTCAATAGATTTATACATAAGCTACTAAGTTTACCATTGATTGAGTAATTGATAATACGGTATACTGTATACTAGGAATTTTAATAGTTAATCGATCATTCTTTAATTAGATTCTGGGATTTTACTATAGGGCAAATTGTCTCATACACCTTTAAAATGGGTTAAGCCTTTATAGCAGGCTACATAATTTTCCGCTTCGAAGTATTTTATTTCCGTTATGTCATTACAAGCTCAATTCTATTTTGTTGCATGAGGCTACTGTAACAATAATTCGCATACCCAATTTTTTTTAATTTAAGGTGTCTCGATATCACAGTAAGATAGGACTCTAATTAATACTAGTAATTTAGTAATTAAGTAGATTTCACATCGATGGTTCATGTACTGTATTGTGTGTATTGTGTGTCTTGTGTTAATTTATAACGAACAAAGGTCGTAAGCTTAAATCCGATTTAAAATGTCTTTCACGGTGACGCTATTAACCGCATTACCTGATTTCACGGGGACAGACGAATTTTCAGTCAGTGAATTCCTCGAAAAATTCTCAATTGTTGCGTCCGCCCAACAATGGTCAGACACAGAAAAATGCGATTATTTAAGGTTCAAACTGCGTGGCAAAGCACGTGACATTGTATCACAGCTGACAGCAGCTGACGGAATAATTTTTGATAAGGTCCGCGCCGCCCTCGAAGATGGCTTAGAGTCAACGCCACCCTTCACTACTGTACTTAAAGAGCTACAGAATACCACTCAAAACGTAGGAGAGACCTTCTCAGATTTTTTAATTCGGTTCAATAAAATTGCTTTCCGCATATGCCAAAATAAACCAAATTTAAAAACAGCATGGGAAAAGCTTCGCACTGAGTACCTACTCAATAATGTTAATGCAGATATTCGCAATTACCTCATTATTAGGAAAGTAACCAGCTATAACGAAATTGTCGAAGAGGCAAAATATTTTGACAAATTGTGCCAAGATTGTACTCCAGTTCAATCCCCTATCTCTACAATGGCCGAACTTAAAAAAACAAATTGAAGACAGTTTTTCTACCAAATTGACAGCTCTTACTAGAAAACCAGATACGTCCACTTTGGCGATGCAACCAAATGAAAATGGTCAACAACAGACTTCGAGTTCGCATCACAGCCATAAAAGAAACCATCAGTATAATTATTATAAAGTATACCGTCCCCAAAATAAACGACACTGGTCTAATTATCAACACAGTAATAAGAGGTGGCATAATAATAATTTAAATTATAACAATTTTAATCGCGCTTATATGAATAATAATAATTGGCAATGGGCCAAAGGGCCCGTGGCCATGGTAATTTTAGAAATTTTGGCAACCCTGTTAATTGGAGTCACATGTACAATTATATATCTACCTCTGACTTCCCAAATTGGCAATATAGCCATAGGTGGACCCCTAATCCACCAGTAGCTACTGTAGGTTCTCAAGGCCAATGGTCGACGGCAAACAGTCAGCACTGCCACTACACTCCATACATAGTGCAGTCTCGACCTTCAACTCCGGCTAACACACCTACGCCGATCACCTGCTCTTGTTCAACTGATCGAACAACCCCTACTAACTACCCTTTAAACTGAAAGCTGTTCCAGTTTCTTCTCGGGGTACTGGAACTAATTTTTTGAATATTCCCCAGAAAAGCCCCGATAGTATAGTATGTAAGCCTAATAATTTTCACGTTATAGCTAACGTAGGTTTAAGTACCCATGATGTAATTAACAATAATAATAATAATAATAATAATAATAATAATAATTGTACAGATGCCCCGGTAGTCTTAAATTTTGCATTTCCCGAAGCGCAATTGACAGCTGGTCTATTGATGGACAGCGGTTCAGAAATCAATCTATTAGTTGATAGCCTTTGTCCTCCCTCAACCCTACAAAATTTGCAACCGCCAATCAAAAATATAAAAGGTGTTACCGCTAATGTTCTAAAATCGTTAGGTATAGCTACGGTGCGAGTAAAACTTAATGAATACCCTCTTTCTCTGGATTTTTACATTGTTCCAGCGAGCCACTGGCGATTACCTGTGCCAGGGATTGTTGGAAGGCGCTCGATGCGTCAGCATAAACTTTATTTCAGCAATGGAAACACGGCTATTGAGTTTAATGGATCAATTTTGCCATTAGAATATTTGCCAACACAACCATTACCCCAAAGCAGCGTGAATACCCCCTCCTCACCTAGCACTTCTAAAAAGTTTAAAAATAGTGATAATAATTTAGCTCGTCTTACGGATCATTTAACAATTCCTGTAAAGAATACAGCTTATGTTGCAGCGCATACTGCATTGCCCGACGGCAAATATCTATTCATACACAGGTCCACTCAAACCGACGTCTCACCTTTGGATGCATTGGTAAATGTAGCTGACGGTTCATTTCCGGTCGCCATTTTAAATGGCGCGTTTCACAATTCTGAATTACATAAAAATTCAATTTTGGGCAAATTATTGCCAATTTGTGAAAATTCTTTCAATGGAACTTTCACATGTGCACTAGATACCGAAACCTTAAACGACCTGTCAGAAGATGAATATTTAGAAAATGTAGCGCGAGGTTATGATGCCCGCAATGAAGACGGTACTGTACCGTTTAAACCCATAATAATTTCACATGAACGCACAAATACATTGCTACAGCTTTTAAACACTCGCAATCTACCCCCATCTTTACGTGGGCCGGTAGAACAAATTATTGCCGAATATTCAGACGTTTTTATACTTCCCGATGAGAAACTAACGGTAGCCAACTGGCCACCCGAATCGATAGAGCTCGTAGACAACAACCCCATCAAAGCAAAACCTTTTCGCCCATCACCTAAAAATGAACAAATATTTTATGAACAAATCCGAGATTTAGAGCAAGCTGGTTTAATTAAAAAAGGTATCTCCCCGTATAACGCACCTTGTTTCTTAAAATCACGCAGGGACGAGCAAGGAAAATTAAAACATCGAGTAGTTATTGATTTTTCCAAGACCATAAACCTAAAAGCTAAGCCTATTTTTACATCAGGAGAATCCACTAAGACAATTTCAGAAAATTTACGTTCTGCCAACTTGTATTGTAAGTTAGATTTTTCCACAGCGTTCCAGCAAATTCCTTTAAGCCCACAGGCCCAGGAGTGTTTAAGTTTCACTGCGGGAAAATTAGGACAATTTTGTAGTGTCCGACTGCCCTTTGGTTACATTAATTCGCCTGCAATTTTTGCAAATGCCCTTAATACGCTTGTTCTCTCCAAAACAAACTCACTGATAAACTACTGTGATGATATTTTATTATGCGCAAATTCTGAAAGAGACTTAGTTAGCAAATTACGAGAAACCTTCGTGCTGTTAAGGCAGAGTAATTTCAAATTAAATCCCCAGAAAACTAAACTCGCGGTTACTTCCACGTCGTTTTTAGGCTTTGATATTGCGAATGGCCAAATTCGCCCATCCAGTAACAGAATTGATGCAATTCTGCGTTTTCCCCCTCCTAATAATCTCAAGTCCTTAAGACGCTATATAGGTAGTATATTGTATTTCCGTAGGCACTGCAGCTGTCTGACGTCGGGCCAGACGGCTGCATGCTCATTCTTAGGAAAGCCTAGTGCCGCTTATGCAGCACTGAGCTAGCCAAATGCAGCGGCAGTGGCGTAACCAGACATCAGAATACCGAATGGTGAGAAATATGAGTAAGTTGGAGCTAAGGCTCTGACAATAAGTTACAAAATATGGAGATTTTGTAAATTTTGGGGACAAATAAAAACCTACCAAAAGGAAGGTGGGCCTCCCTCAAGAAGAGCCGACGGTCAGGTCAGGATCGCGACTTCGCGAGGCAGCCATCGATGGATGTAAAAAGCGCAGCATCGTTCGCGGTGGAGTGGAGCTTAATTGTTGAAGGAGGAAGGAGGCCTATGTCCCAGGTTTGGACTTTGCCCGCCGATGATTTTTGGAGTCGTGTGTCGAAACATTTTCAATTTTGTCGGGATGTCGGGACGACAATGAAATAACGGGACAATCCCGACCACCTGGCAACCCTACTCCAGTCGTTCACAAAATCTGATTGTTATTTTTCCACCACTGGGAGCTCGGGGCCGTGGGCACAAGATATGTAGGGGCCATGGGTGCAAACTCTGTCACTCAAACACTCAAAAATTGCAGCGAAAAAACATTCCCGCCAATTTCAAATCTTTGTTGGGAAATTGGTTATCAACTTTTAATTTTTTTATTAAAAAAAAAAAACAAATCTCGTTCGTGGGGGCCGGAATTTTAGTTTTTTTTTTGGGGGGGGGGCGTGGGCCTGTGCCCCAAGTGCCCATGGGTTAATCCGGCACTGGCCCGGGGTTCTCCCCCGGAGCATAATTTGGAAAAATAGTGGGTTTCTACATATGTATACAATTATGTAAAGCTAAAAGTTTACAGACGAAGAATAATCGATATTACTGAAAAAGCGGTGTCTGGAGAAACCCCGGGAGAATTCGTTTGAAAATTTAGAGGGAAAATATCAAATTGTGGGATCATTTTCCTCATGCAGAATCGATTACTGCATCAATTAATTCGATTCCAGCTATTGCAAACTCTGGCGCCAACGGCCAGAGTTATTTTTATTGTTTCCTTGTCTTGTTTTTTGTTCTGGTTCATATGTTTTCATTGCTACCTAGGTACCAACCTCATGAATGGCAGTGTCATTGGCATAGTTTCCAAAAGTGGTCGTATAATTTATAAAAAGTTAACTGTCTTATTTTGTTCTATTCGTACAACAGCATTTTGTCGTAATACTATGCAAAGTTACTGTGTAAACAATCGAGTTATGGAATTTCTTCCCCAGGATACCCTTACTACTACATGTTTTTTGTCCAAATCTGCTATCAAGGTCTATAACTGCGGAAACTTTTTGTTTGTGACGGCCACACATGACACTAATCAAAATATAGACGAACATTTCTCCTAAGGCGCCCATTTCATTGACCGGCTAGGGCTATTTCTATCAACGGTGACGTGGTAGCAGACATTCAAGACTTAGGTGGCGTTTCCACCGACCTCGCATTGCAGAATTGACGGAAATGTTTATTTTCCTCTATGCCATAGTTAAAATTGATCAATGGTCATACAGTAAAATCACAAACAAACAAACTAAAATTAAAAAAATGGCGTCATAGGATATGTTAAGTACAAACATTTTAATAGATTTCTATAAAAAGAAAAATTCTAATTTCCGTCAATGTCATTTGCATGCTGCAATGCGAGATCGGTGGAAACGCAACCTAAGTCTTGAATGTCTGCTACCACGTCACTGTTTTTGGAAATAGCCCTAGCCGGTCAATGGAATGGGCGCCTATGACATGTGAACTAATTGATATACACGCATCTACGATCCCAATTTCCTGTTTTGATTTTGATTTTGTCCACCTATATATAGCAGGGGTCCCCTATTACAACTTAGATTATATTGTTATATTTCGTAAAAATTTACACACATATGTAAATTATATGAAAAGTGATGTGAGTGTAATATAAAACATAATTTTCTGATTCCACAATTCCAAATCCAACATTTTGGTGATTGCCAAAACCAACACCTATACAATTTGAGTGGATGAGCGCATGATGGATGCTACCCAAAAAATATAATATTCACCACACGAAACATTTATAGAAATGTGTTAACGACGCACCATTATTTTTGATTAAAAAAAATTATTTTCTGCATCTATCATTTTGCGCTGCCGCACATATTCATTATTTTCTTGGTACAAATCTCTGAAGCAATGTTTTTGCGTTAAAAATGAGCCGATAAACAAAACACATCGGATAGTTTGGCGTTTGAATAATTTTGCATGTTTGCATAGTAACCGAATTCTATTGGTGGTAAATGAAAATTTGTGACGCGCTTAGAAATGATGTTTATTACACATTTTGCATTTATATTTTTAGTTACATTACCCCACTGCCAGAACATTGGTCCCCAAAGGGTAAGTTGGCTAAATATATATAAATATGATGGGATAGGTGCTCCCACACTGTAATGTGCTATCTCCAGTAGAGTAAAATTCTTACCAAAAAATTGGGCTCTCATTTACTGTGAGTTAATACAGGAGTATTAAATTAAATGAACAACGTTACGCCTGCAAAAAACAGCTATGATATTGCAAGTTCCAACAAATTAGAGTAGTAAGGTGTACCACTTGTTATTTACAAAAAATAATCCTAATAGGTCAAAATCAAAGTCAATCAATCACAATAATTTAAAATAAAAAATCAGTATAGGTACTTACGTAATTTCAAAGCGGTGTTGGTCGAAAAACATGTAAAGAACAGAAGCAGAGCAGCTACCGGCTTCACCATGATTGCGGAGAACAGGTAATCCGGTAAACAACCAACTGATCCCTAATATCACCACTTATATTACCTCCGACCCTGGCAGCCTATCTGGTCAGCCTTGGACGGCGGGTTATGAAGATGTGCCAGGCTGACACTTGCACTACCAGGCGGCCTTTGCGGTCGCTAGCGGGCGTTAGGGGCACAAGTTGGAATTTCGTTTGGAGGTACCAAACTCGGTTACAAGCAATGCCGGGTTTGGCTATGGGGCCAGGAAGGCCATGGCCCATACAAAAAGCCGCGAAATACAAAATCCCAATAGATTAAAAAGAACTCAAGCAAATAATCGAAAATATTTGGCGGGAAATTGGAACGTGCATTAATGATAAATCGCCTTGCTTTATTCTATTTCGCATCTTGCGTCAATATTTAATAAATGATAGTAAAATATTCGGGTGAAGGTCCAAGACTTATCTGCCCACACAATTCCGGTCCCACGTAGTCAAACCCGGCACTGGTTACGAGCAAATCGGACACCCCACAAGGCGTTTTTTCAAGAGTCAAATTCCCCATAAAATACCGATCATAGAGCCATAAATGCCCGTAGAAGTAGTAGAATATAGGCTCCTCTACATTTTGAAACAATATGTGTAGCCACTAGCCGGCACTAATACCGTTCGGCCTCAGTTATTGAAGACGTTAAAAAATGTTGTGTTAAGCCCTTGAATTCAAAAATTGTTGCCAAACGGTATTATTACCAGCTACATATTATTTAGGCGCCCATTCCACCGACCGGCTAGGGCTATTTACAAAAACGGTGACGTGGTAGCAGACATTCAAGACTTAGGCGGGGTTTCCACCGACCTCGCAATGCAGAATTGACGGAAATGTTTATTTTCCTCTATGCCATAGTTAAAATTGATCAATGATCATACAGTAAAATCACAAACAAACAAACTAAAATTAATAAATGGCGTCATGGGATGTGTTAAGTACAAACATTTTAATACATTTCTATAAAAAGAAAAATTATAATTTCCGTCAGTGTCATTTGCATTCTGCAATGCGAGGTCGATGGAGACGCCACCTAAGTCTTGAATGTCTGCTAACACGTCACCGTTTTTGTAAATAGCCCTAGCCGGTCGGTGGAATGGGCGCCGTAGGAGAATTTCTTCCACTTCTACTCACAGCTTTATATGTTAAGTTATTAATATATTATATATAATATATAAATTAATATATTAATAGAAATTCAACTAAAATATTATTATATTTATATTTTATAAACCGATTTTCTTTTGATGATTAGTTTGAATGAATGAACGCTAAACATTCTTGGAAAGTTCAAAAAAATTCTTGATCCCATATGATTCGAAGGGTTCTAAGTTACCACAGAAAGAAAGAAAAGAGAGTAAATTGTCCTTGTTTTCTATATGGGCGAATTTTGGGCCTTCCCGCCCACTTTTAGGCGCATATTCCACCGACTGACTAGGGCTAAATACAAATACGGTGGCGTGGTAGCAGACATTCAAGACTTAGGCGGGGTTTCCATGGATCTCGCATTGCAGAATGCAAATGACATTGACGGAAATTAGAATTTTTCTTTTTATAGAAATCTATTAAAATGTTTGTACTTAACATATCCCATGACGCCATTTTTAATTTTAGTTTGTTTGTTTGTGATTTTACTGTATGATCATTGATCAATTTTAACTATGGCATAGAGTAAAACAAACATTTCCGTCAATGTCATTTGCATTTGCAATGCGAGTTCGGTGGAAACCCCGCCTAAGTCTTGAATGTCTGCTACCACGTCACCGTATTTGTATTTAGCCCTAGCAGGTCGGTGGAATATGCGCCTTATTACAACTAACCCAACCATAGAGAACAATCTTTTTCCTCATTTGATCCACATGCATGATGTAAAGTAAGGGAGTTGCTATTGAACATATATTTAGCTTAAGCTAGAGCATATTGTTGGGACAAGGGGTAAAATTCAAATATTTAGGGATCTAAACAGGTTTTTAAATTTTCTCAAGTATTGTAACTGAGCTGCCCAAAAGCTCGCAAATTACGAACACATTCTTTTATGCCGAGTGAGCTTCGACTCCTAAATTAAACCTTTCGGGACACATTCCACTAGTTAGTTCATGGAGAGATCACATAACAAATGAAGAGGTGCTCCAAAGGATGTAAACGAAGGAAGGTCACAAATAACTACCTTATCCGTGAGAAGAGGAGCTAAGTGGATGTGACACCTGAAGGACTCCTTAGGTGCCCATTCCACATACGTACAACGTCAACGAAAAATGACGTAAATTGACGTGGTAGCAGAATTTTTAGTATGTCTTTAATGTCTGCTAAAACGTCATTTTTCAATTTTTCGTTGACGTTGTACGTATATGGAATGGGCACCTTAACACCATAATAGAGGGCATCATTGAAGGCACCAGTGCCAGGGGTCAACCAAGGAGGGTGTACGCGGAAGACTTCGAACATGATATGAGACGCATATGAAAGGAGAACAAGATGATGGAGACGAAGAAAGATTTCCTGCAAGCTCATAAACTATAAATAAATAAATAAATATTGACTTTTTGTTCGGAGTTTTAGCGGAGTTAGGGCTATAAAACCCTCTCTTACACGCAACTAGGAAGGCCGGGGATCGCCTGCTTTACATGCATGGCCAGAAAATGTAGCAAGTGTTGGACTCGAACCAACAACCTATTGGGTGAAAGTCGGAGTCTCTACCACTACTCTACATGTCCTGACAAACTACTGGAAGTTAATAGTTAACTAGCATTTTTATTAGGAACTTGCTGCTTGGATGGGGTTTATGTGAAGATTAGACACAATATTGTCATACTATTGGCAAATCTCTTCACCAGTGTAATCAATTACAATATTCATTGGTCATTGATTCGAAGTTAAGGAAGCTGAAGAACTGCACGTACGGAACCGTTAGGGTACTAGAATTTAGGCTAAGGCAAGCAACTACCTAGCTATATAAAATTTGTTTCCCGGTCTGTTTTTACATGCCACAATCCTACTATAGAATACTGCTTTCACGGTGCCTGGGTTAAGGCCGAGATTTCCAAATAGCTTGTAGTTTTAACTTAATTAATTCATTCCTCGTGCCACAGTCGAAGATATACGAAAATAGCTCTATGAAAAATGCATAAAAAATACAAGCGTCATAGTAAATTTTCATTTTCGCACCTGCAGCGTAGCAGAATGCAACAATATAACCCCAGAGTACGTTAAAATGGTATTTAAACAGAACTACCTATATTGTTTTATTATTACTCAATTAAAACACGATAAAGTGCATTAAGCCGATTTTATAGAACAGTTGTAATTCACTCGGGTAATCAGGTTTTTAATAAAGCTTGTCTTTCTTTACGAATTTTTCATTAGACTAATTCAATATTTTTGCGACTCTGGAATGAGGAGAAATTATAATTTCGACAAGAAACGGGGCATATCTTGTTTACAACGAATCTGGAAATCTCTGTCTTAACTATTCTATAAATGATTATGACACATGATTTGTATTATTGCGAGCATACTAGAACGAAAATGAGTACGGCAATTGATACCGTACTTTATATTTAATCGTACTGATTTCGCAGTGTGCACACATCGTTAGCCTTATAAATGAGTTTATTAGGCAGAGTGATCTTCCGATAAAGAATTTTAGGGACTTCTCAAGTTCAAACAAATAGCAATTTTTCAATTAGAGAAGACAATGCCGTGGCACGAACAACACAATGAGGTCGTTTAGGCATGAGAACTGGTAGAGGATCTCTCTCTCTCTCCTGAACACTCCACTATTTGGGATGTTGTGGTCAGCAACATGGTGCTTCCTCCCCACCCCCCGATGAAGTTAAGGTACCAATTAGGGTTGGGTGAACCCGGGATCGGGGAAATTTTTTTCCTTCTATGTCGAGTCTGAAACGTCGACCTTCCGCTTCATATAGCCAAATTCCCTACCGACTGGACTATTCCTGACCTCCGGTAAAGTGTAAAGTGGCGGACACAGAGGGGGGGTGGTGTCATGACCCCCTACAAAAATTTGAAAAAGGCGGCAAAATGACGCACAACTTGATTTTTTTTTTAAACATGAAAATGAAAAGTGGTATTGTAATACATATTTATATATGGTTTTGTATGTACCAACCAGTATTGTCCGGAAAAATGAAATCAGTTACCGTATTGTTTTTATTCTCAGTTTATACCTGAGGCGGCGAAGACAACTAAGGTTCCTTCGAATTTCTGATTATGTGCTATGACAACATGACTGCTAACTTTGCATAATCACATTCCTGCATTTTGCCGTGAACATTTACGGTGAAAGGGGCGTTTATAAACTGAACCAAACCACCGTGATTCTGCGGTAGACAATAAAATTAAATGTCTGATTATAAATGGCCCTTAATTAAATCAGTCGTCAACACAATGATTCACTAAGATACTCGAACACATAATTACTAGTACCTAAACCAGTAATCCTCAAGGCTTGGAAAGTTCTGCAACTTCAACAAATTGAGATTCATCATTGTGCTTCTGCATCATATGAAAATATGATATTGTATTTTAATTCGAACTGCACAGTTTCAAAGAAATCTCAAATATAAATGTATGTACAGATAATAATAATACACAAATTAATAATTTATTTAGCTACAAGCAAAAAAAAAAAAAAAAAATTGAGATACAATAGAAAGCCAATTAATAAAATTCGCTGCGCAGTGCTCCCGATATTATTACGGCCGCTGGGCGGTTCTGGACAGATTAAAATGACCTGCGTGCATCACATCTACTCTTTCCTTAGAACCCGCAAAACATATTCATGTCCTATTTAAATGCTTCAGATTTAATTAATTAATGTTTGGGGTCAAAATTGTATTCCACATTATATGGTTCGAATGATTATACAGATGACGATACAGAGGACGAATAATTGCCGTCAATCCACTATCCATCGCTTCTTTAGGTCCATCAAAATGAAGCTTTTGAATTACAAATAGATTCACTGATTTATACAGAGTTGTGATCATCAAAGAGAACCATTCCAAAAGGGCGCCATAATATTCTAAGATTTCGATTTCTTCGAGAGATTGGAAAGATACACCTAGCAAACGTGACAAAGTCCATATAAATCCCCAACTAGGCGATTTTGATTTTACAGAAAATACACATAAAATGTTGGACATCAGGATGACAACAAAAACAGCAATCCATACATCTACACCAAAACTAGTATAATAGCCATGGACATATGAAATTGGCTTGGCAGGTGGTAACAGCCAAACTAATCGATCGGAGGAGTGAGATGGTAAAAACTCAAATTGTTCAGCTCCCGAGTTCATTGGTGATAAGCAAGAGCCGGCAAAGTCAACTTCACGTCTTTTCAATGTTCCAAAAGCTCCTGAAAAAGTCTCGTTCGGTAGGCGTAACAAAAAATAGCCGTAATAATCAGTAGGTGGCACTATAACCAATTCAGCATTCAACGATTCCGTCAAATATTCCATAACCGATACATCGAAACCAGAGAATTTTTTAACAGCGTGTGGATCAAAATTTGTAAATGGGCCACAAGGGCAAAGAGACACTTTCAATTCACAAGATTCAAAATTTTCAGGAATAACTCTATCCAAAATGTTTTCTCCACCAATGAGTTGTAAATTTGGTGAACCATCACGGCAAGTTCCGATCTGTTCCAATGTTATCCTTTCTCTGCATCTGTCAGGGGAATACGGAGACCAGGTATAAACATTGCACTGCATATTTTCTTGCAAAATTACGGCAATATTTAGTACTTTAAACTTGAGCCATAAGTCTTCGATGTCTGCTAACGATTCAGCTACAACCACTACTTTCCCGCCAATTTCGTCACCGGACCACAGAGAAACACTTTTAAAAACCATCACAGTCACAAAGTGATGAACTTTTGAAGGCACTTCTTTTCTTGATGTAAACATGGCCCTGTCGTCAAACGTGGGCAGTTCAAACGAGAAATCAGACAACACCACAATGTCGGATTTTGAGGCATATGTGTCCAATATTTGTGTCAAGCATTCCCAAGTGTTGCCAGACACCCAGTTAATGGTTTGTGTAGTTAGTAATACTCGAGACAAAAGGGCAGTTTCCATCTTTAGAGCTGTACAGCAATGACCAGACCAGAACGATAATTTAATTGCAATATTGGTTATATAATATAATCTTATAATTTTGTAGTTATCATGATGTATTCACTGAACTGACTGACTGAACTGCCAACATACATACAGTATAAAGAAAAAACTCCCTTTCGGCTCTGGCCGATCAGGAGTAGGGAGATTCCCCAGATCCTGCTTTTCCTCTACGCTACCTATGCTATGTATGTAATGTATGTAATAACAAATAAAAAATATTTCATTATTTTCACGACCACAACATCAACACACAAAACACTTGTGTTCCAAATTTCGAGCCACAATGCCGACTATGAACTTTTATTTATCAAATTATCTTCACTTTGACTGGATGCCATCTTAAAATGGTTGATTTGTCGTAAAACGTGTTGATCACCATTATCGTAGATAATAATACGGACTTTCAGTCAGATTTTAATTCATTCCTCTGCGACCAATATTAACTGAGATATGAATTTTACAAGGTTTCAATCGGCCGCCAACTTGTAACTAAATAGTGGATCTAGCTGGTTAACGAACATTTGTATGATCAATTTTTGTGCCAAGTTTAATCAAAATCGGATAATATTTACGGAAGTTAGAGTGTTTCCTGAAATCGATATATATACAGTATATATATATAACATTTGGAACGGAGGGTGGATTTAGGCTCAGGGGGTCATGAAATGAAAAGTTGTGAAGAAATTTTCTGAAAGTCGAACATTGGTCGCCATCTCAATAGGTACGGTAGATGAATCTCCCTAATCTCCATAAAATGCATAAAGTACGTCCACTCAAGTTTTATACATAATGGGACATACAATATAACATACCATCCTATTATTATTTAAAAAATGTAACAGGAATAATGAATAATGATTTTAGGCACTGACACGTATACTTAATTTGTATTGAAACCGCAATATAGACCTAACCAAAAATCACACGCAAAACACAACTACAACTAATAAAATGCACGAGAACCCGTACATGCTTTCCTATTCATCTATTAGTATAATATATATAGATAAAACAGCATGCAATGCATGTAATAGGGGCATTATAGATTTTCGTCTTTTTGAAATAATACTTTCCCTTTAAAAAAAATTGTTTGAATCAGCAAGCTATTATTTTATTTAACTCCGAAGTCATGCTAGCGGGTCTACTACGTTGTTTAAAATTAACATGATCCATCTGTAAAAAAAAAAAAAAAAAAAAAAAAAAAAAAAAAAATTGACCAGCACAACGCTTTCCATCATATTATACTAACGTCTAAATAGGAAAGTAATAACTGTTTAGCTACCAAGCACTGCAGTTAACAAGTCAGTGTAACGAAGTTAATCACCAAATACACTCTAATAACTAAATACTAAATAAAAACCAAAATAAAAGAGAAAATTAAATGGACATCACTGCACAATGCACCCATTAAGTTGCTTTTGTGTCATAAAATAGAACTGAAATGATTGTGATTTAATGGATAGAGGTAATAAACATGCTCGTCCATAGGCATTAAAATCCAACTGTCAATGCGGTCAAACATATATAAGCCTAGAAGGGCCTTAATTCAGGCATATGCAGTATATAGTATAGAGTTTGACTGAATTGAGAAAACTATTGTGCATATTGAGTCGAAATAATTGAAATAAGGTTACAAAGGGTTAATACTACAATATGTTCACATGCTAAAAAGCTATTTAAATCGGCAAAGTGAAGCTGAGCCATGGATTACTTAAGATTACTTAAGAACAGCTGTGAGAGTGCGAGACTTTTGAAAAAGAGAAAAGGGGATTTTTACTTCAATTTTACTTGAATATTATACAAATTAAGTGAAGAGTGTCGAAAACGTGACTTGTGTTGAAACCCGGAGATATGACCATGGAAAGTGAGAAGGATAACGCCGATAAGTGTTGAAGGAGCCTATGGAAGGCTAAGGAACGGGTTTCGGCAATCTTGGGAGGACCGGGCTTGGTGGCTAGGGGGAACCGGCATATATAAAAAGATGATGTGACAACCGGATTCAGCCGGGGGTGGTCCACCCTGGGCCAGTAACGACCAAGGACGATGCTGATGGGGTAGTCTGAAATTGCTGAGAGGCTGTTCGACACCTCACGGGCGCTACGTCAGACAACTTTCTTTTCCGGGTATTTCTTCGCTTCAGTCCAGGTAGCATCGTTTCAAATTTTGTTATATATAAACCGGCAATCAATCAGCTACAGCATTTGTTAAAATTGTTTATTATCTTCTACCTGTTACGTAAGCAGATCTCTGTTAGTTGGGCTTACTGTTTAACCTGTATGATGGCAAGCTTTTTATTAAGTGGACCACGCCTTAATAAAAGGAGCACTAGTTACAATTTTGGTAAATTAGGAAAAAGAGCAAGTGGTTGGCGCCCAGAGGCATTTTGTCCTAGTTAAAATTTTAGGTTAGGTAAACGTAGCCTACAGTAGGTTGATGCTAACTGAGGTCTGCTCACGTAAACATGGACTGGCATTATAGATTTTCGTCTTTTTAAAATAATACTTTCCCTTTAAAAAAATTGTTTGAATCAGCAAGCTATTATTTTATTTAACTCCGAAGTCATGCTAGCGGCAGGGGCGGATCCAGCCCATTTGGGGGGGGGGGTAGTTGTGGGTCAAAATAGGAAAAACATATGTAGGTTAGATTAAATCAGATCTATTTACAATAGATTTACCAAATTTTGGGGGGGGCAGCTACCCCCCTACCCCTCCCCTGTATCCGTCCTTGGCTAGCGGGTCTACAACGTTGTTTAAAATTAACATGATCCATCTGTAAAAAAAAAAAAAAAAAAAAAAAAAAAAAAAAAAAAAAATTGACCAGCACAACGCTTTCTATCATATTATACTAACGTCTAAATAGGAAAGTAATAACTGTTTAGCTACCAAGCACTGCAGTTAACAAGTCAGTGTAACGAAGTTAATCACCAAATACACTCTAATAACTAAATACTAAATAAAAACCAAAATAAAAGAGAAAATTAAATGGACATCACTGCACAATGCACCCATTAAGTTGCTTTTGTGTCATAAAATAGAACTGAAATGATTGTGATTTAATGGATAGAGGTAATAAACACGCTCGTCCATAGCCATTAAAATGAAACTGTCAATGCGGTCAAACATATATAGCCTAGAAGGGCCTTAATTTAGGCATATGCAGTATATAGTATAGAGTTTGACTGAATTGAGAAAATTATTGTGCATATTGAGTCGAAATAATTGAAATAAGGTTACAAAGGGTTAATATGTTGACATACTAAAAGCTATATAAATCGGCAAAGTGAAGCTGAGCCATGCATTACATAAGGCCTGCTGTTTTCGCGCCCAATAGATACACATGTGGCCTACTTGTACCTTATACTGCCCGTTATATAAGTACAGAACCACCTTTTACAGTTTTACGTTGTACTTCTTATGAAGCATTTTCTCCAAAGTCTGAATTTGTCCAGCATTTTACTTTTTTTTTATGAATTCCACTAATTTTTTTTAAATTCTATTTAGGCGCGGAACTTTTTCGAGTACATGCGCGGGCCAGTCTGTATTTATGGTGTTTGTTACAAGTAATATAGTCTGTACATATAAAGAGAAAACCAACGCCCCATGGTTCGTACAGCCTAAGCAAAATTGCTTTTTGAAGATCAACTGAGAGATTTAACCTTTGATAGTACAGAATACATTTACTCATATTATGAACTATAGTTATTCGATAAAATATGATAGTCTCAAAGAAAGAACCAGACGAAAGAAGATATAAATATAAAGTAATGTACGAGAAATTAATTACTTATAGCTTTTGTTTTTCAAAAATTTGGAAAGATTACCAGTAACGAAATTGCACCATCACAGCTTACCAGTTCATTTTGATCGTATTATTACGATAAAGTGGCAAAGTCTATTGATGTCTGACAGTAATTAACAAATTGCGGGAAAATTTGTATACCACTAACATTTTTCTGGACTCTGAATCATTTGTTGCCGCAATACGATGTAGAGTATGTAGACAATGCATCAGTAAGAAAGAGTCAGAGACCATTGAGTAATTTTGTTGGGATTCACTTTTGTTTATAGCAAGGAGATTGCCATTTAGATTTAGTAATTAAGTCTGACGTGTTCTATTTAGTAATGGCTTCGGCATGACAAATAATTAGAGATAATTATTACCCACATGACTACATTTAGGACATTAATGATTGGCGCACTATTAGTTAGGGAATCTGCAAATTCGACCGTTAGTGTTAATTGTGACGTTATAACATAAATATTGTAAACTTAAACTTTACTAGAAAATTATGCAAGCCGACGGCTCTGTTCCTTGTAATTTTGGCGGCGCAGATGAACACGAAGAAGTACTTCAACTTCAATGTGGAATCCACTCCAGAAATCAAATAACAAGTGATGTTTTGCAATTGGTAGGCTTAATGAATCTTGAGAAGACAATTTAAAAAAACATGCTCATAAGCCACGTTTTAAGAATTTTGAATCCACCGGCAAGTGATTGGTTTACTCTCACGAGCATAAGTTGCTTTCAATTCATATTACAAAACTATTTTGTCAACGATTCTCTCATATTATTATTGGACAAATATGGTGATAATAACTTGGTAACATCGATAATACAATTACAACCCCTTTACATTTCATCACAAATTATACCATCATCGTATACATTTGCAGCCACTTTTATTGTACTTAAAAATGTATCAATGCTTCAAAATACATACAGAGGTCCCGATATACATGGCAAAGTTGTGTTACTCACACAGTCTTTGAATAATATATCAATACTATGGCACAGGTATAGAATACTAGAACTAGTAGTAGTGCTAGAAGACGAAGCTGTTGTTAACGTTTATTCGTGGTTTCCCTATGCGAAGGAAAATTGCAATAAAGAGCCGTCTATGATTTTGGTTGATTCTTGGGACTCCAACAAGCTAGTTGGTGGCGTTGAATTATTTCCGAAGAAAATTCCAGAACAATTGCATGGCTGCCCCTTGGCTATAGCATGGACAGATTGCTCGCCGTTTATTCAAAATTCCATAACTGGTGTAGGTTACAGCGGTCCTGAAGTTAACGTTGTACGAGATCTTGCGTCCTATTACAACTTCTGTCTAGAGCTCTATCCTATTCCGAACAGAACGTGGTTTTACGCAATATTACAACCAGATGGAAGTTATGGTGGCATAATATCTTTACTAACAAACAGATCAGTTGATCTTGGAGGATCGTCAATGTCTTACATACACGTAGGAGTTGAAGCAGTGCATCACTTACCACCACATACCACAGAGTACATAGTATGGCTTCTACCTCCGCCCATCCCACTCTCTCATCTTCAGAGTTACTACATCGGTTTTCAAATAGAAGTTTGGCAAGCCACAATATTCTCGATGACAATAACAATTGTGACTACAGGGCTAATTGCCAAAAAAAACTTTGGTATAGGATTCTTATGGAGCATGTCCCGTTTACTAGGAGTTTCTCTCAACGTACCAGTGTTGGAGGGAAAAGTAATGACATATTTTAGTGTAATCCTTGAGCTATGCACAATGATAATAACAACGCTGTATCGAGCTTCTATTCTCGTAAATCTAGCCATTAATCCTCTCTCATTTATTATTGGACCGGAAGATGGTGTTATAAATGGATTGAAGGTCATCTTCCGACCGAACTATGGACATCTCCTAAGAAATTCAAGTTATGCTCTCTGGGATAAAATTTCAGAATCGGCAAAATATGAGGAAATGGTTGAGAAAAGAACGGTGATGTTTCTTGCATTCAAACATATAGATCAAGAAAGACTTTTTAAAGCATATCCTCAGAAGACATATAAAACCATTGTGCGGGAAGATCCCAACCAATTTCTGAGGATGGATGAAGTTATAATGATGCCTCCTTATCATCCCCTCAGAAGAATTTTATCGAATAGAATGAGAAGAATAATAGAGGCCGGACTACCAACACTCTACATGAAGAGATATTTTTACCAATACCCAGACGAAAACCAGAAACAAGACAGGGAAGGAACACTGCCATTAGAGATAAGACACATTGTGCCAGCATGCTATATTTTTGCCGCATGTCTTGGAATCAGTATCGTTGTATTTTTGTTGGAATTAGTTTTACCTTAAAAATTTATTTTGAAAATAGTCTATTTTTTTAAAAAGATTACTCGCATACAAACAATTCAATGAATGATTCCGAATAACTTCTTCAGTCGCCTAAGTCGCGTAAGTAATACCTGTGTTGAGTTACGACAGGTCACCGATCGCATGATGTGTAGAGACTCGCACAAGTACGAACAAGCTCCCACTAGGCACTATGCCATTGAAGTCCTTTATCTTGCACATTGCTAGTTATTCTCACTTAGCCTATCTGTCGCTTTGAAGCGTTAAAAAACAATTAAATGTCTAACCTAGTCATAGTGGCCAATGGTTACATCAAAATTATACAATATTATGATCTCTATAAATATTTCGAACGCACAATAGGCCTACAATGGTAAATAACAATCCGTGTAGCGCCACCAATACAAAAGTAACTTGCTCAGCATAATTGGAAACTCGTGTTTTGTCATTTACCTATATATACCGTATTAATATATAATTTTCAAGCACAATAATTATTTTACTTCTGCAACACAGCTCTTCATATTTAAGCTGCTTTCAGGAAGCACTCCATACATCTATTATAGCTTTACGCTATTGTTGCAGTTGAGTGATTTCTTATGTATACAAAAGCGAACACGCGATCAAATACAATACCATAGGTTTTTACTGACAATGCAAAAAAAGTGCGTTTAAATGTTGTATATTCATGTAATTTGCCCGTAAATTTCACTACCCAGCACTTTATTAGATACTTAGATTGTCCATTTTGGAGGGTTATTAGAACGTGTATGTTGCGAGAACGTGAGTCTTCAAAAAGATTCGCTGAGCTCATAACTCTGAAAGTAGCCTAAACAACAAGCTTAATGTGCTCAAAATTACAATATTAGTACCGTTACGTTTGTAAGTACCAATTTCTCAGGGTACCTCTCCGCGCAACTATTTTCAAATAATGAACTTTCTTTTTATTAAATTGGGATGGGAAGTATTGGTAGCGAGTGCTCCTTAATTTAGCTTTTACATATGAAACCAGTCTTTCGATTAACAGACGCATTGAAGAAATAAATAGAATAACCGAAGACTTCTGAATATCAATGAATCAACTACTTTCCATGCTGCTGGTAGCTCTACAACCCGCATCGTGGGTAATGAAAGATAGTTGGGACGCTCTTGAACACATTCTTGAGAATGACATAGAAATCTCAGAGAGCATATTAATTGTAACAGAACTGGAAAATGTTTTATGGAGACCAAGAACACCAATTTATATAGCAACGGAGAATGCTGCCGACACATGCAGCGCACACTGTTGTATTTTAATTTCCGAGAAGCTCAACAACTGGAAACAAGCAAGGCTATGCGAAAAAGTAATAGTGTTGACGAAATCTTTAGAAAATATAGAACGAATATGGCAGGAGTTCAAAATTGCAAAATTGGTTGTTGTCCTACAAAAGACAGATCATTGCTGTGAGATTTACACATGGTATCCTTATGACAGAGCAACATGTCATCAGCAACCTAAGCTGGCATTGATAGACGAATGGAGGAACAATGAATTTGTCAACAGAACATCTTTATTTCCAAGTATAATCCCTGGTAATTTTGGAGGATGCCCTTTAATTGTTTGTGAGACGTCGTGCCCACCTTTCGTTAATGAGGTAAATGGTCATTTATCAGGGCCTGAGACTACAATGTTGCATGCAATTATGGCAGCTTTCAATGTAAGTGTAAACTTTAGAGAGTACCTCAACCCGATGTGGTATTTTACTTTAAAACTCCCCAACGGATCATTTGGTGGTGTGTTCGAAATACTATACAAAAATGAAGTCGATATTGCCGGCGGGTGCGTGGCGCTTATGAATGATCGCATGGATTCTTTCGACTTTATGCCCTCACACCTCAGTGACGCGTTAGTTTGGTATTTACCAGTAGCTCAGCCAGCATCTCCCAGCTCAGCACTATATGCAGGATTCAATAGTAATGTTTGGATTGCAACTGTTTGTGCCATGCTATTTACAACTACATTTTGCTTCTTAATTACCCCTTCATCCGAAATTTCAACAAGTGTTCTGTGGACTATTTCGCGATTGCTAGGTGTACCTTGTGACTGTCCGAAGTCCACTAAGCTTTTGAACACATTTGGTGTTCTTTTTGAAATGAGTGTTTTAGTCATTACTTGTTTATATCGATCTACTTTGCTTGTTAATTTAACGTTTCCTAGAATGTACGGATTTTCTAATCCCGAAGATGCTGCAATGTCAGGTTTAAAATTTTATTATCGCACAGTTACTTTCGGCCATTTATACAATCAATCAGAACATGAATTTTGGAACCACGTATTGGCGCCAGGTAGGTCGGAGATTAAAGGTCTTCATCTAGACTACGACGCCATTGCTCGTAGACGTGATGCGTTCGCTCTGGCAATAAAATTTATCGATAAAGAATTTTTAAGTGAATTCTATCCCACCACACCAATCGAACATTTAGTTTACGAAGTTCCGCAAAGCTTTTTTACGATCCAACATACGATTACAATGCCCAAAAATCATCCACTAACGAAAACAATTTCACGGTATATGCATTATATGATTGAAAGCGGTCTCCCAAAGCTTTATATGAAACAATACTTTTATAAATCACCTAATAAACAGGAGAAAATCCACGAAAACAGTGAAGCCTTGAATGTTTATGAAGTAGCTGCAGCTTTTTATCTTTTGTCATCCTTACTTGGTATTTGTTTTTTGGTTTTTATACTTGAAAATGTATGGGTAAGCCGTAAGGCAACTCTAAAATTATTATGTACCGTCTTGAAACCAAAACGTCTTCAATTTAATTGATTTATAAATCATTACAATAGCTAATGGGCTACCCAATGCGAAACTATTAACATCATCCCTAAGTGCCTATTATGAAAGCTTTTCAGTGAGAAACGCATCACGTAATCCACGTTTGATCTTAATGCCTTCAGTTCCATGTTGTTTATTTCGTTACCGATACAGTTATGTTATTGTGTGAATCAATTCTTCACAACTTTGTGTCTCGCGGCTAAAAGCCATCCCCTAAGGGTAATCGTCACGAATCTCGCTACAACGGTATAAAAAAAAAACAGTATACATTGTATAATATGTCTTCTTTATTACATTATTTACTTTTTTGTTGTAAAAAACTTGTTTTTTCATAATATGCTTAAGGCTGAGTGTTCAAAATGTTTTGTAAACAAGAAATTATTGTACTTTTTGGACGAAATTAATTAATTGCTCGTTGCACAGCCACAAAGATATAAAAGGGAACAGATGAAAAAATCTTAAAAAAATACGAGCTTTCTGTGAAAGCTGTCTATTTCCCTTACAGATTTACAACTGTGCTACAAAATGGGTTTAAGGCTCTTTATCCAATTTTTTTAAGGTAATAATATTTCAGTTCAGAAAATATAATCTTCCTGCGATAACTTGGATTTTTTATGAGCTTTTTAACTGTTCACTTTGTTATCTTTGTATCTTTGGAATGAGCAATAAATTATTTTCGTCAAAAAATCAGCAAAATTTCTTGTTTACAAAACATTTAGAACACTCAGTTTGTTTGATACTTCGTACGTACTGGAAGTGAGGTAAATTCTAGATAGGTCTGACCAACACATTACCACACAGCAATAATGGCAGGGCACGCAATGCATTTCAGCGTAAATTTCCTATCATTTTTTAAAAAACATTTTTTTTGCACAAAACCAAATAGTTTATTGGGAAAACAACCTGTCCGGTTTCGTTACTCAATTTAACACCTAAAACATGCCTGAAGGTAGAGATCATGGAAAGGTTTCGCAGAAAAATTATTTTTTAATCATTTTTCTTTAAAATTTAGTTCTTTTAATTTTTTTACCCCAAGAAGAAAACTATCAAGGGGCAAGCGACCCCCCGCATTTGGTCAACATTAATAACGACTACAATATATGTGCATTTAAAAGAAATAGTTGGAGCCGTTTTTGAGAAATAATTTTTTTAGACGTTTTTTTTGGAGTTTTTTAAAAATAAAACCCCCAAATTGAGTTAGCCCAAAAGAAAAAAAAATACTCTCGAGGTATGATTTTTGTGAACCTACATGCCACATTTCATCAAAATCGACCGAATAGTTTGCCCGGAAATCGACGCACAGACAGAGCGACAGACAGACAGACATTTCGTAAAAATCACTTTTATGGGTTCCTGGTACCACAAAACGTGTAAATCCATAGAATAATATTTACTATAGAATGCTAGTCGGTATAGGGCCGTCTGTCATTCCAACTAGGAACATCACAAAATATTTGCGTCCCAGTTTTAACCAATCAAATTAATTTATTAAAAAACAATTGTGAGTGTATTCGAACGTTCTATAAAACTTGGCCTACTATTGGCTGCCTGTTTTGCAGTCAACATTCATATTCAAAACAAAAACAACGCAGCAGTAATGAGTGGGTTTTTGATAAGGCGGAGATTCCACCAGCGTCAATAGTGATAGTAAATGTTTTTTGACGTGGTAGCAGACATTTTTAGACAGTCTAAAATGTCTACTACCACGTCAAAAAACATTTACTATCACTATTGACGTTGGTGGAATCTCCACCTAAACAAAAATGATAAAAATGATTTATTATTTCTATCTCTACAGCAATACCTACTTTACTAATAAAATAAGTTCAGTTGTTGGATTGAAAACTTCACACTATATACTACACATTATGTTAAGTACAGTAGGCCTACAATAAAACTTTTAAAAGGTAAGTTAGTAATTTATATTCAACCCACAACAGCTTTAATTCTTCTTAAAATGTTTTATGTGTTGCATTGTTGCCGTCTTGTAGCCAAATTAAGTCACTTAACACACCCCCCAAACACACCTGAGTACAACAATAAGTTACTGTACAGCATATGAGAAACATTTTTAAGTCTTTGCATGCATGGGGCTTGCGAAGTAATAATTTGTGACAGTGACTTCCCTCTATGGGCCCACTGCAGCATACATTAACTAAAACAATATAGGTTGTCTTATTTTAATTGGTATGTATCGGTAGGCTAGTATTATTGACATTTTTAGGGCAACTGATTTCGAGGAACAGGAGCAGAGAAGGCGTCTCGTCCCGCCAAATGTTGAAGCAAGGAAATTCGATTGGAAACTTTAAGTCAATGCAAGACAATTCCTACCAGAAGGAAAAAATATTAGTTGTGTTCCTTCCTCTTACTGTATATTTGTTATTACATTAATGTTATTTGGGCATTATTATTTTGCGCATATTATTCTCTGTGAAACGGGGGCCGGGAGAAAAAAATTGAGAGATAGGCCTAAATTAGTGAGGTTTTAAATAAATAAATATTGACTTCTTTAGTTCTACTACTAAGCCAACCTAGCGGAGTTAGGGCTATAAAGCCCTCTCTTACACTCATGACTCAACTAGGAAGGCCCGGGGCCACCTGCTTTACATGCCCTCCGAAACATGGCCAGAAAATGAAGCAAGTGTGAGACTCGAACCAATAACCTATCGGGCGAAAGTTGGAGTCTGCACCACTACTCTACATGTACAGTTGTACAGTTGAGATTTTATCGACGAATAAACCTGCCATTCAGGGGAGCCCGAGGGTCGCCCCCGGAGAAAAAGTTTGATGAAATAGGTCTGAAGTATTGGGGTTTTAAGCATTTTGAGTAATTAATTTTTGTGAAAGTAATTAGGCAATATATTGTTGTTTATTTCATGATGTCTTTCATGTGAAATAAGCATACCAAGAATTAATTTCCCTTTCGTTATTGTGGATACTATGTCTTTCGCCTCCATAACGTCTTTGTCACCAGAAATCCTGGGGGGTGCTACGGGTGACCCGGGGGGGGGGGGGGGCTTGGCCTTATTTAAACAAATGGGGAGTAGGCATACTGTAATGGAAGTAAGTAACTTGTTACCAGTTGTGTCGCACGTTTTTGAATTACAATAATTTTTCAATTTAACAAAATTTCAAATATCACAAAAGCGGGGGGGGGGGGGGCGGAGAAACTGTTGGGGGGCTATATATTTTGTAACTTCGATCCTGTGATTTCATGAAAAAAATCACAAAGCCCTGAAATACTGCATCCTATGTATAAGCATAGGGATGCCAGTTTGCTTATTTCGATTGGCAGGCTATGTGTAAATCCATTGAAATCACGGAACTGAAAATTTCGACCATCACAAAGCTTTGCTTACTGTTCGCCCAGAAAAGTTTGCAAATGCACATGAAAATATCCCGTAATGCTTTACCAAGTCCCGCCTCTCCATGTAAATTCCCTATGCTGCATTTTCAAATCAGACAGAACTACTTTGCATGTGTTTGTATACACAGAACTTATGGGGGTTCCATTCCAAATTTAATGCATTAAGGTCACAAGTGGACATTGCTTATTTATTTAGCTAAAATTGTCGACCTTTTGCACTTTTTACGAATTCACGACTCCAACGTCAAAATTAAAATTAAAATTTTCTGAATGTTAGTTAATTGTCTTCATCGACCGTCGACCGTCGACCATCAAGATCTAATATTTCTTGTCGCAGAGTGTCCAAGCTTAACAGTCAGCAATCATCCTAGGATGAATATACATAATCATGGGGTTCCTTATCATACTTTCATCACATTCGTCGAGATTGCGTAGTATTATTGACGTCTTTTTCCTTTATATTTTTGTTCATTTTATACCTCGACGGACTCCTAGACTCTGTTATATCAGAATTGACGTATATCTGACAATAAATCACTGATATAACTTTCAACTTCCTTAAATAGTTCGCAATGGTTTAAGATCATCATTCATGTCTCCTAGTGAATTTGCTTGCCTTATCAAACGGTTCATGCGGAAATGTTGCTTAAGTTGCTTCCTCTTACTAGGCCTGCTTCCTTTGGTAAGACTTTTCTGTGGTCTGAATGCCCTTAACTTCGATACTAACTGTCTACTTTCAAATTGATCCGTTTTATAATATAGTATAGCAAGAAGAAAATTTTATACATTTCTCAAATTCAAGAAACGCACTAATAATATTTATAACCATAAATATTGCTTTGCTTTTGTTCTATGATGACCGTTCCACTAACGGCGCTACAGTAGTTGAAGACAATTAACTAACATTCAGAAAATATTAATTTTAATTTTGACATTGGAGTCGTGAATTCGTAAAAAGTGCAACAGATCGACAATTTTAGCTAAAAAAATAAGCAATGTCCACTTGTGACCTTAATGCATTAAATTGGGAATGGAACCCCATAAGTTTTGTGTATGCAAACACATGCAAAGTAGTTATATCTGATTTGAAAATGCAGCTTAGGTAATTTACATGGAGAGGCGGGACTTAGTAAAGCATTACGGGATATTTTCATGTACATTTGCAAACTTTTCTGGGCGAACAGTATACTACTATTATACGTATAAATTGGAAAGCAAAAAACAGTATTGTACTACCAGTAGTAGGTGCGTAAATGTCGTTAGTCACTTCTATAAACCGAATATGTTCAATTTCGAATATTTCATAGTCTTCCTTTCACTACAGATTTACGCAGCAATAGGAAAGGAATAGTGCTCGTCCTTAGCCTACACTATGATACGACAATATGACGGATTAATTAAAAGATTTAATTATAATTTAATAAAAATTTATTTCTTAAGTCTATGTTTATTTCTTGCCCTCAACCATGATGATATGGTATCCAAACTTTGTTTTGACAGGAGGGTCAGTGTACACAGGATTAGACAGCGAGGAAGTGGGCAATGCAAACGCCGCCTCCTGGAAAGGACCGACCATGGAACCTCGCGTCATCCAGCCTAAATCCCCCTAGAAAGAGGAATACACGCGGGTATAGTCTCATTCCCATTCACAAGCTATTGTACACAACAATCCAGCGATAAAAAACATACGTTTCGTTATGGTACTGAAAGATTTATGCCTCAAATGACACCTCCAATGGCACCCAATGCCAGGGCTAAGAGCCACATAAGCTGGGGAGAGAGGGTTTAGTGGATCAAACACTATCACCATGCCTCGGAGGTAAATGCAAACATTATATCCGAAATAGAGTATTAGGAAAAACTGAAAGCGGTGGGACTTGAACCCATGATCTACGCCTTACCTTAACATCGTGTTTCCACTACAATACGGATTTCACTACACTCCAGCTACCCTACTTGATGCTCAGCGACAAGATTAGAATTGCAGGTTAGTCCAGATACGCAAGAACAAACCTGCGACCTTATCTTTATTTGAATAGAGGGAAAGCTTTGTTTTATAATCGATTTTAATATTAAATTGACTTGTGGTTGAAAAAGCAACCTCATTAGGATGCCTTGATAAGGCGTAGATCGTGGATTCGAGTCCCACCGGATCAAGTTTCTTCTTGATACCCTATTTCGGATATGATGTCCTAAGTCAATTTAGTGCTAAAATTGATAATTAATGCAAATACTTCGGCCAGTGGTTTGGCGGCAAGTCTAAGCCTAAAATTAATCAAAGAAGTCAGATCACACCATAAGAACCCAAACAGTGACCATTATGGAGCAATAATTGTAATGGTAGCATGAACGAAATTAGAGGATATGGAAAAAAACTGGGCTTGGCGGGATTCGAACCCACGATCTACGCCTAACCGGGGCGTCAAAAGACAGGTTAGCACAACTACACAACTATCTAACCGAACAGGTCTGTAAGCTTACTTAATTGCATAAAGGCAATGCTTTATTCAATACATTGTAGTACTATATGGTATATATAACACTGACATTAAATTAACTTTGGTTGAAGAGGTAACCTCCTCGTTATAAACGAAGTTAGAGGATATGGAAAAAACTGGGCTTGGCGGGATTTTCCCATATCCTCTAATTACGTTTATAACGAGGAGGTTACCTCTTCAACCAAAGTTAATTTAATGTCAGTGTTATATATACTATATAATACTACAATATAGTAAAGCAGTAATTAGAATGATAGACAATTAATCTCAGCAATTTAATTATTCTGAATTATATCATTCTGCGTGTGTTACAAAATTTTATTGGGATTAGGTAGGCAATCAAGTGGAGTAGGTTCCATTCTTAAGAATTCCTAAGTTTACTATCCCTAATGAATAATGCATGATGTAAGACTTACCCCAGATCTTGCTTTATCTTCACTATATTGAGCAGCAACTTCATTAAATTTGGCTCCGGCTTTAATTTTTTCAAGAGCTTCTAGGCTTTTGCTTTGCTTTTCACAAAGAATGTGACGGACCTGACAAAAAAAAAAAAAAAAAAAAATTGGTAAAGGTCAAGTTGAGCTACTTAACGGTACAAAAGGTTCAAGAACATCATTGAGGATGTGGTCGAAGGCACCAATTCCAGAGGACGACGGGGGAAGGAGTACCTAGAATTTAGATTGTCTTGAAGGACCTGATGAAAGAATAGGAAACCGACCGCAGAAGATAGTCAAGAGTAGGGAAGGAGACTGAAACAATTGCTGCAGACCCATCGATAGATTAAAACACCTCAAGAACTCCTATTTTTAATTTCTATTTACTTGGTAGCTACTAGTAAAAGTATAATGTGCGCATACAATATATAAAGCAGTACATTCAGAAAAAAATTAGCCGGGATATAATTTTTTTTTATGGAAAACTATCTACAGATAGCAAGTTGACATGCGACGTATAATTGGGCATCTCCTGCCGATACTATAAAAAATAAATTATTAAAATAAGTGCTGCCCCTGTCCTTACCAGGACTTGTAAAGGGCGGACAGAGCTCGAAGCTGTAGTGAAAGCGGTCTGTCTCCAGGAAGGAAAACCCCAAGTAAACCAAGACGTCAGGCCCGGCCAGCCGGTTGAAGAAGTGGCTAAAAAACCCCAACATGACAGGACATTTTAATGGCGTATCACATATGGCTAGGGCGTTCCCTATAGGCGACGCGCTGCAGATAGGCCCGACTGCAGTGAGAAGTACACAAGGGCCGCGTACATCATCGACAAAAGCAAGAAAGAAAAATGAGAAGAAGAGGATGAAGAAGAGAAATGAAAACGGAGGTAAGAAGACAAAAGTCCGCCTGGCTACCATAAACGTTGGCACTATGACCGGCAGAGGCCTCGAAATTGTACATCTTATGAAAGCCAGAAACATCAGCATAATGTGTGTGCAGGAGACAAGATGGAAAGGTGAGAGAAGTAAAGAACTTGGCGAGGGTTACAAGATAATTTACCACGGAAAAACTAACAAGAAAAATGGAGTGGGAATCATTGTTGAGGAAAAGTTAAAAGATGCCATTGTCGAAGTAGTCAGGAAGAGTGACCGGCTTATTCTGTGTAAAATTTTATTGACGAACAAAACCTTCATCAATGTTATAAGTGGTTACGCCCCACAAGTTGGGTGCGATGAAGAAGATAAACAAATATTTTATGAACAGTTTGACGAATTACTGATATCTATCCCCGAAAGAGAGATGCTCTTCATAGGAGCGGACCTAAACGGTCATGTTGGAGAACACAGCAACGGGTACCCTAGCGTTCACGGAGGCAAGGGATATGGGACGCGTAACAATATGGGAGAGCGTGCGCTGGATTGGGCTGAAGCACATGAACTAACTATCTGTAACACACAATTCACAAAGAGAACTGAACACCTGCTCACGTATAAAAGTGGACCGCACCAGTCACAGATAGACTATGTTCTCCTACGCCAAAGAGACAGGAACGCATGTGTCGACTGCAAGGTCATCCCTGGCATCTGCACCTTCTCTCAACACAGACTGCTTGTCTGCGATCTCCAAGTCAAAGGGGCCAGGCGAGGAGACAACAGAATTTCTGAACCCAGAATTAAATGGCACCAGCTATCTGAAGAGCAGAAAAGGATCGCTTTTAGGGATAAGTTGTCCAACAGTCTGACAGTAGTACAGGAAAATTGGGATAACCTATCCATTAATGACATATGGAACTACATTGAGAAAGAAATAATAGCGAAGGGGACAGAAATACTGGGAATGACTAAAGGGGGAAAGAACATTAAGAAGGAGACATGGTGGTGGAACGAAGACGTGCAAAATGCCCTCAAGGCAAAAAAAAAGGCATACAAGGACTGGCAGAAATCACGAACCAGTGTGGGCAAAGATATATATAAGACCGAAAAGCGCAGAGCCAAGCGAGCCGTTGCGGCCGCAAGAGATGTTGCAACCGACGGGTGGTACAGAAATCTCAACACCAGAGAGGGAGAACAACAAATCTTTAAAATTGCTAAAAGGCGACAAAAAGCGTCTCAAGACCTAGGTGCTGTACTATGCATAAAGAATGAACAGGGCCAAGTGCTCACCGATAACGCTGACATCAAGGCCAGATGGAGAGAATACTTCAGTGAAATAATGAACGTCGGCCATCCAAGAATCGCAGAGATACAAGCTAACCCTAACTGGGACGACGTGGAGGCATTCTCGGAAGATGAAGTCAACGGTGCCCTTAGGAACATGGCCGCGGGGAAAGCCACTGGACCTGATGGAGTGCCAATCGAAGCATTTAAGGCGCTGGACGACAGTGGTGTGACTACCATGACTAAACTGATAAATCGAATCTTGGAGGAAGCAACTATCCCAGACAGATGGAGGGAAAGTATCGTCACGCCCATTTACAAACGCAAAGGCGACGTCCAAAGCTGCGGTAACTACCGACCGATAAAACTCATGAGCCATGCAATGAAATGGACCGAGAGGGTAGTGGAACGTAGGCTGAGGGACAAACTTGAACGTGTAATTTCCGAAAACCAGCTTGGGTTTATGAAGGGGCGAGGAACCACTGATGATATACACATTGTGAGAACATTACAAGAAAAGTTTAGGGAAAAGAACCAGCCATTGCACCTGGGATTTGTTGACCTTGAAAAAGCATACGACCGAGTGCCAAGGAATCTTATCAGGGACTGTCTTAGGCAGATGAACGTGGAAGAAAAGTACATCCAACTAGTAATGAATATGTACGAAAATTCGACAACCAGTGTGCGAACCGTGGTAGGACTCAGCGAACCGTTCAATGTTACTTATGGACTCCACCAAGGCTCAGCCTTAAGCCCGTTCCTCTTTATCGTCATCATGGACACTATTACCCGCCACACCCAGGGAATAGCCCCTGAGAGTATTCTATTTGCCGACGACATCCTCATCACCGCCAAAACACGAAATGACCTGCAACTGAAGCTGACAAACTGGGTCCAGGCAATAGAAAACCACGGTCTCAAAGTCAACCGTGACAAAACCAAGTACATGGAATGTTTCCAACAATCACCGGAAACCATTGTAGTTGACGGAGTTTACATTGAGAAAGTGGAGAAATTCAAATACCTTGGAGCAACCCTAACACAAAGAGGGGGTTGTGAGGAGGATGTAAGGGGTAGGATAGCCTCCGGTTGGGCAAAGTGGCGTGATATGACGGGAGTACTCAAGGATAAGAAAATGCCTAAAAAATTAAAAGGTCGCATCTACAAACAAGTCGTACGGCCGTGCATAATTTATGGATCGGAATGCTGGGCCCCACGCGTTAAAGAAGAGCAAATGCTACACACGGCAGAGATGAGAATGCTTAGATGGTCTCTTGGTCTAACCCTAGCGGACAGACGGAGGAATGACGATATCCGGGCAGATATGCAAACGGCGAGTATCGTTGACAAAATACGTGAGCGTCGGCTGGCTTGGTGGGGTCATGTTGAGAGACGAAACCCCGAAGAACTTATACAGAGAGTGCGGCGGGTTCAAGTGGAGGGCAGAAGAAATGTTGGTCGCCCAAAGATCACAGTAGAGTGGAAGATTCGAGCTGACATGGGAGCGTGTGGGATCTCAGCCGCAACAGCTCAAGATAGAAAAGCCTGGAAAATCGCCTGTCGTGTCGCTGACCCCAAACCGGGATAAAGCGAAGAAAAAGAAAAAAGAAAGAATCTACAGATAGCAAGTTGACATGCGACGTATAATTGGGCATCTCCTGCCGATACTATAAAAAATAAATTATTAAAATTTACAAAGATAACTTATAATTGCAACTTGAAACCTCATTAACTGGCTCCCTATGTGATAACCTGGAAACTTGGTTTACGCTTACTTGCCTTAACAGCAGTTCCACCACTACTTCCTTTCTTGTCCTTCGCTCCCCCAGCAGCTCCGTCATCAGACTTTCCTTTGCCAGCAGCTTTTTTAGGAGGCATTTTGCCTCTTATTACAATTTTACTCGCACTTCTGGACCCGCTACCTGGTACTGGACAGGTTTGTTTATTTATTTTTTGTTCTAATACCACGATATCGTGGCGTAAATACGTGGGATAAGAGCCATTTGTCGCCATATTGGTATTTTCAAATGACGCTTTTTAATGTTTACATTATATGCGTTAACATATTTTAAATTATTTAGGCTATAGTTGTGCTATATTTAATTAAAATTGCCTTTTATACATTAAGCAATCACCGCAATGGATCTTTATGCCCCTTTTTGCAGCGTACTTTTGTTGGTGACCGCCGTTAACGGTACGTTTAACATTGCCATAACATGGGTGTGGTGAGAAATTTCCCTCGCATTTGTCATTTCTTTTTATTAGAATTATAAGAAGTATCACGCATGCAATTAAATTAGGCTGGTTATCAAGTTATCTCAAATGTCCGTTTATGCAAGCATTACTGTATTTAAATCACCAATACCATAAAAAAAGTGCTTGTAGCAGGCAGCAGCCTAGGTACCACTTCAATTCAAGCGGAAATACTTACTACCCGACCACGATAGGACGGCAATTGGTACACATGGTTTATTCGAATACTTGCATAAGCGGAACTCCGAGTTTATTCAATTTTTGTAAGTGGTCATAAGTTACCCTGCGGTTCAAAAAGTCGGATGAAAATGCAAGTGGAAGGCAACCGTCCCATTGGCAAGATAATTTATATTTTAAGCAAGGATGGATTTGCATAGATCGCGACGAGATAAAACGAAAAGTTAGAATAAAATTTTTCAATATCTCTCTTAGTTTCCGAGATATAGATACTTACATAAGTCTTAGCAATAAGTGCCTATACCTGCCAATGCAAAAATCCGACATAAAATGGGCTGTACCGTAAGTAAATAATTATGCTTCGCCGACCTTTAATTCACTCAGAAATTATGTTTTTAAAAATTCTTTAATTTTAGGATACGAGCCACCGCCTCAGTGGTGTTACAGATGCGTCTCGTCTCAACCAGGCTGCGGCGATGACTTTAATTGGCTATGGAATTGGTCAGCTCGCTGCCCCGAATTGGGAGACAAATGTGTCAAAATCGTTGAAAGAAAAGGAGGTTCGTTAAGGCGCTCATTCCACCGACCGGCTAGGGCTATTTACAAAAACAGTGACGTGGTAGCAGACATTCAAGACTTAGGTGGCGATTCCACCGACCTCGCATTGCAGAATGCAAATGACATTGACGGAAATTAGAATTTTGCTTTTTATAGAAATCTATTAAAATTTTTGTGCTTAACATATCCCATGACGCCATTTTTTAATTTTAGTTTGTTTGTGATTTTACTGTATGATCATTGATCAATTTTTAGGTGCCCATTCCACATACGTACAACGTCAATGAAAATTATGAAATTGAAGGTGGTAGCAGACATTAAAGACATACTAAAAATTCTGCTACCACCTTCAATTTCATAATTTTCATTGACGTTGTACGTATGTGGAATGGGCGCCTAACTATGGCATAGAGGAAAATAAACATTTCCGTCAATTCTGCAAGGCGAGGTCGATGGACCCCGCCTAAGTCTTGAATGTCTGCTACCACGTCACTGTTTTTGTAAATAGCCCTAGCCGGTCGGTGGAATGGGCGCCTAATCATAGTTTTTCAATTTCCCAATTGGGTTTTTTATTTATTTTAAGTTTCAACTATTGGCTTATATTTTTCACTCTATTGCTTCCGTCCATATATAAAAATATTGTTCTAATATACTGTAGGTTCTTAATTAAACGCTTGCTGTTGCAAAAACAATCAGGCCTGAGATGTGTGGGAAAAGGTTACAGGCCGAAATAATTTTCATGAGCCATCTGATATATTTGAGGAGCATGTATGCAAAAGGCGATTTTTCACTTTAAATTGTGAGAGAGAAAAAAAGTCTAAATGCAGCTACTTAAATTATGGGATTAATTATTTTAATTAATATTTTTTGATAATATAGAAATCACATTGTGAATTGTTGTATTACATTTTTTGTAGCAGTCAATGCAACGATTCCAGTGATACCAACAACTAAAAAATTTTTTTTTTTGTTACAAATTGTCTTTTGCATTCATGCTCCTCAATTATTCAACTGTTATGTACTAAAAATAACATCTGTTCTGTTTCTTGTTATTACTTCATGTATATTATTTATAGCCTATCTCCGGTAGGTTGGCTTAGTAATAGAACAAAAGAAGTCGTTATTTATTTATTTATTTATTAATAGAATGTGCAGTGTCTAGAGTCTAGACTCTCGCACACGTACGAGAATGCTATCGACTATGCCACCTCTGAGGTTATTATTAAAACCGTAGAAAAAACATTGTAATTATTATAAATTATAATCCTTGATTTGTGGGAAGTTTCAAGGGGCTGGGAGTGGATCGCGGCCCCCGGTTATTTCTTAAATTCTAATATAGTATGTATATATTATGTATTTATTATATAAGTTTGCCTTCAGGTGACACATTCTATACTCGTGATTGCCTTAGCGCGATTCGAGCTGGGTTCAGAACAGACATTCCTGCGGATCAGTATGAAGGCTGCAGGTATGCAGCAGTCGACCCCCACTTGGGCAATTACGTGAATAACTCCATGAAAGAATTGGACATCTATCGTAACCATTACTCGTCTACAGAGTTCTGCTTTTGCTTCTTCAAGAACAGATGTAATGGTGCTGCGTCCGTTATTGCTTCCCCATTCGTTTTCCTTGCTCTTGCGGCGATTGCAGCATGGCGATATTTTTGATTATTTTATTGCTAGGTAAGTTATAAAACTTTGTTAGTAGGGAAAATTTTGGCCCGATTATGGATGCGGCACAAAGGGTTTTAGGTTTGCGAGGGTTACAATAATGGGATGGTTGATTGTAAGATGTAAATTACTTACACTTGGAGGCAGTAAGCTTTTTTACACCAGAAATAGGAATATGTATTAATTTAGTTCAGCAAAAAGAAAATGTGTTTCCCACAATGTATAGATTTTAAGGTGAAGCGTTCCAAATTTATTTGAAAGTGCGGTAACAGGTTTAGATGTACAGTATTTATTATTTAGTTTTGTCATGAAAAAAAATCATACATTTGAAATGGAACATGGAACGATTTTGTCACCATTACAACTATTCATTTTTTAATTTAAAGAAAAAATATGCTAGATGAGGCAGCTTAGGTCAGCTATAATATGTTTTTTGCATGAAAAATAGTAAATATTTGAAAAAAATAATGTCAGATAAGATAAGACCATTTTATATGTTGGTATTTTTAACTGTGGTTTGCAAGAGCCAGAACGCCGGTTGACATGGGTGACAAGAAAATTACGTCACTACCAATACAACTGCTAGTAATTCCCTTACTGGCGGCTAGTCCCCGGCCTGATGGCTCATTTTGCCTTTTTAACCATCAAACTTGATTGACGGGAAAAAAATTTCCGTGTTTTTATTATTTAAAAAAAAAAAAAAAAAAAATTTAAGGGGCATAAAATAAATCTACCAATTGCTTCACGATTCAATTCACCTTAAGGGTTATAAAGTTTTATGTTTTTTTTTTTTCAGAATGAAGCCAAATATGAAGATATAAAGCTGTTTGAATACCGTCTTTTCTGATATTATCTGTGAAAACATTCCGTCCGTATTGTATGCATTTCCTACCATGAAGTAAAGGTATTTTTATTTTTAGTATATCTGACTATTCATTTTATCTACAACTTGCCTCTATTTCTAAGTGACCTACTTACAGTATGAGTATGGCGGTAGCAGCCCCAAGAAAATAGCAAAAGGGTCAAAGGGAACTTGTGCATAGAAAAGATTAGATTACATGGTATTTCATTATAATAAACAATCAAAAAATTAGTGTTTCAATAAAACTTGTTACAATAACAGGAGCTAGTAAAACCCAAATAATCGTTAAGAAATTAACTTTGTCAATGAAACCCACTGGTATTATAGTAATATAAAACCCCTGGAAATCCTTAAGAACTTGTGTATATTACTGCAGGTAATTCGCCAAATTTTAGACAAATCTACTGCAATTGTAACGTCAATTGCTGTTCTACCGTAAAAAATGCTCGTAGCCTGAGGTTCGAATCAGTGCGACTCAATTCACTCGCCGCAGGTGGCTACGTATGGGGTAACACTGAGAATCTTCTTAAGAGTTCAAGAGCAAATGACACTACTATATATATTGGTGTGTTGTTGTCTTTGTGCGAATAAACTTTCTTTTGTATTATCCTGAGATTCTAATAGGGTAAAGTAGTACCGTGGGTTCGTGGAGTCATAGAAATCCCATTTCTAGAAGACTATATAGAGCGGAGAATGCTGTTACGAATGGGGTTGCATGTTTGTCAACTGAAAGGAACTGCTAAATGGTAAATTGAAGACCTGATTCAGTCACGCGAGAGGGATCTTCAATAATATCCTTAACATTTCCATTTGAATTAACATCGAAGACTTACCCTTCATTGCTGCCCCCACATTTGACATTATGATGAATGAACAAGTAAATTAATCATTTGTAATCTGACGCTACGTATTTTACGAAATTTCCTCAATAGCCTTGAAAAACTAGCTGTTCTGAAGGTCAAACTCAATGCTTAGGGCCATGCCCACCTCCTTCATAAATTTCTCCGTAAAAATACTTTAATGTTCGAATGCAAGAATTTATTAACGAGATATTTCTAAGCAATTCCATTTCATCAGTTTTGCCGAGTCAACTATTTGTAGGCCTATAGTTTTATTAGTAAGGTCCACGACGGCCATCTTTGGTATGGCCAAATTAATTCGATTATAACAAAATATTAGCATGTTGTTTGCGTTTGGTTTTCAATGAGAAAATTTACACTACCTACCTGCATAATTTTAAATTCAACTCAATTTCTGTGCGCTCACGACTGTATGTAACTTAAAAGGTAGAAAGCATTAACATCTGCGAACGGGTTTAAATGCATTAGCTCCACGTTGAACTTTGATGAAAGTGAACACTGCTTTAAGCTATTCGTATTGTGTTGACTGCATTCTTATTGCTTAAAGAACCTTGGTAAGTATACCTACTCAAACGTTGTAGCTTAGTAGTTTTACTGTAATTTTCTAACTGGCCCCTTTTACTACAAGTTCTTTTGTGATAAAATATATTACTTTACTTCACTTTTACTTTATAATTAATGATAAATTATTATTAAATATTATTTAATTAGCTTCTAGTGTTGTTTTAATTATTTAATTTTTTTTTTACATTTTCAGTTACGATTTGCTGAATCAGCCTAATGGTCATTGGTTTTGGCCATAGGCATTGGAAGTGAAACTTCTCGTAAATTTTGAAGAAAAAGAAAATCTCTTACCACCGAATTCGTCCAGTCTATAAACAATCTCTTACAAGTATTTCCACTTTCATTGACTTTCATCCACTGACATTCTTCGGTAGCATGTTTAAGATTATTCTATAAGAAAACTTCTTTTGAGAATGAAAAGTTCCAATTTCTGTTTTAAAACAGAAAGTCGAGCAACTTTTTGAAAATCCTGCAGAGGAGCCAACAAAATTAACAAGGAAAGTTGTTTCATGTTGTGCTTATGTGATTAGCTGTCATTTTAGGAATTTGAATTCATCGGAATTTTATCATCTCATCACTGCTTATATTTCATTTCTTCTTCTTCGGAGAGGGATCGCTGCCTTCATTGCCATTTGAAGATTTGCTTTGTTTTTTTTCAGAAGGTAAGATAATATTAAAAAACAAATAGTAATATTAGGCTTGTCTAGGTTGTGAAATTTATTTCATGACATGAAATTATTGAAATTTTTAACGGCTTTTTATTACATACGTAGTATTATTACATATTTACCTTACTATCGGAATTTAAAATCCATTGGCAGCTTATACAATGGCAATGTTTGCAAAACGTGCCAACGGCTTACCAAGTTGAATCCACTAGAACAGAGCCTAATCAAAACTGCGGAAAACTTGGTAGTGGTAGGCTACTTGGTGGGACATGATAACGTGCTGAGACTACCAGTCTGTTGAAGTGCGTGTCGAGTCCTGGTCATCTCCGAATGAATCGTGTGACTACTATGTTCCCCAAGTATTATAAAGAGCTACAACCTGTCAGTCATCCTTGAGGTGACGGATTCAGCCCTTAGGGTGCCTCAAGTTAAAGAAAGAGCTGGACCACAAGCCCTGAAAAGTGCAATCCCTCTATATCATCTGCTTATATGCTCTTATTGACAAGATTCGTATTTCTAGACAAGTTTGCACAGCTACACAACTATCAAACTGAACAAGTCTGTGAGCTTACTTTATGCCATAAAGGAAATGCTTTTTATATTATATTGCAGTATTATATGGTATATATAACAATAATTAAAAATTAACAGCCCGTATTTTCAGATTTTTTGCGCAAATTCAAATTTTTCATGAAATTTTATTTTGTAGAGGCATAAATGAGATTTCATAACATACAGCATAACATAAAAAAATTATTCCTTTTGATGCATAGTCATGTGGTCATGCCAATTGGCCTCAGTTTTTGAAATGCTTTGACTTGACATCCTCAGTCAAATCAAATTCATCGCTGTTGCCTGTTAGTTACATGTTACATCAAAGCGTAGGGGAATATTTTTTCTAATTTATGGCACCTCATTTATGATTGCAGGATCGATAATTTATAAAAACGTCGACTTTGCGCAAAAAATGGAAAGTGGAGGCTCCAGTGGCCACTGGAATAATTCCACAAATAAAAGATAAAACTGGAATTATTGCTGACTAAATAGACGGTATAAAGTTAATTTTATAACGTTTTGCTTCCGCGAAGTCAATAGAGAAACTCTCACCTGGTTATCTAGAGTATACTCTATAACCAGGAGTATGCTCTATAACCAGGAGTATGCTCTATAACCAGGAGTATACTCTATAACCAGGAGTTTACTCTATAACCAGGAGGTAATCATTTGTTTGCCTCTCGATATGTACCTACTGTACCTATGTACTTAAGCCAGTACGTGGACATTAGGGCTCTATATTAGACAGGTATTGTCATCCGCCATTTTTTATCCATTATAAGTCTGGTGTATAAGCTAAGCATTGGGCGTTTACCTTTTTGTTATTAGAAATTTATCGTTGTTTATTTATTTTTTATGTAAAAAACGTTCTACCAATGAGGGATGTGTTTCATAAAAAAATACTAAAACTTGTTTTCGTTTTTTTCAATCTTTTACTTTTCTTAAAAATAATTACAATACTTAGCATATAGGAAATATGGGATAAAAAATGGCGGATGACAATACCCGGGTATATAGTGCCTTAGTGGACATGGTGACAGGCTATGACAATAAAAATAAAATAATGTTTTTAATTGTTTGGAACTGGAAACAATTATGGCGCAGTGGCGTGACTCGACATAACATGCAACGTCAAATGTCTCACATCTGCAGATTAGTGCCTTTTCATTTCATAGCAGGATATCATACTTCTTCCGTGGGTTTTTGTTGATTGAATTAAAAGCTTAAAAGCAGTGCACTACTCAGGGCAACCCCGCAATATTAAATACCAAACAACTAGTGAGGCGGTGTTTCCACATACGTCAATAGTCAATAGTAAATGTGGTATTGCAGACATAAAGACAGTCTAAAAATGTCTGCTACCACGTAAAATCCACATTTACTATTGACTATTGACGTATGTGGAAACTTCGCCTTATGATGAACCTATTGAAAACGTGGCGATACCGGCACACTTGACAGAATGAACCTGTCTGAAAATAGGAAAAAATATGGTTGCTGTACTGATTACATAGATTGTTCTAGGTAATTGTTAACTTATTATTTCATTATTATTATTATTATTACGGTATTTTACTATCCAATTATAGTAGATTAAATAATTTGACATTGCTGCTCTAAATCCATTTTAACTGGAAATTTGCTAATGAGAGCAAACATGCAGGGTATCCCATAGGGACGAATTGGGGTGGGGTGGGGGGGGGGGGTGGGGGGGGGGGGTAGTTGTGGGTCAAAATAGGAAAAACATATGTGGGATCGATTAAATTAAATCAGATTTTCCGTCCGTGGGGTATCCCGCGGGTATCCCTATTCACTGTGGCATTAGGTAAGAAGACAGTGGCCAGAAAAGGGGACATTTTGTGATGACTTGGTCAGTGACCAATTCTGATGCAGCGCGCAAGACATCTGGAAATAATTTATACTTTTTAGGCTGAAACTAGAGTTTTATAGTAGGCTATATGGGAGGGATGGGAAATCCGAACGCGCAAAAGTTTTTCATGAATTCAGGGTCTACCTGCTACGTTTTTACAATGGCTGGTCATGGGAGATGTGATGAGTGGACCAGAAATTAAAAAGAAAAAATTTCGGCGGGAAGCGAATTGCCCAACTATATAGAGAACTCGATCTTAAAACAGCGCAGCGTTGAGCGATATGGTTCATGGCTTGGACCAGTTGTAACTTAATGGTCGAAACTTTCGACTTCGGGATTTCAGTGGATTTACACGTTTTGAGGTCCCAGGAACCAAAAAGAGTGGTTTTTACGAAATGTCGGTCTCCAATGCCTAGGGGTTGTGGTGCATAGCCTATGCGCAAATTTGCATGTTTCTCCTCGAAATTCGAAGCTATCATTGATCATCAAGGTTCCTATTTTCAGTTCTTAAACTCGTGTCTGCATAAATAAAGCATTCCGATTCAGTATTTCGTTTGTCATTGAGGGAAAAAATGAAAATTGGGGGGGGGGGGTGGAAATATCAAAACAAAAATAGGCAAAACATGGGAGGTTAGCGTGACCCCGGGGTCGCGACATCTCCCCTAGCACTATGGGATTGACATCACTATTTTATTACCATCTTGAATTGACCTACAGTATTATGTCTTCACTATTGATTCCGTCATTCCATTTTTATATTTTTGAATTATTATTTGCAATTTGTATTGTGGAATGAGCAATAGGTAACAATTTTATTGTTACAATAGATACATACCCACTATTTGTCAGATATAACAGGGTTCATTTTAGGACTATATTTTATAATTAAATAATTAGTTGAAAACAATAACTATACGATATAACTACTAAGGCTTTTATGGTGAAACAAGAGAATTCGGGCTGATTGATCGTGAAGTACGCTCTCAGATCGACCACGGCATATTAGCTCTGATTCTCCTGCTTAATTTTCAGTAATTATAATATTTTAATAAAAAATATATAATATATTTACCTAATAAAATAATATTTCAATCAAACTATCGTTGATATGGACAGTTAGGTGTAAGAGAGGAGGGCCATTAGCCCTAATCTCACTGTATCTACATTTTTATTTTATTTTACTTTATTGTTGCTATTATTAGGTATTATAATTATTATTATTATTATTAAACGCATCTTCCTACCTTTACCAATTTTTTTGTCTGGTTTTAAATTTTTCCATGAAGTACGTTAAATTATTGATGACGCTTATAGGCCTATCTTTAAAAAGATGCTCTACTCGAGTTAAAAGCAATAAAGTACGGTAGGGTACAGTAATTCCATCGAAATACCAGCGTTACTTACTTATTTACCTAAGACATCAGAAATTGCCTTTAAAAATACGAAAAAGTTCACTCTGCTCCTCCCCTTCAGTTGTCCAACTATTTTGGATCACTGTCTTCGTTTGACGATGGATTTGGTGATGTCAAAGAAAATTTACAAATATATTAAAACAGCTTACCTCCTAATGGCATTATAATTACATTATAATTGCACCTTTTGCAGTTAGTAAAACCCATTTTTAACTGTCGTTTTTTGTCTTCAGGTAGGTACTCGAATACTTTGTGGCCATGGATGGCCCACCAGACCTCCGTCTGGAATTTCTGGGTGGGTACATCCAGAAGACGATGAAGCTCAAGAGTGAGAAGTGGCAAAGACTTCTGGCTACTGAAGAATTGAAAGCTCAGGTTGTCGACTGGCTCGACCATCCTGATCCCCCGGTTCTCATTATAATGCAGGTACCTGCGTATTGAAAATTATTGATTGATTTTGATTCTTTTGTCAAGACATGTAGAGTAGTGGTACGGACTCTGTCTTTTTTTTTTTTTTTTTATAAATTGGGGTACAGGTGTTACCTGTGTGCACTTAAGCCTATTGGCCTATTGTGCCCCCTACAACAAAGTATCTGCATCACTTCTACATCACTTTCTCGAGGCCTATCTCCCTCACGAGAGCCAGGATCTTGAGGGGATTCAGAAGTGGTAGGTCTTTTACATGTAACTGCAAGCTTTCCGAGCATGCTGCTCTTCTTCGTGCGATTGCATCGCATCGCATCGCAGGTCCTCCACTCCTTCATTGCAGAATCTGCAACACTATAGTTGTCTCCCTAAGAGACTCCAGATATTTAACCCCAGGACCAAAGACGCCAAGGCCTGTTCTTGGTTTGGTACTTCCTAGCCTAGAGCCATCAGTATACCACTTGATTGTGTGACTATTGAGAATTCCTGCTGATTCGCAGCATTCTTTCATTGTCCCTAATATAGTTTCGAATTCCCTCCTAAAATAGTATTTTGGATGGATTCTATCGCTTGGCATATCCAGGCAGTGGTCAGACGTAGTCAGAGAGGCTGAGTCTCTCTTAATTGCCCTTCCACTCCAGTTATACCATTTCTGCTGAAGTTTCCACTGCAACATGGAGGGGTGGGAAGTCCAGTACTATCTCCATTGCTGCAGTGGGACAGGATTACATAGCCCCTGTAAAGCATCATGTTAGAGAATACGGGCTTCTGAATGTAGCCATAATTTGGATTATTCAGAGAAAAATTCTCATGTGGTTTGATTTTGCCATGTCCATGAAGCCATGACCAATGGTATGGTTACAGCAGGAAAAGACAGGCAGTGACTCTGTCTTTCACCCGAAAGGTTGTTGGTGCGAGTCCTACACTTCCTACATTTTCTGGTCATGCTTCGGGAGGCATGTAAAGCAGGCGGTCCCGGGCCTTCCTAGATTGGCTTAGTAATAGAACAAAAGTCCTTATTTATTTATTATTGATTTATTATTCTTGATTTCGTCATGGCCCAACTCGTGTATCAGGAGCAGATGGCATCGTGGTTTCGTCGAATCCACATTAAGCTATGTTACTTCGTGTCCTTTTCCATCTATTGAAAATTATTTATTGATACTTTGATACATTATAGTTCTCGTCCGTAAGGACCTAACCCGTGTATTAGGAACGGATAGGGCTTTCCTCGCTAAACAATTAATTAGTATTGTACTATTTTCATATTCAACTGTGTTACTTCCAGTCCTTTAAAATCTTTTACGGTTATTCACGTTGTGCGCAATACAGTAAAGGTAACCGGACTCAAGTTATATGTTAAAAATAATGGCTACTTTACTGTTAAGGCAACTGCAACGTCGTAAATTTAAAAAGTGGAAGATAATCTTATTTTGATAAAGTTCTCAGAATTAATTGACTCCTTTTTAGAACGCTGCTGCTCAACTACTCCTCGCTACCAGCTTTCCAGTGAGCCTAAAAAGTAAAGCCACCTACTTCATAAAAAAGAAAAGGCTGCCGGTTCCAAAGGAAGACATAGGCAATAGCCTAGTTGTTGGAGACATGGCGACGAAACCCATCGAGCAGCTAGCTACATTAGTTGATGAGGTAGGTATGTTTTGCATAAGTAGCTTATTATTTGCGGTCTGGTGGTCTTTTGTAGCATGGTGGTACAAGGCCGGTTGTAAGACACCTAAGGCGGGGTTTCCACATGCGTCAATCGTCAGAGAAATATGGTTTTGACGTGGTGGCAGAATTTTTAGTATGTCTTTAATGTCTGCTAAACCTTCAATTTCACATTTTTCATTGACGATTGACGTATGTGGAAACTCCACCTTACCGGTCCACGAGTGGACGGTTTCGTATTTTTACAAATCATACTGCCAGTTACATCACAACTGTCACAAGCTTTGAAACTGTTCTCTATGGTTGAGTATAAATGACTTTTGAACCTATTATTGCCGTAATAAAGGAATATTATTACAAAGACTTTCACGGCCGCAGTTACAAGATGAAGCAGTGAAATGTGGGATGATAGGCCGTGGTCGATCTGAAAGCGTACTTCCTAACGTTTCGTCAACAACAGTGGAACTGCAGTTGCTGCTGAGCGTCCGATATACAATCATAGAAGTCTACATAATTCTACTGAAAAACTGCAAAGCCGAAAATTAAAAATACCCGATTATATGATTATGTCTTCTACTACTTAAATGAGCCACATTTTAATAACTTGCTGAGTTAGTGAAATAAAAAATGACAAGTATTCAATTTTGGGGTGCCAATTTTTCTATGTAGCATATCCTCTTAGTAAAACATTCTTTGCAGATTTTCGTTCCATTGCTCTCAAACCCCAGCAATCACCGAGCCTGGCCGCCAGTGGTAGCCCACGACGTCAAAAAACATGTGCACAGTTTAAAAAGCACCGTTTACCAAGTGAAAGGTCAAGTGTCTGGACAAACGGTTCTACCAATGCCCGTTGGTGTAGAACGAGTACACGAAGCAGAGAAGACTTTGCTTACAAGGTATTTTAACGGTTTTTGTCATAACGTTCTGGATTACTGATGTCTTTATTCCAACGTATATAAAGGAAATTAAAAATGTGGGGAACAGGCCTACACTACAATATGATTGATTTTTGGGAGTTCAAATAGGAGTAAATAGCAATGATAGCTTTGTTTTGTTTTTTTACAGTGGTGGGGAAGATGTGGATCTCTATTTGAAGTCAGCTATAGAGGGTGTTGTTATTAAATGGGCAACTCAAATTAATGATTTCCTTACGAAGGACTCAACCCAAGCATTTACTGGAGGACAGAACCCGGATCCGTCTGCAGGTAAGTTGGCTACTTAATTAGTTACTGGGTGATTAGACATGTTCCGGTCCCGTCTTCATTGATGCTTGCAATGAAAAAGTTGCCTGCATACGGAAGGAGCAATAGTTATAGAGTAAGTCCGCTTACAGCGGATTTTTTTTTAAATAAAAATGAGTACCCTCATGATTTTATTCTTACTTTTCCGTTTTAGAAATTTACTTCTGGAATAGTCGTCTGCGGAATTTGGAGTACATTTATGACCAGCTGAGAGATGAGAGGGTCAGGAAAATGGCGGTCATTCTGGAAAAGACAGACAGTGCATATTTCCCTTGCTTCAAGACATTGTTTCATAACATTGTAGCAGGTAAAGATTTTATTATATTATTAAATTATATTTAACCATAGAAATATACTAACTGGGATGGCAGGAGCTATAATATCCCTTACGGGGTTCCCATTAGCCATAAGGCAACTATCAGGGATAAGACAAGTCCCAATGTAAAAAATATCGAAGTCTTAAACATTGCAGCATAGCTGAATGGATACCTGGACCCGGTCAAAACCCTGTGCTTAGCTTGTGTAAACTATTTATTCACCCAGCGAAATTGCGTACTTGTCTTGTGCAGGCCCACTAGCCCCGGGATGTATTTAACTATTCTCCATCCTTTTAAAGCAGAAATGCAGAAAACGAACAAAACAATCATTTTAGACTTCAGGAAATGAATATAACATAATTGTGGTTTTATGGCTTCTCAAATAAACTTCTTTTCTTTACAGCATTAACTGAGGCAAAAGACATCTGCTTATATCTTAAGCCTTTAATCAAGCACTTGACAACAGTTGAGGAAACTGATTTCGCTGATCTTATACCACTGTTGAAGCCTTTAATGCACGTAGTTTGCTTAATTTGGTCGCATTCTCGTTACTATTGTAATTCAGCAAAGATTATCGTTCTTTTGAAACAGATATGCAACTTACTGATACAACAGGTGAGAATTTTGTTCTGTAATATGCCAGCCTGATAATTTCTCCTTAATGGGCGTATGAGTTAACGTTTTCGAAAATTGAATCCGTTTATGTAAAAGGCAAAAAATTAACTTTGTGAAACAAATTCAACAGACTTACTTTTTTACTTTTTCTTCGCCTTAACCCTGGCACTTCTGCAGCCATATGTCAGCAGCGTCTATATGTGAGAGTGTAAGTTCCTTCATATAACTGCTTGGACTCCCTCGTTAGCGTCAGTTATGGCCTTCCCTTCCCAATTTTCTGGGAACTCATACTCTGCAATCTTTTGCAGACGATGAGTTTCGTCCCGCCTTTATACAATTCAGCAGTTATATATACCATATAATGCTACAATGTAATTCAGCAGAATAAACATAAGTGAACATTTAATAATCGCGTTGGAAATTTACTAACGCAGTTAGTCTGTCATAAATTCCTTCTCATTTCTTTTCGGTTGTTTTAGGCAAAGCACTACTTAGACCCTTCTTCAATATTTCAATCAGATGTGGACGAAGCCAAGCAAAGGATAACTTACTCTGTCACAGTCTTTAAAGCATTCCGGCAAGCTTTTGATGAGTGCAAAGACAATATGGCTTATTATTTCAAGGATAGAAAACCAGTTAACTGGACATTTCATCCGAAAATTGTGTTTGAGCGTTTTCAGAACTTCTTGAACCGTCTTCAAACTATTCAGGTATTTTTAATTTTTCCTATTTTAGGTATGGTACTGTGCCAACTTTTTAAAGTTTATGAATTCCGACTTAAGATGCCTATCTTTGCCACAAATGCTTGCTTAAAGACACAATAGTTATAGTTTTTTTTTACTTTCAGGCATTTTTTGATACGGTGCAAGAGTTTCTAAAGCTCGAAAAAGTGGAAGTAGGTGGTCTGAAGGGACGAATGTTGAGTGGGAAAATTATAGCAGTGTCACAAGAATTTAGCGACCTTTTGGCGGTATTCGCTTGTAAAACATACGATGTTTTGGACCCTGAAGATGAAACGTTTTTGCACGACTACTCCGCCTTTCAGAATAAAATCCGAGATCTTGATCGACGACTGTCATCTATTCTGTGTCAGGTGCGTGGAAATAATTACATTTCTTAACGATTTTTTGTTGCAGTAGCTTAGATATGAGTCTCTTTGGAAAGTACCTAAGCGATACTGTAAAATGTGTGTGTGAATTGGGATAGGATAGGCCTCCAATACCATGGCGCGTAGCGTCTAGTATAGTTTCAAGCATGCTTCCAAATGTACCAACAGGTACGTTGCGACGGTTACTTTGTTTTCTATGTCCCAAAAGGGTTGAAGTATTAATCCCAAAATTACAGGAGTTGTTTGATGTGCTTACGTCCGCGACATATTCGTAAGTAAGCATATTCGTTACAAGTTTTCCTGTTTTTATTTCAGGCTTTTGACGACTGTTGCAACTTAGAGAGTACGTTTAAGTTGATTAATATTGTGGGCTCTGTTCTGGAAAGGCCGCTAATCAAGGATGAGTTCACAGGAAAATATAAACACATTCTGGAAGTTCTTAATTCCGAAATCGCCACAGCTAAGGTATAGCCCTAACTCCGCCAGATTAGCTTAGGCGCCCATTCCATTGACCGGCTAGGGCTATTTCCAAAAACAGTGACGTGGTAGCAGACATTCAAGACTTAGGTTGCGTTTCCACCGATCACGCATTGCAGAATGCAAATGACTTTGACGGAAATTAGAATTTTTCTTTTTATAGAAATCTATTAAAATGTTTGTACTTAACATATCCCATGACGCCAATTTTTTAATTTTAGTTTGTTTGTGATTTTACTGTATGATCATTGATCAATTTTAACTATGGCATAGAGGAAAATAAACATTTCCGTCAATTCTGCAATGCGAGGTCGGTGGAAACGCCACCTAAGTCTTGAATGTCTGCTACCACGTCACCGTTTTTGGAAATAGCCCTAGCCGGTCAATGGAATGGGCACCTTAGTAATAAAACAAAAAGTCATTATTTATTATTTAGCCTCAGTTGTTGATTGCGATGAAGTGTAATTTCTGGATTCACTAGGCTTGAATACTGCATTTTTAAACTTGCTGCAAAAGGTAGTAACAGCGTTCTTCCCCGAACGCAAGGAACAACAGTTTTATTTTTTTCTTAGACGTACTTGCTATAATTGAAGCTAGTAAAGTAGTAGCTTAGCTCATACCTGAATTTAATGTTGCAAAAATAGTGAAGATTTGCGTCCATTTTATATATTGGGCGTTTTGTGAAATGCTTGACTGTTTCGAGTGTAACATGCAGTATAATCACTTTTCAGGATCTGTATGATGAACAAATGAAGACGTACGCGGAAGAAGGGTACATGAACGTGTACAGAATGCTGCCGCCTGTAGCCGGTGCCCTTAAATGGACGGAACAATTACGGGAACGGCTACGATCTCCAATGGTACCATTCAAGCTGCTGCAGCACCCGTAAGAAGCATGATCAAACAGATATTTATGTCATTTTTAGAATTTTAATTTTTATTGCACTGGCCAGCGTTACTCATACCGATAATTCTTAGGCATTCTATTAGGCTACTCGTTGATACTAGATTTTTCTACGGGTTATAGATGTATACTGTGCAAAAGGGTATATTCTTGATAGGTGCCCATTCCATTGACCGGCTAGGGCTATTTCCAACAACGGTGACGTGGTAGCAGGCATTCAAGACTTAGGTAGCGTTTCCACCGACCTCGCATTGCAGAATTGACGGAAATGTTTATTTTCCTCTATGCCATAGTTAAAATTGATCAATGATCATACAGTAAAATCACAAACAAATAAACTAATATTAAAAAATGGCGTCATGGGATATGTTAAGTAAGTTACAAACATTTTAATAGATTTCTATAAAAAGAAAAATTCTAATTTCCGTCAATGTCATTTGCATTCTGCAATGCGAGGTCGTTGGAAACGCTACATAAGTCTTGAATGTCTGCTACCACGTCACCGTTGTTGGAAATAGCCCTAGCCGGTCAATGGAATGGGCGCCATAGGGCCTATAACCCCGAATGTTTTTTTATATCAACTTCAAACGGACATTATATTCCGCCATGATGTGTTGCAGCATGAGTTATGGTGGATATATATTCGTATGTATTTTTTTTGTTTTTGTTTTGTTTCCAACGCCTGCTTTCATCATTTCTGCTTTAAGCAAACATGTCAGCCTGGTGGGGGAGTGAGTCTGTTTCTTAACTTGAGGCACTCTAAGGGCAGACTCCTTCACCTCAGGGAGAAGGGGAGTTGACTGACAGGGTGGACCTCCTGATTATAATGGATTCCGAACCACTTGACGAGGCTATGCGATCACTATATATTCGTATGTAGTGATCGCATACTCCTGAGACATTTCTCTATTATCCTTTTCTGTGTAGTATTGCAAAAGGCCCTGAAGCTACAATGGCTATTGAAAAAGCGGAATTAACCATTAAACAACTTGAAGAATTTGATGTAAAAATATTCGAAGATTGGGCAGGCACTGTGGATGAGAAGTGTGAAGTTAATTTAAAGAAACCGCTATTAACTCGGTTGAATAATGAGCTCGCCCTAAATTTTGATGCCGATCTAGTGAGTATATTATATATTGTATGGTACGCCAATAATACTAGTCCATTAATGAGAATAATATCACATGTAGCCCATGTGCATAGGAGCGCCGCGAACCTAAATGGTTTAATTTACAGGTCTCACATTTCAAAGAAAGATTTGTAGGACCAACCCCCAAAATTTTCTCATACACAATTAAGTTATTGGGTTAATGTTTTGCTGTTGTGAATGTTATAAGAAACATTATGTTTGTGTACAATTTTGTTGTGGCAAAGTCGAAATGTCTATCAAATCCTCTTACATTCTGTTTATATTTTTAATATTTTATTTTAAGGTGTCACTAATTCGAGAGGTACATTACCTTCAGTTAATACAAATTGGCAATATACCTGAAGCAGCATTGAATTTGTACAAGCGGGAAGATACTTTTCGTGGTTACACTTGTAAGCTAAATCAAATCATTGAATGGTATAATAACATTCGCAGAATGTGTCTTAGGGTCGAATACGATCTCGTCAAAGAAGTTGTAAGTTCAACTATTATTATTAGTAGTATTATGATCTGAATAAACAAATAATATTTTAGTAAATACCACGAAGTTCCTAGTTATATGTTAGTAGGCTATTAAGGAAAATTTGTGACGGTCGAAATGTTCGATTTCGAGATTTCAACGAATTTACACCTTTTCTGGTCCCATGAACCAAAAAAAGTGTTTTTACGAAATGTCTGTCTGTCTGTGCTTTCTAATTTCAAATATGTTTTAGGTGCTAAATAGAGTAACAAAATCGAATTGGTTGTTTCCCAAAGAAGGTTTTGGTTTTGAAAAAACAAGTATTTTTTTGATGATGAGCCCCAATGCATTGCATACCATACCATTATTATTGTGTAGGTAGCATCATATTATTGGTCTGCTCATTGCAAACTATGCAATTGTCCTATCGATGAATCCAGTGCTTTCGGACAGGGAATATCTATAGGTAGCTGATATTTAACCATGGAACTATTGGAGTACCTATACTAATTGATACATAGAAAAGCATGTATGGGTTCGCTCGTATCGGTTCTAGTATGGTCTGTATAAAACCCAATAATTTATATAATGAAGGAGACACGATTCATCAATACATATTTTCTGTAATCATTATGAATGTGGCTAGAATTGAGGAAATAGTAATAAGATAGCGTACCGTAATGGATCAGTGTCAAGTTAAGGCAAGTTTGCTATAATTTGAATATAATTTTCAGATTGCGGAAATGGATACAGAGGTGCAAAAAGGCGAAACAGTATTAACTTGGAACGGTGAAAATCTGGAAGCGTACATTTTGAATCTTTACCAGTTGGTAGGTGATTTGGAACGCCGTGTTCACAACACTCAGAAGAATGTAACTACTATGAGAAATATCATGGCGACTTGGCTGAAATTCCCAGTGTTTGAACGGAGAGATGGAAAGAAAGCAGCGTTGATGGCTCTCGATCAAAGACAAGACCGCATTCAGAAGCGTTATTCGGAAATGGCTGCAGCAGCAACTGAGATCCAACGTCTGCTCGATGAAAACCGTGAACTGTTTGCAATGCAAGATAACCAGGAAAGTTCTTACTGGAAAGCCTACGTTAATTACATAGATTCTCTTGTGTTTCATAGTGTACTGAACACTGTCGGATGCAGGTAAGTTTAAAATAAATGATTTGGTGTTACGTTATAACTATCGAAATAGCTCACCGACAAAAAATAGAAGAATTTTAAAAAGGCACAAAAATATATTCCCCAGTCGACTTCCATCGACATCAATAGGTTAAATTATTTTTGTTACCTACCTGTTACCAGTTTGGGCTGAAGCCCTATACAATGTGCAAAATAAGGGTAACTCGCTTCATTTTGCCATTCCAAAATTTACAGTAATGTCACAGACGAATTACTATACAGTCATATCTTATTTGGTACTAATTTTGGAGCATAATTTCCTTTATTTTTTATTGGTCTTTTGATGTGTTTCATAGCTTGGGGTACTTGGCTGAGCATATGGACCCGACCAACAATGTGTCGCCCTTATTCGAAGTGCAACTGGAATTGCGAGATCCGGACTTGATTTTTACACCTCCTCTAGATAAAGCTCATCCTGATAGCTTCACAAACATATTGGAAAGTCTTATTGCTGACATCCTCTCTATGGCACAGCTTATCCCCCGTGTTAATAGTAAGTGCAATCACTTTAACTTTGTATAATCCTTTGGAAATTTCTGGTTTGAACAAAAGTACATTTAAATATAGCTTTCCGTGATGCGTAACGACGCTGACATTTAAATAACTAATAACATAATTATGAAGATGTAAGCAATTGGAGGCAAAAAAAGAGGCGGAAATTAGGTATTAAACATGTCAATAGAGTAGACAGTAAGAAATTTTACACTTTCTTCTGTGATTTTAAGCTTAATAGTCCAAAATCTCACCTATCTGATAAAAAATATCCTTTTTTCCCCTTTATTTTAGGCGAAAAGGGAGGGACCTATGATGAAGAAGCAAGAAATAACATTGACATTTTAGAAATGCAACAAGAAGTCCGCGATGCTGTAGCCGCTGTTTTGGAGGAAGCCAACGACTTTGCGGCTGGATTTGAGGCTTACTCCTACCTCTGGTTAGATGACCGCGAGTCGTACATGGCCCAGTTTTTGGCGTACGGTAGGCAGCTGACTCCTGAAGAGTTAGATCTTGTTGCCGCGAACGATGGCTTGCAACCGGCACTGTGTCCTCCTAAAATGGACCAGTTTCGGGAACAGGTAAGTTTTTGTGGGAGATTATTGCGGAAAACTACTACGGTATAAATTCATAACTCTTCCAGGTCTGGATTACATGTTAGCACCAATGTTTTCGTCACTTTTCCTTCCTTTGGCATTTATCATTAATACTGAGTTTTTCTTAATTCAATTTCATTCCTTTTCTTATCTTCATTTTCTTTTTTTTAGTTAGTGTGCTCTTTGCTATAACCTTGTAACCTATGACCAGAGTAACACTTAATTCATATATGAGATGCTAATGCCTCCTGAAACCAGCCACGGTGGTAGAAGGATTTTGTTTGTTGCTGCAAAAGACTTAATGTTACCTCATATGAAAATTAAAGTAAAAAATTGTTGCAGATCGACACTTATGAAAGCTTGTTCCTCGAAGTAGAGGAATTGGAATCCTTCCAGGTATTTAATGCTTGGTTTCAAATTGATCTTCGTCCTTTCAAACAAGCTCTTCTCAACACAGTATGCAAATGGGGTTCTATGTTTAAGGAACATCTCGTTCAACATGTAACCATAAGGTAATTGCAATACCGTACTTTAGAAATGTTAGGCGTTAAAAGTTATGCGTATTTTGGTACTATTGTTTTTATTTTCATGATCGTCTTATAGAACGGTATGTCCTAAATTGAATGCACAATGTGTATTATAATTGGCTGCTTTCAAGAGCCCATGTAGTCATAATTATTATCTCTAATCAGGTCCGATTTCTGGGTATAAAATATAAGCCTCCTCCTTTCCTTCCTGACCCTCCACTTCAGATCATTCAGCGCTTCTTCCGGTTTTAGTTTGACTCTCTTGAGATCGTCCTCAATTTTGTTTCTGTATCTCTACCTCTACTTCGTGTACCCTCTGTTTCCTCTTTTCCATACCCTATGCATTTCTCTTCATGTGACCGAACCATTGCAAGAGCTATCGCATAGTAGACTATTACAATTACAAGTAACAACCCATATTGATTCGAATCCAGTAGTTCAAGTACTATTAATAAAATTAATAAATCTCTGAGCCGACAAGTGACTAAAATTAATGATAAATGTAAATTTTTAGTTATTTTAAAGATTGGCTTTAGGTCTCATAAACATTTAGCCCCGACATATTCGTATAATATTAGTCGTCAGAGATAACATTAATTAATTGTTAACAGTCTTGCGGAGCTTGCCGAATTCATTCACGCCGCCGACGAAGGCCTTCTCCAAGCGGTTCAAGAGGGTGATTACGACACCCTCGTTGATGTCATGGGCTACCTCATGAACGTCAAGGACCGGCAAGCTTCCACTGACGAAATGTTCCAGCCACTGCACGCGACCATTGCACTCTTGAAATCTTACGATCAAGAACTTCCGGAAGAAGTCAATGTTCTTCTTGAGGTACATAAAATATCCGGTAAAAGCCCAGGAATTACGGGGGATTATATTCTACGTTATTCTTATTTTAGAAACATGTCAAATGTAGAAACTATCAAATAGGTAGTTAATGAAATTGCTATTTGTACTATAGGATAAGCTACTCAATTATGATGATTAAGTATACTAGAAAGTCATCTAGCCTGACGTGCAGTTCTTAGCTGATGTATCGTTCAGTGTGGGAACCTCACAAGAGATAAATAAGTGCCTTACCTGTTGATGTGCATTACGTTAAGAATTCGGTGCTGTTGAAATGAAATGAAATGAAATGAAATGAAATATCGTCTTTATGTTCAGACGAGCTGTTGCATGAAACCAAAATATGGTGCACGTACAGTAACTTTAAAAGCTCTGAGAGCTCAGAATATACGGCTGTTCTCTCGCACCCATGACGGTTGTGAACGTGTACGGGATATTCATAGTCCTAATTTGAGTAAAATCTTTATGTAGACATTTGTCTGCAGGAGTTGCCAGAACAATGGAACAACACAAAGAAAATAGCAAGCACAGTGAAACAGCAAGTTGCACCATTGCAAGCTGGAGAAGTCTCTTCAATACGAAAGAAGATACAAGCATTTGATGCTAAGCAGACGCAATACAGGGAAAATTTCAGAAAATACCCGTTCATGAAGTAAGTGTTAATAAAAGAGCAAGGCTTATCTCAGAATTTCTCTCAAACGAGAATAAATTAGACTTTGTTGCTACATTGCATTAAGGGTTGGTCCGACTATCTTTTTGACAGTCAAAGCGAGGAGACGCAATGCTATGCTACTTTGACTTTCGGGAGTAAACACATAATTTTTTAGATATGATTGTGGACGACCTTACTACCTAATCGATGTTACCAACTTCGAAATAGCGAAATTAGAAGCGGAGATGTCTAAGATCCAAGAGTCAGCATCACTGTTTGAGGTTAATGTACCGGAGTTTAAGCCTCTCCGCCAATGCAGGAAGGAACTCAAAATGCTCAAGGTGGGTGGGAATAGTTTTACTGTTTATCTGTTATTTTAACGAGTGATCCACATGACATAAAAAGGGGTTTCCAGTGAAATGGAGTACTGTTAAGACTAGTATCTGTACTTGGTTAAGTCATGCTTTCGCCTGTTTCATTGCGTTAATGGTAAACTTGTCTCAGCTTGTCCATTATCCCTTGTAGCCGGTGTAGGTTGACAACGAAAACGAATACCAGTTTGCCTACTGCCAAAAATTCATACGGAAACAATACAAATAATGTCCGAAATCCATGGGGTCGTTGACATTGTACAAGGGACCTATGGGCCACTATAAGCCTGGGTCCATAAAAAGTAATTTAAAAAAAATAACGTCTAACCCCTAGAAGGCTTATTATTGACCTAGTAAGCAACGTAGCTAGGAAAGTCTAAATTTTGCGCAGTCATTGCAATTTGTGTTCCACTGCATTAAAACCATATCAATTCAGGGATGATGTTTTGCCTCAGTAGCTTCTAGAGGTCAGTAATATGAAATGAACTGAAATTACTGTAATTGTGGCATAATGTTCCATTCTAGCAACTATGGGACTATGTCAGTATTGTACACGGTTGTATTGAAGATTGGAAAACAACGCCATGGCGCAAGGTTGACGTCGAAAACATGGATATTGAGTGCAAGAAATTCGCTAAAGAAATACGAGGTAAGCATTGTTGTCCAACTCAAGTTATTGGAATGCCCATTAAAAATTATAACCGGGAAAAACGTCTAAACACCCCAACCATTAAAGGCGTACGCATGATATGAGGTGCATGAATGGAAAGGAACATGGAAAGATTGCAAACCTATGGATAGGTTGCGACTAATGAAGAACGTCTGAACCAATTTCCAACTACTCTATGACAGTCGAAAGTCATTGGTTTTATTAAAATCGCTATCCATTCAAATCCACTATTCTATTTCCAGCGCTGGACAAAGAAATGCGAGTGTGGGACACGTATGTGACGTTGGAGGCAACCGTGAAGAACATGCTGACTTCGCTTAAGGCAGTAGGTGAGCTTCAGAATCCTGCCATCAGGGAGCGCCACTGGAACCAGCTAATGACGTCAACAAAGGTGGGCCAGCAAGGAATGTTCGCACGCATATCCCGCTGTACATTACCGCTCTCTGTGGTGTACAATTTACCGATCGAATTTTTAAAACTCAATCTAAAAAGAAAGAACCGGTACTAGTGAACCCGTACATGCTTTCCTATTTATCAATTAGTGTAAGTACCGAGGTAGATAATATGAGTAGTTCCATGGTAAATAATTGTCCTATGGTAAAATTTCGGATGCCTCGGCTATCCCTATCCCAACGCACTGAATTGACCGATGGGACAATTGCATAGACCATAGGAGCCAGACCAATCTACAAGTAACAGCTTGAATGGCAGGGCACGGATTATCCATAATTACGCCAAAAAATATTTTTTCATTAAAACCAAAACCGGTTCGGTTTTGTTACTCTATATAACACCTAAAACATGCCTCAAGTTAGAAAGCATTGATAAAAAAAAAAATAGTTGGTGCCGTTTTTGAGAAATATCTTTTTTAGCTGTTTTTGGAGGGTGATTACCCCCAAAATGGATTTTGCCCAAAATAAAAATAAAAGAAATGGCCCTGAGATACGATTTTGAGCCTATATGCCAAATTTCATCTAAGGCCATGCTGCAGTTTGCCCACAACAGACAGACAGGCATTTTGTAAACACCACGTTTTTTGGTTTCTGGTACCTCAAAACGTGTACATCCATTAAAATTTCGACTATCACAAAGCTTTCCTAAATGCAGTACTAACTTATAAATAGGAAAGCAAAATTATATCTTATCAGGTAGCCTACTTTTTTGCACAATGAAGCATTAGTCCAATGCAAATGTGAAAAATATAGTTTAGTTGCACCGAAATGTGTTTCTAATAGGCGTTTACATTGTAATTTAGTATTTGTAAACAACACTAAGTTGAACCATACGTCGTATCAGAAATTTCACGGTAAGTTGACTGAGGCATACTGTGCAAGTGTTACGTGAATAATAATATTCATCTTACAAATACATGTGCGAAAGCTCCTTCGCTTGTATCATTTGTAAGATGACTGTTGTTCGTTTAACACTTGCACTATATACCTCAGTGAACTTACCGTGATTCTTCTGCTGTGACGTATGTTTCATCTTAGTGTAGTTTACCAATACCATATACTTCGGATATATTGCGTTAATTATTTCGCGTTTAAAGCATCGTTCTTTTGTAAACGCCTATAGTGTCTTGCATCAGCTAGCGTCCTGCATAGAAATGGTATGTGTTACCTGAAAGCCAAAGAGTGGCATAAATAATTTAAACGTTTAATGTACAATAAATAATTTGAATTGGTTAACTTAAAAATGATACGCGTATAGAACATGTTTTCACCTCTATGTTGTATATATTTACGTTGCATGCCGCTCCCGCAGAGTTTAGCGGCTTTGCCTCCTGAGTACACTGTAAGTAATATTTTGGTGCTCTCTTTCTAATTTTCATCCAGCGAAATGCAGTGGAATGTCAATTAAATTAAAATGAAGGTTCTTTATTTTTATTTTTTATATTTTCAGGCGCAGGACTCTTTCGAGTATTTGAGTATTTATTTTTACATAAAATTGTATTTAAATACTACCAAGTAACGATTGTTGGAACATTTCTATGTTAATTCTCAGATGAATTAGGTACTATGAATAATTGCACCAGCAGCCTGATCGAGGCGATTATAATACCGGTATTTATTTAAACCCCTGGTATTAAAAATGTAAACAAGATAATTTAATAATGGAAAGTGCTATTCAAAATCTTTTTGTTTACAGTTATAATCCTAGGGTATTTATTTAACCCCGGTATTATAATTGCCTCGATCAGGCTGTAGTACCACTAGGCGTAACTTGGGCTGCTATGTCTACTTTACTCTATCGTCTGTGACTATAAACAGTCGCGACAGAAAACAACCTTTGTTTACCGGGTTCTAGGGCTTTAGAATAGCGACCCACCCGAGATAATTCATGTCTAACTTACTGAAGTACACAGGTGAAATTCGTCATGGATGTTAAAACCACTCTTGCCGATCTACTTGCTCTAAATCTGCACGAATGTGAGGAAGAAGTCAAGAACATTGTTGATAAAGCAGTTAAAGAAATGTCGATGGAGAAGATTCTTCGTGAACTGCACTCTACATGGTCGAAAATGGAGTTTGAACAGGAGCTGCATACTCGTACTGGCTGCGTCCTGCTCAAGGCTTCTGAGGAGCTTATTGAAACCTTAGAAGATAATCAAGTAGGTATTAATAATTTTAAGAGCTTTTAATGGACATTGGCCTACTAATTTTAAACCTACTACAATTTAAATACGAAATTTAGGCTAACTACGGGTCATGACTACCTTCAGAAACATCTCCACCGTATAGGTGTAGCAGCGGAGCCTTTCTGCCCTTTATGCGACACCCGGGAAGAGATGGAAGGAAAAAAACCTTAAGACGTGCCAGGCTCTTGTCAGTAGCAGAGGTTCACCAGATTTTGTGTTGTATTGGGCTGCAAGAAGCTGATGGCGGAAGCCTAATGCTATGGTGTAATTTAAAAAAAAGAAAAAAAAAAAAGAAAAAAAAAGTGAGACCATGTGCATCTAATATATTGCTATATTCGTTGACCTCAACGGCTATGTACATGATTGAAATTGCCAGTAGCCTGTCAGACTTGTCACACTTGCTGGTCTGATGGGATCTGGTAACTGTGCGAGGCGGTTATTGAGTTACTGGTGAAAGCCGTAGTGTAGTGGACATCCATTATTTATATCTAATTATAAAAAAAATCATGTGAGATGCTGAAGCCACAAAAATCCCCTTATGTCATAGCAAGTTCAAGCACGAAAACTAGGCGCTATGTAAGTTCCAACCAATACCCAAGTAAAACTCGTACGAACGGCAGAGATTGTGTTATATACGAATTAAGAATCCCTTGACCCCCTGAAGGGGGTAATAACATGGTAGATGCAGAAGTAAAATAACATCCGTAACGCAAATAATAGTAATTTGTGATGTATTTTTGCATTGTGTGCCTGGAGTATACGGTAGTAAAACGTCAATTAATTAATTTTATATGGTGTTTGAAGTTTAATACGATAGGTGTATTCAGTGAACGTTAACTATTAAAAATCTCTTTGTAGGTTCAGCTTCAAAACCTGATCACTTCGAAATTCATCGCCCACTTCTTGGATGAAGTATCATCGTGGCAGCAGAAGCTCAGTGTCGCTGACCAGGTGATCACTGTTTGGTTTGAAGTGCAGAGAACTTGGATGCATTTAGAATCCATCTTTATGAGCTCGGAAGACATCCGTAAACAGCTGCCCGAAGATGCTGAACGGTTCAATAATATTGATCGTGAATTTAAGGTATGTCTGTAATTTCATTGCCCTTAAAAAATTAAATTATACATTTCTTAAAATAAAGACGTCAGGGTTTGTTTGTCTCTGCCATCTATTAGGAAATTCTAAAATGTATCTTAACTTAGGTTCTACTTTTGGAGCTGTAATTAATACGACAGTAAATTTTTGGATATTTTTTTCATTTCTTAGTTCTGGACCTGCCCCATGCGTTGACCAGACGTAAATAATTTTGTAATTTTTAGTTACTGACCGAACGAATGTCGAAGACTCCAAACGTTGTGCAAGCTACCAATCAAGAAGGACTCAGTAGCCAACTCGATGAACTTCAGCGTTCATTAACTTTATGCGAGAAGGCGCTGGCCGAGTACCTTGAGACTAAACGACTGGCTTTTCCGAGATTTTATTTCGTGTCTTCTGCAGATCTGCTTGACGTATTGTCCAATGGCAATGAGCCAGAGATGGTTTGCAAGTGAGTATAAAAGATACCTCATAGAAATTAGAATTGGCTTTTTTTAAATTTTAATATTCCATCTAATTAATTTAAAAAATAAATAAACATTTGGCGTATTAAAAATTTTTCAGACACTTGACGAAGCTTTTTGACTCAATGGCTAAGTTGAAGTTTAAAACGGAAAAAGGACAAGAGAAAGTTTCAACTGGAATGTTCGCCAAAGATGGCGAGTATGTCGAATTTAACCATGAATGTGATTGCACCGGTCCAGTGAGTATAATATTTCCGTTGTTTTTAGGTTTGATAGTCAGTCATCTTTCACCATTTCCCAAATGATTTAGGCTATCAGACAGAAATGTCTTTTATCGAAATAAAATCTGAATTAAAGCCAATCAGCGAACAGAAAACTTGGTTTAGTTGACTAATTTTTGGTTTTATTAGGTGGAAAAATGGTTGAATCGCTTGCAGAGTGGTATGCGCGGGTCAATCCGAAACTACTTTTCAGAGGCTGTCATAAGTTATGAAGAAAAACCTAGGGAACACTGGTTGTTTGACTATCCAGCGCAAGTCTCCCTCTGTGGTACGCAAATCTGGTGGACAACTGAAGTCAACATAGCTTTTTCAAGACTGGAAGAAGGCTATGAGAACGCCTTAAAAGATTATCAAAAGAAACAAGTAAGCTATGAGATTCTTATTTCACAGCATAGATTTATTTGCAACTGCTATTCTCAATCGACAGATATTCCAGACATGTACATTAATATGTGAATACTGTATACAGTTCTTCTGAGGTCATAATATCAACGATTGGTTGGCAGGAACTCCCTAAATTTCTCTTCAGTTCTTGGTTCTCTTCTTCTGGTCTTCTTCTTTTCCTTAAGCTTATTCTGCTGAATTATAGTATTATTGTAATAAAGGTGATTTTTTATCATTTAGATTTATCAACTTAGCACGTTGATTTCACTTCTTCTTGGGGAGTTGACCAAACAAGATCGCCAGAAAATTATGACAATTTGCACTATTGATGTCCACTCTCGTGATGTGGTTACCAAGTTGATACAAAGTAAAGTGGAGAGCAGCACGGAGTTTCAATGGCAATCTCAATTGCGCCACAGGTCAGCATTTTAGATTTCATTATTAATTTGAATAGACCGTAGTTTAAAATTAATTGCCTTTATTTTTAAATTGCAACTTACACAATTTTCATAACCCTACATGAATTTCAAAGCCTTGCGTTCCCTAAAAGTTTTCCACATAAAATTCAACAAACTAAAGAAATTGACCAATAATTAATAAATATAATGGAGCCACCAAGGTACAACCTTCGAAGTCTACGCAGCGCCACTAAAGATGTCGACCACAGATGTTGAAGAAACGTTTGAAAATCACTTTCATTTCGACCACAGGCCATCGGCCCGGATTCTACTGGTTCTTCAATAAGTATAATGTTGGTTGCAGATGGGATGACGGTGAAAAGGACTGTTTTGCTAATATTTGCGACGCCGAGTTCCGCTATTGCCATGAATATCTGGGAAATACGCCTCGTCTCGTAATAACGCCTTTAACTGACCGATGCTACATTACACTTACACAGGTACACAACAACTTATTGAAAGGCAATTATTTATAAGCTATTTTAGTTTATTACTTTATTAGTTGATTCATAATATGGTAAGAGGTGATATTTGATTATTTATACATATATATTTATATTTGCCTCCCCGAATATCATATTAGAACTGAAAAGGCGTCGAATCCAATGGGTGGGTCATGTGCACCGTATGCTGGTTTTTGAAGACACCTTAAACCACCCTAGGCGGCCCGGTAGACCAAGGCTCAGATGGATGGACCAAGTACTAGAAGATGTGCACGCCACCAAAACTGGAAGCTAGCGGCGTAAGATCGTCCGAGATGGTGTGGTGTAGTGGCAGCGGCCAAAAGACAAAAGTCCCCCGGGCTGGATGCGTCTACCTAAGTCAAGTTGAGTCAGGTGATATTTGAGGTGGTTGAATATGTAATTTGACTAAATATTGTATTGCAGAGTCTTCATTTGGTGATGGGTGGTGGTCCGGCTGGCCCTGCAGGAACAGGAAAGACGGAAACTACGAAAGACTTAGGTAAATCAAGTTTTGGATATGTCTTGAGTTCTAAATAGGAGAGATGGAACTTTCGCTCCCACCTAAAATTTCTGGGGTCTCCTGCCACGTCTGGCTGGTCAAAGCAGACGTGACAGGTGAGTCCAGAAATTCAATTATATATTTTTGGCCTATATGTGGTTGCGGCTACATCCCTACTACTATTAGCCTCGGCAGAACTGTTCGTTGTTAGGCTTAAATTACTGCGTTAATTTGCATATATGAAAGGCCTTTCTACGACTAGCCTGAAGTGCTGTATCTGATAATATTAGGTATATCTATATAATATAATGTTTGGCATTTACTGTATCAACATTTGGTGAGACCCCTGATACTGCACTGAACTGCATTGAGATGAGGTACCTGGTCAGGTGTCTGTTTGGATTTTGTCTTTAAGCATGCAATGAGTTAGGTGTTCTTCATTTCAATCTTCCAAGCAACTCATAATAGTAAGTTACATAATTACATACCGTAATTAATATTGAATGAAAAATTCCACCTTCTTTGCAGGCCGCGCAATAGGCATAATGGTTTATGTGTTCAACTGCTCAGAGCAAATGGACTACAAGTCGTGTGGCAATATCTACAAAGGATTGGCTCAGACTGGTGCCTGGGGCTGTTTCGATGAATTCAACCGAATTTCGGTTGAAGTGCTTTCTGTTGTAGCTGTTCAAGTTAAGTCGGTGCAGGTGAGTGTACATTAGCCCAACTGGATTTAATCTAATAAGAGTCCATGTAAATAATGAGCTATAAAATTTCAAGTTGTTGAACTGGCAGGTACGATGGCTGTGGTTGGGTGTCACTAATGAGAAACTAGATTCATACCCGAACTTGAATAAATCATGCTTACGCCTGTTACATTGTGTCAATAGTAGTCTTGTCTTGTCCATTATCGCGTGTGGCCTTTGTGGGTTGCCATCGACGACATTTACCTGACGTACCAGTTTGCTGATGGTCAAAAATCATTTCCGAAACCCGTAGGGTCGTTGGCGGTAGCCTAGGTCCATTCCATCAGGACATAATTACTAAGAAATTATCAGGAATCCTGCTTGACTTTATGCAAACCCTAAGACTCTTTTGTAACATAGCCACTTAGTAGTAGTAGTAGTAGTGTTCGTCGAGTTAATAACGACTTAGGCCTCATATTTGGCCCCATAGAGCGACCCCGACTTGACTGTCCTACGCCAGCCCATAGGACAGTGGACCTCGTGATTATAGTGGATTCCGAACCACTGGGGAACTCAGTGAAGTCACACGATTAGTTCGGAGGTGACCAGGACAAGTCCTACCATGTTTCCCTACCGGCACTGTGCACACGACCAAGTTATCTGGAGCTTTGAACCTGCTCTGGGTCGCTGAATTCAACTTGGTACGACGGCCGGTCTAAACCATTTCCGAAAGTCCAAAGGGTCGTTGGCGGTAGCCTAGGTCCATTCCATCAGCACATAATTACTAAGAAATTATCAGGAATCCTGCTTGACTTTATGCGAACCCTAAGACTCTTTTGTAACTTAGCCACTTACTTCAGAAATTAATTTTACTGTCCTTAATGCGTATAGCCTAAATGCATCGTGACTTACTTCTTAATTAAACCACCGCATAGGAGTGAAAAATCCAATTCAAATGACTACTTGTATGCCTAGATTAGATTAGATTAGATTAAAGTTAGGTCGTTTGACCCTGGTGGGCCTTGCGAATCGCTTTGACCTTAAGATCTATTGCGATTTCCCGATCTTGTTAGTCCCAATCTGTGATGGTGTTCCTTATGAACTTGACCACACTTCTTGGTGCTAGTTTGCACACTTCCACTGGATCTAGGAACCGGGAGTCGGTGGCTACTTGGCGTCGGTAGGAGATGGCCGGGCAGTCGCATAGTACGTGCTCCGCAGTCTCAGTGGCTTCCTTGCAGAAGCGACATGTGTCCTCAGTCACTTTTCCCATGTTTTTCAGGTGATAATTCACCGGGCAGTGTCCTGTGAGGATTCTCAGATCTAGTTTGCTGAGCTTGAGTGCCTTCTTTGTGAAGTTTTGTGAGTAGGAAAGGAACAGTTTGGCCTGTCTTTGCCCTGGGGTTGACTTCCAGTAACTGGTTTTCCTTTTCTCTTCCCAATGCTGGATCATCATGCGCTGATGATTTTTGGGAAAGGCGCAGAAGGGTTCAGGCCCCACGAACGATGCAGCGCCTCCTTTCTTGGCGAGCGTGTCTGCTTCTTCGTTTCCGGGCACCCCACTGTGGCCTTTTACCCACATTAGAGTTACCTTATTGGTATCAGCTAACGTGTTCAGGGCAAGCGTGCATTCCCAGACCAGCTTCGATTCGATGCGATTCGATGCGAGTGCAAGTAGAGATGCTTTGCTGTCAGTACGGATATATATTTTTGCGTTGCGGTAGCTGCGCATCAGACAGTGCTCAGCGCAGGACCGGATCGCATGGACTTCGGCTTGGAAAACACTGGGGTGTGATCCCATGGGGATGGCTAGTTGCAGCCGTGGCCCGAATACTCCTGCGCCAGTGTCACCATTGTCCATCTTTGACCCGTCCGTATAGTACACGAGTGAGCCTCTTGGGAAGAAGGTATCTTCCTCGGCCCCCATGTTGTCGGCTGTAACAGAGAATTTCTTTTGAAATTGGTATTTGGGCTGCATTTCATCTGTGAGCTCATCAATCGGTACCTCGTACTTATTTAAGATCCTTAGGTGCCCCGTGATATCACCAGGTTTAAGGCAGTGCCCCTTTTTTATTTTTATTGCTCCTTTCGCCGCCTCACTTTCTATGAACATTGGTAAGGGAGGCAGGTTAAGTATAACCTGCATGGCTACTGTGGGGCAGGAGCGCGATGCTCCGGTGATGGCCAGACATGCTGTCCTCTGGAGTCTGGTCAGAATGGTCTCACCTACCTTCTGTTCGAGTTTGGGCCACCAGATTAGCGACGCATAGCTAACAATTGGCCAAACTATGGACCTGTAGATCCAGTCCACTATCTTGGGTTTTAGTCCCCATTTTCTCCCAACCATCCTACTTGTGAGGAACAACGCACTTCGGGCCTTGTTGACTACCTGCTCGAGATGCAGGCTCCAAGTAAGTTTTTGGTCGAGTACCACACCAAGGTATTTCGTGTTGTTGGTGAAGGACAGCTCTACCCCCCCTAACTTGGGAGCTTTGAGCGTGGTTTTTGTCCTTCTGGTAAACGGTATGAGAGTTACTTGTATGCCTAACTCACTCTTAACTAGATGACACCTAGCCTGAAGTTAGAAATTCAATTTCATAGTAATATTGACGATTAGGTGCGTGCTGTCGCTGTGGCAATCTTTCAATGTTTATATCGTGGAAACGGGTAATTTCGGTTAAAATTGGTTATTTGGAATCCAGAGATAGTGACATTTGCTTATTATATGAAGACTGGGGATGGGAGGTAGTTGCTACTTGCTGTTGCTACTTGCTAGTAATTCGTCTCGTGGACGTAAGCAGAACTCTACTTCCTTAGCAAGTACCAACCTCATCGAATCTTCTTAACGATAATAAGCAAATTACTACCAATCCCAAATAACTCGGTTCCACAATAGGTATACTGTTACAATATAATATGGGTCTGGGTTCCAAAACAGATGGTCGTGTTTTTCTGCTTTAGGATGCCATCCGTGACAAAAAGGCCATGTTTAATTTCATGGGAGAAATGATCCAACTGACGCCCACAGTCGGCATATTTATTACAATGAACCCTGGCTATGCTGGTCGCACTGAACTACCTGAAAACCTAAAAGCTTTATTTAGGTAAGCATTTGCATTTTTGTAGGTTTTGAAATTCAGTTCCTGAATTTGGCAGTTCCCTGCTGTGCATCGTTATGCTTACAAACATGTAACGCATCCTTGCGATATGGTGATAATTGATTTTTTAATAAGTATCCAAAAGCAATCTTAATATTCCATTAATGTTATGGGTAGCCTGAAAATTGTACAAATGAAAGTCAGGATGTTTTCAACGTTGCTGCTTTGTTTCAGACCATGTGCCATGGTAGTTCCTGATTTCGAGCTAATCTGTGAAATTATGCTGGTGGCTGAAGGATTTCAAGATGCCAAGATTTTGGCGCGAAAATTTATCACCCTTTATACCTTATGCAAGGAGCTTTTATCTAAACAGGATCACTATGATTGGGGCTTAAGGGCTATCAAATCTGTTCTAGTCGTTGCCGGTTCACTGAAGGTAGGCTATCAGACGAATTTAGTGCCGGATTAATCATGAGATCATGGCCTCAAGGCCTCTAAAAACGGCCCCCAAATAGGGAAAGCGGGCTACCCCTAAAAGCCCCTACTATGGAACATAGAAAAACTATTTTATTTCTATGTGAATTTGTCCATTAGGGGGTCTCAAGGCCTCCAAAAAGGATAATCCGGCACCGGCTGTATTGTTATGTTAGAAAAAAAAATTTAAGTTGACTTATTATTGTATAATTTTGCATGCAATAAAATGAGGGCCTCAATTTATTGGACAGTTCACTGGTGTTTTAGAGGGGAGACCCAGGGAGACCCGAAGAAGAAGTGCTGATGAGAGCACTTCGGGACTTCAACATTCCTAAGGTTATCACCGATGACGTGCCCGTGTTCATGGGTCTCATTGGCGATCTGTTCCCAGCCCTGGACGTGCCTCGAAAACGCGACATGGAGCTGGAACGCACTGTAAAGCAAGCAGCGCTGGACTTGCTTCTTCAGCCTGAAGATAACTTCATTTTGAAGGTAGGTATTAGGGGAAATCCGTTGCAGGAGAAATGGGGTATGTCCCATGTCTCATGTATTGCCTTTGAGTGGCCTATTAATGACAAAGACACTGTCTAAATAGTAAAGCTGAGATATGGTTTTGAACTGGATCTTACAGCCATAACATTGAAAAATGTCAGTCAATTTGGATAAAAAAGGCGACTCCGACAGACCTCTTGACAATTGAAATCCGAACGGCAATCGCACACTTTAGGATAGGACATAATATGACCTCCGGATTAAATTGTACAACGGTGTACCGTACTTACCTGGCTAAGGGAATGGCCTACAAAGGTTGAGAGAATGACAAAATTTTAAGAATAGTCCTAACAACACCTTAAACAGTTTTATCCTATTTTTGCTCGTCAAATTTAAAAAGTGACATTAAGTATTTCTAAATTAATAATTAGGCACAGCCTGTCATGACTACGATACCTATTTAAATCACCAATGTAGCAAACCGAAAATAACCAAATTGAGTTTCACAATTAAAAAGTATCGCCCCCGGGTGGGCTCGAACCACCAACCTTTCGGTTAACAGCCGAACGCGCTAGCCAATTGCGCCACGGAGGCCTGTGTTGGCGGAGTCCATTTCAGTGTGTTATCAGATTAATTTAATTGTAGGATAATGGCTGATCGGTGACGTGCAATGACAAGATTAACGCTATGAATATGTATGAACATGAACGCATCTATCTGCCTGACTTTTCAAATAAGCCCACATAATTCGAAACATGCTCCCTTTTCCATGTCGTTGATTTCTGCTCATTTCAATTTAAAAAAAAAGTTACATCTACTCTGTACTGTCAGGTGTCCGAGGCTACATTAAATACAATAAAATACAATTTGTCGGAGGATGCGGTTGTAATTAATATAATATAACATAAGCCTTATCTTACTGAAACTAGGTACATGTCTTCTTCCTTTGATGGCCAGCATTGTTATGATTTAATCCCTTAATTGCTTCTATCTCCTTAGCACGGTCAGGCCCTCTTGCCCCAGATTTCATCACTATGCTTATGTAAACATACAGTCGGCTGAGAGGCAAGACTATAGACGAAATAAAGTCTTCTGTTAACAATTTATGCATATTTATATTTTTATTATTTTATTATCGCTTGTAGCCACATGTAGGTTGACATCGAGTACGTGTACTAGCTTCCCTGTGGCCAAAAATTCTTGCGGGAAAAACACAAATAATGTCCGAAAATCTATGAGGTCGTTGGTACGGCAAGATTCAAATACTACTAGTATAGTACTACTAGTATGATTATTGTGATGGGTATCTTACTGTACCTTAATTATATTTCGTGTAAAATTTACTTTCGTTTGATAAAGCAGTAATTATAGGCCTATACGTAACTATTTTTACTATTAACTTGCAGGTTATACAGTTAGAAGAACTGTTAGAAGTCCGTCATTCGGTTTTCGTTGTTGGTAGCGCGGGAACGGGGAAAACGCAGGTCTGGAAAACGTTACACAAGACTTATCACAATATGAAGAAAAAACCCATTTTCAATGACCTCAACCCTAAAGCTGTCACGAATGACGAGCTTTTTGGCATAATTAATCCCGCTACTAGAGAGTGGAAAGATGGTGAGTAGCGGAGGGCATGTAATGCAGGCGGTCCCGGGCTTTCCTAGTTGTGTGTAAGAGAGTGCTTAGCAATAGATCAAAAGTCAATATTTATTTATTTATATTTGGTCCGTTTCATCTTGGGGCATGTGTATGTATGCCGACAGTCGTACAGTGTGAAAACAATTATGCACCAGTAATGTCCGAGAACACTGCTCTGTGGGGTTTCCCCACTCAGCCAGACTACCCAAAATTTCTACTGTTTTATCCTATGGAATAGATTAATTGATTAATATTTACAGTACGTACTACTAATTTTCACATTAGCACTGTTAACTAAGCGAGTTGGGGGCTCAAAGGTTGAACCGGCACACATAGTTTTGTTATTATTTCCAGGACTTTTCTCAGTACTTATGCGAGAGCAGGCTAATATGGGAGGAGACAATCCGAAGTGGATTGTTCTTGACGGAGATATCGATCCCATGTGGATTGAGTCTTTGAACACAGTCATGGATGATAACAAGGTACAATGGTAACAAGGTTAGCACAGTAGCACTTGATTCGAACCCGAACTTGGTCAAACTCACGCCAGTTATATTCTGACCATGATAAACAAATAAATAAGCATTTATTTTCAAACAGAGAAAGTCCAATAATATGCGAATCTTAACTTAACTTATGCTTATCTTAAATTACATGTTGATTCATAACTATTATAAAATTGCAATTATAATTATAAGCAGTATACATCTATTTGACAATCTAGATAAGCATGTCTTAGCTTGTCATTTGTCGTATGTAGCCGGTGTAGGTTCACCTTGAGGACTTGTACCAGTTTACCAGTGACCAAAGTTCACAGGAACCCTTCCAATCCTTACTTACTTCGCGTGTCCTGGTAAAAAGTAAATACGCATTAATGGATTGGCAAAAATTGAAAATGTCTTCTCAGAGTTTTGTCAAGATTAGCTTTGTTGTTGGTCGTCTTGGTCTAAAATTTGGTTTGCTAAGTTTGTGGTGCTAACTTCGCTCTAATACTGATGTAATTATCAAACTTGTTATTTACCCTCGATCTGCATACGGTACCTAAATTCAAATTACAAAACTGCATTTTAACAAATAAATAAAAATTAACTGACGGTATGTGCCATATGCTCAACATCCGTGACAGCAAATATTGGTTTCAGGTTCTCACGCTAGCCAGTAACGAGCGCATAGCCTTGACGCCTGCCATGAGGCTCCTCTTTGAAATATCAAATTTACGAACAGCTACGCCTGCAACAGTATCCAGGGCTGGAATCCTCTACATCAATCCCCAAGATCTAGGATGGAACCCGTAAGGCGGCGTTTCCACCGACCTCGTTTGTGATAGCTACCGTGATATTGACGTGGTAGCAGACATTTTTAGACTGTCTTTAATGTCTGCTACCATGTCAATATCACGGTAGCTATCACAAACGAGGTCGGTGGAAACGCCACCTAAGTAATATTTTCTTCAGGTTGAATGTTTTTTCCTTTTTATTTTTTACCTGAGAGCAACATAGGCACCATGTTTTAGCTAGTTTTTCCTAACACCTCTTACTTTGTCTCTGCAATATTTATCATCAGTATTGGAAATAATTTAGGCTCACGACTACCAAGTCTGGGACTCCAAGTCAAAGAGCAAGTCCTGACCAAATAGAGGTTCAGGGCATGTCCAAGTGTAATAGGATTCTGAACCTGAGACTTGTGTCTCAGTGCTGCCCGCTGAACTACTGTTTGTCAGACGTCGCATAAGCTTATATATCTATTTCTTATTTTCTTTAGGTATGTAACCAGCTGGATTGAAACTCGTCAGCATACTTCTGAGAAATCAAACCTTGTCATTCTTTTCGATAAATATATTCCATCCTGCCTCGAAAATGTTCGAGTGCGATTCAAGAAGATTACCGGTGTAGTAGAGATAGCTCACATAGAAATGCTTTGTCATCTTCTCGACTGTCTTCTTACGCCACAAAATACTCCGCCAGACTGCCCGAAAGAATGGCAAGATATGTATTTCGTCTTTGGCTGTGTTTGGGCTTTCGGAGCAGCCATGTTCTTAGACCAGGTAAGAGTTAGCCTAAATTCTATTCCTCTTCTCTTATTGCTAGGTCCAAACCGGTCGGGTTTCTGGTTACCCTCTTACTGCGGCCTTTGGATTATTGTAACCTATAGCCTCCTATTATAATCTGAAGTTTCACATTGTTTCCTTCTGGTTAGCCCCTGAACCACTCAACAACTGCTTCACAAACCTGGCAACTCCCATCAGACCTGCAAGGGTTTCTGCACATTTTGATAGGTTTTTTGGCAGCCTCTATCATGTACATGGCCATTGAGACCATCGAAATAGCAACACAGTGTTCAGATTGTTCTCTTTGACAAGTTGCTTCATCTCACATACCATTGTGTTTACACAAGCTTCAGGCTGTCAAATAAATGAAGAAAAGTGGAAAAGTTGTTACCTACTCGCCCCTATTTTATTTTTACATTGCAGTATAATTGTTTATTTGCTTAGTTACCGTACCTTAATTTGCGATGGATATATCAATTAAAAAATTTACGTTAGGTACCTACCCCTGGCTTTGATTAATATGACTAGACTAGAATATGACTAGACTAGAATATGAGTAGACTAATATAAGGTGACTTATGAAAACTATGAGAACGGTATGTATTTAGGAGATTTTTTATGGTGTCCGTCCTGTGCTTGGAGAAAAGTAGTCTCACTCGACTGCCCTGTTTCGCGACCCAGTGATACGATTTAAGCACTGATCTTGAAACATGGCAGCAGAGTGAGGTTGCGATTGCTACTTACCTGTTGGCCGGCAGGTAAGAGAACATCAGTAGCCTACTTCATCTTAACTTGCTTCATGCATTTTTTTTTTGCTGTACTGCTCGCTATTATGTGCACTGCATATCGATATCCACATTATATTTTGCATACACTTACTTTTTTTATTCATTAATGTAGCTTGAACTAGTACGTTACCTGTACGCAAAGTTTCAAAGATTTTTCATGACGAGAGTAGTCTACATCCAACCAGTATTATGCCCATTTAGTAATCAGTACTTCGATACTTAATTATTATTTTTTATTTTTTAGACGGTCGACTATAGAGTAGAGTTCACCAAGTGGTGGGTTAATGAATTCAAGAGCGTGAAATTTCCACAGCAAGGCACTGTTTTCGACTACTACATCGATTCAGAGACTAAACAGTTTGTACCTTGGACTGAAAAGGTGCCTAAATTTGAATTAGATCCAGACATTCCATTGCAGGTTAGTAACAAACAGTCATTTTTCCTAGTTTTTTCTTTAGGCGAAATATTTCCAAATTAGATAACAATTATCCATAATTGTTGTAATTATTATTTAATAATGGCCTATTTTATACCTTTCAGGCAGCTTTGGTTCATACTTCAGAATCTATCCGTATAAGATACTTCTTAGACATGCTGATGGAGAGGAAGCATCCCGTCATGCTGGTTGGTAACGCAGGATGTGGCAAAACAGTTCTTGTTGGTGAAAAGTTGGCCGCCTTGTCAGAAGCCTACGCCGTCACCAATATACCGTTCAATTTTTATACAACATCGGAAATGCTCCAGAAGATACTCGAGAAACCACTGGAGAAAAAGGCGGGGCGAAATTTCGGTCCGCCGGGAAATAAAACCATGATCTACTTTCTAGATGATTTGAATATGTCTGAGGTAGGCTTTCAAATCAAATCAAAATCATATCAATAATCAGTGGTTGTAAAAATAGCGATTGAGAGAGGGCGAGGAGTGGACTGTAATTAAATGCAATTGGAAAACCCTTTCGGCTCTGGCCGATCATGTGAAGTGAGATTTCTTGCAAGCGCAGACCCCGGTTTCACGGGACGGTGGTTTCTTCTTCTATTGTAAATGATATCATATTGCTATGCAGATCAAATTTCGTACTACCCCCGACCCCGCTTTTCTTCTAAGCTAGGCTAATAAAAATCGAATAAACAAAGCGTTCCAAAGGTCATCCAATCGTGGTCGGGTAGGAATTACTTCTTACTTCTTAGTAAATAGCTTCCAGCTCAGGTGATTCCTAAACTAGTTCTGAGGCTTCTTGTATGCATTCCAGGTAGATCCTTTTGGAACAGTTCAGCCTCATACTCTGATTCGCGAGCATTTGGATTACAGCCACTGGTACGACAGAACTAAATTGACGCTGAAGGAGATTCATAACTGTCAGTATGTGTCATGCATGAATCCTACTGCTGGGAGTTTTACAATCAATCCCAGACTACAGAGGCACTTTTGTGTTTTTGCTATGAGGTGAGTTTTATAATGAAATATTGCAAAATATTTGGAACGCATTGTAAAATAAAGAACCTGTACGAATGAACCCGTACATGCTCTCCTATTTATCTATTGACTAGTATAGATACTGTAACAAATAGAATAGTTCCATAGTACCTAACCGGCCGCCGTACCAAGTTGAATCCAGAGGACCAGAGTAGGTTCAAAGCTGCAGATAACTTGGTCGTGTGCACAGTGCCGGTAGGGAAACATGGTAGAACTTGTCCTGGTCACCTCCGAACTAATCGTGTGACTTCACTGTGTTTCCCAAGTGGTTCGGAATCCACTACAATCAGGAGGTCCACTGTCCTATGGGCTGGCGTAGGACAGTCAAGTCGGGGTCGCTCTATGGGCCCAAATTTGAGGCCTAAGTCGTTATTAACCCGACGAACCCTACTACTACTACTACTACTACTCCATAGTATCTATAATTGTCAGATGGTTAAATTGAGGATCCTTCGATTTTCCTTAGAACTTCGACATAATAAAAATAAAAGTAATGACTTACACAAAATAAAAACAATTATAGTACATTATTATGCGTAATGTGTGTGTATGTAGCAGAAATAGATATAAACACTAACTTGGATCAACAGTTTTTATTTTGTGGACTAAGCTAAGTCATTATTTTGATTTTAATTAGTGGGGATTTATATTGAAAACGACTGCAATATATATGTAAATTTAATAGAAATCGTTAGAGCTATTTTTGAGAATTGTTTTGTGACGTCTTTTGGTTGTCAGAAACCATCTGAAATGAAAAACCTTCTAAGTTACATTACGTAAGTATACCGGTACAGTAAGTTTTAAATGTTGCAGTTTTCCTGGTCAAGAGTCTCTGAATCAGATCTACACCTCCATATTATCTCAGCATTTGGCGAACGTAGAGCATAGATTCCCTCATTGCGTAGCTCGACTTTCAGATAATATCGTAGCTGCGAGCCTAGCATTACACCATAAAGTTGGCACAGTATTCTTGCCAACTGCTGTAAAGTTCCATTATATCTTTAATTTGAGAGATCTATCGAATGTCTTCCAGGTGAGTTAAATTATTTTTCCGTCGACTTGTTAAAAAAAATTTATTTAGTTTATTTTGAAGGTAAAATTATTTCTTGTTCCCCGAAAAGCCCACACCTATCCTAATTTAACCTTGAACGTTCGTAACACACCTGTTAAGTTTTAATCAGTGAAAATGTGCTCCTCTGGACTCATTGTAAAGGTATAGCTAGATAGGATAGTGAGTTCAATTGATAATCTTAGCGATCTCGATCCACTTGCACTAAGCCTGCAATTAGCCGTTTCGGAAACTTTAGACCATATATATTATGTTGTTCTGTGCCTTAGACGGTCCTGTAACTTGATTCTGTGTTTAATTTTAATTTTTAAAGGCATTTACTACTGAATTTCCTATGTGACTTAACTTTACTTTCATGTAAGTGCTATTATTTTATTTTATATAGTTATAACGTACTACATGTATACGACTTAGATTTAATGTAAGTGCTATCGATTTCTGGACTAAAATCTGTTGATGGTACAATATATAATCTATTTATTATTTATAGCCTTTGGCCTCGAGCTTAGGCTTAAATATTTTTTATTTCTCGATATTGGTCAGTAATAATCAACTATGTCCTGATGTTGTTTTAGGGACTTTTATTCAGTACAAATGAGTGTTTGGTTCAGCCTACTGATATTGTTCGTTTGTGGGCGCATGAGTCTGAACGAGTGTATAGGGATAAGTTAACCGATGACAAGGATATCGAAGCCTTCAACAAAATACAAGCGGACATTATCAAAAAAAGCTTTGATGTGAGTAACGCTAATTTAAATCACTGCGTATAGTCCACGCAAAATGAGAAAAGTATGGACATGGAATGTTTTGACCCAGTGCAACACTGTAAAAATATTCTGGTTTATTATGGTTATTTTGGTTATGCCGTGCATCCAATGCAACAAGGTTACACAAAATCGTGCAAGGAATATTTTTACAGTATTGCACAGGATCACAACATTCCATGTCCATACTTTTCTCATTTTGCGTGGACTATACCATACGTAGGATAAAGTGTAAATTGTCAAAGGTATCGCTTCCTGTTTCCGGTTACTGTTACCGCTCATTGGCTGCCGCAAACCGTATTTTTGCCGTTAATTTAGCACTGTACTAGAGTTCTATGTGGGAGAGGTGGGACATTCGAGCGCGCCTAATGTAGTTTTTGATACCTACCTGGGGCCACTTTTTTCAATGTGGGATCATAGGAAACGTGGCATCAGGATTAAAAAAATATTTTTGGCGCGCTCCATGTCCCATCTCCAGTATTTAGAACTTTAACACTGTACCTTAACTTGACAGGGCTTATATGCTATTATATTTGTAGGGTCTATTATTCTCCCAGTGATAACTTCGTGTTGTTAAAAAGCATAGCCTTCAGTATTACACCAACATTCACCATAATTAGCTGCACTGTTTTCTTGCTTTAGGAAATGGATGAATCTATTATAATGGAGAAGCCGAACATTTACTGTCATTTTGCCCAAGGTATTGGAGAGCCTAAATATATGCCCATAGTGGAGTGGCACGTCATTAGTAAACTTTTGCAAGAAGCTCTTGCGTCATACAATGATCTCGTGTCTGCTATGAACCTAGTACTCTTTGAAGACGCCATGATGCATGTATGCAGGTACATTTGTTACATATTCAATTTCAATCACTTGTAATAGCCCGTATGTGGTGCGAAGACTTTCTGCTGAAAGCTTCCGTTACTAGGCTTAATACTCTTTTTACCTAGGCTATCTTCTGAAATTGTCTTTTAGTGTCTCGTATAATACCGTAAGTGATTATGATGAATTTAGTAATGAATATTTCCTTTTTAGAATAAATAGAATTCTCGAGTCGCCTCGCGGTTCAGCACTGTTGGTCGGCGTTGGAGGTAGCGGTAAACAAAGCTTGTCCCGCTTGGCTGCATTTATCGCTTCGCTTGAAGTCGCTCAAATTCAGCTTCGGAAAGGCTATGGTGTGTTTGATCTTAAGGTATTTTATCTGTGCCTATTTCTGTTTCGCATATAATGTACGTTCATGTACATATAGCCCCTTAATTTGCCAACTGTTCTAACTGCAAAATGCTAATTTTTTAGGAGAGCGCGAGGTTTTTAATCTACGTGTCTCCTACACTTCAATTTCCAATTTTTTTTACAGGCTTCCAGATACGACGATTGGACGTAAAAAAAAGGGAAATTTTTTTGAGGTAATAAAAAAAATTGAATTTTTGCAGTTAAAACAGTTGCAAATCAAGGAGCGATATACATCAGTATAATGAACGTGTACTATTGTTCGGATCTACCGGGTGTATTGAACACAGAACTTTGTTAGAAACCAAGACAAAATCAAGTGCGCGTGTTTTCCAATCAGCAGTCGCACCTACCGGTCGACTTCGTTTCCCGCCAGAATTCAAACCTGTCTTGGCTGGCCGTATAGTATAATCGTTATTGTTCGAGGCCACGTCCCCTTGCAGGGGAATGTGGCCTGAACAACTGTGATGGCCACGACTTAGGAAGATTTGGAAATTAGAGCCAAATTGGCCGGCTGGTTACCGCGCTAGACCAGCCGAAGTCCGCGGTATTGAACCGCCTACTCACGGATGTTTGTTTTGTGAAATCCCCTATTTTGTGGTTTAGAAGCATATAAATATGGAACTATTGAAGTCTAAAATGAAAACCTCACTATCCATTTCTGGCACTAACCTCAATGAGAGAGCTAAAGACATTTGGGGAAGCCGCTGAACAGAGCCATTTTGGAGCTTCCACATAGGCTCCCACCATTGGTCATAGAAAGAAACTTTAGCTACAGATTTTTAGCCTATAATATAGAAGTAAAATGTTTTCCAAAACGTTAATACTGTACGTGCTATAGCCTGAAACCCGCGGATAGGCACGATTATTTGTGGGAAATGCCTGAATTTGATTCTGCTCCCCCCCCCCCTCCCAAGCATAAAAAAACGAAAAATTCATGGCCAACGGAAGTTTCTGCGAAAAACTCGACTAAAATGGTACACTTAAGCCTATGTTCACTCGTCCATGTCTTGTAGGTACTCTGAATTCTTTCATTGTGATGTAGCCAAATTTTTTTATGTGATAGATGGAGTTGTCTGGATTGTACATGAAGAGTGGGCTAAAGAACGTTGGCATCATGTTCCTAATGACAGACGCCCAAGTCCCCAACGAACACTTCCTGGTGCTAATCAATGACATGCTCGCTACGGGAGAGGTCCCTGACTTGTTCCCCGATGACGAAGTCGAGAATATTATTTCCGGCGTGAGAAACGAGGTGTGGTATGGCAGAAGTGTTTAGAAACCATAACTATTAGATTGCTAATCAACGGGAATGTATTGCAGTCACAATATACAATGAAGGTGAAGGCGGTAACAAAGTTATAAATAAGGTGAAAAATTGCGTTAATTCCTACATGCATTAGCGCAAGCAATAAAGCAGGGTTCGCCCCCCTTAAGAAATAACTGGATCTGCCCCTGTGCAGCCCTGTGCTAACCTGTCTAAGAATACGAATGTTATCGAAGATCATGATATAGACTATAGAGAATCAATTAGTGAACTCTATTTGTGGTGGCTTTGTGTTGTTTAAGGGTTAAAACGATGCCCCAGCAAGGCATAGATCGTAGATTCGAATACCGCCAAGTCCAGATGTTTCTTTATTCTACGGTTAAAGTTAGGTTAGGTACCTTTAGAACTGTGTTATTGCCAGGTACATAACAGGTATTAAAATATAGAGGGTATTTCTTCTACTACGAATTGGTCATACAAGGTTGACCCATGGCCGTCTGATGTGCGGCGAACCAGCTCCTCTATGTGGTCAGTGCAACACTAATCTCACAATTCAACACATACATACGTTTACTCAGCACATGCTAAACCTACCACCACCTCACACTCTACCCCATCTTCTAGGCAACAGCACTGTCGTTGACTCCACAATCCTATCTATTAAATATAAAAACCTTGATACACAACTATAACTTTCTATCAAACATCCCAACAATTAATTACTTTATCCACATCCTCAAACACAAACCATAGAAAACTGTTTTAGACGGTCCCTGGGCAACCGCGTTTTCGAGTGCGCTCCTGAAAGCAGTTTGCCAAACCATCACCGCCACCACATATCACAAACCCCCGCTAAAGGTACTGACTTTACTTCTCACGTATGGCTCTATGATCGATATTTTACGAGGAATTTGACTTTGTACAAAAACGTATAGTGGGACGTCCCATTGAGGAAAGTTATGGTCTGGCAATTTAAAAAACCATAACATTAAATACATTTTGGTTGCAGGTAAAAGGTGCTGGTATCGTGGACACAAGGGAAAATTGCTGGAAATTCTTCATTGACCGCGTTCGCAAGCAGCTTAAAGTCGTCCTTTGTTTCTCTCCTGTAGGTTCCACTCTGCGCATCCGCTGTCGAAAATTTCCACCAATCATCAATTGCACAGCTATCAATTGGTTCCATGAGTGGCCACAAGAGGCTCTCATGAGCGTGTCTAAAAAGTTTTTGGAAGAGCTAGATCCCCTCCCTGTAAGTAGGATAAAAATATTTAAATGCCCCTTCCCTTTGGCCCCAGCGGAGTCAAAAAAATTGCTAGTGACTTCTAGTCCTCCCAGCCAATACGCCTATCTTCAAACCGAACCGAATATTCTAATTTGTAGGTGTAATAAAATACGACAAGTCCCCATAGACCCCTTCATCCCACGCGGAGACTCCCCTCTCCCCTTCCGATACGCCTATGCTCAAATTGAACCTTTCACAAAAAATTTGGTCCAGACTTCCTCTCGCCAAAATTACTTAATTAGTTACCGACAATCCTAGAAACGACCTGCCGAATTTAAATGAGGGAATAGGAGAATCCTTGCAGAATGCGTACTTATTTAGCCATCGTGATACAACCGTCGAAGATTTTGTAGTGCCGATGAAGATGTCAACCGCCGATTATATTGTAGATCCACGGCTAATTTTACTTCGTTTTGTAAATTTTATTTTTATTTTTGTTAGTTATTTAAGTTCAATGTTACGATTTTTTAGTTTAGTTACAATTGTATTGTATTCAATATAATTATTAATTCATATCACTTTATTTTTTGCAGCCTTTATTTCGAGAATCTGCTGCCAGATTTATGGCGTATGCTCATACGTCTGTGAACTCGACTTCAAGGATTTATCTCCAAAACGAACGCAGATATAATTATACAACGCCAAAGTCTTTTCTAGAGCAGATCTCACTGTACTCGAAACTTCTGAAAATGAAAAATGCTGAATTGGCGGGAAAGGTAGACCGGTTGCAAAACGGCCTTGCCAAGCTTCGCAGCACTTCTGAACAGGTTCGTTATTTACTACGACCAATTTCAATGGCTTTATATTAATAGGTTTCTACAGAAATTTGCCATCAGTAGTATTGTCCTGGCGATGAATTATTAAATTAGGGAGTCATATTTTGGTAGTCATATTTCCCCTTTATGTAGATAATACACTGTGCTGGTATTAAGACCATATGCTATACACCAAGCACTAAAATTCTTTTCAGTCTCGCATCGCATTGCCTAATTGAAAGTTTGGAATTCTGCAGGTAGACGACCTGAAAGCCAAGTTAGCAGAACAAGAAATTGAGTTGAAGATAAAAAATGAAGCTGCTGACAGATTGATTCAGATAGTTGGAGTGGAGACAGACAAAGTGCAGAAAGAAAAGGCCACTGCTGATGAGGAAGAGAAAAAAGTCGCTGAAATAGCAGCAGAAGTGTCTAAAAAGCAAAGGGATTGCGAAGCGGATTTAGTTAAAGCCGAACCAGCACTTCTTGCTGCCCAAGAAGCCCTGAATACCCTTAATAAGGTAAGCAATAGTGCAGCCTTCTTTATTAAAGTCCCATAAACTGAATCTTCTTGCTATTAAGGTAGCACACACAACGTAGTTTCGCCCATTTGAGCCCACCATATTGTATGATTCATTGTTTTTCTTTATTTCAGGCGAATTTAACAGAACTAAAGTCGTTTGGTTCTCCGCCGGGCGCGGTGACTAACGTCACTGCTGCAGTCATGGTTTTATTGGCCCCTAATGGCAAAATTCCCAAAGACAGGTGTGTTACTGTAGTTGTAGTTATAGTTCTTGTGGTTGAATATGCTGATGAGTACACAATCCAATAAAATTAGAACTTAAAACATCAAGGAAGGACAAAGAAGCTCAAGCTTTAGTGAGGGAAGGCGGGGTTTCCATTGACCTCATTTGTGAAAGCTACCGTGATATTGACGTGGTAGCAGACATTTTAGACTGTCTTAAATGTCTGATACCAAGTCAATATCACGGTAGCTTTCACAAATGAGGTCAATGGAAACCCCGCCGAAGCAAATGATCCAATAAGTACATAGAAGGTTTTGCCTTTAAAACCGTAACAGGTGGTAACGAAGTGAAGTTAATCAGTGTTGTACGCAAAACCAAAGTGTATAAGAGATAACCGAATACACCAGTTTTTTTTTTATTTTTTTTTTTAAGAAAGTCAAATTTCACCGGAAATATTGATTGTAGAGCTACCGTTGAGTTATTTGTAGGCTAGTAGAAAAAAGAAGATTTGAATTGTATATTTGATACATTGTATGTGGCTGTCACTAATACCGATTGACCATAATTACATTATGTAAACCGTTCCACCCCACTATCTACTGTATATACTTTTATATAAGTAAATTTACGTAACTGGCCAACCTGTGCTAGTGACGAGCACATACTATTGAATTTATCAAAATATACAGGGACCCTTTCTCTCTACTAATGTCTCAATAACAGCTTTACAATTCACTATCGATATTTCTATCATATTTCATTTTTACACGCATAAGGTTTTCCTCACCGGTGGTCCCTTTATGACCGGACGTTCGAACATCGGCGATCCGCTGAAATATTAGTCCAGGGGGCAAATCGGTTGTTGGCTTGTTGCAGGCACGCGGTTTCCTCTCGACTCGCCAGCGACACACCCAGTGACCAGAAATCATCTGATGTGTGTTCAGAAATAGACAGTTTTTGTTTTTTTGCACCATCCAATCACCAGTCCATTTGCTCGCGTGACAAATTTTTCAGTGGATCACCGGCGTTCGAACTTCCATGTGCACCTGGCCTTACTTATAATGTACAATCAACGAATTGTACAATCGTTTTATTTGTAGGAGTTGGAAGGCCGGAAAGATAGTAATGGCAAAAGTTGACCAGTTCCTGGATTCTCTCATCAACTACGACAAAGAAAATATCCATCCTGAAATTATGAAAGCCATTCAGCCCTATCTAAAAGACGTCGAATTCGAGCCTGAATTCATAAGAGCTAAGTCAGCTGCCGCTGCAGGTAACTTAAAACATCATCTTCTCTGTCTCATGCTGGTTTGAGATGTAGTAACGAGATTTAGACGGATTGTCTGTCTCATTGAGAGGTAATCAAAGATATATACTGTATTTCCATCCGCATATTATAACAATAATGTATTAACTCATGCAACAGGAAATTTTTCTAATTTCGAACCCTCGAGTATGCCCGAATACTTGCAAAAATCTTGAAGCCGTTGAAGCATTGGTAGCGTGTCTCTTTTTATTTCCAGGTCTTTGTGCATGGGTAATTAATATTATAAAATTCTATGAGGTTTACTGCGACGTTGAACCGAAACGGAAAGCTCTGCAAGCTGCAAATGCCGAACTTGCCGCTGCTCAAGACAAGCTGGCCGTAATTAAGAGAAAAGTTGCCGTGAGTAAAATATTTCTTATTTTTGCCAATGTTTTTTTCGTTTTTTAAAGCCATACATCAGATTCTCTTACTCCGTAATTTGAATGAATGAATGAATGAATGTATTAAATGTAGAACAATTTAAATACAATAATTGTAAAGCCCCACATGGAGACCTATAACAATTTTCTTCAGTCATTCCAATCGCTGTCATCCCTGCGCACTGTGCATGACAAATTTCTGAGTGGATCATCAGCGTTCGAACGTATATGTGTACCGGGCCTTACTTATTCATTCAACGAATTGCACAATCGTTTTATTTTTAGGAGACCGGGAGACATAGGAATGGTAAATGAAAAACGCTGGGCCGCTTCTGTACTCACAATCTGAAACTTTGCTGCCGCAAAAAATCCTCCTGTCTTGGGCATATTCAAGTCATGGCCTTCCACGTTTGCTGGTTGCCTCTATTCGAGAATAGTCTTTCAAACCCTTCCATGTCCCATTTATTATGTGTCGACCATTATATCAACGTATACATTTCATTTGACGTCTCTTTTCTTTCTAGTCCTTAGAGGAAATGCTTGCAAAGCTCACAGCCGACTTCGAACAAGCCACTGCAGAAAAACTGCGCTGTCAACGAGAAGCAGACGCTACCAATAGCACCATCGCTTTAGCAAATCGGCTCGTGGGGGGCCTTGGCAGCGAGAATGTGCGATGGGCAGAATCTGTTGCCAAGTAAGTTGGCGCCGAGTAATTCTTTCCCTTTTACTAAAAATATTATTTACTACGATTACGTTTACGTGTAACCGCAAATTTAAATAATTGAATCTGGGCAGTTAGGTAGAGGCCGGGGTTTATTCGTTATTACTTTCTTAACGTGTCCGAACCGAAATTAGTGGATCTAGAAAAATCAGGATTGGAAGGGATTTGAACCCACGAAGAGGTTGCGTCTTCAACCTAAGTTAGTTTATATTTCATTATAGTATTATATACCATATAATGCTACAATATGACATGTCCGAGCCTACAACACGTTGCTCCAAAATGTTGCGGCCTTGATGACCTTGTCCATTGGCTTAGTAAAGATCCGCGTGGGACACGGCTTCTTCAAACCTTGGGCGGACACGAAGGTGGTTGTCTTCATGCAGTTGCCCACATTTGCAGATCCTGATTCTATACCAACCTCCTCCCCCTTCACAGGTCTCGTGACGTTTGACCCTCGTTCTTAGCCTCATGAGGCTCCGCGGGGTGGGGTAGAGCAGCTAGCAATTTCTTCCTTGATGTTTTTGCATTAAAAAAATCATTCTCCGTTAAACTCGAAATTGAACAAGTATCGCAGAAGGAGGAGTTGTTTATAAATTGATCGCCAAAAACGACAAAGGTGAAACAACTTTCCAGACTGTTGTGCTTACGGAAGTACCTGAAGAAAAGGATGAGAAGATACAAATAGCACAAGGCATTACATCCATTGAAGTTGAAGAAGGCAAATCACCTAGATTCTCTTGCGTTCTTAAGTCGTCTGATAAAAACATTAAAGTAACCTGGTATAAAAACTCTACAAGCATTGCCCTGCTGTGGTTTAATTCGTTGTATAATACTAATGAAGGGCACAATCGACAGTTGTATATGTTTAAAGTTCCTCCTGAATATACATATATAAAATATATAAAACTGGTTGAAATAGCGTATAATTAACAATTTATTGTAATAAAGTTTCATGCAGCAAGGAACAACGCTCCCGGGCGATGTGTTGATAGTTACGGCTTTCATTTCTTACGTTGGTTGCTTTACGAAACAATATCGACTTGACCTTCTCCAGAAAATGTGGCTACCCTTTCTTAAAACTCTGGAGGTAACCAAAAGCTAGCTTCTAGTGCAGTTCATCATAATTATCCATATTTCACATGCCTAGTCTCATAGTTTCATATCAAGCTTCCTCGCAAACTTTCTTCCGTATTTCATACACTGTAGTTTTGTTGCAATTTATATTTGATTGAAAAATTGTAGGGAATTTCCCCATTCATGGCGTAAGGCTGAAGAGCAGAAGTTTTGGTCAGGCTAAAAATGCAAAGGGAGCGTAGTGTAATTGAGCTGGTTTTGAAATGGATTTCTAGGTGCGCATTCTTGTATTTATTTAATTTGTTGCAGCCTCCGATTCCAATCACGGAAGGCTTGGACCCCTTGTCTCTGTTGACAGACGATGCCCAAATTGCTCTGTGGAACAACGAAGGTCTTCCCAGTGACCGAATGTCTACTGAAAATGCAACAATTTTAACTAATTCAGATAGGTGGCCTCTTATGATTGATCCTCAGGTAAGCACCCCTTTGGGCTACTTTTACTGATATTCAGTCTATTTGTTTCCCAAATTAACTTGTAAACTGCAGTTGTAATAATTTTCTAATTATTGAGTTGGTTTAATAATGGACCGATAGGTTTGTATACTTTCAGTAAGATTTTAATTCATAACCCCATCCTGCTGATTTCAGCTTCAAGGTGTCAAGTGGATCAAACAGAAATATGATGATAATTTGAGGGTAATTCGCCTAGGACAAAGGGGATATTTGGATGTCATTGAAAAAGCTCTTAGCTCTGGAGCTACAATGTTGTTTGAAAATATCGGCGAAAATGTCGATCCCGTGTTGGATCCTCTGTTGGGAAGAAATCTCATCAAAAAGGGCAGGTAGGAATATATAAGAGGCAATATAGAAGGGACGTACGTATCTGATTACAGACTTAATCTTTTGGTTAAAGGTAGAGGCTTTAAAATATTTTGTAAACAAATGACGACTGAGTCTTTCTGACAAAATTAATAAATTGAATACTGAATTTGATTTGTACAAAAACGATTGATGTGGTAGTCCCGTGGAAGGAGTTCAAGAACTATGGCCAATTGGTGTTATTGAAGGCTACATGTATCGTATGTAGAGTAGCATTTCTGGTAATTTGACGGATATTTTTCACCGCTCTACAATTGATATTTTCTGTAAAAATCGACTTTGCATTTATATTTTAAAAAAGGCCAAGTGATGGGGAAGGTACACTCTTTAAGTGGTACAATGACATAGACCAATGCACTGGGACTTCTTTAATATTACGTCGAATTAAAATTGTTGCTTTTCCTGATTGCCTGTGTTTGATGACAATCGCCCATTTTTTTGTAAAAATGACGAGCTTATTCATATTTTGTGGGCGAAATAAGTATTCTTTTACAGAGCTATCAAAATAGGGGACAAAGAAGTCGAGTACCACCCTAACTTCCATCTGATTCTCCACACCAAACTTGCGAACCCGCACTATAAGCCAGAAATGCAGGCACAGACTACACTGATCAATTTCACTGTTACACGCGATGGCTTGGAAGACCAACTGCTGGCAGAGGTCGTAAAGGCTGAACGACCAGATCTGGAAGAATTGAAAGCCGATCTTACCAAGCAACAGAATGATTTTAAGATCATGCTGAAGAAATTGGAAGATGATTTGCTTTCACGTCTTTCTTCTGCTGGAGGTGGGTTCTGATTTGGTTGAATGAACGAAATTGAAATTTTTGGGTTAAGTGGCAATGTTCGTTTTTTGGTCTGTCCCCAGGGGCGTAAAGTTGGGGGGGGGGGCACGGTCCAGCTTGCCCCCCCCTCCAGCTCCTTTGAGGGCCAGCCTCGAGTAATGTAAGACGTGTTTCATGTTTCCCCGGGCCCCTTTGCAGTAATATGAATATAAGCACACCTTTGTTAGCTTTATAAAATCTACAGCTATACTTTACTACTATTAAAATGCGTAAAACCCTACTATTTTTCACTTATATCTTTAATTTTTCCTTATCCTGCCTGATGACGTCATATGGTATACTTAGTTTTTTCCCCCGCCATCATTCTAAAACTTTACGCCTCTGTCTGTAGTGGAGTGCAATTAGACAAAAAATTGGCAAAACCTCGGAATCCAGGGACAGTCCATGAATATTTATAAAAATTTTGAAAATGTGTTGTTAGTGGTATATAGAAAAATGTTTAAAAAAAAAATTTGCCCGCTCTCAATTTTTGCTACAGGGTGTGGCAGCATAACTTCCATTTTTTGTAATGCGCGCCATTCGGTCGGTGGATGTCGTGATGTTGTAGCGAAGTGTTAATGGTCTCGTTCGAGAGGTGGGACTATACACTTTTGTCTTAGGCGTACATAGTTCCGAAGATCAAAACATTTAGATCACGTCTCCCAATCTCGATACATTGAGTATTAGTGGAGCACTGTAAGTCAAAAAAATGGAAAAGCCTCGGAATTCATTAATGAAATGAATCAATGAATATTTATAAAAACTTTGAAAATGTGTTTTTTATTGAATATAGAAAAATGTTAAAAATTTTTTTGCCCCATCTCAATTTTTAACTACAGGGTGCGGCAAAACAACTTCCTGTTTTGTAATGCGTGCCATTCCGTCGGTTTTTGTCGTAACGGAGTGTTAGTGGTCTCGCTAGAGAGGCGGGATTATCCACTTTTGTCTTACATAGTTTTGAAGATCAAAACAATTGGATCACGTCTCCCAATCTCGATACAATGAGTATTAGTGGAGCGCCATGAGTAAAACAAAAATGGTAATGCCTCGGAATTCAGTCAATGTATATTTAAAAAAACTTTGAAAATGTGTTTTTAATCGTATATAGAAAAATGTTTAAAAAGACATTTTGCCCGCTCTCAATTTTAAACTACACGGTTGCCATTTTTTTTTTTACTCACGGCGCTCCACTAATACTCAATGTATCGAGATTGTGAGACGTGATCCAAATGTTTTGATCTTCAAAACTATGTAAGACGGATGTGTATAGTCCCACCTCTCGACGATACCAATAACACTCCGTTACGACAAAAACCGACTGAATGGCGCTCATTACAAAACAGGAAGTTGTTTTGCCGCACCCTGTAGTTAAAAATTGAGAAGGGTCAAATTTTCTTTTTTAACTTTTTTCTATATTCTATAAAAAACACATTTTCAAAGTTTTTATAAATATTCATTGACTGGCCCTGAATTCCGAGGCTTTTCCATTTTTTTGACTTACGGCGCTCCACTAATACTCAATATATCGAGATTGGGAGACGTGATCTAAATGTTTTGATCTTTGGAACTATGTACGCCTAAGACAAAAGTGTATAGTCCCACCCCTCGAACGAGACCATAAACACTTCGCTACGACATCCACCGACCGAATGGCGCGCATTACAAAAAGAGGAAGTTATGCGGCCACACCCTGTAGTTAAAAATTGAGAGCGGGGAAATTTTTTTTTTTAACTTTTTTCTATATACCACTAACACATTTTTAATTTTTTTATAAATATTCATGGACTGTCCCTGGATTCCGAGGTTTTTGTCTAATTGCACTCCACTACTGTCCCTATAAAGTTACATAGCTAAATCAAATTTATATTTTAGGAAATATCCTTGGAGACACGGCCTTGGTTGAAAATCTAGAAACAACCAAGAAAACAGCGGCTGAAATTGAGCATCGTGTTGCTGAAGCGAAAATTACATCTTTGAAAATTGATCAGGCCAGAGAGTACTACAGACCGGCTGCAGCACGGGCCAGCCTGCTATATTTTATATTGAATGACCTCAACACAATCAACCCGATTTACCAGTTCTCGCTTAAGGTAAAATGCTCAAACCTCGCATGCCTATTACTGCAGACACTGTTCAATGCTCAATGTTGTATAATAGTCATATTTTTCCATTAATTTTAAACTTTTAAATATTGCCTTTAGAGGCAATCGGAGGGGGAAAAGCCTTACAAGTGTACGAAATCAAATGTCTCATAAAATATTGATCGTAGAGCTGTCAAAAATATCACTTCACTTAGCTGAAATGCTCCTCTACATTTTGATACATAATATATACCTGTTTATAACACCGATTGAACACAACTTGATGGGTGCAAGAAATGGTTGGTGTCCAGAGGAAGGATTTCGAAAACCGTCGCAAATAATCATGTACCAAAATGTAGAGAAGTATTTCTTCTAAGAAGGTGCGACATTTTTATGGATGTTTCCTATGAAATTCGACTTTGTACAAAAAGCGCGTAATGGGGTAATCTGATTTGCTCTTAAGGCCCTACGGTACACACGGACGATTCTCGCAGTCGCGATTTACCGACGTCTTTTTTCTATTGTAGCCATAGGGCTAGCAGAAAATATCTTGACGATTTCGGAGGAAGCTGGCGTGAAGCCGACCGCACGAAAGTGCACGGTTTTCCCCTAGACACGCCATATCATAGAAATCTTCTGGATTAGACTCTGTCGTTTTGCACTGACTATTCACCAAGCCCTATCGCTCCAATGGAAAAGACTGGAAAATCGTGACGGCGAGAATCGTCCATGTGCACCGGGTCTAAATGTTTGAAAAATCATGCTACATGTCAGAATTTATTGCAGGCGTTCAGTGTGGTGTTTCAAAAGGCTATCGAAAAAGCAGTAAAAGCAGAAGATGTCACAGTCCGTGTAAATAACCTGATCAGCTGCATTACTTATTCAGTGTTTCAGTATACTACCAGAGGGCTGTTTGAGTGTGACAAGCTGATTTTCACATCGCAGATGGCCTTTCAGGTACTGAACATACAGTATAGAGCAATGCATTGTAATCTGCATTGTATGCCTTGATTTTTATTATGCTGCGAAATTGTTAGTATGTACAATATATTACAAATAAAAATTTAATCTAATGCTTTACTCTCATATAACTGACATTTTATGTGGAAAATATAAATTCCGAACTTCGGTTCAACTAAATAGCTACTCTTGCTTCCCTCTTCTATTGTAATCAATAGATAGCATGAGATAATATATTATTAAACTTGTTGACTGCTATCTTACTCAGATTCTGCTGGCAAATGAAGAAATTCTTCCTCCTGAGTTGGATTTTCTACTTCGGTTTCCCATCACTCCTCATGTCACCAGTCCGGTTGACTTTTTATCAAATACAAGTTGGGGAGGAGTCAGGACTCTGTCGCAGAAAGATGAATTCAGGTAGGAGAACTGTGTGAACTTCTTTAATGGCACTTCCTACTTCAATTAATCAATCAATCAATCAATCAAAAGGTGTATTAGAAAAATACAAATACACAATACTGTAGGGCCAGAAGGCCCATAAGAGACTAAAAAATAAATAAATAAATAAATTAACAACAAAATTTTAAACCCTTGAAAAAAAACGACTAACATTTACTTATTTTACTTACGTGCTAATAACAGGTCCACAGAAAAAATTCTTTTTAATCCATAATTTGAAACAAAGATTCCACCTCTTCCCGTCCAATCAGCCATTCCCGAATAAATTTTGAAAATTTATTTGTGGTCAGAGATCCAGGCCGTAATTTTAGTTGATTAAATGTCTTTGGCGCTAGGTATACTTCTCCTAGGGAACGTTTTACAGTTTTGTAGCTTTCCGCTTTGCTAATGATGGCGCCCACCTGTGGTTCTTACATGCATAAGTCTACTTTTTTTTCAATTTACACTTGAGTATGTCGTTACAGAAATCTTGACAGAGACATCGAGAGCTCCTCAAAACGCTGGAAGAAGTTTGTAGAATCGGACTGCCCAGAAAGAGAGAAATTGCCACAGGAGTGGAAGAACAAAACGGCACTGCAAAGGCTGTGCATGATGCGAGCATTGAGACCTGACAGGTGAAGCATATAGTGCCAAGAATATCCCCAATAATAATTGAAAATTGAAATAAAAAGAAAAAGTAAATCAGTAAATACAAATATAATGACATTTTGTTTATTTATTTACTTTCTACTTCCATTTTCTTTACTTTTCCCGCATTACCTCATAGGCATAGGATTATGATAGTATTGGTCATCAATATTAAAAATTTGAAAAATTTAACTAAGCATTGCTATAACGAGCTTCAATACCCAGCGGAACCATTGTGCCAAAGGCCATCCCCTCTTGTAATGAGCACCTCTATATATAGAAGCATTGATGAGTATCTAATAGGCCTAATTATTAGCATCTGTTTCAGGATGACTTATGCTGTGGCAGTGTTTATTGAAGAAAAGCTTGGCTCTAAATACACTGAAGGAAAAGGTGTTGAGTTCAGCGTGTCGTTTCAAGAGGCTAGCCCAAGTACACCTATTTTCTTTATTCTTTCTCCTGGTGTCAACCCTTTAAAGGTAGTAACCACAGTGTAAAATACATAATTTAGAAAGTTCATTTATAGTTAAGGAGACAGGAAAATTTCTGTGTATCTCCCCTATAGCGTTGTCATTTTGAATCCGATAATATTAGTTACTTTTATACTAGTACTGTTGTGTATCTATTATGCTAAAATGATTTCAGGATGTCGAGGAACTGGGGCGCAAACTTGGTTACACAATTGATAATGAAAAGTTCCATAATGTGTCATTAGGCCAGGGCCAGGAAGTCGTTGCTGAAGAAGCTATGGATACGGCCGCGAAGAATGGTCATTGGGTCGTCCTGCAGAATATCCACTTGGTCAAAACATGGTTGCCGCTACTAGAAAAGAAAGTGGAGTTGTCCAGTGAAGGCTCACACCCTGACTACAGGGTGTTCCTCAGCGCTGAACCAGCAGCAACTGCTAGTGCTCACATCATTCCACAGGTTATTAATCAGTTTCATTTTTGTCCGTTGTAACTTCGGTCATCATTACCATTATCACAGCTGTTGTAAAATTCGTTGTAGGGCATCCTCGAGTCTTCTATCAAAATCACCAATGAACCACCGACTGGAATGCAGGCCAACTTGCATAAAGCTCTTGACAACTTCAATCAAGAAACTCTGGAAATGTGCGGGAAAGAAGCGGAATTTAAAGCGATTCTCTTCTCCCTTTGCTACTTCCATGCCGTTGTTGCAGAGAGAAGGAAGTTCGGACCACAGGGCTGGAACCGGGTTTATCCCTTTAATGTTGGTAGGGTACTCTAGCTATCGCATTGTGATACTATCTTTCCTTTGGAAACATTATCGCGGGTCTACTGTGCATGGATGAACAAACTAGGTAGATCTGCGATTGGCTACTTTGTTTGTTTGTTTGTGAAGGTGGACCTGTGCGCCGAGGCATAGAGCTTGGACTATAGACAGGGAACTCTGGTTTGTCCAACGATTTGAGGGTATTCGATCACTCCAATTTATTATGTTTCGGTAATTATAAGGGCCACGACGCCGGTCCTCTTTACAGGGTTCACTTAGTGTTTTGTATATTGTTTTTGTAAAGATGGAAATAAACTATTCAGTGATTGTAATATGTTTTTTAAATTAATAAATACTCATACTCATACTCTAGTCAGTCTGGCCTTATACGATAGATGAAGCAATTTGGTTCATTCCATGCAATGTTTGAAATCATCAAGCCTTGAATTTCCTCGTAACATGTTTCTTTTCTCGTTTAGGAGACCTGAATATCAGTGTAAGTGTATTGTACAACTACCTAGAAGCTAATAGCAAAGTCCCGTGGGAGGACCTGCGGTACCTTTTTGGCGAAATCATGTACGGTGGCCATATTACTGATGACTGGGACAGACGGCTCTGTATATCATACCTCGAAGAACTAATGCAGCCAGACCTAGTAAGTGAAAGTTTTAGGCGACACACACTCAGATAAAACTATTTAGTACCTTTAGAATGAAAGAAAGAAATTTGTCCTGCGCTTTGTCCTGAGCCAATATAATTTAAATACTGTGCTATAATGTCTTTTAGGTAGACGGTGAATTGTACCTCGCACCAGGCTTCCCAGCCCCCCCTAATCTCGACTATCCGGGGTTTCATAGTTACATCGATGAAGCAATGCCACCTGAAAGTCCATATCTGTATGGATTGCATCCGAACGCTGAAATTGGGTTTCTCACAACTACAGCTGAAAATTTGTTCCGCACAGTTTTCGAAATGCAGCCCAGAGATGCAGGAGCCAGCTCTGGGGCAACCGTTACTAGGGAAGACAAGGTGATTATTACTTCAATCCGTAATGTACTGTAATAAGATAGTCCTGCTGACAAAATTATTTATATATTTACCAGTTATAGCCCGAGTCATCCTGAGAATCGATATTCTTAAAGAAAAGACAATATTGACTTCATGGATAAACCCTAGACAGAACGGGACAAATCCAAACAAAGATAAACATCATAGCGCGATCGATTCGATTAATTCGATACCCAGTCTCAACAACTCTATATATCCCGTTCACTCTCAGCACCTTTGCTGCCTTTGCCGTTGCCAGTTTAGTTAATGCTCGGTGACCATTTTTTTTTAAATACATTATATCTTTGTCGATATTACATAGAAAAATAAAAAAACACGACCGGTTTCGACCTTATGTCATCGTCATGTTCCTTTATCATTTGACATCATATTTACCTAGCGTAATTTACGTGTTGCTTCAGGTAAAGCAAATATTAGATGAAATCGTGGAAAAATTACCTGAGGAGTTTAATATGTTGGAAATTATGGGGAAGGTCGAAGAAAGGACACCTTATGTGATCGTTGCGTTCCAAGAATGCGAACGCATGAATTTTCTCACGGGGGAAATGAAGCGGTCCTTAAAAGAACTCGACCTTGGCCTTAAGGTAACAACAGAGCACTTATACAAGTAGTGCACAATATACCATAGGTCAATCTTTGGATTACATTTTAAATATTTAGTGAAATAGATTTCAGTTTTTTTTAGAATTACCTACATTTAAAACTATACTTCCCTTAACTTATTAATGCGGTTAAGCAAGTAGCTTTAAGTCATAGTCGGCTCATTGTAGTATGTATTACCTAATATTGGTTCTGTGAAAATATTTATATTTAATCTCAACTAAGTAATTCATCTCCACTATGCAAATAAATGCAAAGCTTGTGTCTGATTGACTACCTTTATTTTGTGAATGACAGGGTGAATTGACAATTACTTCAGACATGGAAGAACTTGAGAACGCGTTGTTTTTGGATCAAGTCCCTATTATTTGGACCCAGCGCGCTTATCCCTCTCTCCTGGGTCTCACACCATGGTTTGCGGATTTACTTCTTCGCCTAAGAGAACTTGAAACTTGGGCTAGTGATTTTGTTGTGAGTATGTTTAGCCTATTTATTCTTACCAAGCGAAATTCTGTGTTAGCAATAGCAATATTTGTGGTGATGGGCACACTAGCGCCAACTTAATACTAACATATAACTGAGCTTGGTACTCATGTCAAAAATATTACAAAAGAACCGGTCCGAGTTTACTCGAACATGCTTTCCAATTTATCAATTAGTAGAGAAAATGAGTAATTTCAAGGTAAATAATTTTCCCTATGGTTAAATTTCGGATATCTGGGGGAGGGGGGGGGGGGTTGTCCACCTGACGTCACTGGAGATACATTCTAGATAGGTCAGACCAACACATTACCACACAGTTATAATGGCAGGGCACGCAATGCATTAGAGCGTGAATTTTCTATCATGAAAAAAAAAAAAAAAAAATGATTTTACACAAAACCAAATAGTTTTTGGGAAAGCAACTGGGCAGGTTTCGTTACTCAATTCAACACCTAAAACATGCCTGAAGGTAGAAATCATCAATAGAAAGGTTTCGCAGAAAAATTATTTTAATATTTAGTCATTTTTCATTAAAATTTAGTTATTTTTATTTTTTACCCCCAGAAGACAGACATGTTGTAAAAACCACTTTTGTGTTCCTGGGACCTCAAAACGTGTAAATCCGTTGAAGTCTCGGAGTCGAAAATTTTGACCAACACAAAACTTTCCTTATACTACGTATAAATTGGAAAGTAATAATAATAAACACTGTAGTGGCTTGTTTGAAAAACGTAACACATAATATTGTGATTTATGCGTGGTACTAGGAGCAAATAATTCCCACCGGCGGTGCTATGCAGTCTTTAATTTTAGAGTGTGCAGGTTAGCCAATAAGTTAAATAAACGTAGCTTGTGGATTAGAATAAAAAACTAAAATTGGCTTACAGCTTCCATCTTCCGTTTGGCTTGCTGGCTTCTTCAATCCGCAAAGCTTCCTGACGGCCATCATGCAGAGTACTGCGCGGAAAAATGAACTTCCCCTCGACAAAATGTGTCTTCAATGCGATGTTACCAAAAAACAGAAAGAAGACTTTACGTAAGTGCAGTTGGTACTTACTTTTTACATATTCGGAGGCTTTTATTATCAATGTTAACTGTTTTGTTTAGGCAAAATAAAAGTTTTGTCTTGCAGAGGCTAATTGGAAAAGGTATGTATCCGTCTGGATAGGGCTCTTTATGTACGGGTATTCTCACTACGACATAACGTGCTTCTTTTCGAGGCCTTGCGAGTTGCGAGTCTTGGATAGAAATGAAGCCTTTTCTTATATCATATTAAATGTTCTTCTCTAATCGCTAATTATATAACTTTAAAATACAATTTCCAGTTCCCAACTTCCTTTAAATGCAGAATATATACAGTATGTGACAAATTACAAGCTTTCGTTACAGAGCGGCTCCACGAGAAGGCGCTTACATCCATGGGCTATTTATTGAAGGAGCAAGGTGGGACATAGCCCAAGGTGTCATTATGGACTCTAGGCTCAAAGAACTCTTTCCAACAATGCCTGTCATCAATATTCGGGTAAGTACCTTGTTGCAAGGCGTAACAAAAATTGTGCAAAGAATATTTTTACAGTGTTGCATAGGATCAAAACATTCCATGTCCATACTTTTCTCATTTTGCGTGGACTACAATAAATGTTTTTTTTTGCTTTCTACTAGGTAGCCTACCTTCAACCTACAGTATTTTCCTTTAAATTAAAATCAGAATTTAGAAAATTTGCATTTTCTTTCAAATATTTAAGTATGCTATATGGAGATTTTGAAGTTAGAATAAGTTATATAATTAATATATACCTACTGTATCCTACATCCTGTGGTTGGAAGAAAAATGTGGTGTGGCGCCTTCTCTTGTTGGGCGGCGCCCAGATGTGCTCTGGTATAGGTCTCGCCCACTGTGTATCAAGAAACCTTCTATTTTGAGTGAGTCTATTTCTTCAAAACAGATCCACGGGCCATTGTTTACTGTTAAATATGAATCTTCCCACGACCTACAACTTTTCACTTCAATTCGTTGGTAATACAATATAAAGTTTCACTGTTGGGCGCAATGGGAGTCGATATGAAATCAGTTTGATCCTAGTGGGCTAGCTTCATATTTTTAGGTGCTGGGGTTATCAAGAGAAGTTCTGTAGGTAGGTAGCGTAGTAACAAGCATTTGACCAAACCACACTAAGTAGTTCGTCTCTAGGCTAGTACAACCCACAGAATACTATAATATATACAACCAATAGCCTAGCTTATATATACAGAAAAAGACTTACGCATCGGTTGTTCTTTTTAACAGGCAATTACTCAAGATAAGCAAGATCTGAGGAATATGTACGAATGCCCAGTCTACAAAACAAGGATGAGGGGCCCAACATACGTCTGGACCTTTAATTTGAAATCCAAAGACAAACCAGCGAAATGGGTGTTAGCTGGAGTCGCTCTCTTACTGCAGACTTAAGCCTAAATAGATTTTATTTGTGAAAGTATTTCAATTAAATTCATCTTAATCTAATTTTTATAGCTTAGTGACTTTCTTGGCTCAAATGTTTCTATTTTTGTATCGTCTAGTTATAACCTACTGTTGCAATAAGCTATGCCTAAATGCAGGATGAAATGTCTAAATTTGTAGCTGAGAAACAGTGGAATAATCACCACATCCAACATCCACTGTAAGCTGTCACGAAAAGGCGAGAAAGTCAACCCTTACGTTGCAAGCCATTGAAATAAAGCCCATGAGAACGTCGTGTTTTTTGCCTTCTATGCAATTTAAATTTGCCCGGGAAAACTATTTAACGTGGCATTAGCTTTAATGGTTTCAACTTTCAAGGTCATCATGGATGGATGTTTACAGTTTTAGTTTCAAGTTTGTTGTCGTCGTTTATTAGAAGTAAAATAAAACTTTTGATGAACTAATTTCCTGAGAAGGGAGACTTCAGTTGTAAATCCTTTTAGAAATTGCCTGGAATTCCGTTAAAGATGGCTTGGAGTCCGTATCAAATATTTTTAGCTGTGCTTCTAGTAATCACTGGGTCCTTAAATACCTTGACAACAAAGTAAGTTATCACTTTTTTGTTACGTTAAAATATAGATTCAGAACCCATATAAATACATTAGCGTCAAGCACAGCGCAGGAATTAAGTCAAAGAAAAGAAAGTGGCTTCGCTTTGGATGTCTCTGGGTTATTATATTTCAAAAGTTTTAGGCAACTACATTAGTCATCAATATTGACAGGACTTGTACTATGACAATCATGGGTTGACTGGAGATAAGGAAGTACAACTGGGCAAGTAGGCTTTCCTGATTCACGCTACACGCTGAACAACAGAATATTAGTGCGGGTCTGTGGCTGGCTAGCCATTGGCGATTAGCTTAACTTGTGGCAAAACGGTGCTTCTTGTTATAAATAAATATTGACGTTTATGTTCTATTACTAAGCCAACCTAGCGAAGTTAGGGCTATAAAGCCCTCTGCGACAATAAACTAGGACGACCTGGGACCGCCTGCTTTACAGGCCCTCTGAACCATGGCCAGAAAATGTAGCAAGTGTGGAACTCGAACCTACAGCCTTTTGGGTGAAAGCACCACTACTGTACTGTAGTTAATGGTCTCAATGACCTTGTACATGCCAAAGATTACCCAAACCTGACAAGGAAAGCAAAACACAGTTCAGCTGGCTGAGCTAAGAAAAGGATAACTTGAAAATGGTCGAAGTCCCACTAGCCTTTCATTTAGGAAAAAGTTGTAATAATACTCAGCAGGAGACACAATATGCCGTAAGGGTACTCCAAAATAAGAAAAAATACCTTGACCGTTAGATAATTAGAACACGGTAGCACGATTGTTCCTAGCTCTCAATAACGCACCTATTAGTCGAATAGAATGGGAAGTCATTAACAGTCATGCATGCTGCTAAGAGTTCACAGGAGACTCTGTGGCCGAGGAAAATGATTCTACTAATGAGTGTAGGCCTACCGAGTAATGGGCTCCTCCGCTTTAATGACACAAAAAACATATTTGCAAACCGTGCAATAGGGTTTTCTTAACCTATCATAATTTATGATTAATTGACATGTATGCTATTTTTATGCAGGTGGGCAGACAAGATTGACTCGGTTTCTAGCGATGGAAAATCACGCCCTTTCAGTCATCCTTTCACTCAGTCGTTATTTATGTTCCTCGGAGAAATGTTTTGTTGGGTTACTTTCAAACTATTGCTATGTCATTACCAAAGAAGAAATGATGAGAGTCATCAGCTCGTGAAGGGCAATCGCGCCTTTCGAGTGTCCATCTTTTTCATACCTGCCATGTGTGACATGATTGCCACGTCAATGATGTATGTAGGTCTCACGCTTACGTATCCTTCCTCTTTCCAAATGCTGCGAGGTAAGAAAACGATCGAAAGAAGCTTGATTAGTGGTAACATACCACGTGATAAGGATAGTCAACATTATTAGCCTTTCTATTTTTAATCATCAAATTTAAATTGACTTAGGCAATTTCCTCGTTAAAACCGAAATTAGAGAATCAAGAAAAATCTGGATTGGCCGGATTCAAACCCACGATCTATGTCTTGCCGGGGCAACGAGTTACCACTACACCACAAGACGTCTTTTCAATCTAAGTCAATTTAAAATTTATAATTAAATAAAGCATTGCCTTTATGCAAGATTCGGTACGAGTGAACCCGTACATATTTCCTATATTTCAATTAGTGTAGGTACCGTGTGGAACAAATGATGAGGATGCTGCGGAGGGCATGTGGCGTAACATTGAATGACAGGTACAGAAACGAGGACATTCGGGAAGAATTGCGAACAACGGACGTGGGGCAAAAACTAAGAGGGAAGAGGCTCAGCTGGTGGGGACATGTGCAGAGGAGAGAGGCATCAGCGCTTATACGCAGAGTGGGATAGGCGATGGTACCTGGCCGCCGAGCACTTGGGCGCCCAATGCTCACCCTGGAGAGGAAAATTATAAGCGAACTGCAAGAAACCGGGCTCACAATGGAGGACGCGCAAGACAGAACAGTCTGGAAACGCCGCAGCTCTGCCGCCCACCCTCCATGAGGAAATGGCGCGGAAAAAAAATAACGTAATAACCCGTTGTTAAATATCGGCTGCCTATGGATATTTCCTATCCTGAATCATTCGGTTGGTTGATAAGACTGTGGCATAGTATATATATAATTAGTACGACTATATTGTATGTGAACTGAAACGAAATCATCGGAATCGTATTTGAGAAGAAAAAATACAGTCGTTTTTGGGGTTTCTTGGGGTATAAACCCCCACAAAATCAAATAAATTGAAAGGTAAATAATTGTGCTGTGCTGACCTGTCTCAACTCTTAGGCGGCTATTCCACCGACGTCGTTTTTCATTGTGCATGTGCATGACGTGGCAGCAGACATCATTAATAAGTCTCTACCATATTATAACTTAATTTATAATAGATAAGTTAAGTATCTACATAATAGTCTCCTTAAAATATGGTAGAGGCTTATTAATGTTATCTGCTGCCACGTCATGCACATTCACATTGAAAAACGACGTCGGTGGAATAGCCGCCTTAACAATACAAATATTGTCGCAGTGCATGATAAAGAGGATCGAGTCAAGTCTGTACAGGGCGGGTTTGTGGCATTGTGGAAACACGATACCTAGACAAGGGTGTGACAGTGGGCTCAAATCCCGCCAAGTCCAGGTCTTTCTTGATTCGATAGTTTTGTTTATATTTTTTTATGAATTTTCTAATGGAGAAGCGTGATTTCTGGTTTCGTTAAATTTGAAATTAAATTAAAAATAAAAATACTTGCAAAGCACCCGAATTAAAATCTTATTCAGAAGCTTCAGAAACATTCTGAAATCTGAATGCGCCTCGATTGAGATAGAACACTGACTAAAAAAGTTTTAATTTTGCAGGGGCTTTAATTCCTTTTGTCGCCCTACTCTCGGTTGGATTTCTGAACAGGAAAATCAATAGTCGGGAATGGATTGGCATTGGCATTATTGTTACTGGGCTGATCATCGTTGGGTTAGCTGACTTTGTTAATAAAAATGAAACGAAAGACTTCAACAGCCTCATCACTGGTAAGCATATTAAACCAATAGAGTCGTTGTTTTACAAGCTGAACTTCAGCTTAAAGCTGCTCAAGTAACGGATACATACTCTACTGTTCTACCTTGTTAGCACCCCCTATGGGTACCAAGTGACTTTCAATGTATACATAACACCATCTCTGTAGATTCCACTTGAAGCACTTCCTACGGAGCCACCGAGGTATAACCTTCGAAATCCGCGCAACGCCACTGACGATGTCGACCGCAGCTGTTGACGAAACGAAACGAAAGTTCACTTTCCTGTCGACCACGTTTCTTCATCTGACTCCGGCCGTGAAAGCCTTTGCAGTTACAATCACTGTCGTTTGCACGATTTTAGCTTGAGCATGGATTCAACTTTGGAACGTACATAGATCCAAACCTTCGTGTTTGCTATGATAACTAACTTCCTTTGATAAGAATGAGGGGATTATAGTGAATTCCAAACCATTTGGCTACACATGAGTAATTATGTCAAATTAGACAGAGGTGAATAGGAGGTGAAATGGGACCCGTGACTTTCTTTACAACGGGGGTGGAGCATTAGGGACATCACATTGGTCGGACTGCATATCAAGTACCGATGAGAAGCACTGTTTTTCCACAAGCTATGGCCAATGGCGGATGCGTAATGTACAGTAGATAGAAAGGGTATTTTTGAGTTTACTATTAATCTAGCCTATTCAGGTAAACTTTTACATTAAGAACTACGTGGGTCCTGGCTCTCGGGTCAGGAAACTTTCGTATACAACTGCGGCAGACATCTTAATTCTAACATGGACGGGTTTCGTGTCTAATATTCGTGTTCTAATATTACTATATTTTAAGAAAATCAGTGCTAATTGATCTCTGTAGCTTAACCTGCCTGTACCAACATAGGTCACGTCCTCTCTTTTGTATCGGTTTATCTGGTGATCCCAACGCGCCTTTTTGGCACCGGCTTAGTAAAATGTGTAATGTTTTTTTGATAAATACACGCATTATTATTATTATTATTATTATTATCTTACTCTATGCTCTTAAATAATTTGAACTTTTAGGTGATCTTCTCATCATAATGGCTCAGATAGTTTCTGCCGTGCAGATAGTTAGTGAAGAACACTTCGTGGCGGGACAGGACGTCCCTCCTCTGCAAGCTGTTGGTTGGGAGGGAATATTTGGATTTATTGTCTTAGGACTTCTTCATATTCCGATGTATTTTCTTTATATTGGACCACCCTTCAGTAATAATCCGAATGGCAGCGTTGAAGACTTCGTCGATTTCATTGTTCAAATTTCTAACAATAGGCTTCTTCTCCTCCCTTTGCTTGGTAAGTTAGATATTCTGAGTTATGTGTATTTCAAACCCGGATTTATCAATGCAAAGTGATTACTTTAGTATTCTAGGCATATTGTCCACAAAAGTAATACTACAGTCCCATACATATTCGTGTCAAACTACGAATTAAAAATGGGTAAGTTGGCAATTTACACTCATTGTATAGCTGGAACATAGGACATAGTCTGGTTCATAAAAGTTCAACTCAAGATGGCTTGGCCACGTCGTAAGAATGTCAAACGACCTCATACCGAAAAAGATGTACAAAGCAAGCATGATCGGAAGACGATTGGCCGGACGTCCTCGTAAACGCTGGGAGTATGAGTTGAAAACTGGCCTTCGCGAGTTGGGAGTCCTTAGATGGTGGAGCGAGATGACTGGAAGAGTGTTGTCGAGCAGGCCAAGGCTCATCAAGGGCTGTAGAGCCCGAAGGAAAAGTATAGCTGGAAAAATTAATATTTACTAACTAACGTGCGTAATCTAGTTAATTAAATAAATAAACCATCATATTATTTTATTTGCAGGCACAGTAATTTCGATTGCATTCTTCAATTTCGCGGGGATTAGCGTGACCAAAGAAATCTCAGCAGCTACCAGAACTGTCTTGGACAGCGTACGAACTCTTTTTATCTGGATAGTATCAGTTGCCGTGGGATGGCAACCTTTTTCAAGTATCCAGGTAATCCAAATTTTTAATCCCTCCGCTGAGCGGTTTTGTAATGAAATAAGTTGCTGCCTAGACCAAAGTAAATATACGGAGTATTTTATACTTCTCTTAGAACCCCAATATTTGTTAATGTGATTATTATTAGATATATAGGAAATTGTCGATGTTTCCAGATCGTTGGGTTCGCGGTGCTGCTTTTGGGAATGTGTTGCTACAATGATATCTTCGTGACTCGGATTATCCGCCGCTTGAGTTCCATCGGCAGTGGGCGACGATCATCGAGACGAGACATCCTTGTAGATCAAGCCGCAGATGACATTGGTGCGTAGTGCCAGTTATAACTGATTGAATTTTAAGCTGATATTTATTGGTAACTGAAATTAGAGGATAAAGAAAAACTGGACTTGGCGGGATTCGAACCCACGATCTACGCCTAACTGGGGCCTCGTCTTAACCGCTCGACCACAAGCTATTCAGTTATAACATGGAGGTTGCCTCTTCAACCAAAAGTTAATTTAAAAATCAGTGTTATATACTCCATATAATACTGCAATAAAGTTTATTGGTAACTCTGGGTGTATAAAATATAAAACCAAGTTTTATTTTATTCTATACATTGGTAATAGTTATCAAGGCTTATTGTTTTCCTATTTTATACGTTAGTATAAGGAAAGCTTTGTGATGGTCGAAAATGTCTATTTCAAGGGACATGTTTTGAGGTCACAGGGACTAAAAAAAGCGTTTTTACGAATCGTCTGTCTGTCGCTCAGAAACGCGATTCGGGGTCACACTACTCGATAGAATGTGATGAAATTCGACATGTAGGTTCACAAAAATATTGCCCAGGGGTAGTTTTAATTTTTTTGATTTATTTTGGGTTTGGTTTTGGAAATAGTCTTCGATATTTCAGTATACGATAATATTAGTATGTCGCCTCAGAAACAAAGGTTTGCAGCAAAAACAATGTAACCTCGAATCTCCTATCTCTCTTACCTATTTTGTTTGTTATTTTAATTTTTTGAAAAGTACCAAAATAAAATTAATTAATTAATAACCTGGTCCATGCTGAGAAGACCCACAGTATGTCTTAGTGGCGTTGCCTATATTTAAAATATTTTTGGGAGTGGCCGTGACTAGATTGTGACTAGATTGTTTCAACTTCTTGACACGGGCATAGGACCGAGACGACGTTGAATTTTACCAACTACACCACTTACCGCACACTGTTGACCTGAACATCTATTAGATCTGGCAAATTTTGCATTACAACAACTCACATTCGTTGATTTCTTATTCATTTTCCCGAAGTCGAAGTGTGGAAATGTAAGTTTGGTCTATGCCACAATTTCTACCTGTTCTTATAATATTTAGGGCAAAGTATTTTCTTATGTTAAATGTAATTTGATGAATGTTTTACAACCGTAATTCAGTGTTATAATATTATATAGGCTACCATATAATACTGCAATATAGTGATAAATAAACTAAGTTAAAGGATATATAAAAACTGGACTTGGCGGGACTCGAACCCACGATCTACGCCTAACCGGGGCGTCGTCTTAACCGCTCGACCACAAGCCCACACAAGCACAGCTGATGTATATCCTCTACTTATAATATGCTCTTATTGACATGATTCGTAATGTTAGACAGGTTAGTACAGCGACACTACTATCTAACCGAACAAGCCTGTGAGCTTACTTTTAATGCCAGAACAGCAATGCTTTTTACACATTGTATTGCAGTATTATATGGGGTATATAACACTGACATTAAATTAACTTTCGGTTGAAGTTATAAACGAAATTAAAGGATATATAAAAACTGGACTTGGCGGGACTCGAACCCACGATCTACGCCTAACCGGGGCGTCGTCTTAACCGCTCGACCACAAGCACAGCTGATGTAGAGATAAGTAGAGTCCAGTTTTTATATATCCTTTAATTTCGTTTATAACTTCAACCAAATGTTAATTTAATGTCATTGTTATATACTCCATATAATACTAGAATATAATGGTGATAAATGATAAACCATTATTGAAAATAACACCGAGAAAGCAGTTATGGTGGTATTATTTCGCTGATCAAATTTGACATATAATTTAAAGTTTAAAAAGAAAGAGATTAAAAAGTTTGCATAGCCTAACAATAACAGGCGTAATACTGTATAACCTTTGCTACAATGAATTGACCTGGTACTTGACTGAATTCTTAATCATAAGTAAATTACATATTATTTTATTGTGATTCATCCGTATTTGTATAGCCTTGTGTAATATGATATAGCCTATAGATATTTAGTTAATACTTACTTACATAACGTGTCCGGGCCTAGGATGGCCTTGTCATTGGCATCTGAGAGGTCTGTCTGGGACACAGCTTCTTCTAGTCTCGGGCAAACCAGGTGGCCGTCGTCTTATTGTTGTCCGCATTTGCAAGTCCCCACCTACACAAGTTCGCGCGACATCTTGTAACCCCCGCTCTTAGACTATTGAGGAATCCGCCATTTAGGGTACGGTAGTTGAGGCGCTATTTCTTCCTGGAGGCTGGATGTTTGGCTGGAGTTAGGTATATTTAGTTACGGTAATTACTGAGGTTCCTAATCGGGCGTGGGCCTATTCGATTAATACTACGTTACGTACTGAAATTGAGCTGAGTGGGGCACAATAATATTTTAGTTTGGATAATTATTATTCACTCGGTTATTAGACCCCGTATTGTTGTTACCTATTGCTATGTTAGACCCTTGTAGGGCTTAGGCTAATAATTATATTATCCCCATAGTGGCTACTCTTGCAGCATTTCGGATTTGGGGAGATTGTATTAAACATGGTAACACCAATCACGAGCATTGGTTGAGGGACAGTGGTTCAATGCCAGTCAAACACAGACAAGGACATGGACATTGCTTCGACCTCAGGTCGTTGCCCTTCGTATAGCGGGAAGACCGCCATGTCGCCGAGAGAAGAAACAGCAGCTTTAGCATAACGTTGCAGTTCCTAATTCCTCGTTTAAATAATCTGATATTATATGCATAATGATTAACTTTCCTTTAATTTAATTTCATTTAAAGCGAATATTCGTTTTAAATATAAAAAAAGCAAAATTTCGCAAAACTTTATATTTATTTGAATTTAGGCGGAAAATAGATGCGAGTGTCATCATCCAACATTCCAAGTTCAATGTTGGCAACTCTGTGTGAAATCGGCTTTCAAGTTTCAGAACATGGCAGACTGATTACTGCATGAACGCGGGCTGAATTTTTGTAAGTATTTTAGTAAAATGTTAGCATTAATCTGGTTATTTTACTGTTCTTTAGTGTCAAAAAATATTCTCCAATAAAATTAGACAGTTTTGACAGCAACGTCATGTGCTATTCATTGCAAATTGTTGTAAAAATGTCTTGTGTTAAGATGATGGTTTTTCGTGTAGGTCAAAGATTCTTGGAATAGTGAACGTCACGTCACACTTTATCCACGTGAGTTGCATTCTTGCTAATGGTCTATTAACAGTAGTTAATACGGGAAGTCAACTATTTCTTCTTAATTAACTTCATTTTCTACCATATCAAAGTAAATTTTTATGAGTCACGCCCTCATGTCCCAAACACAATTTACGGCTGTTTCTTGTGATGAAAAGTGAAATATTTTCTTAACACCTTGCATGATGCAAAGATTAAGAATGCGGGTTATGTCATGAATATAGACCAAACATGACAGACGTATCATTTTCCAGATGAATGGCTTCAAGGTTATTTAAATTTAACTTGCAGTCTTTGCTACGGTGTGTTAATTGAATGTATAATAAGACGACTCTAAATGAACAGATATTTATGTTTTCGAATCACAAAATTACGCCACGCCTTACTTTTAACTTGAGAATTACCTTGTACGTGAATTAACTAGTCAAACTTTTACTAAGGTTTCCTATTTTTTACATCTACCTATATACTGGGGCAGGGGGCTCTGATTGTTTGAATAAGTACGATGTCTTTTATAACATGCCATAACATAACATGCCTACCATCATTTGTAGTGAATGTACCAGTATGTACCAGAACTCCTTTTTTCGTACAAAACCCTCTCGGGTGGGTATTTTTGTTTGACACGGTCGATCCGGCTCTGGCTGGTCAGGGACTCTAATTTTTGTATTGTATTCCTTATGTTGTCAAATCAATTTCAATGTAATTTATCTGCATCCATATGTTGGCTACTGTATGGAAAAGCAAACTCACACAAAATAAATAAATGTCAAAAATAAAAACAAATCAGCATAGGCGGGGCTCCCAAGACCCCCCCCCCCCCCCATCTTACTAAATAGCATGCATACGATGTCCCGTGGCCCTATGATGTAGGCGCACCATTTCCAGAGTGACCTTGCTCAATATTCTAGAGCGCTGATAGCTGTTGCCTCTACCCTTCTTTCCACTACCATTCTGTCCCTGCTCCTCATATTGTATTGTACGTCTCGATTGTGAGTTGTGACGGAGGGGCAACTGGTGTGCGTGAACAGCGAGTCCCAGGCTACATAGTGATGAAAGGCTCCTAATTCCTTGTGGACGGCATGAAACCCTTTGGTGCCAAGTCCCATTCAACGCTCTGATGACCCTTTTTTGAACTCAAGGATTCGAGTAGCGTCGGAAGAACTTCCCAGGCATTCCACGCCACATTGTCTGATTCTGATGGATTTTTGTGCGTGTCGCAAAGGCCTCGTGCACACGACGGTTATCGATATTTCGTAATTTTCTACATTTTCCCTCAACTTAATCTCACGAGTTGACTTTCCGCGTTGTCCACATTTCATTTTGTAGGCCTAATGACAAATCAAACTAGTCTGGCAGTGATAACGGCTTATAATCACAGTTCAAAGATCATTTTACTCTATTCGCTTTACTCAGTTTTCTAGCTACATCTGTCATGATGTCAGGAACCGAAGTTTGGCTGGTGGCTTGAGTTCGTTCGTTAGAAATAGTCTGTTTTCAACTGCGTTCTAGTAATTATTTCCATTGGCATGGTGTTCCATTTATGTCCGATTTTCGTCGGTCTAACCCATACGCGAACGGATCCCTTTGAAACGGACACACTCGCTATTCACTAATAATAATAGACCAACGATAAATGTTTTGCTGAATAATGTCTGGCTGGCTATCTGAAAAAAATGAAGACTATAAGATCTCACTTGTTTTGAGTAATTGTCAATACAGTTAATGATATTAAACACGTGAGTGTCACGGGATCAGAAAGTCTTGTAGCTGGGCTGATAAAGGCCGTTTATGTGCCAACGCTAATTGGTGAGCTTCCTGCAAATAATAAGTGGCCGATGTATACATACTGTTGCAGATGCTTGCGGCTACTAATTTTACTTGGTTTGTCAATGCTTTGGCACAGAGTAAAATGTGACTGCAAACAAGTCAGGTCCACCTTTGCGGCAGATTTTCGACAACGGTGATCACTGTTATTAGTGAACTTTCCCATTCTTCTGCAGTCGCAATTTTATTTCTATAGGTTAATTCATTTCCGTGTTCCGTTAGTTCTGATTCTTATATCTTGCTTGGGGTCTTCTGTGTACCCCTTCCTTGATCAGCCCGTGGCATTGGTGCTATATATATAGATATGTATATATTATGGCTTATCTGGTTTAAGGAGTCTTTCAGATCAGTTGTTGTTTCTAACGCCTGCTTTCAGCATTTCTGCTTTAAGCAACCCTGTCAGCCTGGCGGGGGGAGTGAGTCTGTTTGTTAACTTGAGGCACCCTAAGGGCAGACTCTTTCACCTGGGGGAAAGGGGAGTTGACTAACAGGGTGGACCTCCTGATTATAGTGGATTCCGAACCACATGGGGAACATGGTAAAGTCACACGATTAAATCGGAGGTGACCAGGACTCGACTTACTCTGCCTAAGCGCGTTATCATGTCCCACCATGTTCCCCTGCCAACGCTGTGCACACTACCAAGTTGCCGCAGTTTGAAACATGCTCTGCTCTAATGGAATCAACATGGTAAGGCCGTTGGCTCTTTCAGATCAGTTGACCCATCCACTTGGAATTTCTCTCGAATATTGTGGTAGTTAGAGACCCTATTTCGCTAATATTGCCTAAGAGAAAATGTGCATATTGTAGATGTATTAAAAGTTTTAAAACTCAGTTGAGGAGAGACAATACTGTGTTACTCAAATAAAATTAATGTTAAATTAATCGAAGGTGAAGATATTTGCAAATGCAAAGAAGGTTCCGGTCAGATTGAATATATCATATATTTACAAATCAATGAAGTATTCAATTTCCGTTTGTCACTGATAAGATAAAATAATAATGTAAGACTGAATTCAAGAACACAAGATCATCAATGATCTAATTAATTTAAAATTTATTGTATAATATTATTCGTTATCAGATTCCCTGTTGTCTTATCGCTGTTGTCTTTTGTTGTTTTTGCAACAATCTGGGACCCTGAAATGAGCCTCGATTAATTAGTGTACAGTCATATTAAATATTAGCTGATTCTTAGTGTAGCCTTGACCCAGTTAGGGTGTTTCAATATGAAATGCTGAAGTCCTGGAAAATGGGGATTCCCTAAAATCTGCAAATATTAAGAAAAGAAGTTTCAACTTTTTTTTTCTCTTTCCGGTCGAGTTTGCTGCAGCCTCCGGCTAATAATTGAAACCAGGTTCGCTGGAAAAGTAGAAAAGTCATGCAAGTCAAAGATTGCAATAAAAGGCACTGTTTCCAAGATAGCGTGGTCGATGGTCTATATTTTTCAATTAGCTATGGCGCGGTTTCCACCGACCTGCAAGTGCAAAATACACATACGGTGACGTGGTAGCAGGCATTCAAGACTTAGGCGGGGTTTCCGACGACCTCTCATTGCAGAATGCAAATGACATTGACGGAAATTTGAATTTTTTATTTTATAGAAATCTATTAAAATGTTTGTAATTAACATATCCCATGACGCCATTTTTTAATTTTAGTTTGTGATTTTACTCTATGATCATTGATCAATTTTAACTATGACATAGAGTAAAACAAAAATTTCCGTCAATGTCATTTGCATTCTGCAATGAGAGGTCGATGGAAACCCCGCCTTTATTAATGATATCTGCTACCACGTCACCGTATTTGTATTTTGCACTTGCAGGTCGGTGGAAACCACGCCTATGTCTATGTATCTTTTTCATTTCAGACTGTCATGGCTTTTCGGAATATGATGGAGGGAGATTGTGGGGGCCAAAACCCTCTTATGAAATTCGGGAGTCATTTTACCCAGGATCAAGCTTTCCGTCAGGAGAGGGGTCACGCAGTTCCTTCTGCTCTTGCTGATGGGGAACGGGTGAGTTTCTTCCATGGAACTAATAAAACTATGGAGTTACCATGTTGTATTTCGCCTGTGCTGTAAGACTGAAGCCATGACCACGCCTGCTTATAGGGGCATTTTGGCGGGAAATTCAAATTTAATAGTTTTATTAAATGCTTTCTTTATTGTTTTCTTTGTTGTTTAATATATTATTATATTTAGGGCCTATTATTTAAATTTATTATATATATTTGTTTAAAATTTAAATTAAAAGTGCTGCAAGTCCTGCATAAAAAAAATTATTATTATCAAAAAGTAGGGAAAACTTTGCTTAAAATATTGTTTAAAATATAAATTAAAAGTACTGCAAGTTCTGCATAAAAATATTGTTGGTTACGTGGCATGATTCCCCGTTCTAAATAATCTTTAAGTACTCTAATAAAAAATAAAATGTTACCACGGTATCAAATGGCGAAAGTCTCAATATGCTCCTATACTACGGAAATAGCCGAAGTCGGGCGGCTTCAATCCGAACGTTTACGATGAGCCTTTAGTTTTACTATGTCTATGGTTTCTTCCCTATTGTAATAATAAGAGTTGATAAAAGACCACCATAGCCTGCCACTCGAAACGTGCAGACTGTCATTTGTCAACATATTTTATTCTATAGAAGCAACATGGAAGCGAGTGGCGCGTTATCCCTCTCCCATAATTTACAGTATTCTATCCTTGCACTAGGTTCTACAGATCGGTATTACGTATGGGGTAATTTTCAATCAGGAATTTCTCCCTGCGAATGTGGCTAAATGATAAATTAACAGTGGTGTAGTTCGCTATTTAAGGAAATTTATGCACAGTGCATTCCTTTCATGCCTTTCATTGCGAAACGTAGTATGATCGTCTGCCACAGTTCGCAAATAGCCTTCCCTATCTATTTTATAGGCTAAACCAATTCTTCTAAGAGCAAATTACTGACTTCCGCATCGTTGGGAACGTCACTGAGTGGTTTCAGCGGCTACCAACCAATTGGGTTGCCTGGCGCGGCGCGTCGTAGTCCTTGCCATGTGAGAGTTTGGTTATATTTGAATTTCATTTACTCGCTAACCTTGTCCTTGTATTTTTTAGCGATCATTCCTCCATTGCCGACTTAAGGCTTAGTTTTCTTTTATTCTTTCTCTTCATCGTCGGCCAGTGAGTCGGAAGATTTTTTGGTTTTGAACTCAATAGTAATAATTAAAGGCAAATCAATCATTCCCGGAAACGTTTCCAAAGGCCTAATTTGCCTTCCGGCCTTGCGTCATCATGGTGGACTACTTAAAAGCGAGCTTTTCGCTTAGTCCCTTTTTATGCCGATGAGGGGTAGACTACGCGAATGAAATGAGGGGAAAAGAGCTCTCAAAATAACTGTTACTTGGCATGTATAAATTATTTACTCTGAAACCAGAAAATCCCAAGTGAGAAAAAACAACTACTTAAATGCCTATACGCTTTTGAGGCAGTTAACTTTTTCTACATTTGAGTTAAGATTTCTTCAACGGAAATTGAAGAAACTTGATAAAATCCAGAGGGTAATAATGACCGTATCCCAAAGCATTGGGCAATTGTTGTATAGATTTCGATTATCAGACATATTATTCCATAATTATGATAAATAATGATCTCCAAAACCATGCATGCAATAATTACTACAGTAGTAATAGGAATTAATTTTATTATAGTTCGCCAAGGTTTTGAATGTATAGCAGTTGCCTTCTCAATTGGCTAAGGGTTTCAAGCTTCAAACCTTTCTCTAAAGCTGCGAAAATGTGTTGTAAATGTGGGAAAATTGAGAGACGCCCTAGCTAGTATAATTGTGTCAGAAAACAGTCATTGTGGCGCTACAAGACTGCTTGTGGTTAAAAATTGCCCACTTTTCGTACTTATTGTGAAAGGAATGAATAGATCATTTATGCCTGATAATAATAATTCATGCGAGCAACTTTTTCATTGCTGTTGTAGGCCTACTTACTATGTTTTAGTAACCTAGAGCAGCATTTGGCCGTGAGCTTTTGGTCTACCGTCCAATGGAAGTAAAGTTACACAACTTGACATTGATTTAAATTTTAAACTGAATATCAATGAAGGTACAGCCGCCGAGTCGGCGGGATGTTTAGTTTACTAAGTGTAGTTAATATACGTTTGAAGTTTAAATAATTCATTTATGCTGATTTTTATAATGCATTGAAAATTATGTCTTGTCGTTTCTAGAAAAAACCAAAATGGAGATTGGGCTCTTTCTTGCTCAACAATATTGTCGATGTTAAAATTGACCTTGAATGTAGTTTATCCAATTCTAACAGAGATTTTGTAACTACTTCTTACAATATGACTAGTGCTCTTTGAAACTGTCCGATTACACCAATTTTTTACTAGTGAATTTTCTTTTTCTTTTTTCTTTGGTACACACTTAGCCTGGAGCAAAATTAATGTTCATTTCAATTGGTAGTAATTTTAGCACTGGGGCAGTCAGGAATCTTTATTTGTGGTGAAAATTTTTACGGTGAATACATTTTATGAGTATATATTTGCGGTGTTAATTATTATGGAGTAGTTTTCGGCTGTCAATTTTAACGGTCTAGTTATTTCAAGAAATTTCTCATATTTATTGTGGAGGTGTTATCTGCGGTGTTGATCTTTATGGTGTTATTAGTTATTCTTTACGGAATTTTTTGTTGTTGATAATTGTATTTTAATTTATTTTAGCAAAGTTAAGCCTATTTGTTATTCCCTCTGATTTTTTTTTTTTTCTTTTGGGCCCTTACAACTTTTTGCATGCTGATAATGGACTGTACTGTTTCCTAAAATGACTCAGAATATCTATGTTTTCTTTTCTTTAATTACCGATGCAGCCCCGAAGTTCGCACTGTATGCCTAAACTGGTTTCCCTCATCACCTCGACAAGTAGGTCTAGTCGCTGATTCAGTCACTGCTTAGGGAAAATCAAATCAATGAAAAACACCCCCAAAGATCATCATCGCAGAAAGCAACTCCACAATAATGAATGTCGTAAATATATTCACCACAACTGTCTACACGCTCTTAAAAGGCGTAAGCATTGGTAGACGGTCTTCCGTTACATACATTATACGACATATTTGGGTTCGTTTGCTTAGCTATCCATTATCCACCAAAACTACTGTTGGCTACATGCCAGGCGCCATAGTGTCATATTCGGCTTTTAACATGCATTAGTAAAGTTTTTCTGTAACATGATAAAGTCGTGGCAGTGGACTATTGTCCTTGACAAGTCCATAGGTCAAATAAACGTGCATCATGTATTAGGGGTTTGTAAATACTACCTGCTGACTTCAAAGCCGTTTATAGTAGGGGAGCCCGTGATGCTAAATGGGGATTTACTCGAGCGTCATAGAGACCTATTGGGTTGCAAAGCTTAGATGTTAAAAAGAAAAAAATGTTCTATAATGTATACCTCTTCAGCGGTGGAGTACGCTGCTATAGATTTTCAAAAATGTAAAAAAAAACTGTTGCGTGGACATACTCGAGCGCGTCAGATATTGATATATATGGTTCATCTATATATTCTAGACGTGCTGTATAATAATCTGACGATTATCTGGAGGGATCTGCCTAATCTGATAATTAAAAGAAAACAAAATTTTTTGAAAAGCTCAGGAATTATTAAATATAATATTACATCATATTCATATTCATATTAATAATATTAAATAGTAAATATTTATTAACTTTAATTCTCATAACTTTTATTAAAAATCAAAAAAAATAAGAAAATTAGCCAAAACGTTGGAAATACGCTGTAAATAATATCATGGCGTCATGGCAACAGAACTCAAAGTGGGGACGCAATGAGAAATACAGGCATCACGCAGCTGCACATCTTCAAAGTCCTCCCGTTTCTTTCGGTCACACTCAGATTAGTGAAATATACACTACTTAGCATGTAATGACCTTACCATACCTTAATCTGACGCGTTCGAGTAAATCCCGAAATCCCCGCTTGGGCTCCCCTACTATTAGCTGTTACTAATTTGTATCATTCTCTTGCAGCTCGTCGATGAGTTTTTGGAGGAGCGGTTCAGCCAAAACCTGCAGACGTACCGCATGGACGCATTGGTCGGGGAGATAAGGGATATTGAGTTTCATTCATTCAGGTATTATATTAATGACATATTTACCAAATTACCGATTTGTTATATACCGGGCAGATTATGGACCCCTATGGTAACTATGATAACAACAGAAAAGTTTTCTCCTTTGCTGATATATACGGTACATCTTATTATTTTTAAAACGTTAATCACATGCAAACAATTTAATGAATGTATTCGATTGACCTTCTCAGTCGCCTCAATGAGTAAATGAATACTTGTGCTGAGTTACAACAAGTCTCAATCACATGGCGCGTAGAGACTCTTACAAGTAAAATCACGCTACCACCGAAGACGAAGACATACAATATTATCTCGAAACTTCAGTGTATTCATTTTTGCCCAGCGAACAGCATTCTCGTATTTGTCAAAAGAAACTACTCATTCCGGAAGTTACGCACCATCGGTTTCGGTGGAGTCCTCTGCAGGCCATGCCATAGGGGATGTTCCGGAACTCAACCCAAGTATTAAGTTACTCTCTTAGTGAGGCGACTGAAGAGGTCATTCGGGTGCATTCATGAAATTGTTTGTTTGCATGCAATCTTTAAAAAAAAAAAAAAAAAAAAAATTGATTAAAAACAGCAATTTAAGAACAGAGACATAAGCTGGCTGTTACAGCCTGTGTACATGGCAATGCGTTTTTTTATCTTTGTAAATAAGATACTCATCAATATACAATTTTGCACGGTACTCAATTGAAAAATAGTGTTTCACGCAAAGTATGGATGACCAGTTAATAGTTATTGCTATATTTTCAGAGCTCCTATAAACCAAGCACCCAACGTAGCAGAGTTGGCGTCTAGCGAGACTCAATCCCTTTGGTCTGATCAGTTTCTGCGCTCTGATAAGTTGGGCGCTGGGGCACTGATTGAGCCCGAGAAGCCGCAGTCCATCGACGGCAGTCCATTCCCCCCAGAATTTGACGGGCTGTACTCGGTGCCTCCACCGCAGGTGGGCTCAGAGTTTGAGCGGGCCGTTGGGCCCCGCTCCGCTATTGGCGAGGCTTGGAATTCCGAGTTTGAGAAGCAGAAGCTTGAGCAGCCCCCCGCGCCCATTTGGGGGTTGGACGGATTTTTGGATCACCGAAGGGATGAGCTTAATTTGCAGAAGTATGGAAGCGAAGAGACCGAGGCGGAATCTAAGGTTTGTTTTGATCTCTTCTATCTCTGTAAAATGATTCGGACTGCTGCGGCTAGTCGATAAATCTAATTATTGAAGTGATAATAGGGTTAATAATGACTTTCCAGTTCCGATTGGGTCTAGTAAATGTTTAAATCTAGCCAAGCTCTATGTTTGTTTAGACTTGGTTCCTGTGTTGTTCTTCGCAATCATACAGATTTGGTTCGCTTGCAGAAAACTAGCGGATTCCAAAAATTACCCAAAGTTGTTGGTTAAGTTGGATTCTAGTATCGTATTGCCTCTAAAATAAGAACCAGTACTGTATACCGTGAGCAAACTGGACCATACACCAAAACTAAAGAACAAAGACTTCGATAAGGTTATTTCAGACAGCCTTGTGAGGCAGGAGGTGTGACTAAACGACTTAAACGTAGCATTTATTGGACGTCATATTATTTAGTTCCAGAAGTTTTGGCGGAGAGATGAAGATAAAGAGAAGCACGATGCCTCCGCCGAACAGTTGGTAAACAATGTAGTTTTGGAGGGGTACGGGACCGATGACGTGGAGGATGAATGGGACGCCATCAATAACAAAGAGTTCTGGACCAAGATGCAGAAGATGTGGCAGCAGATAGGTGGACCTGAGACCGGCGATGCTGACAACTGGCAAAGCGATTTCAGCCCTTTCGTCGATCCCTACAAGGTATTTAATTATCGGTTTGTGTCGAGTATCTAGAGTTATAGGAGACAACTTATATGCTAAATTTTAAGCCTTTTGCTTCAATCTGATTGGAAACATCCCTTGGAGCCGAATCATAAATACTTTTAAGCTAAGCTAAGCTACTTCTTACACGTATACGTAATATTAGTTTCTATGCACTTCCTCCATAATATTGAGGAGAAATTCGCGACTCCTCTTTGATACAATACAATTGATTACATGAAATAAAATAAAAACAGTGTCTACACATCATTGAGCTAGTTGACGCCATTAAAAAAACACCGCAGGTTGCTAATTTAAAGTCTTTTTATTGTTGAATACTCTTGTCGCGTATCCATCTTGCATGAAAACTTGTATTTATCATGAAATCATTCCTATTCAGGTATTTTTGTGTAAGTCGCTAATACTGTCATAATTTTTAGACGTACGAATTCGAAGCTGAAAACCCAATGGAAACCCTTGAAGAACCATTCGAGGAAGGTCTGAAGAAATTAGCTGAGCAGGACCTTCCATCGGCGGTTCTATGCTTTGAAGCGGCTGCAAAAGCTGAGCCAGAGAAAGCAATTGTGTGGCAGTACCTTGGTACTACTCAGGCAGAAAACGAACAGGTAACAAAACATTGAATATTGTCAGCTTCACCAGTTAATTTATTTGCTAAAAGTTGAACGTGTTGATGTTTATCAGTTTTATTTTTCCATGGGGAAACATGCTAACCATCCCGTGGCTGGAGACCGTTATCAATATGGCTGCTAGTGTAGCCTGCACAAGATAAGTACGCAATTTTGCGGGGAAAATAGCCTGAACAAGCTAAGTACAGAGATTTTGACCGGGTCCTGGTATCCGTTCTGCTATGCTGCGATGTGGAAGACTTCGATAATTTTTGCGTTGGTACTTATCTCTGATAGTTGGCTTATGGTTAACGGGTGCCTTGTAAAGCATATTATGGCTCCCGCCGCTCCAGTTAATATATTTCTATGATGCTAACCATTTAAATCCCGGTTGGTAGCATAGAGGTGTGAACTTTCGTATTGACATCCTTCTTCATCTAATTATTTGTAGGATCCTGCTGCTATTGCTGCATTCCGAAAATGTCTAAGTTTGGACGCAGAGAACCTGACGGCCATGATGTCCTTGGCCATTAGCTACACGAATGAAAACTATCAAAACCAGGCGTGTCAAATGTTGAGGGAGTGGCTTCAAAACAACCCCAAATACAAGGACCTCTGTGGACCTGCCCCGAGTTTGAATCGCATCTCCTCTCTGCTGGATGAGTGAGTGCCTTTGTGTTTTTTTGCGTATTGCGTATGCTTCATTGGCTAAACTTAAAATTCTGATAGATGATTGCGCTTCGCGATTCACATACTGTCCGGCGTCAGTTAGCTTAATTACTGGTTCATCTGACTTAATTAGACAGTACTAAACATAAAATGTTGGTTGCAGGGAGTATCACCGCGATGTGCGAGACTTGTTTATCAAAGCCGCCAATCGCACACCAATGGGGGAGATCGATGTCGACATCCAGTGTGGTCTCGGAGTGTTGTTCAACCTGTCCAGTGAGCACAGCAAAGCTGTCGATTGTTTTAAAGCTGCTCTTCAAGTTGCTCCCACTGTAAGTCCGGAACATTCGTACATTCAATTCAATTTTCGATTGTTTACTACCAACACATTTTGCCATAATCAGAGCATCCCCAAGCCTAAAGGCGCGTAGGGAAACACCCAATGCCCTACCTAATTTACCGTACGTATAAAAAAAACATTCACAAACAAAGTATCTAAGTAGTAATGGGAGTCTAGCTGGTAGTTTATAAAATCAGGAATCTAATTGATTTTTTTGGATATAGCTTCAACATGGACACGTTTGCATTCGTTGTAGAATTGAATAGTCGTATACAAGAAGTAGCCGGTTTGTCTTGTGCTCTATTTGGGTTTTGGGTATAGTGCTTCAACCCCAGGAGTCTTTGTCCGTTCCAAATGTTTTTCACATAAATTTACGTTCTTTGTGAGCGTTCCGTTTCCGACTGTATGTATGTGACCACCAAGTTTATGATGATTCTTTACTCTTTCGACTGTCTTAAGCGACGGCTTCAATATTTTAAACTGAGAAAGCAAAAGACTTGTTACCAACCAGCACTCTCGTATTAATTTCTGCTGTAACTGCTCTGCTATCATACTTCCTAGATAATGAGACTTATTTGACCCATTTTCAGGATTTCCGTATGTGGAATCGGTTGGGTGCAACGCTTGCAAACGGGAACAGAAGTGAGGAGGCTGTCGATGCATATTACAACGCGCTCCAGCTCAGCCCAGGCTTTATTCGAGCTCGCTACAACCTTGGCATCACTTGCATTAATCTGAATTCCCACAGGTAATTTGAAGGCCAACAAAACGAGTTTGAACATTAACAAGTTCACATTTTCACTTTGCTGAGCCCTAACAGCGGGCCTACCATGTCGTAGAATAACTACTTAACCTGGGGTTAAAAATGTAAACAAGACAATTTTAGAATGCTAATTCTATTCTGTCTACATTTTCAACCCCAGGTTAACTTATAAATTATTTTACGGCATGGTAGGCCCCAAAGATAATAAAATATAGCAAATGGTGCCTACCCATATGCTAACTAATGCGGATAGTGGTGACATTTTCGTAAGGGTAAATATTATGGGAAATAGCAAAGGTAGTCAAAGGAAATGTGACTGAGTTTATTGTGACGAGAACCACCAAGTTTAATTTCAGTCACAACTTTTTGCCACTTCATTGCATGCGCTGTTGATGTCTACCTTACCCGCCTGGTAGGCTCGCAGTTACGGCTAGGCATAAATTGTTTGTAATAAGTTAACTGTGTCTACTCTATTGCTGTAAATATAGCTTAGAATTATATTTTATCATATGCGACGTAATAACGGACGACTGGGTTTAATTGCAGGGAAGCCGTTGAACATCTACTTACTGCGCTGAACTTGCAAGCCAAGGGAACTACGAGCCGCGGAGAAAAAGGTACAATGAGTGATTGCATATGGGCTACACTTCGCCTCGTCGTTAATTTGCTGGGCAACCCCGAGGTCCTCCCGGCTGTTGAAGCCAAGTAAGTTCCTTTATAAGTTTAGTCACCTGCCAGCTAGTGGAGCCTAATAACTGTAGGGGTATCCATGTTGAAGGTGGGCACCTCAGCTATAATTTTAAATTATAATTAGAAATGCAATAGATGCATTATTGTGTAGCATTATATGGTGTATAACACTGACATTAAACTGACTTAGGTTAAAGAGTCAGCCTCATAGTTATAACCGAAATTAGAGGATCTAGAAAAATCTGGACTTGGCAGGAGTCGAACCCACGATCTATGACTTGCCGGGGCAGCCCGCCAAGTCCTAATTTTTCTAAATCCTCTACTTTCAGAAAAGTTGTTTTACGTTTAGCGTTTACGTTATATCTCTATTTTAGCAGTGTAACTGAGTTTTCTACTTCACTTCACCTCATGTTATAGCGGCTATAACAGCGTTTCTCAACCTTTTTTACCTCACGGCACACTAACTGACAATCAAATTTACTTACGGCACAATATGTTATGTCATGTCAAGACATGTAGCGTTGTGGTACGGACTCTGATTTTCACCCGAAAGGTTGTTGGTTCGAGTCCCACACTGGCTACATTTTCTGGCCATGCTTCGGAGGGCATGTAAAGCAGGTGGTCCCGGGCCTTCCTAGTTGAGTGTAAGAGAGGGAACTCCGCTATGTTGGCTTAGTAATGGAAACAATAAAAAGTCCTTATTATTATTATGTTATTATCATTTCATTACATTGAGTTAGGCAAAACTAGAAAATAGTAATACATGGTATGTTTACTTACTAGGTTAAACAAATGAAAAACTCCTTGTTAGTGGTAAAACAAATAAAAACGCATTTTACCGGGTGACAACTAACGGTCGTAACTGATGTCACAAAATGTTCGTCTTTTTTTGCGGCACACCGGTTGAGTAACGCTGGTCTATAACTTTAACGGCAAGAAAATGTGGGCCGTGCCCACCATTCTTAAGAATGCCTCGGTAAGGAACCGCCATGCATTGGAACAGGATGGTGACAAGCAGTAGTCATTACCGATACATTCGGAGGCAAAACGATTTAAACCCAATTTGGACATGATATGATTGAATGTTTGCAGGGACCTTGCCACTCTCAACGAAAAATACTCAATAAAATGAAGAGGTGGGGTATTTTATAAGGATTGTGCCGATACCCCCCGGGGCATGAGGGCGGCCTGAACCGCCGCTTCTCTCAACAACGTGCCAAAACAAATCGCTGGATAGCCTGCCGATCATGACCTGCGTCCGCGCCTGCGCCGGCCATGTTCATGCAAGATATCTCTACACTTATTTGGACTTTTGGCGCATAACGCTTTGCAGCAAATGTCGATGTCAATCGAAGAAGTAACCTGTGAAGGTAAAAATCCGTACGAGTTGACGCGAGGAATGGCAGCTTTTAGTGTTTTTTTTTTTTTTTTTTTTTTTCTGAGTACACATTTTTATTAGAGACCATGCCAGTAGAGGTGGACATTGGAGTAGAATTTTGCCTCCATTCTTTTTTAGCCCGTTTCTTTTCCTCTCGTTGTTAAATGTACGGATTTTTGCCAAAATACTCGCGGCACGATTTTTTTTTTACAGATAAAGCTTGACAAAAAGATTTCTTTTCGGCACTTAAACGTATGATCCTGTAACTACAATAGTTTTTTAATAATTTCTGATTTCGTAAAGTAAGAAGATTTATGACTGTTTTATTGTTATTTAAAAGTTATTATTCACTTATTTATTATTGTAATTATTATTAATATTATATTTTTTATTATTATAATTAATAATAAAAAGTTATGTGAACAGTTAGGCTATTTTTTTTATTGTGGCTTTTTTTAATATAGAAATGCCCTTGATCTGATATTAGGCTTTGTTTTGAATTATGTTGTATTCTGTATTTATGGTGTTACTGTTATAGAAGAAAAGTTTTGCAAAGCACTAGATCTACCTTCTATGCTCGAGTTATTATTGCTATTTAAGGCCGATTAAAATTATCGGTGGGCACCACATGTTCTTCTGTTTGTGAGAATAGTAATGTTAGCCGACGACATGCTCCTTCTTGTTCTGGACTTCTGTCTATTGGGGCTGGACCGTATAGCATGAGTAGACCTATTCTCAAAACAAAAAAATATTATGTTTCATCTGTCTAATTTGAGAACTTTTTCTTCATAATTTTGTTGACTGTTGTAGTTATTATTTTAAAAGTGACTTACTAGATAGGACAAAATTGCGCTGGATCGAGATAGTGCACTAACTGCTCAAAAATTAAAATGATAGTTATTTTGAGATCACATGTTTATTTGAGCAAAGTGAATTCAACTTCCATCTATAGGTACGTTTTAAAATAGAAGGCATACGGTTTTCTATTTTTCGTTCTTCACACTATTAACATTCATCAAAAAAATTATTATGTTCTGTAATTCATGTCACACGTCAGTCTTGCATGCGTGCCAAATTTCCAAACAATTGGTAATATGATTGATTTACAGTTTCAATGTATGGTTGATTTATAGTTTCAATGAAATATTGTGAACGTATTATTGTTCTCCATTATATCGTATATTGTTAGCTCAATTACACATTTTCTAACTTATTTTTTTCTTGCTTAAAAGACTTTACATTTGCTTCTGTTGCAGGAAGCTTCAGGCAAATGGTAAAACCATTAAAAGATTTCTTTGTGTAAATTGAAATAAATCAGACCTTTGACAGACTCCGCAACGAAGGTATAGTCCACGCAAAATGAGAAAAGTATGGACATGGAATGTTTTGATCCTGTGCAACACTAAAAATATTCCTTGCACCATTTTGTGTTATAGTCCACGCAAAATGAGAAAAGTATGGACATCAAATGTTTTGATCCTGTGCAACACTGTAAAAATATTCTTTGCACAATTTTTGTTATGCCTTGCATCCATTGCAACAAGGTAACACAAAATGGTGCAAGGAATATTTTTAGTGTTGCACAGGATCAAAACATTCCATGTCCATGCTTTTCTCATTTTGCGTGGACTATACCTATCTCACTAGCAACGCACTGAAGTAAACTACCGTGCGCTCGACTCACTCTACTTAGGCGGGGTTTCCACATACTTCAATGGTCAATGGTAAATATGGTTTTGACGTGGTAGCAGACATTTTTTAGTATGTCTTTAATGTCTGCTAAAACGTCAATTTCACATTTATCATTCACCATTGACGTATGTAGAAACCCCGCCTTACCCTTTTAGTCCATGATCACATACGATCTAGGTGAACTGGGTTGAAAATCCGGCCTCACCCAATTTTTAGTAACTCAAAATAACTAACGATTCGTGGCGCGAAGCACCGAGCTTCTGGCCTCCCCAGAGTCAAAGCCCCCGCTCTGCCTTGTACCCATATATTTTGAGGAAATTTGTTGCTTTCACGTTTGATCGGCTGGCGATTGCCATAAAAATGTAGTTACCATCGGAATGAGCAACTACTGAGCCCACTTATCAACCTAGATGGGTAAGTTCGTTATGCTACTCAGGACTGTCTGCTTTATATGTACCATATGGTAACGAGTACCTAGGTTACCTAACAAATTTCCCAACGCGCCTGCCATGTTTGAATCGTCTGTGTGTAACTGGTCCTGTGCATTGTTAATTCCAGCACAATGCCATTGAATTGAAATAATTGAACTGTATACTAAGGTAAAAACAAAATGAAGACCACAGGGGAAGAATGATGTCCAAAAAAAGTCACTTTTGCTAACTTAACATTTTCTTAGCGTAGGTAGTTTTTCCTGTGGAATCCGATGGTGCATTTAGAATAATTGAAAACAGTGAAATTACAAAGATACAGCGGTTTGAAGAATCCGCGATCAGTGCGAAAACGAGTGTGAAACGTTAAAATCAATTTTTGTCGAAACTTATTTTATGGACATTCATCATTCTTCCAATGTGGTCTTCAAATGGGTTGTTATAACTCGAGACTGAAAGTGATACAGTTAGCCTAGTGAGCGTTTAAATTAACAAAACAAAATTTCATTAATAATCCTATTTTTAAAAATATTAATAAATATGAATATTTACTTTGAAAATAAATTATTGGCGGGATGAAAAACAAACCGTTGTCGCAAATCTGCAGTCTGCATATGGCCGCTTCGCATTGTGCTTTGTTTTGTCAACATTCGTCATTCAGGACAACATTGACAAATTTTTGTTATTAATATTTAATTTTGTGTCATTTTTAGCTCTCTCGCGTCGGATATCCACACGGAATACTATAATATATCCAGTTTCGACGTCTACGGTAAGACCTTGAAATCATAATCAGGTAATTTAGGCCAAGTAATTGTTTAATACCATTGAGGAAGCTTAAAACAGCGACTATTCACCACGGTGAATATCTTAGTAAAGTTAATAATGGCTAACCCCGCTAACCTGAACTGAACGGGGCTTATGGACTTCATAAAGCGGTATAGGCCTATTCATTATCCTAACCTTGCGAAATAAGCGATTCACGATCCTTCATTGGCGGGAACATGTCCGAGTATTTTTATTAGTTGCTTTTTATTTGATGATTCATTTGTTTAACATGTTACATCCTTGATGGTATCTACATTTTGTCAACATTCTTCTTTTCTTTAACGTCAAGTGCTATTTTTCAAACCATAGGCTATGTCCGAAATGAGAGGAAATTTAGAAACTGGGCATAGCGGGATTCAAAACCACGAATCTTCACCTAACCGTGGCGTCGCGTCGTCTTAACTGCTGCACCACAAGCCCCGACAAGAACTGTTGATTTATATCCTCTACTTGTATGCTCGTATAGGCATGATTCGTATTCGGTTATAACGAGGAGTTTACTTCTTCAACCAAAGTTAATTTAATGTCAGCGTTATAGGTATATAATATATCATAATTATAATGCATGGGCTGTGTACGCATATTGTAAAACAAAAACTGGTAAAACTTTTGCACTACTTAAACATTCTTAATTATTTAATTTTTAACACATAGGCCTAGGCATACCAAAACTACATTTGTGGAATGTTTTTCTTCCATTTTCCTCATCTCCTCAGCTTCAACGCATTAAAGCCCGGTATACCTACACAGTAGCCTACACACGTGACACGGACAATGATCTGTGATCCGCTGGCAAATTTATCATGGGAGCAAATGGGCAATGGCTGATTTTCGTAGCTGGCTTGCCGCTGGTCAATCCGGCCGCTATCTCCTGCAGTAGACTGCGGTTTTGCCATGCTTTGCTCCCATGAAAGATTTCACTGGTGACCGAATCGTCCGTGTGCACCTTACACGCGTTTGATTATTTCTTCTCAAATCTGCTAAACTTTAATTAAGTAAGGTGTCATAGGACGGTTTTTGTTATAATATAAAATCTATGGGCTGCAGTAGGGCCTAGGTATATATATTTTTTTCAATTGGGGTACAGGTGTTACCTGTGTGCACTTAAGCTTATTGGCCTATTGTGCCCCCTACAACGAAGTTTCTACACCACTTTCTCGAGGCCTATCTCCCTCAGGAGAGCCAGGATCTTGAGGGGATTCAGAAGTGGTAGGTCTTTTACATGTAACTGCAAGCTTCCCGAGCATGCTGCTCTTCTTCGTGCGATTGCATCGCATCGCAGGTCCTCCGCACCTTCATTACAGAATCTGCAAGACCATAGTTGTCTCCCCAAGAGACTCCAGATATTTAACCCCAGTACCAAAGACGCCAAGGCCTGTTCTTGGTTTTGTACTTCCTAGCCTAGAGCCATCAGTAAACCACTTGATTGTGTGACTATTGAGAATTCCTGCTGATTCGCAGCATTCCTTCATTGTCCCTAATATAGTTTTGAATTCCCTCCTAAAACAGTATTTTGGATGGATTCTATCGCTTGGCATATCCAGGCAGTGGTCAGATTTAGTCAGAGAGGCTGAGTCTCTCTTAATTGCCCTTCCACTCCTAATAATGCCATTTCGGCTGAAGTTTCCACTGCATCATGGAGGGGTGGAAAGTCCAGTACTATCTCCATTGCTGCAGTGGGACAGGATGCCATACCCCCCTGTAAAGCATCATGTTATAAAATACGGGCTTCTGAATGTAGCCATAATTTGGATTATTCAGAGAAAAATTCTCATATGGTATGAGTTTGCCGTGTCCATGAAGCCATGACCAATGATATGGTTACAGCAGGAAAAGACAGAAAAGACAGGCTGTAGTAGGTATAATAGAAATGACCTTTTATTTTGTCTTTGATGGCTTCCGAAACCATTGGCATTGATCAGGTAATGATGATACTTTGTTAGAGTGTTTTAGGGTTGCTCCCGGGGGTTCCTGGCCGAAATGATATATAGATATTGGTTTCCGTTAAAAAATAGCATCGATAATGAATGAGTAGTAAACAACTCAAAAAATGATGATGGGGAAAGTATTGTGTACCCAATGAAAATTGTTATTTGTTAGGCGATGCGAAATTCCAGGGTTCCACTATTGACTACAGTTTCAACTAAATTTTAGTTACTAAAATATAACCTTACGAAGGTTTTTTTATTTCTCTTTAGAATGTTCCGGAAAAAATAGTCAAGAGATAAATATCCACACCTTAGGCAAATTTTTTGACTATAATATTGTATCTAGACAATACATTTAGAAAAGGGATGTTTGCACAAAATTAACAAAGAAACAGTAAAAAAATTATTCTATATTTTACAGAATTTGGCAGTTATATACTGTCCATAAGTCAGAAATAAATAGGTAACAGCACGCACTTAAAGAAGTTCATTCTTACTTTTGGTAACCACATGGGAGATATTGCTCAGTATCTTATAAATATATACGTAGTCTAGGAACTCAGCTTTATAATGGCCGGATAGGCTCACCCATATAGACCTATCGAAGTTGCCCAATTGTATGTTGAATGTTTGATTAGGCACATCAAGTTCTCTACAAAAATTGTACTTCTGTGAATTGCTGGTCTGCTGAAGTAAACCACACTCTTCTGTTGTAAACCTGTTTTCTCAGCATTTTAACTGAGCTTTCCCGTTGTAGCATACGATAGTGAATAAGTATCTTTTTAGTAGGCCTACTTGTATCAGGAATATTTTCAAATTTAATAATTTGTTATTACCATACGGAACTTAGCCAACTGAAAAGTAGTCCACCTTTTTCAGAAAGAATTAAGTTGGTTTTTAACTGGTCACACTCGTTCACAATAACCTAGCCTTCCGTACTTAGATTAAGCCTAAGGCTACGATACTCTTCTAACAAAATATTACCATTCATTAAGTAGCCTACTAGGCAACATTTCTTGAAATATCTCTCCATCTAAAATCAGTACGGAGTCACTAATTGGAGTAACTCTTCAGGTAACCAAATAGACAACATAAAGATGACTAATAAATCAATTAGATCAAACGAGACTTTGTTCGTTGGCTTGTTCTGCTAAAGTCAGTTTCGCCAAGAGCATCTAACGCGTCATATTCTGAAAACGTGTTCCCGTCATCATAGTAAGCATAGTCATAGGAGTTGTCTTGTTCTTTACCAGAAGAGGGTTTGTCTGCAGGCTTTGGCGACGGTTTTGGTTGTGCGGTAGAGGAAATAGTTGCAGGCTTAGGAGTTGTCACTATGGTTGGTGTGTAATATTTGGTTGTGGAAACGGGTTTTGGAGCTTCTGTTTTTTCCCCATTAGATTTATAAGTATTGCTAAAGGAATTGATATCGCTTGGTCTGAAATTGCTGCTGTGGGCTGTTTTAAGGAACTCTTGCTGGTCTCCATCATCGAAATCGTCATTCCTGAATGACTGTCTTTGATTGTTATTTGACGTTGGCCTTGGCTGAAGGGCTGCGTTGATTGTTTGAGCATTTATGTTTGGTGGAATTGTCGAGGAACGTTGCTGGAAAACTGGTGTTGTTGGCGAAGGCCGGTTGTATGTCACTGTTTGTCTGCTCTGGAAGGGCTGATTTGCCTGATTTTGTGGTTGACTCTGGGACTGTTGAGCCGGTTGTCTATTAAAATTCTGTTGGTTTTGGCGGGTAAAGTCGTTATTTTGTTGGGGCTGCTGCTTGGGTTGAATTCTATTGAATTGCTGAGTCTGGAAATTGTTTTGAGTAGTTTGTGTGCTTGGCTGGGAACGATGGAAAGACTGTTGGCTGTTGAAGTTACTCTGCTGATTATTGACATTGTTCTGTTGTTGATGATTGTTGAAGTTGGCCTGATCCTGATTATTGAAGTTGTTCTGTTCTTGGGGCCTGTTGAACTGTTGCTGATTTTGAGGTTGCTGGGTACTCTGTTGCTGTTGTCTGTTGAAATTATTTTGAATTGGAGTAGAGCTGGCAGTGGGTGGCACAGTCTGTCTGCTAGTCTGTTGGTAGTTATTACCAGCTACAATAGGTCTGCCGTTGAAGCCTCCTTGTCTTGGAGTGGGGGAAACATTGTTATTGGGCTCAAAAAATGCGGGGGTTGAAGGTTGTTCATTCCTTTGCTGATAATTAGGTTGAACTGATGGGGTAGACTTAAAATTCTGCTGCTGGTAACTTTGCTGGTAGTCAGGGGTAGTCTGAACATTTTGCTGTTGATAATTAGGTTGATAAGCTGGAGTGGTGTGACTGATGCCCTGTTGGAATCCTGAGGTGGTCGGACTGCTCTGTTGCTGGTAGTTGGGCTGGAAATTGCCTGGTGAGGAAGTTGGGACTTTGTTTCTTAGGTTTTGTTGATATTGCCTGGAGGAAGGTTGCTGAGGAAATGGAGACGAGGTCGAAGGTGAGCGGTTGATGGTACTGTATCGCTGGTTCTGTTCCCCGAAGCTGAAACGCTGGAACAATAGTCAATGACAAGGTTACCGATAGTACTTGTGCTTTTTAGAAAATTACATATAAATTGCCCGGTCATACTTATAATGGTATTTTTCAATTCTGAATCGAACGGCTATGCCTACCTGTGTCACTTGAGTGGTGAATGTAGCAGGAGTAGACCTGACTTCTTCAGGAGTGGTTGGCCTCTTTCTCGCCAGTTTTCTAACAGCCACTTTCGTCCTCTTCTTGTCTTCTGTAAATCTAGGCACAGGCGTGGTGGTCGTTGTAGTGGTGGTGGTGGTGGTGGTAGAGGCGGTTGAGGGACTAGCCGCCCTGAACTGTGTGTTGTACTGAGATTTGCCTCGTGACTGTTGGCTAGGCTTGGGCCTGTACGACTGCGGGGCCTCATTGACTGTCCTTGGTACATCATCATCGTCATCATCATCGAGGTCTTTTCCCCGGTTGCGGCTGTTAAACAGGTTTGACGAAGAACTGCCTCTGCAAACATAAAACAATTTAGGGTGAAATTAGGTGGTTTATTTTCTAATGAATGCGAAAAAACGGAATAGTGCACCTTCGATGTAGTTACTAGCTCTATGCATTATGGTGTCTCAAGGTTAAACCCCAGAACAATGACTATTGTTTATAATAGCAATGCAATTATATAACATAACCAATAACCATGATAGCGGGAAATATTATATTGAAAGACCAGTGGTGTTGCCGGTTTCTAACTCATCGCTGGATTTCCTGTAGACCCCTATGGTAATGGTGATACCATTTGGAAGCAATAATATTCTTTCTGTATTCCCTCTTCCTTTTTTTTACCTGAGTAGATCCTTCGAGTGCAGACGTCTGTCGCCAGTTTCACTTCGCTGCAGGTAGAAGTCATCGTCGTCCTGTACGTGATTGGTCAGGATCGGAGACTGAGTGGATGGTCCCAGGGGAATGGGAGTCCCTTTGCTGCTCACGGAGACAGGTCTCTTAGCTTGAGGACTATCTGCAATGTCAGAGGTCGTTATTAACCAAATGTAACACACTGGTTACAATTGATAACAATTACTAATTTGATTTAGAAATCGGATAATGCTTGAAAGAAACGGCTGAAATGAAAGGCTGAAATAAAAATGAAGTCCTGGTCCTTAATTGAAGGGAGAAGCATAAGACCCGGTACACACGGACTATTCTCGAAGTCGCGATTTGCCGACGCCTTTTCCATTGTTATGTAGTAATAGGGCTTGGTGAATTGTTGGTGCAAACTCACAGAGTCTACTTCAGAAGATTGCTATGATCAGGGGCAGTGCCGGATTAACCTATGGGCACTTGGGGCACAGGCCCCCGGCCCCCCCAGAAATGCCTAAAATTCCGGCCCCCCAGAATGAGATATTTTTAGAAAAAAAATGTAAAAAAATAGAAATTAAAAGTTTTGAAATTGGCGGGAAATAGTGTTTTTTTTTTGCTGCTGCAATGCTGGTAGGTAGATTTATGAATTATAGAGGCCGTAGCACCAGAGGCTGACGAAGCGATCAGCTATTGCCCCTCCCCCCCCCCCCTTTGGAAGGCAGTTATATGCTTTGCCTCTAAAATCTAAGTGTTACTGCACTCATAATGCGTAAAACCAGACTATTTCAGCCCTATTTTCAAACATTTTTTCCCGGGGGAGACCCCTGGCCCCCTTGTTCCCAACTATATTAATTGCTTGTAATTTATACACCTTATTCCTCTCAAAATGCGTAGAATCCCAATATTTCAGACCTATTTTTCAAAAACTTTTACCCGAAGGAGACCTCCGGGCCCCACTAGTTCACAATTATATTAATTCCCTATAATATATAAACCTTAAATTTATTGCTTTCAAAATGTGTAAAACCTCAATATTTCAGCCTTATTTTTCAAAAAATTTCGCCGGGGGGAGGCCCCTGGGCTTCCCTTGTCCATAATTATATCGATTCTTTGTAAAGTGTTATTGCTCTCAAAATATGGAAAACCCCACTATTTCAGCCCTCTGTCTCCTGAGCTACTTTTATGAAAATGGGTGGAGAGGCGCCAAATTATACACCTTCGAAAACCTATCGTTACGCCACTGACAAGTGCCTCCCCCTTCTATGAGGTCTGTGACCGCCTCGTCCGCCTCTGGTTTGCACCCACACCCCCCCCCCCCCCATATCTTGTGCCCCCCCCCCCAGGGGTTAATCCGGCACTGATCAGGGGTGTCCCGAGGAAAACTTTCGTGCAGTCGGCTTCACGCCAGCTTCCGAAATCGTGAGGAAATCTTTGGCTAGCCATAGCCGCTAAGGCTACAATGAAAAAGACGTCGACTGCGAGAATTATCCATGTGTACCGGGCCTAAGGCGGCTGTTCCACTTGTCGATTTTACTTCAAATTTGATTTGAGATTTTTTGTTTGTTTTGTTTTAAGGAGACTATTATGTAGGTACTTAACCTATCTATTGTAACTTAATTTATATTAGATACGATAAGTATCTATATAATAGTTTCCTTAAAACAAAACCAACAAAAAAATCTCAAATCAAATTAGAAATAGCCGCCTAAGCAAACACTACTCGTATACGGTGCAGCTTTGTTTTAATTTACGTCAGTGAGTGTTATAAAAATAGGATTTACTTATATTGTACTGTACCTATAGTGGCTAGTGTCATTCTGTGTTTTTGTCAAGCATGGGGTATATTAAAGTGGCACGAAATCGCACGATGTGGCCTAATTTTAATTATGTTGTACTTAGTATAGTAGCCTGTAACGGTGTAGTGTGTAGATAAAAAAACTTTCTCATTTAAAATTTAAAACAAAATTGAGCGCTATCTCAGTATGTGTGACTGCTTTCAGTGGTTACTATTTCCTCAAAACGGTACTTACATTTCTCATTTGCGGACATTTTTGGACTTTACCCCCCTGAAATTTCCCATAATCATGGTGGTCTAAAAAATGGTATAGTCATAAATAAATATGTAAATATTGAATTTTCGTTTCTATTACTAAGTCAACCTGGCGGAGTTAGGGCTATAAAGCCCTCTCTTACACTCAAGTAGGAAGACACTGGGCCGCCTGCTTTACATCACCAGAAAATGCAGCAAGTTTGGGTCTCGAACCAACAACCTTTCGGGTGAAAGTCGGAGTCTGTACCACTACTCTACATGTCCTGACAGTCGACAGTCAGGATTTCACTTTTTTGAGACCTGCCTATGTGTGGGAGAAAATCAGACTTATCCATCCGTCTGTAATTGCCCACATATATAACGAACCATGCAATAATTTATTACTATTCATGCGGCAGGTGTAAATTATTTGTTATTAACAATAGTGAATCGTGCCATGCCAATGATGTTTCACACGTGAAGATGTAGCCTATATTATGTTTAAAATGTCATGCGTTGTATTGTGCAATCAATTCAAAGTGATTTTGTACACAGGTCTGCTGCAATTTATTAGAGATGATTTGCGTTTTGTTAGCTCATAGGTTATGCCAATAGGTCTACCATATACTTGTTTAGCGCTATCCACTGAAACCAGAGGGAAATGGGAATGTCTGAATTTTGTATTTTGTTAATGTGCCGTGTTGATTTGGGATTCACATAAAAGTACTGTACATGTCTATGCGTGTCGCACTTACTGCAGCAACTTCTCACAAGATTCGTCGTCGGTCCACGGCGTTTTCTTTGATCTACTATGCGAGGACATGTTCATTGTTTGCTATTTAGCTTACTCTATAAAGAATCGTAGGGTACAACATCGTACACATATAATGTACATGCACACTGTCTTTTTAGACTTTTGGATCCTTAACTAAGTTACCACTGACACATCCATAAGGCCAAGCCGGAGATTTGTGACCTTGAGCGTTGAGTGTTGAATACATAGAAATATAATAGAACTGGAGCGGCGGGAGCCATAATATGCCTTACGAGGCACCCGTTAACCATAAGCCAACTATCAGAGATAAGTACCAACGCAAAAAATATCGAAGTCTTACGCATTGCAGCATAGCAAAGCGGATACCTGGACCCGGTCAAAAACTCTGTACTTAGCTTGTGCAGGCTACACTAACAGCCATATTGATAACGGTCTACAGCCACGGGATGGTTGAATATCCATTTTATAAACAAAGCCCCGCGTCCCGTACCTGTTCCTTATTTCACCTGTATTATTTCAAATAATTTCAGTTTTACCTATTACTAGCGCTTTACAGTCAAATTAAGTGTTCATATTTCCAGGCATATGCATTTAATTGCAAAAGTTGAAGGTGTTTCTTCCCTGTGGGACACGTAAAAATGTTCTAAGGTATGTTTTTAAATGCTTCATGCACGAATTTGAGACCTATAGTAATAGTAATTCTAGTTTGGCTGGATAGCTTAAGCATGTCTACGCGTATACTAGTCCCTCATATAGATTATTACTATGCCCCTGCGGTTTAAAACGTGTATTAGGAACCCCCTGCAAAGTCATTTCCAGGCCAGTCACGTGACCCCCTCCGGTTTGGCCTTAAAAAAAAGAAATTTAAAGCAAGCCGTATACGATCAATATTATGAACAATGCGTGGATCGTTTAACAATCAATTCAGCGTCAATACGCCACGCGATCCACCCATGACACGTTCAATCGTATTTACGGTATACTCGCATACATGGTAGTAATGACGGATTTCGGAATTTCCGGAAATCTGCCAATACGCAATTTACCTTTCCTAGATGCTTCAATTTACACTGTAGACTTTCAATATTATCGCAATATAAAACATTACCGTCAATATTATTGACCGTGTATGAGGCGCTTATCATCAATATCTTAAAGAAATGTCAGTCCCTACAAAATGCTCAGCACTTTTTTCCATTGAAGAAACTTAAAATTTTTCAGCCACATCCCGCATTAGAACAGGGTGTACCTCCTACAGTATATTTCCTTCTCTTTTTGTCTTCTGCCATTTTTAAGATTGTTACAGAAACTTTGATTTTAGTTCAAATTTGATGTCTCAGTCAAGTATCAGTAGAATCAGGCCAGAGTGATGTCAATAAAAAACCATGCAATGATTGATACATGCCCTGCTCACCAAGCCGATACAAATCAAAATTGTCCAAAAATAGTCCAGAGGCTGTGCAGTCGATTTCTCCAGAGTCTGCGCAGATTTGTTGTTCTTGGTCAAAAACCGTTTCGTTTGGACACAGGAATCGGAAATCTTGCACCTAAAAATTAATTTTTATTTTTTATTTTATTAATTGTTTTTCCAAAAAAATAAATAAAATAGGAAAAATTCAGCCAGCTCATGATTGCACTATTAGCGTTGCATCGTAATCACCTCGGTCTACCTACCTAAATTTTTTTAATTAAAGTCTAAATAGTCCTTCTGTCTCTCTGCAGTTCCATCGAAACTCGATAGAAATCCATGGGTTGCTGATACAGTACACATTATTAGGCTGTCGTGGTATGAATTTGATGGAATTTAGCGAAAAAGATTTTTAGGGAGTCCTTATTTTCCTGAAAATAGCTTGAGCACCATACAAGTCGGCGCCGCTGCCACTGCATACTAGGGAATGGAAAAGCCGTGTGTTGCCTTATGCTTATTATACTTAATATTATGCTTGCCTTATTGTTTCGGAAGCTTTGGGATAGGGTAAAATGTACAAAGTGGCTGCAGACAAATATTTGTCCCGTCGGATCCATGTGTGCGGCAGCTGGACGGAATCACTCTTTATCTAGGCAATGGCAACTTACCCCTTGTCCGGGTGTCTTGACACAGACGTGGAACATTTGGCAGTTGGTCTCAGGGTCGGCGTAGTAGCCTCCGAGGATCTTGTCCCGACAGTCGAAGCGAGTGACGGGCATGTCGTAAATGCTGTAGTACTTCTGCTTGAACTGGGCTGCGGCCATTGTGGCCATCCACAAGGCAACTGAAAGAAAATGGAAAAATTTTCAACCTTTTAGGAATTCCAGTTTGAACTGTCAGTCGCTAGCCGGTTTTTTTTAATTGATGATAGGTCTACTTCTACGGCCCCCATAATTTGGATTCACAAAAAAATTGATAAGGTTACATCGCCCAAATTTCATCTTAGGGCGATACATCAATGAAGATATGCCATGTATAGTACGTGATAGGACGGGATAATTTAAGGCAGGAGCCTTGCTCATCTTTTAATAGATAAATGACGAAAAAATTCAGCAACAGTATTTGGGGGGGTTTCTAAATATACCAGTACTTCAAGTGCTGGTTTATTTTTCCGACACGTCATAAAGTAGTGGATTTTTTAGGCGCCAAGCCCACCGACCTTCGATCACTATCACTATCACAAACGAGGTCGGTGGACTTTGCGCCTTATCGATCTCCAAAAGTTTGAGCTACAACATATTTTCTGAATAGGCTACTAAAAAATGAAATGGAAACTGGAAAACCTTTAATTATGTGGTGCAACACAACCAAACTCAATTAATTACCTCATGCACAAATTTCTTCGTGGATATTGTTGGACACGTCAAAGTTAATTAATTTAACAGTGTTAGCAATTCAGGTTTATAGTAAAAGGCTTATAGCTCAGAACTATGTCTGCGGCTGACTAAAGATGTTCTCGCTGTTTAACATGAATAAATATGTTTCGCCTGCAGACAGTGCCAGACATACCCAGCAACACTACCTGCGTTCCAAACTCTTTCCGCTATTGTAACTGTCAGTTTCAGACTAATAAAGATGATACCAGAACATAAAATAAAACACTCCTACTACAATAATTCAGTGCTGGGCGGACCCGTTACCCGATTGGGAAACGTTGCAAGGGTATAGTTCAATGTTGTGTAGAAATTTCGAGACTAATGTTGCTGTTGGGGATCTAGTATTATTATAGTCCCCCCATTGGGGTCCTCAAAATGCGTAAAACCCAACTATTTCAGTCCTATTTTTCACACATTTTCTCCCGGGGGAAACCCCCGGGCCCCCCTTGTGCTCGATTTTATTACTTACCTACACCCTACCTACACCTACTTACCTACTGTATAATATAGAACACCTATTGCTCTAAAAATGCGTTAAACCCCAATGTGTCAGCCCTATTTAAAAAAAAAAATCGAAATTTAATCTTAGCCCCCTCCTTTTGGTCTCATTCTAGATCCGCGCCTGGTTGTAGCTAACTGTATACAAAATTTTTCGTTCTTGGTGTCATCACAATTCCTCATTCCAATTAAGCTATTTCAAAGGGAACGATATGGCATAAAGGAGAGTTTGTCATTTACTGTATTCCTATAATACCGCGGTTAAATTTTTAATGCCGCCGTAATAAGGTGTCACGTGACGGTGTTAAAATATGCGCGGGAATTCAAATAAATAAATTATTAGAATACAAGAAAATAGTCACATTGTTTTTTATTGAAGGAAATACATAATAAACATTGAAATGTATCTATCTATCTATCTAATCTATCAATTTGAATTTCCTGCGCATTTTGCACTCATTTGTTTAAAACAATTGAGTAAACCCCGGTATTATAATAATCCCAAATCAGCATGATCGGGCTATTGCTGAATGAAAGTCTTGAAATAATGAAGCAGGAAGTCCGTTTATACTTTATCTATGTATCTGGGGGAATAATAATGGTCGAAATTGTATAGAAGTTGATACTAAAACATAGTTAATCAGTACATGGTTGATCTGCTCTCACCATTCAACCTGTCTGCATTTTGTCGCTCGTGCTCTGCTCTCTGTCACGACCATTCCGGTCTCTTCCTCCCGCAACTGCGTTGCCCCTTTCTCATCAGATACCTTACAAGGCCAGGCTTTTGCCCACTAACAGAAACGTAGCCCAAGTATACTTTTTGAAGTTCTGATGTTTTCAGTGTCTTTATCTTACGCATGTCTGAAATAATTATGTCATTAGAATTTGATTCGCTGCATTATCATATTTGATAAGATGTATTACTAATTTAGCGATATAGGCTTTAATAGGCGATACATGATATTTGCCAGTTTTTAACGCCTTTTCAAAGCGTTGCCATGCTTATTACTAGTACCATAGTTTAGTTTAAAATTAAGCTACGGTATAAGGGGCATATTTGCAGTTTAAAAATATAATCTCATTGACATAATTAAGTCAGATTTAATTTAGACATGAAAAAAGCGTCTTAAAATTTGGTTATTGTTACAATATCGACTTCGATGGCAAGGTGGTAGCGTGCTTGTACTTGTACGAGTCTCTGCAAGCTATGCTATCGGAGACATGTCGTATCTCAACACGGGTACTAACCTACGGAGGAGACTGAAGAGTTCAATCGGATACATTCATTAAATTGTTTGTATGCGATTAACCTTGTTATAAAAAATAAATATAAAATTGCATAGGATGATAGTGACGGTGCTATTATTGTTTCGTCGAAAAATCAAATGTTTAGGGATGGACTAGAGAAAAATAATTGATGGTGCGGCATTGAAACGAAAATCTTTTGATCGATAATTCCCCGCAGATTGTCGAAGCAACCATTTAAATTATTCTAGATTATGAGCATTGCGGTTGCTCTGTGCATAATTTTATAGTTTTATAAAAGCGCAACGTCTAAGATAGTACGATGAGTAGGAGACTTTGTAAGAATGTCAGAATACCACATGCCAAACAACATGTACAAAGTAAGCATGACGGACACCAGAAACCGACCTATCCGATTGGGGAGTCTGCAGATGGTACAAAACCGAGATGACCGCAGGAGTGTTGTTGTGCAGGCTAAAGCCCACAAAGAGCTGTAGAGCCAGAAGAAGGTGAAGAAGAAGATAATTTTCTAGAACTCTTCAAAAGAAGAGGCCCTTTCATGAAGCAAGGCCGCAGTGGTCAGTGCTAGGAATAATCCAGACTTCTGACCAGAACTTCCTTCCCGAGTCAAGGTTCCTCATTGTTATGTGCCCATTATATTTTGATTAGGTCAAGTCCGTGATGACCATGTTGGTAATGAGAGGATCCACTTTTGCCGCCTTTTTCTAGGGTAAATGCTTGTAATTTTGACTTGACTTGTTTATAGCATAATTTATAATGATGGTCTGGGATTCATTGTTAATGAGGTCGACCCTGTCAATCAGGTTGTACTTGTAGTTGGCCTACATTTAAATCAGCACTTTTAAACAATGCAAATGCTGTTGATGAACAAATTTGAATGTTGACCACGTTGAATCTGCTATCTTCACCATATTAAGGGAGAGATTTCTAAATATTGCGTTAACAATGGAGGCTGGGGTATTTTTGACTAAATTAATGAAATCTATGTTCCATAGCTGGAAAGATTGAAAATGTTTTTATGAATATTACATAAAATATGCTAGCTTTCGTAGTAAATTTTCATTTTTGCACTTGAAAAATTATTACTTAGGTACATGAAAAAAACTTGACAAAGCGTATTAAACAGATTTTCTAGAATAGTCGTAAATACGTCGGGTAAATTTTAGAAAGCTTGTACTTTTTTTCATTAGACCATTTTTATATCTTTGCGATTTTGAATCGAGAAATTGGGTAATTTATTCATAAATACTCTGGTATTCTTTGTTTACAAAATATTTGAAAATCTCTGCCTTAAAAAAGGTGACATCGTGTATATGTATTGTATATTTTTTGATAATTTAGCATTCAAATAACTCACCGTATTAAGCAATATGCTATCTCGATTTTATGTTGTTGTTGAATCGGGAACTTTTACTTTTCGTGTAAGCGGATGCAGAGATTTAACCAAAATATTTGACCCTGCCATCACTTTAGTTTGGGTTAGTTTCAAGTACTAACCCTAAAAAATATGAGGGAAATCAGTTATTGGGCAAATCCACGCACTAAAAAACTACGTGATGCTATTTTCTTGTAAATTGCCACAATAAAGTAGCCTAAATTATCCAGAGCCTAATACAGTAATATACACGTAATTCCAGCCATCATTGAGATAATGGACTAATGGTTAGGTTGAGCCACTTAGAGATGGCACTATCTCGCCCGGCACACTTTGTTTTCGAGACCTTTATACTCCGACCGGGCTTCCGCATAGCCAAACCATAAACCGCCATTAGGCATTAACCCATAAGTTTCTTCATTGTCATCATGTTAACAACAAAGATAAACTAGCAGCACCCACTTCCTCGGGTCATCGTGGCACATACCGTGTCAGGGCGTGACGCAACATCGGGGCAGCAGACAACGAGATCTGCCCTGGGAAAGTGGCAGCATTGCGATTTGACCTTTTCTTCAATTCTCGAGCAGAGAAAGTAATTACTTGATGGCCTATCCCATTATTTTATTATTTTATAGGGGTATCCCATTGTTTCGTTATTTATGTATTTTGCCTACAACACTACAACTTATTACAGACATAGCCCATTTATCTGATCAACTTTTCCTTTCTTACAGATGTATTCCGAGGTACGTTGTGGGCAGCTCCTCCCTACACAGTGCACGAATGATGTTACACGCTGCAGTTTATTAGCATACTTATCTGACTCGGTGACTCACCGTTTACTGTTTTTACTGTTAAGGTAAGTGTGATTGATGCCTATTGTAACAAGATTGCCGTGGATCACACAACTCTGTCCCATTTGCGTAGGCTAGGTATTGTGGCGTCGTGTCCCCTCTTTGCCCTTGGGAGCAGAGGGGACGCCTTCCTTGAATGCACGCTTACCTCCAGGCTGAGATGTGATTTGGTTTTAGAATTTCATAGGGAGTATTATAATAAATCATAATAAAAAATTAACCTAGTATCTTCAAAAATATTTATTGACATGCGTCACAACTTTAAAACTAAGTTCTAGCATTGAATGTACATAGCTATAATATAATGCATTCAAGACTACTACTATACAACCCTACCAAGCTAAGCCGGGCGCGCCCACCATATGCCGACCCCCCAAGAAGTCGATTATCATATCTGCACATATCACACACACTGTCCACTTTCCAGGGAGGGTGTCTCCAACAATATTTAAGAAATGCCTGTCTGATACTTGGTCGGTTCCTGGAGGATGCTGTGCTAAAACTGTGATCGGCTGCCAACATGAACCTTGGCACTAGCTGTCGCGAAAAGCCATTAAAAGAATCGGAACATGCTTTCCTATTTATCAATTAGTATAGGTACCAAAAGCATTAATGAGTAGTTTCTCGGCAAATAATTGTAATAGGGTTAAAATTGGGTTGCCTCAATTTTCACTTATCCTATAGCAATGATCCTTAATTTTCTACCCCCCCACCACCAGGATTATTGAAGGATTATTGTGCGCTGCGGTCTTCTTCAGTTACAGGTTCTTCAGTTACATGTTCTTCAGTTACTTGTTCTTCAGTTATTGGTTGTAGCGAAGTTTCCATTCTACCCGGTCCTGGACAGTTCCTTGGAGCAGGTTCATTATCTCTTTTCTTGTTTCAAGTCGTCTACGAACACCTAAATTACTAGGTCCCTAGCATTGGTGCCATATATGGTAACTTTAGTTATAATGTTGAGATAGTTAAAAATCCTGCCTCGTCTCTTACCAAGTGACCGATCCAATTGCTTATCTCAGCAGATACCATCACACGTCAGCGTTTTAAGGGAAAGATATTGCCTCTAATTCAGTCACATACTGTTTAGATGAAAGAGGCTCCTTTAAATCGTCAAGGAAATATCCGCCAATCAAATCGCGCAGTAGGCAAGTTAAGTGTTGACCTTTCCTATGGGCTCTTCGTCGATTGGCCTCTTAATTTCGAAAGAAAGAGCAATTAAATACAGTCGTTGCTTCATTTGAATCATGCAGATCTAAAGCGAAACTATAAACAATACGATTGTTATACAATAGCAACCCAACAAGAGAAGATGGTGCGAAAAATCAACAGATCGGTCATTAGATAAAAAGATGAGCAACACTTTGCAGTGGTTGCCAAAACTTAGCAAATATACCACTATTGGTCCAGAGTTGAGATCACGAAAGTGCTCCAGAAACGATAATAAGCTCTTGAGCATTGTCTAAGTTGGGATAAAAAGATCAACATCTTGAGGTAGGTTTGCGTCCAATCATTTTCGCCTTCCCAGGAAGTGGATGGATGGGAGTAGAGATATTATCTGTCGACCTAAAGGCCATTTATACCTGTGTAGAGGAGCTTAATCGTGAGTTCAAAGAGGCGGGGAAATTCACGCTAGTTGCCCAAAACCTATTTGCAAAGATTGATGCATTCAGAAACGGTAACATTATGAGGATCGGAATCGTGCGGGCGTCTTTCTTGTTTTGGTTTCCAAATCCAATCGGGTCGGTAAAAGGTGAGGAGGGACGTGTGGGTGTTGCATTACTGGCGGCAGTTTCTTCTTTATCCGGCACATAAAAGATTTTATCTCCAAAGGAAGCGACTGCCTTTGTTTATCAACAGGTGGCGCTAGTGTGGGTGACACTTTCTTTTGCTTTGCTAATTGTTTATATACGCAAGTAAGATGCTATTCAAGACGGAGGTTCGTTATCCTGAGAACGCTGTCTTTTTGGATAGATAGTTTTTGTGTAGGTAGGCCTACTGTAGGAAGAGCTTGTGAGTCTTACAGTCCTGTTTAATGGAGGAGACAACCAAGAAATACTAGCTAAAACGACTAAAAAATTGATTTATTGATTTTGGAAAGATTGAATATCCATTGGCTACAACTACGTTACATTGTCTTCATACTGAGGAGCGTTCCTTCCTTTATAATTTTGCTTGTCTCGCTCGATGAGGACCTTCCGATTTTCGACACACTCGGCTCAGGTTTCCATGCCTTGGGGTCCGTCCAAAATAACCTTCATTTGAACTATATACTTTATGAACTATATATATTTTGGACAGTATGTATGCATACGTGGTAATCACCCACATTTTACTAATTATGCTAATAACTGATTTATAACAACACACCATTTGAGGTGAAACAATTTCCTGTCTGCTAATTTAGGTAGATATCAGGAAGACGATAATGTAGTTTCTAAGTTCTCAGTGCAAATGATAGGTAACAGCAACTGCGCAGATAGTTTGAATCTGCCACAAGTATGGCAGGAACAAACTCAATAACAATGACAGAACTACCCGATGACTGATTGTGATGATATTTTAAAATAAAATAAATAAGGACTTTTTATTGTTTCTATTACTAAGCCAACCCAGCGGAGTGAGGGCAGATAGTTTGAATCTGCCACAAGTATGGCAAGAACAAGCTCAATAACAATGACAAAACTACCCGATGACTGATTGTGATGATATTTTAAAATAAAATAAATAAATAAATAAGGACTTTTATTGTTTCTATTACTAAGCCAACCTAGCGGAGTGAGGGCTATAAAGCTAAACTGAACTAGGAAGGCCTGGGACCGCCTGCTTTACATGCCCTCCGAAGCATGGCCAGAAAATGTAGCCAGTGTGAGACTCGAACCAACAACCTTTCGGGCGATTTTACTTAAATATTAATTACTTAATTTAAGCTATCCCAAAATCTGTACGGTAAATCTTATTCTTTTATGTTGCTAAGTAGATTTACTTGCTTACCAAATAATTGTAGAGTCACCATCGTTGCGTTGGGTGCTGTGGTCCTGCAAATAAAGGGAAATTTTATTAGTCACACAAACATACAATACGAATGGATTGTAAAATTATACGGTACATTAATATAACTTCAATGGAATACAATAATATAGTAAATAATCTAAATATATAAAAATATATAAATACATTTTTTGGGGGCTGATCTGAATCCCATTTTATTTATTGCATACTGGAGGGCATAACCATTTTTTCAGTGTCCATTATCTTTCATTTTGTTTTTTGTTTCCTGGAGTTAGGCACTACATTCTGACACTGTTGCATAAACTTATTTTTACAGAGCTGACAGAACTTCCCAAGTTTTTATTTTGTAGTAGACTACCCAATTGAATCTGTGTAGGGCTTTTGGCTATATTTTTTAGCAGAGGCAGGGTAATGTGAGTAGATTTTTCAATTTTCTCTAATAGTTCTGGGCTAAGAGGGGAGGCGTGACCCTCGTGATCACCATATACTGTTTCAAAATTTAATGACGCCAATCCTGAAAGATTCATTATAAAATTTAAAAGATTAAAACAGGAAACCAAAACCATGCATCCCAATTTTTATTTTTTGTGAATAATTAGGGCATTTAATTAATTTTTTACATGGTATATTACAATCAGTCGGGAACCCATACTGTATGTTATCTTGATCCAGGATTTCGTCAGGGTTACCCAAGCGTCAGAAGTGGAATACAATACAGACAATCCAACTGCATAAGAATTGAGGGCAAATTTGTGTAACTCTTACAGTGTTGAGTCTTTGTCGACTCCGCAGAAAGTTCCCACAATTATATGTAGGTGTGTAGATCTGACTGGCCAATTAAGCAAATTACAGGTTTAAATGTGTCGAGGGTGGGCAACTCCTTCATTGCCGCTCTGCGGAGTCAGATAATCTTGACACGAGCTGATTAAACACTATCCCTTTCCCATATTGCCCCCCCCCCCCACTATTGATCACCCATCACAGACAACATCACAGGATCTGAAGGGAGAATAACTGCGAATGATCACAAACGTCCAGGAACTTACGCAGTATGATGTGTGATCAAAAAATGAATTAGGGCAATACGAATGAATCTTCTACTTATAAAGCTTCAAGGTAAATCATTCCAAATTGTTTGTACACAAATGGTTTTTATTGTGGAATTAATTAATTTATCGTTCAAACCTCCGATCCAATTCCAACACACCCTAGCCCTTTTGGTGTCTGGATGCTTATTAATATAATGAAGTGTGAGGGCATGCAGTTGCCTCCAACCATTGAGTACGAAAATTCCTTTTTATATACTCTGAGCGACTCTGAGAGAATCTTAATTCTTCTTTCCTACTAATTATATACTCGCATGCCGAAAAAGATATGCGAAGCTAGCATGACAGGTAGACGACTGGCCGGACGTCCTCGAAAACGCTGGAAGGATGAGTAATTGGAAACTGACTTTCGCTAGTTGGGAGTTTGTAGATTAAGAAGCATTGTTCTAAACCGAGATGACAGGAGGAGTGTTGTCGAGCAGGTCAAAGCTCATCAAGGGCTGTAGAGCCAGAAGAAGAAGAAGAAGACGACTTTATTACATATTATCAATATTAGGGGTGAAATTTAATTTCTTGTGCCTACTAGGTTTTCCTTTGTCCCTTAAAATGACAGCTATTAGTCTATGACTAGCCCATAGCTGTTGACATCCTCATGGTTTGACCTATTTCTTGAAGAAGTAACCGTGAACAGAGTAAGTACTTCCCACTTTTATATGGACCTCCATTAACTGTACACAACTAAGCAATCATCTCTAATGAATGATGAATGGTAAACCATGAAAAACGCTATTATCGAAGCTTAAAAGCAGATGTGAGATTATTACGCATGCAGCAGGTTCTACCTATGGTGATGTAATAGGATGTTCCCATTACATATTTTGAATACGTACGCTATGGTAATGGGAAGGAGGATAGGTATGCCACAGATGCAGACTCCATATTCGTATGGTAACTCTAGGCTAAAGGTCAGGTATGGTATGTTTGTTGTGTTTTTAGGCTAGCACATACCAATGTAGGGATTGTCGAGCGCGAGTAGCTTTGAAATCACACATTTCATTTCTATTCTTTATTCCTTGAGAGATTACCATTGTTCCAGCTATTGTCCTGAATGATCGTGAGTTATTTGTTGTCCCTTTGTCGGGATATTTTATAAAATTGTGTGTCACAGACGTGCGCACGCGGCACTAAGGGGGAAGAGGAAGAAGTGTGTCACAGACATATGCTTTAACAGAGCTTTGCCTGACCCTGGATTTTTCTACCACCCAAATTAGTGAATCACGCAAGGCAAGACAAAGAAGGATTAATTTTTTTCTGCCTCCCTAAGAAAAATTCACCCCCAAGAAAGGTAAGTTAAAAAAAATAGGAAAACAAGCCACAAGGATTGTTAATACTTATTCTAATCGTAAAAAAAACTTTGCGTATCAGTGTGGTTATGTTTTTATAATTTTATAATGTTCGATAAATGTTACTCTTTGGTTAATAAATGGCGCGGGAATTTACCTTTCATTAAGCCATGTAAAAGTGGGCGTTGGGAATTCGTTTTCTTTATTTCTTGTAAAAGGTATATCGTAAAAAAAGAGGTGCCCCCCCCCCCAGCTAAAGCTGAATTAACACCACTACCTGAGACGCAAGCACCTCTTACATCGCCACTGATAAAATGTGACTTTAGAAATGAACTAAACGTTTGTGAGGGTTTCTTACATAGTTCAACGTTTCCGGAAACAATATTTTCCTAACTTTCGAATTTCGCCGTAAAATCATACCACTAGTATTTTATAAAGCCTCCCATGAAATCAATGAGGTGGCACCTGCCAATGAAATCAACCTTGACTGCAGGTTGCAGCAATAATATTTAACCTCCAACAGGCAGCATCAGAAAAATTCCAAACATACAAAAAATCATCATCACCATCATCAAGAAATCATTGCGAAAATTCGATAACACATGTCCTTTCTCGTCATCACGATTTGCACGTGTGGAATCCTCGTGAACTTTTGCTCCCCACCCCTGTGTATAGGTCACATGCCCACAGACCGTGGGAATAGATGAGCAGCCCAATGTCAACATGCCCTATGAGCCTTTCATCCTGGCTACAGGTCACGACGTCGGCACGCAACAACCTTCAAGGCCGTCCCCACACGTACTCGACATAGGCTAATTACACATCTGCAAAAAGTATAATTTTCGCGCCTTTTTTATGGTATGGAAATGAAAAATTCAGGTTCTGTTTTTTAGTGCATAATATCATCAATTCTTCTGGGGGGAGGGGGGGGGGGTCAACTGGGTGCTAGTCTGCTAGTCTTGATTGATATTTCAAGTTGCCTTTCAGATATGGAATAGAATAGAATAGAACTTCCCACTTGTTTCTATTTATGGCTGAGTGTTCTAAGTGTTTTGTAAACAAGAAATTTTGCTGATTTTTTGACGAAAATAATTTATTGCTCATTCCACAGATACAAAGATAACAAAGTGAACAGATAAAAAGCTAATAAAAAATCCAAGTTATCGCAGGAAGGTTTTATTTTCTGAACTAAAATATTATTACCTTAAAAAAAATTGGATAAAGAGCTTTAAACCCATTTTGTAGCACAGTAAATTTGTAAGGGAAATGGGCAGCTTTCACAGAAAGCTCGTATTTTTTAAGATTTTTTCATCTGTTCCCTTTTATATCTTTGTGGCTGTGGAATAGCAATTATTTAATTTCGTCCAAAAATTACGATAATTTCTTGTTTACAAAACATTTTGAACACTCAACCTTAACTATGGAATGTGTGGAGTGCTGACCCACTGTATGTACAGTAGCTGACGCTAAAACACGCATTGAATATTGAGCGTTGGCCTATTACTTTGTATTGGTTTTTCAAACGCAGGGGTCAGCCCCCAGTGTTCCCAAATGATGGCCACGGAATACCCTAATCAGCATCGGTGTGTTTTGCCGTTGTGTAAGGTAGTTAAGGGAGAACCGGATGTTGCTTGTTGCTTGGACGCGTACATGGAAATTTTGAGGGGGGGGGGGGGCGGCTAGACCTGTCTTGAAGCTGTCTTGAATTTAGACAATCTACATCTAAAATTTTAGCTTTTGGTACTGTAATAGTTTCATGATATACAATTGTCCATGGTTGAATATCGGCTGCCTGTAGATTTTCCCTATCCTAAAAATTGATCAATGGAACAATTGCATAGTCTGCAATGGGCAGAGCTATAATTTACGATAATACTATGCTATGCAATGCCAAGGGGTTGGGGTTCGGATTATCCATAACATATTAAAAAGAACAATTGTGTCTACAAAGACTAAATCGTTTTATTACTTAGCACGTATACAGTACGTTAAGTTAGAAACCATAGATAGAAAAACTCCCCGGAAAAATATTGTTTTTAGTGATTTTTCATGGAAATTGAGAATTTTTAATTTTTTATACACCACTGAACCAAGGGGGTTGCGACCTAGTGGGTTTTGTAAATATTAAAAGTGCTACGATATAGATGTGCATTAAAAAAAAAAAAAAAAAAAAAAAAAAAAAAAAAAATTGTCGAAGTCATTTTAGAGAAACAAATTCTTTAGTAGTTTTTGAGTAGTTTTTGTAGCCTTTGGGGCACAGCCCCCTCCCCCCCCCCCCTCATAAAGGAATTATCCAAAAATTGAAAAAACCTTCCACTGGACATTATTTTTGTGAACCTACAGTACAAGCCGAATTTCATCAAATTCTATTGAGTTGCATGGCCGCAAATCGAGTTACAGGCAGACCAACATTTCGTAAAAACCTTTTTTTGTTCCTTGAACCTCAAGACGTGAAAACCCGTTGAGATCTCGAAGTCAAACATTTCGGCCGCCACAAAACTTTTAAAAAATATTAAAATATTAAATATTTTTGTTTAATAAAAAAACGACCATAAATCAATAAAATACGATATCTTCTTGTAGGTACAGCCGTATTTTTTACTGTATAGCATAATATACCTAACATAACCTAGGTAGTATGTTTCTAAAACTGATTGTACAGTATGTACTGCTATTGTGCAATTGCAAGCGAGTTCAAGGCTGTTCTCTGGAGACTATTAATATTCCAGCTTTTTTCTTAAGTTTATGAATGAATGTCATAAAAGATGATAGCCTACCACCATAAGGCAATAAAATATCTTTTTGCTGCGAATAGTCTAACCGCGATATCTTTATGTTGTGCAATGGCAAGACAGTTTACGGCCGTTCCCACATTATATGTACGCTATCTACTTAAATATATTTGTAAACAGTAATTAGACCTGGGGAGAAAACTAAATTTCGCGCCCTTTTCTAAGGTACAAAAATAAAATTAATGCAAAAAGTCTCCTTTTTTGACATTTTTAGTTGTTCTTATTAGTTTTCTTTTTACCAGTTGGTGCGAGTACATTCAAGGATCTAATTACGGTGATCAAGTTCAGTGTAATAATTTTATAATGAGTTTTGTGAATGGTGTGAAAATGCACTGCATGTTCCTAATGCTCATTAGCCTGTATGGCTAAATAGTTGTCAGGGTCTGGCCTTACAGGGGCAGGCAGGTAGGTATTGTACAATATGGTGGCTTAAGTTATAATACTGTATGTTGCAACGTCTAGACGAACTTTTTTTTATTGGTCGGCCCTGATTAGGCGGCTATTCCATCTGTCAATAATCCGTCATTTGCGCATCAATAATAAGTTTCTACCATATTATAACTTAATTCATAATAGATAAGTTAAGTATCTACATAATAGTCTCCTTAAAACAAACATCTCATCAATTTTTGATGCACAAATGACGGATTATTGACAGATTGAATAGCCGCCTTACACACTAATATTAATTATTCAATCCATTATTTATTCGATTGAAGAAATATTTGGAATGTTTATGTTTAAGTATACGATTTCAATCTGAATTTAGGTAGTTCTATTACACTTTCCAATTTTTCATAGACCCATAGTTATTGGGTTCAATATTGGAACAGATCTAATATTCGAGAGTGTGATGGGGGGGGGGATTGAGAAGTGATTTTTATTGATTAAGAAGATAATTAATTTAATGGGCCATCAAAATTCTCCGTAATTTTGAAAATATTTAATATTATGCTTTTGGCGCCGAGTAATTTTATCGTTTTATGTGACCAGCGTAGATGGGTTAGTTTGATCATTCCTCCCCGTATCGATATCCTAGCTATTCACTAACCGCCCTCACACTCCTGCTTATGCTAATCAGATCAGAACAAGTGTTTGCACGTTCGGCTTTTGGTAATCTCAGCTCGGATGTACGTTTTCAGTGAGACAGTTGTTCATATCATACCGGTCACATTTTGCTTATATAAATATGTAGTCGCTTCACATTTTGATCAATACTTAAAAAAAACATGAAGTTTTTGAGACAGTTGGAGCGAACGAGTATTCGTTGCGCTCTGGTGATCCCAGCACGCCTTTTTGGCTTTGTGGCACCGGTTCAGTATAATTTGTTATGTTTTTTTGATAAATACACGCATTATTATTATTATTATTATTATTATTATTATTTAAGTGTAATTTTATATTAAGGTCTAGTCTATATTTTAGAGAAAAAAAAACTGACCTAATATTCTTTATTTATAATTAATTTTGTCAATAGGATAGAATCAAAACCAATTAAAAAGACTACTGGGGATGGTTCTTCTTGTATCATGTGACCGGAAAGTTGTAGCAGCAATTTTAATTGGTTCAGATATTGATATTGCCAACGGCCTTACCATGTTGATTCCATTAGAGCAGAGCATGTTTCAAACTGCGGCAACTTGGTAGTGTGCACAGCGTTGGCAGGGGAACCTGGTGGGACATGATAACTCGCTCAGGCAGTATAAGTCGAGTCCTGGTCACCTCCGATTTAATCGTGTGACTTTACCATGTTCCCCAAGTGGTTCGGAATCCACTATAATCAGGAGGTCCACCCTGTTAGTCAACTCCCCTTTCCCCGAGGTGAAAGAGTCTGCCCTTAGGATGCCTCAAGTTAACAAACAGACTCACCCCCCCCCCCGCCCCCCGCCAGGCTGACAGGGTTGCTTAAAGCAGAAATGCTGAAGGCAGGCGTTAGAAACAACAACAACAGATATTGGTCATAAAAAGCTGCAGACTGAGTTATTGTTGTATACAATATACTTGGACTTCGACAAACTTCTACCGCATGTTTCACTGTGTTTTAGTAGAACTAATTCTGTTTTTTTAACGCCCCCGCATACAACATACCCGTCATACCCTTCCTTTCCTTGAGGCTAAACAATATAGTTGTCAATCAATGCATTACTTTTGAAGGAATTAATTCCAATTTCTCATTCGTCCTATTATTTCCAACTTCCTCAAAATCCTCAATTTAAAAAATAAACCCATTTTAAGCAAAATTAACCGAAAATGATCATTCTTATTCTAGAGCATGTTCGTTTTTTTGATTCGTTTTAAAAAAAAAAAACGTCCTGTGACAATGACATCAAAAATATGTTTATTTATCCAGCGCCGCTGCCACCGTGGAAAGAGCAACAACTAATTTTTATGTAATACTGACGAAGATATACAGTAAGTGGGGATTGGCAGGTTTTCAAATAGACTATTTTTAAGTCATCCACTGCAATAAAATAAAGTTTAGATTTTACAGACAAAATTCTACTGACAAATAATTAATAAATAAAAAGAAAATACAATCCTCAAACGGGGTGCCATGACATACAGGTAGCGTAGTCAGATAATTAAGGGCCCTTTTCAACCTAAAACTACTAACTTATCATAATTTACACCTAGAAAAAAATAATGATGAAGTTTGGGGTCATAGTGAAAGTCGAGCACAGGTTGAAAACTTAGGTTTTCAGAAAACCTTTCATCCCTTCCTAAAAGTTTGAATTCAGGAGCCAGCAAACCACCCAACCGCAAAATAAATAAAAAATCATGTATCTCACTTGCAGTATTAAACATTTTATTATAATCAGCCACGTAAAATAATTTGGCCGATTGTACTTACAATGGGCTAATTTTATTCCGTTTTGTAAGTTTTATTTTTATTGTTGTTATTAGCTATTTAAGTTAAATGTTAGATTTTAAGTGTTTATAGTTTAGTTGTGTTCAGAATTATTATTCATTTATTCATGTAATTATAATTTAATATAATTATGCATCATTCTAGATATATTATGCATTATTGTAATAATTTATAATTTATGCATCATCCTAGTATTTCCTATAACTTAGAAACTTTCAAATTCACATTTAATTCCTTAATCTGATGTGTCACAACTAGAAAATGTTGCCAAAAATCAATTATTGGTTCATTTTCATGAGATTCTAGGCTAGATAATAGTCTCCATGGATAAATGGTGATATTTCGATACAATAACTTAAAAACCACAATTTATACTTCGCTGATAACACAACCGGTCTCAACCTTTTGTCATCGTCAGCTAGTAATTACGCTACAACTAAATAAAACACATGCACAAACAGCAAAAGACAAGTCTAGACTATATATGATTAAATGGAGGGTGTGCGTACAATTTTAATTATAACAATAATAATTAAATCAGTCAAGTAAGAATTATTGTGCTTTATTTATTTATTTTATTTTCACTTCCAATGGATTCCCCATGTCTCGTGTTAGGGTGAAACGTGATGCCAGACTAAATTTATTTGTCCGTTAGATTTAACTGTTCGGCAGATAGTTGGAGTCACCCACCCTAAATATGCGCTTGAAACATGGCAATCAATTTAACGAATTCGGAACACCACACCATACCTTGTCGTAATATCAATTATTAGAAGAGTCTCGTTTTTTTTTTTTTTAAATTGGCAGTAATTATTATTGGAGATAAAATTGTGTGATCCATGTAAAAAACACTTTTAAACCTGTTGGACATAAATGTGACTGCCCGCTAGCAGAGGCCCTTTGGGGGTGTCACAGCCCAGCCCAGCGCCCCATTTTTTCACTAATTTTTGTACAGCCTTCGAGTAAGATTTGAAGCTCAGAACTTCTACTGGTCGCCTGACATATAAAGTCACTTGATAATCCGATGAACCCAAAACCATGCAACTTATGTAAAATAAAAACTTAAATACTTACACTTAATAAAGTAATCCACAAACGTAAGGGTGCACTTCACGCGAGAGACTGAGGAGATAGGACAATGGAAGATGGTCGGGCACGCAAGGGAAGGGGTCGGCCTAAGACCCAAATGCCAGTGAGAAGTGGGTGGAAGGGGGTCCAGGACGCGGACCCGTTGCGTAATGACCCATCCGCGCCGTACCTAAGGTACCGGCTACATACACCGGTCGCTACCTGCCATAGGCTGCCTACCTTCCTTCCGTTTTTAGGTCATTTAATTTAATAACACTTTGGCGTAGGCGACGCGACGTTGCAGCCAGAAGATTATTGCACTGATGTGGGCGGGTCAGTTATTGTCTTATTGAAACAGTTAGTTTTGTTGTTTCTACTAGCTTAAGTTCGAATGTCATCTGCTTCTGAGTCTTTCTTACACTTGACGATGAAAATTGACTTATTTTTATTTTTTTACCCCCAGAAGCAAACTATCAACGGGCAAGCGACCCACCGCATTTTGTTAACATTAATAACGACTACTATATATGTAAATTTAAAAGAAATAGTTGGAGCCGTTTTTGAGAAATAATTTTTGCTTTCCAATTTATACGTAGTATAAGGAAAGCTTTGTGACGGTCGAAATTTTCGATTCCGAGATTTCAACGGATTTATATGTTTTAAGGTCCCAGGAACTCAAAAAAGTGGTTTTTACGAAATGTCTGTCTGTCTGTCTCTGTCTGTCTGTCTGTGCGTCGATTTCCAGGCAGACTACTAGGTCGATTTTGATGAAATTCGGCATGTAGGTTCACAAAAATCATACCTCGGGACCATTTTTTTTATTTTGGGCTAACTCAATTTGGGGGGGTTTTATTTTCAAAAAACTTCAAAAAAATGTCTAAAAAAATTATTTCCCAAAAACGGCTCCAACGATTTCTTTTAAATTCACATATATTGTAGTTGTGGTTAATGTTGATAAAATGCGAGGGGTCGCTTGCCCCTTGATAGTTTGCTTCTGGGGGTAAAAAAATAAAAATAACTAAATTTTAATGAAAAATGACTCAAAAATAATTTTTCTGCGACACCTTTCTATCGATGATTTCTACCTTCAGGTATGTTTTAGGTGTTAAATTGAGTAACGAAACCGGACAGGTTGCTTTCCGAAAAAAGTATTTGGTTTTGTACAAAAAAATGTTTTTGAAAAAATGATAGAAAGAAAATTCACGCTCAAATGCATTGCGTGCCCTGCCAGTATTGCTGTGTGGTGATGTGTTGGTCTGACCTATCTAGAATTTACCTCACCACCAGTGACGAGTGACGTCAGGTGGACACCCCCCCCCCCCCCGAGATATCGGAAATTTAACCATAGGAAAATTATTTACCATGAAATTACTCATTTTCTCTATCTACTAATTTTGATAAATTGGAAAGCATGTTCGAGTAAACTCGGACCGGTTCTTTTAGTTTTTTGTGTGGAGTTTTTTAAAGAATGAAACCCCCCAAAATTGAGTTACCCCAAAATAAAAATAAGGTGGCTCCGAGGTATGATTTTTGTGAACATACATGCCAAATTTCATGAACATCGACCCAGTAGTTTGCCTGGAAATCGATGAACAGTCAGAGCGATAGAGTGACAGACAGACATTTCGTAAAAAATACTATTTTTGGTTTCTGGGTCCTCAAAACGTGTAAATCCGTTGAAATCTCGGAACCGAAAATTTTGACCATCACAAAGCTTTCCTTATACGACGTATAAATTGGAAAGCAATAAAGTCAGGTTGATATGAAAGCTCTATAAAATCCGTGAGACCCCCGCGTGTATTGTATAGGTAGTATATGTTTATGCAGTGATATTATAATGCTTAATCTTCCACCTACTAGGACTCGTAATTTGTTAGGTGTTTGGGGTTTCTCTGCAAGACAATAAGGTAAATTATGATGCAAGGCTTATTCGTAGGTATTGTTTTAGAGGAAGCCTTGCTCATGTACAGTACGTGGGTCTGTGCAAGGATATGGGTAGGTACCTAAATAGCTGTAATATTAGTCATAGTCCATCCTTACCCATCCTTGATTTTTATCAAGAAGACCTGCCCAGAAATAGCCACGGTATTACTAATTTCCTACCGTAAGTTACCGATTTATTGGAATAAACCGAGCGTTTCACCGCCTTCTTTGCTGAGTGAAAAGTGGTAAAGTACTCATAGTCCGGAGGCTTATGGGCAAACAATGCCACCAGCTTGCATTTTTTCACCAAGCAAATTCACTTGGAGGGGTGATGGGGATAATTTTCCTGGATTTTGTTTGTCCAAAATCTTGGGAACTACATACTATACTGTATGTTCTGAGTTCTGACACAGTCGGTTTGAACAATTGTACTGCACTATTCTTATATTACAATGTCGTCAGCAATGGCAAATCAAAGATTGTTGTCATAAAAACCACAAGGTCAATTTGCTTGGTACCTGTAAAAACCTGTAAGTCTCCAGACTACAAAGTAAAATCAGAACATGCATTTCAAACCCGCCGTTTTTTTCTAAATTCTGCATGGTCATTCGGAGCTACTTACGCGTCAGTACTCCATGTAGAAAATGTAATAATGTACTAAAATGTACTTATGTACTAAAATCTGTGTTTGTATCGTACGGTAGCTCAAATGCAAAAATCATTTTAGCTGGCCAGCAACTATAGTTTGGCTCAAATTTGACGGCTATGCCCTTATTCTGGGCCTGTGATAATACTACAAGTTGTATATTGAGTACCGACAGACAGATTTTGAAATAAAGCCCTGCAGTTACTGAGCTGCATAAAATCTTTGGATACTCTACGATGATATAGGCCTTCCCTATTTTATGAAGGAAGTGACAGTAGGAGCATTATGACTGTTCCTTTCTTCTTGGCTACTTTGGTGTTGATACATTCGCCTCTTTAACCCGGCTCCGCGATGGTTCCTTTCTTTTATTTAACCATTTTACTTCCTCATTTGGGCAGAATTCAATTCTTTTTTCCTTTCGAGGAAGGAAGACAAACCTTTTGCCTAGTTAGCCTGTCTCTCGCACAAATCGAAGCGATTAGTAAAGGCCTGGAGGTAGCAATTATTTCTACTAGTATAATCGTAGCTACATTTTTTACTGCCGTATGGATAGCACACATTTTTCCATAGGACTTGTAGTTTTGCCAGAAATGAAGATGTACCGTATTTCACTCTTAATACCCCACCCCTACCCGAACGCCCGTAATTTATTTTTCATTTAATGTCTGTCATATTATCTTCCATTTCCAATTTGTTTCATTCTACTATAATTTAATGTCTTTAAAAAAAAAACTATCTACCCTGGGCTATATTTTTTTTTTACATGTACGGTATACACTTTGGTTTGACATTAAATAGATTCATTCATTCATTCAAGGGAAGGGTGAATCCGGGACTCGGGAAGTGACACGAGGAGCAATTGCTGGACCCTCGCCTCAGAGCTGAGGTTATTTACTGACAAAATAACTCCAGAAAACCCCATGTGGGAGACTGAGGGCTTCTACACGGTAAAATTTGTAAAATGAAGCGTGGAAATAAAAACAGGGTTAAGCGCCAAAAATTGGAGATTCGTTGTATCATTTAAATACTATCCAAGTCACATGGCCAATGTCCTGTAAAGAGCACCAAACGACAGTGGCAAAATTGTAGTTGCAGTTGGAAAATATAGTAGATGGCAAGTTTCTCATGACGTCATGCATTATGGCATAAAAAACCCGTGATAACTCAAAATAATGGTTTTGGCGCTTTTTTATTTCCACGCTTCAAATAATGTAGGCTTACACTGGATATCGGGTTTTAAGCCTTTCCCAAGCATGTATTTGTTTAGCCCCAGTGCGCTTCCTTTCCTAACTTACTGTAAATTCAATTTCCAAAACTAGCCAAATTACATCCTGGTGATTCTTAGGCCTGTTGATGTTTAAAAGAATATCCATCAGGGGCGTAAAATTGGGTGGGGGGAGGGGGCACGGTCCAACTTGCCCCCCCAGCTCCTTTGGGGGGGGGGGGGCAAAGCCCCCTCCAGCCTCGAGCAATGTAAGACGTGGTTCATACTTCATGGTCCCCTTTGCTTGCAGCAATATGAATGTAAGCATTCCTTTTTCAGCTTTGTTAAATCTACAGCTATACTTTACAACTAGTAAAATGCGTAAAACCCTACTATTTTGCTCTTATATTTTCAATTTTTCCTTATCCTGCCTGATGACGTCATGAGGTCTACTTTGTTTTGCTCCCGCCATCATTCTAAAACGTTACGCCTCTGATATCCATCAAACGAATGATAGGATTTCTACGTGGATTTCCGGCACTGTAATTTGTGCCAGTCAAGCAGAAAAAAATTCTTCTCCACTTCTTACTCTTAATCCACCCCCGTAGTCAATACTTAAGCATAAATGAGAACCCTATGTATCCTTGTTACCTGGTTTAGACAAATCGCGTTGTCCTCCTTATCGATGAATTCTCGCGTCTTTGATTTTCTTCAAGCCTTCGCCACAATAAACCTTAAAATCGTGACTTTGCCGGGGCCTGCAAATTCCTGGCAATCGAGAAAGCCCCGATCAAACTGTCGGACATCACCACCATATTATCTCCCACGCTAACATTGATCAACAACAACAACAAAAGCGTTTGGTAAGCGCTGACGTAATGTCTTCGGGACCCTCTGCCGACCCAGAGGTGAGGAATCCGAAGCCAGGTTTTCACGGGTCGCGAGGTCGCGCAGGTCTTCTACCATTTGACTTCCTATTGAATAGAATGCTGTGAGGGGGGATAGGTTGGGTTAGGGGGAGGAAGGTCATGTGAATGCAGTGATATGGAACTGTGTGGAATGTGGGAATTGACTTTCTGACAGCGTGTTCAGATCAATGGGTAAATGCTAGGCTGGTTAACTATCGCACACAATATGTATGTCAAGAGCCCTTGCTGTCTGGTGCTCTTCATAGATAAATTTTCTCATGGAATGCAGTTCTAGGGCGATGTTGGTTGGCTCTGCACTTGAGATGTATTAATTTAATTTCATAGGATGATCAGCATGTTCAAATTGTGCTCAATGAGGAGCGAATTTGAATTAGTGTGACTGTTATCGTCAATAGAATGTATGACTGATATTCGTTATTCGGTATGAATGCATATTATATACAAATATTTCAATGTATTAGAAATAAAAGGATACATGTAAAAGGTAGCCTGTTGAGGTTGTTTTATTTATTTATTATTTTTTAACTTTGCCGATTGGAACAGTCAAAAAGCGCGCCAAGCATATTTTTTGAATCCTGGGGGCACCTGGTACGTTTTTTTTATCGCTGGTCATAGAAAACGTGGCATCAAGAAATATTTATATATACTGTAAATACATGTATTTATCTCTCCTATATAGAACAGTACCATTGCCGAGGATCGCATGATTCGAAAAAACGGGCTAGCCTGTCGGCAAATTGCGATTTTTGTTGTTGAAGTTTACTTAAGGGTGGGAAGCAGCTAGGTGGAATGAATAGTGATCATTGGTGAGTAATGGTCGCTAATTAGTTGTTAGATGGGTCACAATTAGCCAACATCACGGCCTGACTTTCTTCACGATATCCCACCCTATCGTTGCTATGATCCCGCTGCATCCGGTCCCATAATACTGTACCTGATAACGTTCTCCAGCACTGTTACCATTAGCAAATGTTCTAATTCGTGTTAAGTTAGGTACAAGAAAAAAATTGTAAGGTGAGAAAATTACGAATCAAACTAATTTTTCTTAATTAGCTAAAAGACGCCGTTTCTGACAAAAATTTGGAACGAATTTAATTACCTCAATATGATAGAACACATGTTAAACATATCGCACAACTGGTGCAATAATGGCGCAATTGTAAAAGTGCATGTTTTTCAGAAATCCCTTGTCAATTTTTTTTCTAATTTGTCTGGACAATAAAATTTTGACATAAATTACAGTTTTCTAGGATTAGGAAAAGATTTTTTATGTCAAATTAGGTATATACAATGATTCATGATAATAATCATACCATAGATTTTTGAACATTTTATTCCAACCTTGATTGTTATAAAGAACTGCAGTTGCGTCGTTTCTGCACCAGATGTGCGATATGATTTTAAAATGTACAATTTACGAACAGAGCAGTTACGATTTTCTCTTTTCTAGTGTTGGTTACTTGATGTTGAGAGTCCTGCAAATATCACACATGTTACTCTCGTGAATAAGTTATAATACAGAAATGCCTCTTCAAGTAGTCTGCGGTATCTTTCGTTCTAGTTAAATTTTAACTTTCTTCGTCATCACGATTATCTACAACATCGGACATTGTTACAATTAGCAGAATATATTGGATCGTGATTCACACTTTATCGCTGATCCTTCACTTCTCATTTCCCCCAACAAGAAAGTTAGAATGACCGAATTACATGCAATGTGTGCTGTGTACCAACGGACTAACACTTCCCAGGATTCCCTACCCCACACCCGTACGGTAAACACCGAGTTGATTAAGAAATTTGCCGCCCTTATAGGTTAGAATTTATTTTCCACCCCCTCCCCTCCTAGTCATTTTGAAGGATCTGCTCTGGCAAGTGGCAGCCGTGGCCACCCAGCTAATTGCCCAACCTTTCCAAAAAGCAATTTACCAGAAATGGTAAATAAATATGGCGGCTGTTGAAAGGGGTGGATCCGGGATTTTCGCCTACAGGGGGCCAAGGGGGGCCATTGGCAATTGTCCCATCGATCAATCCAGTGCTTTATGATGTACCTATACTTTTTGATAAATAGGAAATCATGTACGGGTTCTCTCTCTTCTTTGCAAATGTGACTGGCCTGTAGAAACATACCGTGTAATTAATACTGTATTGCAGATGTATTTCGTCCATTACTACGCTCTTCATTGGCCAAGACTGCTTAACCAATGTTTCCCACACTCTTAATAAAGATTTAATGTTAAATCACCGTATATAAACACCAGTTTTAGATATTCCATCAAAGCAAGTAAAAGGGAGTCGAGGTGATCCCATTAATTCTACGTAGCTTGTAAATGCATTCCTTGTTCATCCTCGCAAAGGTCACCTAGCCTTGCATCCTCCTGACCTTCCCTCTGACGGAAATAGTCGTTCTCTTCTCACGATCCACTACAAACATGCTGTACAGTCTTTTATTGCTTATTCATAATAATAATAGGAGATTCTCTTGGAGAAGACGTGTCAAATTGGATTACAATATTAGTCTTTTCTAAAATCTCTACTTCAACTCCAGTAGCTAAATCCAGAACCCTCGGAGACTACAAGACCTTCAAGGATTCACTTTAATTCACTCCCCGGCCAATGCCCATCACTAGGAAATCCTTTTAGAAGAGCTTTTTCTTGAAAGAATGGTCCAAATAACATCGTTGTTGACTATGGTTTCATTGTCAGTGATAACTGACCTAGTGAGAGCGTTTCTTCGAGTTCGCTATAATGTTGATATAGAGGCGATCATTGCTTATTCGCATTATCTAACTAACGACTTGGAGATGATACAATCGATGCTTCATGCACGATCATTCAAAGTGCAGACCGTGGCTAATCAATGAAGTATGCACTGTTTGATGACCCATTGCATTTTAAGGTTTCACCCTTGCACTAATGTTCACCCAAATTTAGCCGTAATCACAGCATTATATTATTTTGACAGGCGCCGAAATAAATTATTCAAAAAGTCAAGCTATCTGTATAGCTATCTCTATTGTATACATGAGGGACATTCGCTCCCTCCAAGTTTATTTTTTGTGTCTCCATGTTCCAACTTCTCTCTCCCCCGGAGAAAAATTTGGAAAAAATAGCTCTGAAGTATTGAGGTTTTAGGCATTTTGAGAAATATATTTTTTGTGAAAGTACTTGGTTGATTGTTTTCATGTAAAATAAGCATACTAAGAATTAATTTCCCTTTCATTATTGTGGATACTATGCCTTTAGCCTCCATAACGTCCTTGTCACCAGAAATCCTGGGGGGGGGGGGCTACGGGTGGACCTGGGGGGGGGCTAAGCCCCCAGGACCCTCTATTTACGCCAATGTTAAAAATAATTGCCATAGTACACCCACTGGAGTTTATAACCAAATGTAAATATTGAGCTTTTTTGGAAACTAGTTCTTACTCAGAAAAGGGGGCTTCGGAGAGGGGCTGAACCTGGGGTAGCCTGAATTTGATTAGAGCTGTCTTCTTGTAATGACTAATGAGTGACAAGAGAAGTTGCTGAGTGCTGCTATTTAGCGGTAATGTGAGATTCAATGGAGTTAGAATTCCTCTAAACATTAAAATATATATTTTTCACGAGCAGCAATGGATCTCTTTCATATAAAAAGCCATAGAGAAATAATTTGAAATACCAAGGTTTTGATAGGTTAATCATGTGATTCGACTGGTCTAAGTGGCAAGCATTTTCTTATACGAATGAGTTTCAATAATAACTCGCATAATTCCAAAGATATTAAATGTTAATGTAACAATATCACAAAATTTTCTACAGTGTCCCTACCTTCCCTTTCATTGTTACTGCGTAAGTTTCATCGTCACAGAGTTAAAACGTCCCATTAGGCTATATTATTATTGTAATGCCGCCCATACATAACGGAATAGCTGAAAGAATTTAAAAGCGTAGAGCAACAACGACAACTACCGAAATACGGTAAAAGAATAGACAAAACCTACCACACGTGCTTCAGCATCATAACAGCGCATAAAAGAAATAACAGTATTCAAAAAGCCATAACTAACAGACTCAAGCAGCATGCGCTGCACCGAGTGTGGCACGGACTACATAATGGGGCAACCAATTTTTTAATTTCCAAACCCATTGTTTGCTTTCTTTATGGTCATTAGCCCTGGTGAGTCATTGCCCAATGGTTTGACGGAATCGGTCCAGGCTGTAAAGTGTTGATCTTATGGGTGAAGGGTCCGGAGAGGACCAATTGACCACGCTGGTCATTGTGAGGCTTCTTCACTTGAACGCGACCTTGATTACGTAATCACCCATAAGATGCACCAACCGCTCCCCCCTGAGGCATGTAAGGCTGTTAGGCAACGGGGCATGACTCCGTAGGAAGGGCAGGCAGTTTGGGTTAGAGTTTAGGCCATGCCATAGGCGTGCCATATCTTGCTTTAGGTTGCCTGTCATTTTGGCCGCAGTAGTCCTCGGCTACCTAGTCGGAAGTAATTGCCCCTCCTGTCAGTTAGGATGATGTTGAAGTTGAATTGGTGTGTGTAGGGTCGACTCAGTGTTTGGGGGTTCACAGATGATACGGCGTTTTAGGATGGGATATTTGCAATTAATGCGACCTGTTTTCGATTACGACTTTTTTATGTTCCAAGAACAATTAATGTGTTGTTCATAGGGGACTCTGCGTTTTTGCGTTTTTTATGCTTCCAGAGCCTAGGTTATCGTAGATATGTTATTCTTCTGCGAGAGAAGGTAAAATGAAGGCGGCTGAATGAGCTCAATAGTAAATGTTGCAGTTATCACTGTTCTCTGTGTTTTAGGGCTTAATTTAAGCTCTGGATGGGGCACCTATTGTTTTGACCTTTGCCCCGCCATGTAAGAATGCATGGAACACATAAATACAATACAATACAAAATACTAGTCCTACAAGTATGTTTTTCTAACAATCCAAAATCAAAACCACGGCGGTTCATACCTGCAACTCTGTCTTTAAATAAAGGATTTGTACAAATAACCATAATAAAGCACAAGTTTAACAATCTGACACTGCAGGGCTTCCTTACTGCTGTATTCTGTTTAGGTGCAGAAAACGTGTCCTACTATAATTTTTATTGCTTTCCAATTTATACGTAGTATAAGGAAAGCTTTGTGATGGTCGAAATTTTCGATTCCGAGATTTCAACGGATTTACACGTTTTGAGGTCCCAGGAACCCAAAAAAGTGGTTTTTACAAAATGTCTGTCTGTCGGTCGGTCTGTCGGTCGGTCTGTCTGTTCGTCGATTTCCGGGCAAACTACTCAGTGGATTTGAGTGAAATTTGGCATGTAGGTTCACAAAAATCATACCTCGGGACCATTTTTTTTTTTTTTTTTTGGGCTAACTCAATTTGGGGGGGTTTTATTTTCAAAAAACTCCAAAAAAACGTCTAAAAAAATTATTTCTCAAAAACGGCTCCAACGATTTCTTTTAAATTCTCTTAGATTGTAGTCGTTATTAATGTTGACAAAATGCGGGGGGTCGCTTGCCCCTTGATAGTTTGCTTCTGGGGGTAAAGAAATAAAAATAACTAAATTTTAATGAAAAAATGACTAAAAAATGCGAAACCTTTCTATCGATGATTTCTACCTTCAAGCATGTTTTAGGTGTTAAATTGAGTAACGAAACCGGATAGGTTGCTTTCCCAAAAAAATATTTGGTTTTGCCCAAAAAATTATTTTTTGAAAAAAATGATAGAAAATTCGCGCTCAAATGCATTGCATGCCCTGCCATTATTGCTGTGTGGTAATTAATGTGTTTGTTTGACCTATCGAGAATTTACCTCACTTCCAGTGACGTCAGGTGGACAACCGCCCCCCCTATGGCCCTGATTACACACTATATTTATTAGATTGAAGAAATGTTTGAAATGTTTATGTTGAAGTATGTAGGTATAAGATTTGAATCTGAATTTAGGCATTGCACTTTCCAATTTTTGTTAGATCCATATTTTATCGAATTCTCGAATATTGCCAATATTCGAGTGTGTAATAAAAGGGTATTATTATAATTTTTAAAAAAATATGAATTTACGAGACAGCATCTACTCGTATATTAACACCGGCATTTTGGAGTCTGGAACTCTTGACCAGTCCTGTCGGGATTGGCAATTCAAATGTCATAATAAATCTATAATCAATAAATAATGGATGCTGTACTGTGCCAGACTACTGTCTGTTTGTACGAATAAATGACCTCTTAAAAGTAATTTTAAACTTGTTTCGAATCGACTAATCTTCTGCGCTTGGATACATAAAGACATCGAAGGACAAACGAGTAATTAAGGGCTAGTGGGATTGCCCTGGAGTAACCTTAACATGGCGTTTACGGGCACCAGGCATGGACGGATACAGGGGAGGGGACAGGGGGGTAGCTGCCCTTCCCCCTCCTCAACATTTAGTAAATCTATGGTAAGTTCATTTATCACGCTCTAATTTAACTACATATATTTGTTCTATTTTGACTCATAAATACCCCCCCCCCCCAAAAAAAAAAAAAAAAAAAAATGGTTGAATCCGTCTCTGGCTCCAAGTTTTGTGCAGTGCAGTGGAAGGGACTCCCCACTCCAAGAGATGTAGCTTGAAAATTGTTCACTGCTCAGTTATAAGCTGTTGTTCCTTGAGAACCTCTTTGCATGATGCTTATCGGCACTTAACTTACCAGATTTGGGCTTATATGCCTAATGTCAAAATCCTATGAGACTGCGACTGATGCAAACGTTGGTTATTAGTAACTTTCGTAAACGTACTGATCGTATGACAATCTTTATCATTCCTAATGCAATAGCGAGTAAATTCGTTACGAAACTCATATATGCAGCCATTAAGTCAAGTTCAATATGGTGTCATCCTCTCGTATGCTGTCTGACAGGCTCCAACGAGTTTCGAAGAACTCATTAACGGTAATGTTAACTGCCTATGCCCTTTACGATTCAGCACGTATAGGGCATACTGCCCTGCTTATTTCGGTACCAAAGTTAATAGTAACAGTAATGATGCGTGTATTTAACCAAAAAACATTGCACATTTTTCTAATAACTGGTGCCACAAAGCCAATAAAGGCGCGTTGGGATGACCGCACTGCAAAACATGGGTCAATATGAAAAAAGGCGTAAGCTTTGGAAATTTTTGGAAACCAACCATTTCCCATTGTTTTTGGACGGATATTCAGGTATATTTTTGAAAGTAAATGAAAACGACCTGAACGTACGACCTGTAATTGGACTAGTATAGCTATTGCCTGCTTGTACAACAATTTCCCAGCTCTTTCTTATTCAACAGAAATGCGTAATGCCGGGCCGGCTGACCGCAATATGACATGCATGACAAATAGCTTCGAATACATTAAAAGGAGTATAGACTCATCTTCCCTCTGTCCTGTCAATCATACCAGATAAGATCTGAACTTTAAAAGTCGGGAACTCCTTCACTATAAGGCCGCGCGACGCAAAGAGTGACCCGCAGCGAGGTGAGGTACGTTCTCAGGTGAAATGTCACCGCCTGCTTGGAAAGCAATGCAAATGTAGAGCAGAAGAAATGAAGGTGGACCAAGGCTACGTTGTCGTTATCGCGGAATCGGAAACGCGAGCATTTCGCTCCTATTGATAAGAACTATTAACAAATGGCCGAAATTTTCATGGTCTGTTGATGCCACGATGAAATAGTGTCTCAAGGTCGATGGAGGAAAAAGGGTTAGGCGCCACGACGCGACGGTTTTTCAATCTTTTAGAAATAGCCCATTTGCTCATCTTGAATTATGGTCGATTTCTTGCAGTTTCATTGCGAATGACTTTACTGCATTGCGGTGTGAATCAGGAGTCTTTACTCTTCCCGGCTCCTTGAATCACATTTCTAGACAATATAATGAAATTAACGTAAATAAAGTAGGTACAATATAAACCGAGAAGTAAGTAAAGAGCTATTCGGACGCAACCGGTCCCTCTATGCCATCAGCGAACCTATTAAGTATTAGCAATGACTAATATTAGTCATATGCATCAAAACGGGACACCTATCTGGTTTTAGAGTCATTATCATAATACAGTACAAACATACCTAATGTTTTTGAGTATAATGGAAAGTCATGGGAAGTCAGTTCCATATTTACATACCTCTGTGTAGGAGACAACTCAAAACATTTATTTTGCATCTTACTAAGGAAAACAGGGGAGTTACGGGGGCTCCCCCGGGGGGAAATGCAGGCGGGAGAGATTATACTTTTTATGCATAAATGTATTAAATGTACCTACCTATTTATACATGTATTCTATCCTATTCCTTTGCCATTGAAAGCCATTTTCGGGAAAACGAGGCATTTCAGCGTCATAAACCTTCCTTTGTGGGTAATGAGACATACTCGTAATTAAAAAAGGGACGGATTGTCAACTTACGTAGCTATGACGTATAATTATGACAGCTACCGGCTGCCCATTAATGGGATAATGCGTAGTTTACTTTAGGTTGTGAAGAGACGACGAGGGGGGAAGTGATATAGATGGAAGGTAGATGGACAATTGGACATACAATCTGAAACCTTTCAAATCATTAAAAATCATGACAGCCCCAAGTCTATACATATTTAGGTGCATCTTACATATCTTAAAGCCTGAGGTGTGGGGGACATTTAAACAAAACGGGGACACTCACACCTACAACACGAGGCAACGGGGAGACCTTGTAAGGCCAGCGCCACGCACAGCCAAGTGTGAGCGACTGGATCCTATACTACAAGGTTTCGTCTACCTTAGAAAACTCCCGATTGAACTGAGAGCGGCGAGAAATGCTTCTAACTTCCCTAAAATACTTAGAAACCATCTCTTAGAGAAAGCTTTCTACACTGTCACTGAGGCACTTGCACAATGACCATGACAGAACTACCTGATTTTGACGACACTATGACGATTTTATCTTATACTTTACCTGTATTGTATAATTTAAAGGAAATATATATTGTATTGTATCAATTACGCATTCAAATTCAAATATATTTATTTCCTGTTTTGATGTACAATTTGTTAGTGTTTGTGGTTCAGGCTAATATAATATAAATATATAATGCTATAGTTCTAAATAGGGCAGATGAAACATTTGCCTCCCGCTAAAAATATATTTTAGAATTTCTGGGGCTACTCGCCACTTCCCCTATGACTAGCCATTGAAGAAATGTACCGAATTCTCAAAATATTTTTGGCGCGCTCGAAACCTTCCTATTTAGAACTCTACCTGAGGCGGGGTTTCCATTGACCTCGTTTTTAAACGTGAGCGAGATATTGACGTGGTAGCAGACATTTTTATATTTTAATGTCTGCTACCACGTCAATATCTCGCTTACGTTCAAAAACGAGGTCAATGGAAACCCCGCCTAATGCCATACATAATGCCGACAGAAATCAAGCAAGTCGTGTGCTGATGGCCTAGTCCTTTATCAGGCTCTTCCCTATTCAGGACATCTAACATAGCAACGATTGTACGCGCCAAAACAGGTTTTTTGCACAATTCCAGAAGTTACAAGTCCAATAATTTCCGACAAACGCGGTAGGCCAGAAGAGGGTATAATGAGAAGGTGCTCGTCAAGCGGGGGCGTGCTGGAGAGGATGCCGAACATTACGGCACCGACACGTAACCGACTGCATACTCAACTCCTCTGCTATTATACAACACCATAATGCATAGCGCATCTATTGTCGGATGCTGCATGATCACGCACTGCATAGGGGTGATGGACTGAGCCACACCGACTGACTCAGGAAAGCGAGTCAACCATTGTCCATTATTTCTTCCTTTCAAAAAATTTGAATGTCCCAATCAGAGAATTTTATATTTCGCGAATTTTGACCAAATGCTGCAGTTTCTATTATTCATTCAAAAAATTTGAATGTCCTGTTTTTCAACCCCTTTCTTATTTGTCCAAATTTTTCAGTTCCTACTTCTTCATTTCACTTTACTTTTTTTCCTCCATCATGATCTACTTTTTATTATTGCTTACGCAACTGAACCGATTTAACTGCTACTCGTATACTACTCCAGTCTTAAATTCTTCTTTTAGGTTGGCAACCGGGTCAGCCTTGGCTACGGTGACGAGTCACGACGGTTCATCTCTTTTGCGGCAGCAAACCGTCCCAACCCACGAATGTCCTTCCACTTCTCATCATGTCAACACTTCTTACAGTAGGTAAGTCGTCTCCGAAGCCCTGACTTCTAAATTGAGATTTCGTCTCCAGAAGGAATACAGTTCCACAATGGCACGTATACTGGGTAGAATTGTAGATGCGGCTCTTCTAGTTTGTAGTGAAGCATTATTACCTACTTAGTTAAGCCTGAGCTATGAAATGTAGTTGCCAAAGCCAAATATGGAAGCCGCCATTTTGTTTTCATATAAATTTGCGGGTAAGGAGCAAGATGTCAACAATAATAATGTTTTACCCAAAAATCTTCGCAGTTTTCTGTAACGTTCGAATATTTTGCGTTTGCCATTAGAATCCGCTTTCTCAACTCATTAAACAACTTTTTTAGGCGTGAAGCTGGCGATAAGCGATTAATTTAGTAAGTTTGAGAAACGCCACTTGACAGCACTTCAGCCGAGCTTCCAACATGCGGAAAACATGTCCAGAAATGTTGACTTGTTTAAAAAATTACTGAGGAAAATGTTAGAGACCAACAATTATTGTTGGCGTTTTTGGCGCAATCCCAGCTTTTTACATATTTTATTTTGGCGAGAAATTAGCACATTTGAAGCATCAAATTTTAAACTATTTCTCTCTGAACCTCATTCCATTACATTGAAGATTTTCGTCGCCCTAGACTATGGGTGGCAAAACCTTAATGGGGGTTTTTCGCGCCCAAATAGTATGCTTATAAAAGACACGAAACGTATTGGAGTAAAGGTTAGTGGCAATGGTGTAGTATTATTTAATAAGGGGTTGGTTAAATAAGACACGAAACATCTATGCAAGTTTATAATCAGCTTTCGGATGACCGAACGTCCGAACACACTCTCAATAATGGAGTCCTCTTGGTACCGAATCGAACTGGTTTTACTCTACTAGAACTCTTTCTTCGTCCAGAGTTCCAGCTCACTACATTTTGCAAAAGCTACATAGCTTAAATAATCCTTTAATACTTACATGTGTATACTGTATGTTCGAAAAGCAATCAAAAAGTATTTCTATTCATATCGTTCCGCTAGGGCTAGATAATTATTTTTCGGTCATTGGTTCTCCAAAAGAGAATCCTTTCAGCTAAGTAACGCGTATTCGTTTTTATTGCTTTCCAATTTATACGTAGTATAAGGAAAGCTTTGTGATGGTCGAAATTTTCGATTCCGAGATTTCAACGGATTTACACGTTTTGAGGTCCCAGGAACCCAAAAAAGTGGTTTTTACAAAATGTCTGTCTGTCGGTCGGTCTGTCGGTCTGTCGGTCTGTCTGTTCGTCGATTTCCGGGCAAACTACTCAGTGGATTTGAGTGAAATTTGGCATGTAGGTTCACAAAAATCATACCTCGGGACCATTTTTTTTTTTTGGACTAACTCAATTTGGGGGGGTTTTATTTTCAAAAAACTCCAAAAAAACGTCTAAAAAAATTATTTCTCAAAAACGGCTCCAACGATTTCTTTTAAATTCTCGTAGATTGTAGTCGTTATTAATGTTGACAAAATGCGGGGGGTCGCTTGCCCCTTGATAGTTTGCTTCTGGGGGTAAAAAAATAAAAATAACTAAATTTTAATGAAAAAATGACTAAAAAATGCGAAACCTTTCTATCGATGATTTCTACCTTCAAGCATGTTTTAGGTGTTAAATTGAGTAACGAAACCGGATAGGTTGCTTTCCCAAAAAAATATTTGGTTTTGCCCAAAAAATTATTTTTTGAAAAAAATGATAGAAAATTCGCGCTCAAATGCATTGCATGCCCTGCCATTATTGCTGTGTGGTAATTAATGTGTTTGTTTGACCTATCGAGAATTTACCACACTTCCAGTGACGTCAGGTGGACAACCCCCCCCCCCCCCGAGATATCGGAAATTTAACCATAGGAAAAATATTTGCCATAAAATTACTAATTTTCTCTATCTAATAATTTTGATAAATTGGAAAGCATGTTCGAGTGAACTCGGACCGGTTCTTAATAATTTTATTTCTATTTAAAATTTCTGTTTTATTTGATCGCTTTGTCGTTAGCGAGGTTGACTGAATAATAATTACAAGTTAGGTGGCTTAAACTAATAGATAATTATTTATTATAATTAATTTATTCGACTTCGATGGCCAGGTGGTAACGTGCTTGCACTTGTGCGAGTCTTTACACGCCATGCAATCGGAGACGTGTCGTAACTCAACACGGGTACTAACCTACAGAGGCGACTGAAGAGGTCAGTCGGATACATTCATTAAATTGTTTGTATGCGATTAATCTTTTTTAAAAAAAAAAAAAAAAAAAGTCGCAATGTCATGATGATTGGTTCGGCAGTTGTCATACGGTGGCGCTGGACAAATCGTGAATTGCAGATGTGCCGGTTACCCTACTCCTCAACATAGAATGTCAAGGTTGCAGCATCCCAGCATTATATTGTTAACATTCATACTCTTTGACTTTCAATGGAATATAAATTAATCGTGTCTGGAAATGGCGTCATCACACTACTCAGGCCATTCGTGTTTCATTTAGTGTGTAAACAACGCCACGTATTGGAGCGGTCAGCGATGCCGAAGGCAAGAGAATAACAGGCGGGTAAGATGGCCATGAGGGGAAGAAGACTGCAGGCACGTCCACGAAACCGCTGGAAGAATGAACTGGAAACCGACCTACGCGAGTTGGAAGGCCATAGATTGTGGAGGGTCGTACAAAACCGAGATGATTGCAGGAGTGTTGTTGAGGAGGCAGAAGCCCATCAAGGGCAGTAGAGCCAGATGAAGAAGAAGATGAAGAAAATGGGCATCCGCAGCGCATGCAAAGACGTAGCAAAAAGTTGTGACTTGTGACCGAGATTAAGCTTAGAGGTTCTCGCTATATGCTAAGTACAGTAAAAATAAAGTTATTAAGATTGCCAAAAACCCTAGGCCAAGTGCACAGAACTTACTTGCGCCTAAGGTCTGTTTTCAGCCTTGCCTGTTGATTTGAATTGTTCATTTTTTCATTTTCTTCTATATATGTTGAATTCTCTGTCACATTCCCTTTAACCATCTGTCATCCTTTGCCATTTCCTTTGGCATTTTATTTTTTACGTTTCACCGCTATCGGCTTTACTTAGCTTATGCCTAGGCGCCATCTGTTGTATTACTTTCTTAGGGAGAATAGAATCGTACATGTACTTGGTTAAGTCATGCTTTCGCCTGTTTCATTCCGTCAATCCATGAGGGTCTTTGGCATTGCGCAAGGGATCTATGGGGCACTATAAGTCCATAAAAAGTTTTTCAAAAAATTACAAAACATTACAAAAATTCAGCACATTACATTTAAGAAGAATAAGTATTAAAGTCAACCGAAACTAGGTACGCTATGCAATATTAAATTGCTTAAAAGTGCTTAATAAAATGTGAAACAATAATCCAACAAGCGGAAGATTCTTAGCAATGCAGCCGAAGAGGTGGATTCATCTTCTACTTCTAATACCTCTTCTATCGAAAATAGGCGGCCATCATGGCAATGGAAGACATGATGATCATAATCTTGTATTTTTGGCCCTCTAGCTGTGTGTTCGCTATAGTAATTTATTTATTTATCTCTGGATGTTAAACGTTTAAAGTCCGCAACTGGAGAAAAAGGCTTCGTTGAAAATCGAATGGTGGAATGACGTGTTCGCAGTGACTCTTAACTCTTAACGGACTATAGAGCGTGTTAAATGAACAGGTATAGCCATTGGTTAAACATTCTTAAGTAGTTTCATGTCAGTGTCGTATCGATCGATCGAAGAATATTTTTTATTTGCACATTACATTACGTACGAGTGTACAGCCCGTAGGAAATTGGCAGCCCGAAATTTAATACTTTTTATTTTTTATTTAATTAACTAAGCATGTTATTAAAGATTTGGCTCATCAAAGTTGTAGAAGACTACTTCATGGATTATATTATAAGATATTTTTAATTTTCGAAATTGTAGTTTTTTCAGAAACATGCAAATATTTTATAAACAATAACCTTTCCCGTATTATCGATTTTATAAAAAAACTACAATTTCGAAAACTAAGAATACCTTATTATATGATGCATGAAGTAGTCCTCTACAACTTTGATGAGTCAAATCTTCAACAACATGCTTAGTTAATTAAATAAAAAATAAAAAGTATTAAATTTCGGGCTGCCATTTTCCTACGGGCTGTACACTCTTAATAATTTTTCGATACATGAATATAAATTGTTATTTCAAAGCCCCCTATTAATTTTGTTATGATGAATGGCGTGGCTGCAGGAATCTATCCGGATTCATGGCCTATCTGGCTGGAGAATCCTGTACTTTCTCCTTTTACATCGCACTGTAACCTTCCACCTTTCCGGCCGAGTTAGAAATGCGCAGTCATGATCGCCTACTACCTGTATTTGCCTATTTAAGGTCACTAAATTCGGCAACCTGTTTTATTTATATTTCTAATTCTGTCTTTAATGTACGATGCATGCTTATTTATACATGTGCACTTACTGCTGAAGTTTTTTTAGTATTGATGGATTATTTTATTGAATTTCTTTCTCATTAAGGAACTAATGCTGAAGGTCTCTTTTTAAAGTGGGTGGGCAAATAAATAATAATATTAGGAATTGGTATATTATTAAGAGACACTATGGAAAGGAAAATTTACACGAAAAATCGATAGCATGCAGAGCTATTTAATTGATAAGTGGAAGAAATGTTCCCTACATTTTGATATTAATATTGATTTTGTAAATGTGACTTTCACTAACACCGATTGGCCACAGTTCCAGTTATAGAACTTCATTTGCATGAAAAGCAAGGTGTACCGGCAGTGGGGGTTAAAGGAAACACTTCCACAACTGTTACCATGCAATCTGTGCTATTGACGGTGATATTTATTCCTACAAATCAAAATGTATAGGAACATTTCTTCTATAAACTTAATGATAGCCTTACGATTGACTTTCTTGTGAAATTTGACTTCGGGCAAAAAACGGATAGTCCTGAAGGTCAGAATATTTTTTTTTTTTTTTTTTTTTTTATCCAACGCCCGTCCGTGGCAGTTCTGCCATTCGACGTCGAGCCTCCCAGTATAGACTGATGATGTTCTTCGGTGTTGCTTGGAGTTGGGCACAGTGGTGAAGGTGGTTAGCGTCCATTCTTCCTGCATGACACAGGGGGCAGTTGTCGTCATCTGCTAGGCCGATTCTGTGGAGATGGGCTTGTAGATAGTCGTGCCCTGTCAGAGTGCGGAATAGGGCCACAGATGCGTGCCGCTCTAGGTGTAATGTAGCAGGCCTCCACGTGGTGCACCCTGGGTAACGCTAAATCTGCTACGGCGACCGCCGAAGACCAACCATCTTCTCGAGCCACATCGGTATGACTGATAGATTCGCCAATAGCCCTTCTGAGGGCTCCGACGAAGCCCTTCGCATCCTCTTTTGGAACGCTGGAGGGCTAAACAAACCCAAGTTCACCGAACTTAAGACTATTATTTGTGATAAGGTCAGAATAAATATTTCCGTACTATAGGTTAAGATATACAGAAGATTAAGAACCTATAGTATAGTATTATAGCTTACACCTTGTCTGTCCTTCCCCCTTATTATTGCTTTCCTATTTATACGTAGTATAAGGAAAATTTTGGCCAAAATTTCCGATTTCGAGATTTCAGTGGATTTGCACGCTTTTAGGTACCAGGAACCAAAACAGTGGTTTTTACGAAATGCCTGTTTGTCGTTTTCTTGGCAAACTACTCGGTGGATTTTGATTAAACTTGCCATGTAGGCGCAAAGATAATTATTTCTCGGGACGATTTTTTAAACATGTATTATGTAAATAAAATGCCCATGTTATTGATTTATTTATTGCATTATGACGCAGAATTCGGTACTGTAAAATTCTAAAGTATTAAGGCCATGATAATCGCTTTAGGTCTGCCTTGCTCTTAATACTACTTTATTATATCTCGGGTAATAAAGCGGTCTGCAAAGAAAAAAAAAAGTAGATTGTGACTAGTACATTATCATCTAACACCTCTCAAGTTTTAAATGAGATGGTCCCAACCTAACTCATCCGCGATTAAGAGGAGCAACTGTTATCCAATGAAACTAGATGATTCAGTCTTATACCGAAAATGATTCTTATCGCGCGCACTATGACTTGTTATTTTTGACTCAAGAGCTCGGAGGATGTAAATAATTCCTATACTTATTACGAACACTAAGAAACCGACTATATCTGATATTTAAACCAATGGAAAATGTGTAGCTATTAAACAGGCTAACTTCTAGGGACATCCTTTTATTGCAAAAATTTTCAGCGACTGCCGGACTAATTACTGCTGTTGGCAACAGTGTTGCTGGCGAAACTGTAAGACTTGGGTGGTTTTCAATGTGAAGGTGTGTAGAGGATGTTGTTAGGTAATTGAAAGTAAGACTTATGCGGTACCATTGTCTCCAGCGGATGGGAAACAGAAGGCTAAAGGCCGGTTGATCACCCATTGTGTTTCTCCCTTGTGGTATCTATCATTCTGTCTCGTGCTGGACATTCGTCAATGAGCTAATGACTGCCTGGCTGGGGCCTGGAAGCTGTGACGAAGCTGCGTCATCTTCCGGTGCTTCTGGGGTGATCCTTGAGATCCGTATACCGTTTTCAGGGACCGATCCAGAGTATTCATAAGCGGGTGAGGGGGGGGGGGCTCCCCTGCCTAAAGCTACAAATTCGCTACAAATTACAAACTATAGCAACTCAACCCAGCAACCGTCTCCTCACGGGGAAAGTTTTGAAATTACCGGTGCAATTACTTATTTTCTGGCCATGCTTCGGAGGGCATGTATAGTAGGCGGTCCCGGGTCTTCCTGGTTGAGTGTAAGAGAGGGCTTTATAGCCCTAACTCCGCTAGGTTGGCTTAGTAATAGAACAAAGAAGTCAATATTTATTTATTTATATTAGTTGGTTTTTTAAGGAAGATGTGCCGCTTTTCTGATTCCGTCACTGTGCTTTTTCGTGGCTTTGGCTCTTTTATCAAATTACGAGTCGCCTTGAATTTTGAATGGCTCAAACTAATTATCCAAACTTTTTTCTGCAAATATAGCCTAGGCTAGTACAATTTTAATTTATTAAATATGTATACTGTATAATTATATTATATATTATTGTAGAATGCGTAACGTAAGATTTTTTACATGCGGATTAATTTGGTTTCTACTGAGTATTATTTCAAATAATATTTAATTATATTATTATTATCATATTTGACGTGGCCAAAGATTGGTCGTTAAAGTTTTGAATCGCCTGAACACGAAAAAGTAAAGCACAAGTATTGTTTGAATGGGTTCTTTCGGACGTATTGTAGTACAATAGTTGAACCTTGCGCTGCCAACGACCCCATCGGTCTTTCGGAACAAAATTATATTGTTTCCGCATGCATTTTTGGCGTCCTCATTGTCAACCCACACCGACTACAGGTGACACTGGGCGAGCTGAAGCATGCTTACTATTGGCATTGCCACATACGTTAGCTTGACTTGACTAAGTACGGGAACGAATCTGGTATCTGCTAAATAAGGAATAAATAAATAATGTCAATATTGAAACGTACAATCGTATAATCATATAAAATGCGTCTTGAAAATTAAATGTAGCCTATGGCTTGTAGTGTTAGTGTTATTCCACCGACCTGCTAGTGCTAAATACAAATACGGTGACGTGTTAGCAGACATTCAAGACTTAGGCGGGATTTCCACCGACCCCTCATTGCAGAATGCAAATGACATTGACGGAAATGTTTGTTTTCCTCTATGCCATAGTTAAAATTGACCAATGATCATACAGTAAAATCACAAGCAAACAAACTAAAATGAAAAAATGGCGTCATGGGATATGTTAAGTACAAACATTTTAATAGATTACTATAAAAAGAAAAATTCTAATTTCCGTCAATGTCATTTGCATTCTGCAATGCGAGGTCGGTGGAAACCCCGCCTAAGTCTTGAATGTCTGCTACCACGTCACCGTACTTGTATTTAGCACTAGCAGGTCGGTGGAATATGCGCCTTAGCCTATATAACCAGAGAGCAATGCGACTGTCCACAATAACACCGTAGCCTATGTCACACCATAGCGGGGCGCTAAGGGATGGTATGCCATCCTTTTTACTATAAGTTTTAAATTTTTTCCACTGAAAATATCTCTGTGCATTAAAGAGAATGGAGCCACTTAAGTATTTCAGAACGTTACTCCAGCTATAGGCTATACCAACCAACGATTACCTGGGCCTTTTAAATGTGGTCCAATATCCCAATTCAGTGAGATGAGATAATAATGGTACCGGTGGAGATAGTGGCAACAAGGCCTTGATGGGTTATACGTAACTAAAGGGGACAACGACTCACAAATGGGAGCCACTTAGGTGAATCTTTATATAAGAAAGACCTATAGGATTTAGGCTTGTAGGCTGGATGATGTACAAGTGTGAGATGACATCAGTGATGCAACTCGCTGTATCTTGTCAAACAACAATCTATGTGACTCCATAGGCCGCGGCTTTGCCACCCTGTCATTATTATTGTTTTTTATAATATGGATTGAGCATGGCAGTAATATGCTCATGCTATCAGTCACAACTTGTGGATCCAGACTGCTTCTCAGAATGATCTGTGGGATGGATTCCTTTACAAATAATTGCATTACTGATTACACCTTTCATATTTTGATTTGTCGTATCACTTCACAAGATGGAAACTTGTCTGGCTTTGTCAGGGACATAATTACGTCGTCCCTACAATCTACAGGAACATATCGACTGAAAACTGCCTGTAATAATGACTGAACTATGTGAAGCTTTCCCGTTGAATCTTTCCGTCACTGCTAGCTATTCGTAGTTTACACATTGCTCCTTTTTTAAAGCGACAAATGTGGCTACATTTCACGGACAAATGTTCAGGGCTGGAACCAGGTCATATTTTTCCTAAAAAGTCATATTTTTCATTGGCAGTCATAAAATGTCATTATTTTCTTTACTTGGTCACAAAAGTCATATTTTCCCTTGTCGGAAATAATCAACTTATTATATCTTATTAGCTTAAAACCGTAAATTTCACGTTTTTTAAATTTAAAAGTAATTTGCGCCAACATAAACGTCGTGGTAGAAGCATTATACTTATTGTACCTATATTATATTAGAACTTCTTATATATTCTTATATATTATAGTATTCTGTGGGTAGAAGCATCGGGAGCTTGCAAGCATGCCTCCATATTATAAGGGCACAACATGCTGGCATTCACATGCACTTGCCCTTCTTTGATGGAGCTCCCACACTGGCTACATTTTCTGGTCATGTTTCGGAGGGCATGTAAAGCAGGTGGTCCGGGTCTTCCTAGTTGAGTGTAAGAGAGGGCTTTATAGCCTTAACTCCGCTAGGCTGGCTTACTAATAGAACAAAAAAAAGTCCTTATTTATTTACACCTACACAAAGAAGCCAGCTACTGAAGAGCCGATCGTACATCCGCATCGTTTCGCTCTTGAAGACCAGCAACATGCGTGCTCAGATAATATTCATCTGCAAAAGCGCGAGGATTTTCACTCGTTTTAATGGCTTTTTCCAGTCGTCTGATCCGATGATTCATTTACTGTATTTGGAGTTAAATCGCTTGGCAAAAACTTTAATATTAAAGGTCTGCAAACCTGATGCTGTGGCTAAACTTGGAGTTAGCACGGATGTTTTGTCGAAAAATCACCTACTTCCGTCTACTCAAATTATTCTAGATGAAGAGATAGTTGAAGAAATCGCCCGTATAACCGATTTTGATCGATCAGCTTTTCTCTTGAATTTTCAAAACCATTTCGTTTCCGCTTGCAAGCACTTACTAGAGAAAAGCTCAATCAATAATAAGTTCATAAAGGCCTGCCGCTGCTTGCATCCTGATGAGCGCAGGAAAGCTGTTAGCATTGGGTGGTTGGTGACAGTAGCTCGCTCACTGCCTCTTCAAATCGATGAAGATCTCTTACAAGACGAGTGGCGACTTCTACGGTTAGAAACAGACTCTATCAAGTTTGAAGAGAACGTTAAAAGTATACCCATTGATGACTCATTTCCCCCCCCCCCCCCCATCAAAACTGCTACTGGAAAGCTGTCCTATCCAACTGTCACAAAGGTTGTCAAGGCAGTGTTATCTCTCTGGCATGGTAACGCGAACGTAGAGGGAGGATTCTCTGACTCTGCTCGTTATTTACTGGAAGATAGGGCAAGTATGAGCGAGCGGACGCTCAATGCTGCTATGCAGGTAAAAAGTAGTTTAAAAAATATGGAAATCAAGCCCAGTTGGTGCCAGCCACCCAAAATCTAGTGAAATTGACGAGAAATGCCTGCAGTACATATAAAATGCACCTTGAAGATGAGAAGAAGAGAAAAGATGAAGAAGCCAAGAAAATTAAGGAAGCAGAAGAGCAAACATTGAATGAAAAAGAGGTACAAGCTAAAATGGCAGCTACTAGAACTGTGCTTCAAGACGAGGAATTGAAATTAAAAGAGATGAAAAACAACGAGACTGCCAAAAGGAAAATAGAAAATAAACTATTCGAAGAAGCCAACAAAAGACAGATTTACAAAAAAATGACCTGAGTGAAGTAGCCGTTGCTACTGCACTCCTAGATGGTGTCTCCAAAGTAAGAAAAGAAGTAGAGAAAGAAAAGAAAAACATTGATGCAACCGAAAAAACTGTAGAAAAAAAAACTATACTTATTTCACATTTTTTTTAAAAAAGTAAAAAAGTAGCCTAATTTTTCATTTTGTAATTATAGTAGCATGCTTTCTTTTTTCTTTTGATATTGCCTCTTTTGATTTCGATATGTAGGCCTACCTACCTACTATTCTACTTCTTAAGACATCTTTTTTGTACTGCTTTAAGTCATAAATTAGTCATAAATTTCATTGCTGGTGGTCATAAAAGTCACATTTTCGTATGAGTATAATTGGTTCCAGCCCTGAATGTTTGATGTTGGGACGAATCAAGGCCATAGCTATAGATTTGCGATGGGGGGGGGGGGGTAGGTATGGGATAAGCTAGCTTAAGTAGCCTAAGGCCCGAGGCTACCATAGTAGTGTATACCGAGCTTCAGAAACAAAACTGACTTTTCTGACTTTTGGTAAATATACAACAAGTAGAAATATAGAAAGAACCGAAAAAAAATATTTTTTATTAATTTAAAAACGACCTTTTGAAGGGACTGGCAAAGAACGAAAGTATACGAAAATACTTTGAGGATGATGGAATTTTTCATGATGGGGGGGGGGAGTCCGGACCCCTGGACCCCCTCCCGTAAATACGGCATTGGGACGATTGTTTTGCGAAAGAGCCACTCTCAGCTCCTCGTTGAGGTTTTTAGTTTGTTTCGGTCCTTCCATTTTACCTAACGAAAGGGGGGAAGGACCATTCCCATAGGTATGATGGCGGAAATCTATATTTTCAGAGCCTTAGCTACCAATGTTGGAATGTCATCGGCCACACTTTCCTGATATTCATACATTTTTCCTCCCGAGGTCCCATAGTCCCCCTGACAGGGCGCTGTGGTCCACAGTTTGCAAACCACTGCTCTATACGTTTAAGTTAGTTGATAGTCGCTGCTGCATGCGTGGGATCCGCCGATTCGGCAGGTATTCCACTGGTCGATTTTACTTTTTGATTTTACAATTTGATTGTGTCATTGACGTTTGTTTTGTTTTAAGGAGACTATTATGTAGATACTTAACTTATCTATTATAAATTAAGTTATAATATGGTAGAAACTTATTAATGATGTCTGCTACCATATTATAACTTAATTTATAATAGATAAGTTAAGTATCTACATAATAGTCTCCTTAAGACAAAACAAACGTCAATGACACAATCAAATTTGAAGTAAAATCGATCAGTGGAATAGCCGCCTTCTCGGGGTTACGAATTCGCTATTTCTGTAGTTCACGAGTTTCAAAGCTGTGCCATGCCATGTAAGGCCTGGAGGCCTACTTATACGGGTCATTAAACCTTGCCTTACCAACGGCCCCATCGGATTTTGGACATTATTTCCGAATTAATTTGACTTACCGATGTCAACCTGATGCTTTCAATTGACATTGCAACAGGCGCTAGCTATACTTAACCATGTATGGGAGGGAACTAGTCTTGCTAATTGCTATGACTATGATTACTGGGCTCAGTCTTTAGACTGTCAAATATAAATTCATGTCATTCTTGCCATGGCTGATACGTGCTGTCGTTAATGGGTCATGTGGCTCAATTTCCCTTAGGCGGGTATTCCACATACGTACATCGTCAATGAAAATTATGAAATTGAAGGACATTTCAATTTTACTCTATGCCATTGTTTAAATTGATCAATGATCAATTGATCATAGAGTAAAATCACAAACAAACAAACTAAAATTAAAAAATGGCGTCAAAAGTACAACTATTTTAATTGATTTCTTTAAAAAGAACACATTTCTGTATAAAAATTATAATAAGGTTTAAATAATAAGGCGACGAAGAAAACAAATACAATTTCAAGAAATGCAAACAAAATTCAAAAATTTGGCGCATACGTTTCAATAGAAAATTGTCAATTTTAAAAAAAAAAACATGTGGAAGGCCGCCATCAATGAAAAATTGAAATGCCCTTCAATTTCATAATTTTCATTGACGATGTACGTATGTGGAATACCCGCCTAAACCACTTATGCCTACTGAAAGCTAAAGTGTTCAGGGATTTTAGAAAGAAAGGAAGAAAATTGTCTTTATTTTTCATATGGACGAATTTTGGGCCTTTCGGCCTACTCTTACAACTAACCCATTCATAGAGGATATTAATAAAAATTTTAATTTCTTCCAGTTTCTCATCGAGTTTTATTCCGGTGAAGACATGCCCGTTCTTAGCTTAGGAGTGGTTTCTTATGAGCTCCCCCCCCCCCCCAAAAAAAAGTATTGAAATAATATCAGATATCGCAAAAATGCTTGTAGTCGAGCCAAGACATTTTTATTTTATTAAAGAAAACACCAGACACCGATTCAAATCTGATAATACGGCTGGTTGACTTAACTACATTCTCCTGCAAAAGGGGCATAACAACGCAAAAACGTTTTCACTTAAAATAATATAATACTTAACAACTTATATGAGTTGTTCAAAAAAGTACGCTCGAGTACCAACATGATATTTGTCTAAATTCTGAAAAATGTATTTAGTGAAAAGTTTTAAAATCGCCTACCTTATACTCGTAGTTTGTAACAAAGAAGGCAGCATGAGAAATAGGTCAAACGATCGAAGCCGATAATGACAGAGTAGTAGTCATTAATGAATAATCGTTAGATAGCAATGAAAATGGGGCAAATAATGACAACTCGAACGTTTAAAACAGACGCACAATATTGTACAGTAGAGAAGGAATGAGGTTGGCGTGCAACTCTTGATAGGATTGCAGGCAATTTGTGCAACACTTCCACAATATTCTCACGTCTCTATAGAATATCGGTAGTTCTAACTTCTAACAGCCTTACCAACACCGTACAGTTGAATGAAATATGAAGTAAGTCGATCATTATATATTATATTAACCTAAAATCTTCCATTTTGCGTTTTACGTTTATGTTTTATGTTGAAAAATAAAAATGAAGTGCTGATCATGAATTTTTCCAAATGATATTATTGCAAAAACATTTAATTCAACCTAGTAGTAGTGTTCGTCGGGTTAATAACGACTTAGGCCTCATATTTGGGCCCATAGAGCGACCCCGACTTGACTGTCCTACGCCAGCCCATAGGACAGTGGACCTCCTGATTATAGTGGATTCCGAACCACTTGGGAAACACAATGAAGTCACACGATTAGTTCGGAGGTGACCAGGACAAGTCCTACCATGTTTCCCTACCGGCACTGTGCACACGACCAAGTTATCTGCATCTTTGAACCTGCTCTGGTCCGCTGGATTCAACTTGGTATGGCGGCCGGCTAATTCAACCTAAGGATCCAAACGTTTATTTTCTCTAAAATAAGGTCGGTTGCAACCTTTGTGTTTCAGAATAGTGTCATCAAATGATTATTCCAATATAAATACAATTTACAATTACGGTATACGTAATAAATTTAATTAATCGATTCCTCCGTCTACAGCCACAAAGGTATGAAAATGATGGAAGGCAAAATTCACAAAAGATATAATACAACCTTTCGTTGTAAATTTACATTTGCGCCTAAAATATTATTAATCCAATAAATTGCATTAAACAAACTTTATAATGTGGAATAGTAGTAAATCATTCGGATACATGGTGTGTAATTTTGAGAAAGCTTGTTTTTTATGAGTTTTTCAGTATTGGTTAACTACACTAAGTAACTATACGATACGTCAGAGCAGTATGATCGCGGTAAAATGACTATGGCATACTGTGCAAGTGTTACGCAAACAACAGTCAACTGAGACATGAAATATAAGAAAACTCTATCGCATATATCTTTTGTAAGATGACTGTCGTGCACGTAGCCCTTCCACAGTATGCCTCAGCCAAGTTACCGTGATTTTTCAGTCGTGACGTATAGCTCAATAACTTAGTGTAGTTTACCAATAGTCAGTCTCTACTTACTTTGACTGGCCTTTATGGCAGTTTATACAAATCAATCTGGATTATTGCTTACCAATTTATACGTAGTATAAGGAAAGCTTTGTGATGTTCCAAATTTTCGATTCCGAGATTTCAACGGATTTACACGTTTTCAGGTCCCAGGAACCCAAAAAAGTGTTTTTTTACGAAATGTCTGTCTGTCTGTGCGTCGATTTCCGGGCAAACTACCCAGTCGATTTTGATGAAATTTGGCACGTAGGTTCACAAAAATCATACCTCGAGACCATTTTTTTTATTTGAGGCTAACTCAATTTGGGGGGTTTTATTCTTTAAAAAACTCGAAGAAAACGTCTAAAAAATTATTTCTCAAAAGCGGCTACAACGATTTCTTTTAAATTCACATATATTCTAGTCGTTATTAATGTTGATAAAATGCGGGGGGTCGCTTGCCCGTTGATAGTTGGCTTCTGGGGGTAAAAAAATAAAAATAACTAAATTTTAATGAAAAATGATTAAAAAATAATTTTTCTGCGAAACCTTTCTATCGATGATTTCTACCTTCAGGTATGTTTTAGATGTTAAATTTAGTAACGAAACCGGACAGGTTGCTTTCCCAGAAAAGTATTTGGTTTTGTACCAAAAAATGTTTTTTTTTTTTTAAATTATAGAAAATTCACGCTCAAATGCATTGCGTGCCCTGCCAGTATTGCTGTGTGGTAATGTGTTGGTCTGACCTATCTAGAATTTACCTCACCTCCAGTGACCTGAGGTGGCCACCCCCCCCCCCCCCCCGAGATATCGGAAATTTAACCATAGGAAAATTATTTACCATGAAATTACTCATTTTCTCTATCTACTAATTTTGATAAATTGGAAATTGTTCGAGTAAACTCGGACCGGTTCTTTAAAACCTTTGACATAATCCCATCGCGGAGGTAACTATAATGAAACCAAATGAATTACGCAAAGAATTGTAGACGAAAACTAATTCGGCGTTCTCACTTGTTTTAATTGCTCCGTGTATTTCATTACAATGGGAACCTATCTGTCGCTGTGGGAAAGTTAAGATAAAGTTGTCAAGGGTGCCCTGATTTGCTAACCACAGGAAACCTATTTTCGTGTAAACAATAAAATTGTTCTAATCTGCTGGATCTTACACATTCGAACGTGAGGCCCAGGGGTCTCAAGCTGGGCATTCGAGCTTAAATTATAATGTACTTTGCCAACGGAAATTACTGGATTACTGGATGCATTTAGTGTGGTCCTTCTGCTAGTTAGTGATTGCGTTATTTTTTTTAATTTAATAAATACTCATACTCATACATTGTAGATCCTGGAATTTATTTTATTGTTAAGTTTTTTTTATCTATTGTGCAGGGTGTTCCAGACCACCTGGACTCCCCATTTATCTCAGTCATTATGAGGAATTTGAAATGCGGAAGACATTTGATTATGAAGTCAGAGTCATACTACATATCTTTGGGCAAAATTAAATGTTTTTTCGGTGGGTTTTAAGGAGTCGGATAGTATCTCGGAATTTTCAAATGTGATGATATGTCATGTTACACTTCAAATGGCATTAAAGTAGGAGAAGGAGTGGTCAGCAACATGGCTGGCAGCCTTTTTTCCCGCTACTTATAAAGATAAGATACTCATTAGGGTTGGGTGGGCCCAGATCCGACGATCATGATGGCAACGAAAGTCATGATGATCATACTACTAGGGAATTCCATTGCAATTGCCTTCTTCATCCAAGGGTGGATCCAGCGGAAAATTTAGGGGTGGGGGGTCATAAGTTTTTTGTAAGTTTAAAAGCTAATTTTTTTTTGTTGAAATGTTGAGTTTTATTCATTATTTTTTACTAGGTATGTTGTGAATTAACTCATTTAGCCCCCCTCCCCCCCCCCCCACTGTGGATCCGCCATTATCTTCATCCTTATACCGTTTACCCATCGTTGAGTTCCTCCGCCTATGGGGCCAGTCTCCCAAGTCCCAACCCCACGACAAAAGAGTGTCTTGCACAGAAAAGACTGTTACGCGCTTCCATATTCACGACGAAACGGTACAGATTAGGGATTTTCGTGTCTTCGCCTCTGAGACCATAAGGCAGTACTCAGAAGCTCAGCTCATTTGAAGACAAATTAGTGGACAGAAATTATTGGACAGATATTAATGTAGGGCCCCTTAACCATATCGGTGTTGTACTAACTAAAGATCAATATGGCAATAATGAAATAGGAGTAAAGTTATGAATTTTTCAAAGCAAGTCACTGAGGTGTATACATGAGTGAATGACTGGGTGGTAATTAGGGTCATTACTTTTATGTTTCAGAGTTTAGACCAATTATAGCCTCTTCTGAGGTAGACAATGACAGAAAACGGCGGTGGGTTGCAAGGCCATCTTTCACTCGTAATGACCGAATTGGAAAGGATTTGAAACAGATGTCCATGGCCATGGGAACGGGAAGGTTCTTCGCATTAAACGGTACCTACGAAAATGGATTGGACCGCACTCAAATTAGCCATAACTGAACGAGCTGTAACCTACATGGTATGGTGCTGTGTACAAGTATGGATAGAGTAGTGAGTAGTCAGTAGGTAGTAGGCTAGAAGTGCAATGTCCGTACGTGCCAAGGGTACATAAAGTATGAAATATACTGTGCCGTAGTTAATACAACAGTACAAGGAGTCCGAACGTACAGCTACCTAAAATTCTCGAAACAATTGAATTGAATTGAAAACGACTTTATATAATAAAAACAAAACACAAGGCGAACAATAAGACTATAAAGTCTTCTTTTCTTGCTAACCTTAAAAACAAACATATTGTATTTATATATAGATGCTTAAAATTAAATAGAGAAGAAACAAGAGAAGAAGAGGGGGGGAGAAGGTTAAGGGGGGGGGGGATCCATTGTCGTCACCATTATAAGACCGGAGAGAGTCTCAAGCGTTATCTAAGATATATTGTTTAATAATTTTCTTAAAGCTACTGAGTGAACTCAATCAATCAATGTATTCAAAATTAAGAATACAATACAAAATATACAATTTAGAAAATGTACTAGTTAAATCGTTAAAATAAGCCTATGTTTATGCTAAACATTAATCCACAAAGTTCATCAATTATTTAACTAAAGTGCCAAACATTTGATACACAGTATGTTTGGCACTTTAGATACTTTTTTTCATCTATAGCATTAAGTTATTAGGCATAAGCTATAGTCTTAAACTCAAAGTGGAGTTTCTTGAGTTCCAGATAAACTACCTTTGCTTAGCATAAGCCGATACCATTCCTGTCACACATAACGTCATATATTAGCAAAGGAAAGGTGGGGTGTGTCTAGACTACACAGGATGAAACAGTAAGAGTGCGTAATTTATTTATTTAACTTATTGGCCTAACTTTTAGCTCGTATGGATAACGATATGTCTTTTCTCTATGAATTTTAAGCGAAATTAAAATTTGTTTATCGAACCAACTTCTGTTTTTTTTTTTAGTTCGGAATATCTTTTGTCATGTTTAATAAAATCTAAAACTGCATAATTCATTGTGTATGCTGCTTTTTTGTCCCGATGCTGCCCATGTCATTTCAAATCATAAGGTTCAAATGACTAGACAAGTTTGATTTGTTAAATGTACTAGCCTAGGAAATGTAACAATCTAGTTTAGTGCTCAGAGTGACAAGGTATTTTGTAATAAGAAATGGGTAGGATAATGGTAATGATAGGTTATCAGGGATCAGAATAAATTAAGTTGCTAGTCAAGTTATACTTCCGCTTGTCATTGTGCCCAACGAGGCTATATTACTATTATTTATTGAGGGATCCCAGCCATTCGCCCGTGGGTGAGAATGGAAATTTTAATAGTTAATAATGGAAAATTAATAAATACAAGTAAATTTTGCAGTCACATTTGCTCAAAGGCGCCCATTCCACCGACCGGCTAGGGCTATTTAAAAAAACAGTGACGTGGTAGCAGACATGCAAGACTTAAGCGGGGTTTCCACCGACCTCGCATTGCAGAATTGACGGAAATGTTTATTTTCCTCTATGCCATAGTTAAAATTGATCAATGATCTTACAGTAAAATCACAAACAAACAAACTAAAATTAAAAAATGGCGTCATGGGATATGTTAAGTACAAACATTTTAATAGATTTCTATAAAAAGAAAAATTCTAATTTCCGTCAATGTCATTTGCCCGCTTAAACCCCGCTTAGGTCTTGAATGTCTGCTACCACGTTACTGTTTTTGTAAATAGCCCTAGCCGGTCGGTGGAATGGGCGCCTAAGAGGGCTCGATAAGTGAAAGCTTGACTGTCAAAATATTGCCCCTTGTGCGGGGTTATCGAACAAGGAGCAAAGTCAATTGTAGACAGATTGACTCAGGAGTGGGTATAGCATAATTATTCGGATCACTGCAGGGTATCCCAATCATTCATACAATGGCCATTGCCAATTAATCAACTGTTGAAAAACAACAGATTAAAACTAGGCTACAACTTGGGCTGAAGTGAATGTAGACAAACTCCAATAAGAAGGGTGAACATGAAGGCTGAAAATTCGATGTGAAGTTTGGGGTTGTGTTAAAGTCAACTCGAATATACTACAATAATACTTTGATTAAGATCTACTTAAAAGCTACCATATACCTTGTATGATTTAAGCTTTGTTTCACGATTTATTCAAAACAATCAACCATGACGACTGATAAGGGTTTGAGGGAAGACTGAATATTGACCTAAAATACAAATTAAATACCACTATAAAAGGTAATTTACGAGTATATAAACCTAACGAACTGATAGTACCGTTCAATGTAATGCAAATGCATAGACAATAAAAGACACAGTAAAGATGTAATTTTATGGATAGAGTTACATGGGACATGAACACCTACGAAAGTGTGCTCTACAACCCACTACCCGTCCGATTGGATTTCCATTTAGATAACGATTTTCATAATCGTACATGCGAAATTACTTTGACTGAACTCAACTGTTTATGACTGCTGCCACAGTAATTGAAAGTTGAAACTGTCTGTTAATCTGTTAGGTATCTCTTTTTCTCCTGTCAAGTCATATATAGTCGGATAATTTTTAAGAATTTATGGCCGATATTATGAACACGATCTCATAGCAACTTATGGTCTTACATGTCGCTATCGATAATGATTGGCCTTTAAGACAAGTCAAAGCAAAGCTATCAGCTTCCTCTAAAAAAAGTTAACTTTCTCCGACATAAAAGCATTTCAAATGTCAGCAGCGACGGGAGCTGTTTCATGTGATGATCTTAGATAACAATCATCAAGACCCCAGTGGTAACTTGTAACATTAATTTACTATATGAGCCTTCCAACTGCTATACTGGTAAAATTAAAGTGACTGTCAGACTTGTGAGTAATAACAGGCATATACAAAGGTGCATAGCCGCGACGGTTCATTTCAGAGATCTTCTGATAATTAATACATTTACCTTAATCTTAATTAATTAGAAGTCCCTATTTTTTTTTAATCCTCCATAAGGAGTAAAAAAAGAATATTCATGAAAAAACTTTGGAGAAAACATACAGTATATAACTTTGTTTGCATCTGTGCGTTTATAGGTTTAGTGCCTACAATTATACTTTACACTTAGCCTACATGCAAAAATGAAATCATCTCCGATTTTTTGTGACATTGGGTTAGCTTGTCTTCTCTTGTCCATTATCGCTTGTAGCCGGTGTCCTCGACGAGGAGTGTATGAATTTCAGAGATCTTCTGACACATTTACCGTAATTAATTAGAAGTTCCTATTTTTTTGAATTGTCCATAAGGAGTAAACTTTGTTTGCATCTGTGCTCTTATAGGTTTAGTGTCTACAATTACACTTTGCACTTAGCCTACATGCAAAAATGAAATCATCTCCGAAATTTTGTGACATTGGGTCAATGGTTAGCTTGCTTCTCCTTGCCCATTATCGCTTGTAACGGCGGTGCCCTCGACGAGGAGTGTATACATTTCAGGAATCTTCAGATAATTAATACATTTACCTTAATTAATTGGAAGCTCCTAGTTTTAAAAATTGTCCATGAGGAGTAAGGACTCTATAGTCTATTTAACCTTTTCAGCACCAAAGGGGCATATATGAATTCTTGTGACATTGAGTCAATTGTTAGCTTGTCTCCCCTTGCCCATTATCGCTTGTAGCAAGTGTCCTCGAAGAGCGTGCGTGTACCAGTATGCCAATGGTCAAAACTTCATGCGGAAACAAAACCATTAATATCCTAAAATCCATAAAGTCGGTGGCAGTAGGCATACGTCTATAAATAGCCCTTCATGCGATTAAGCATTTTTTAATAAAATTAAACGTAATAATAACATGTAAAAATGGATGAAAGGTGATCATTGGAGCAACCTTAAATATACAACGCAATACGTCTGGAAATTTTCCGGTCTAAAAGGGTTAACTTAATTTTTCATTAAAAGTGGTGATTTGCTTATTCTATTTGACTCACAACGAATCATTAGATCTATTTTATTCTATACGTCACAATTTAATTGACGTCTGTTTTTTTTCTTTCTTTTTTTACATCAGTGGTGTTAAAAGTGATTGAGTTAGGCACTCCCACCAAATGTTAGATTTCATTCCTATAGTCATTGGAATACAACGGATACGATTACGATACGATACATCGATTTGGTTTTTCTTCTTCTCATGTCTTTTCTTCTTCTTCTTCTGGCTCTACAGCTCTTGATGAGTTTTGGCCTGCTTGACAACTCACTCCTCCATTCATCTCGGTGTTGTACAACGCTCCACCATCTACGTATTCCCAACTCGCGAAGGTCAGTTTCCTACTCATCCTTCCAGCGTTTTCGAGGATCTTCTGATGTTTATGTTGCCTAATGGACAACATTCGTGGTAAAAGCTTATGCCCTACCAATCAAAATATGTATTAGAATTCTGACGTCTTTTCTTTATGGATTTCCCCATTATGTTTTGTAACCCTTTCCCAATCCTTTATGCATGGTGGCAAAAGACTGCAGTATCCGTTGGATTTCACTAAAGGTTCCACCTAGGGAACCCCACACCTGGTGGGAGCCGCCCTTATGATAACTTTTTTTCTAACTGTGATGAAGCAGTAGAATCCAGGATGATAGACCGTGGTTGTTCTGAAAGCGTACTTCCAAACGTTTCGTCAACATCTTCGGTGGAACTGCGAAGACTTCTAAGATGCGACGAACTGTTTAGAAGTTCCCTTTCAGAACGACCACGGCCTATCGTCCCAGATTCGACTGCTTCATCACGTAACTCCGGCCGTGAAATCCTTTGCAATTAAATTTTGATAACTGCTTACGAATTATCCGGCTGCCCATACACTTAGATAGGCTGTGACCGTGCATTCCGTGTCGGCATGACCTTTCCGATGGCAGATGCGGCTTATCCTGGAATTCGCCAGGATTGCGTAGTAGGACTGTGTGTTGAAGAGTATTGACGTGATAACGAGCTTGCTTTATTGCTCCCTTTCATCAACTCATCTGACCGGTGCATGCTATTATTGTATAATGTATGGATGATTGAGTAGGATTTGCAATAATTTTATCATAGGCGTGTATTCCACTGGTCAATGTTCCGTCATTTACTCATTTGTGATTTAAGAAAAAAAGGAGAATAATGTGTAGATACTTAGCTTATTTATTATAATAGTCTCCTTAAAATAAAAATCTCAACTTTTTCTAATCGCTAATGACGGAAAATTGACTAGTAGAATACTCGTCTTAGGGAAGAGAAAGATTCGAAGATCGGGATTTTCCCCATAAGGTGCCCATTCCACATACGTACAACGTCAATGAAAATTATGAAATTGAAGGTGGTAGCAGAATTTTTAGTATGTCTTTAATGTCTGCTACCACCTTCAATTTCATAATTTTCATTGACGTTGTACGTATGTGGAATGGGCACCTAAGCGCTAAAATTGACAATTTGTTCGGTACCCCAACTTGATCGAACAAATGACAGCTCACCTCTTTATTTTGTTCAAACCAAAACAAACTCATCCTTAGCTTAGGCGCCTTTTCCACCAACGTCAATAGTGATAGTAAATGTGGTATTGACGTGATAGCAGACATTAAAGACAGTCTAAAAATGTCTGCTTCCACGTCAATACTACATTTACTATCGCTATTGACGTTGGTGAAATAAGCGCCTTAATGAAACTTCTATTCTCTTGCCTTTAGCTGTGCTGCATAGCCATGACACCAACGGAGGAGAACACCTTACCAGTTTCCCGGACCATTATTTACAGTAAATCATTATTGAAACTAATCCCCATATTTCTAAGCCATGTTTCTAAGCCAAAGCAGTTTTAAATTGTTTTTGCTTTCCTACTTAATGTATAGGCCTAGGTAAGGCATAAGCTTTGTGAAGTTCAAAATGTTTGATTTCGAGATTTCAACGGATTTACACGTTTTGATGTCCCAGGAACCAAAAAAGAGTGTGTTTTTTTATGAAATATCTGTCTGTCTGTTTGTCTGTTCATTGATTTGTGGACAAACTAGTAGGTGGATTTTGATGAAATTTGGCATGCAGGTTCACAAAAGTCCTATCTCCAGTTTTTATTATTTTGGGCCAACTCAATTTTGGGGATTTTACCCTCCTAAAATACGGTTATTTTTTTAAACAACTCCAACGATTTTGTTTAAGCTCACATAATATGTGAGCTTAAACTAACTTAAATATATTAACTTATATTATAGTCATTATTAATGTAGACACAACCCAATAGTTCGCTTGCCCCTTGATAGTTTGGTAAAAAGACTCGATTTTCATGGCAAAAGACTAAAAAATTATTTTTCTGCGGAATCATTCTATTGATACTTGCCAACTTCAAGTATGTTTTAGGTCGGAATTAGAGGATATAGAAAAACTGGACTTTGCTGGATTCGAACCCACGATCTACGCCTAACAAGACGACGCCCCGGTTAGGCGTAGATCGTGGGTTTGAATCCCGCCAAGTCCAGTTTTTCTATATCCTCTAATTTCGGTTACAACGTGGAGGTCACCTCTTCAACCAGAGTTAATTCAATGTCTGTGTTATAAACTCCATATACTAGTAATACTGCAATATAATATGTTTTAGGTGTTTCGAGTAAGAAACCCGCACAAGTTGCCTTGCCAAGCAAAGTTTTGCATTAAAAATATGTTTTTGAAAAAATTATTGATAATTCATGCCCCAATACACCCTGCTATTACCTATTGTATTACTGTATTTTATTCTATCTATCTATCAACTCAGTGCTTTGTTTCGAGGAAACCGAAATATAACCCTAGGACAATTTTTCCCTTTTACTTTTATACTAATTGATAAATACGGGTTCACTGGTACCTGGTCTTTCATGTTGAGTCAAAACCAACTAGAGTACCGCATATGCTACGAAGGCAGGACATTTAGAGTAGTTGAACGGACTCGAGTCCCACACTTGTTACATTTTCTGGTCATGCTTCGGAGGGCATGCATGGCAGCAGGAGGTCCCGAGCCATCCTAGTTGAGTGTAAGAAAAGGGTTTATGATTATAATTCTCCGCTTTTAATTTCCGTTAGTAAATTTAGCTTGATTGTGGTTTATTTTGGATAATTTAAACGTATTCCCAGATAAGTTATTATTTTCATGTCACATATAATGCTTTTCAAAAATCTACCGGGGGTGCCAGGACTTTAAATAGAAAACAAATTACTGACTACTGTGAGTCATTATTGTAGTATATAAGGGCCGCATTGGAGTATACCAGAGGCACTGCTGCCAGTTAATGCTGCCTACTTGGCTGATTACATATAATAACTATAGGGTATAAATATGTATTGTTGTATTATTGTATCTACTGTATATTACTATTTTTATTTTTTAATTACTTCATTATTATAATTAATTTTGTCAACTTGAGTTGGTAGGTACCCCGCACACCTTCAGGTTAAGGGGGCCTACAAAATAATTTGTTACGCCAATCATTTTAGAAAAATATACGAATTGTTATTATTATTATTTTCCGTTGGTGCTGGACTGGTGCAAATAAGAAAATAACTTATTATGTAATAACTTTGCACTAATTCCACAGAATAGGAGTGGTATGTTATTATTTACTTCATTTCTCTAGCCTATATCTTGCTCCTTGAGTTGCCAGCTGTTTTTTTTTTTTTGCAAAAATTCCATTTTTTTTATTAAATCAAAAGAAAATCATTTTTTTCACCTCTTTTTTACATCCAATCATTTTATATGCAAGCCTTTAAAAAAATGAAATTTTTTTGGCTGAAATGTAGGAGATAGATTAAAACCACCAAAAATTAGCATTTTGCAGAACAGTTGGCAAATCAAGGAACGATCCTGAATTATCTTATAAGCAAAAAAAATCCCTTCTCTCTATAAAGCCGGCCTAAACCTACATAGAACGTGATAACGCATGGTGATGGGGTGTGCGGTAGCTGGCTTGATTAAGTCTAAACAGATGGCCTTTGCTACCGAAACGGGAAATATTTAATTATTGTTCGCTGTTCATAGCTCATTGTTAGCCATGTTTGGGATAGCTTGCGGTTTATACGCAAACAAATTGATGATCATCGATCAGACCTGACTCAACAACCTACAATTTGTTACGAATGATGTTTCCCACACATGGTATAGGCCCCTTTAATATAACAGGCCTTAACCTGACCGAATTCGGGGACTAATAAGCATTTCTTTGCTATTAGAGCATTACTGTTGCGGTTTACGATATTTGTTTGCCTTTCGAAGTCAGTACAATGAAGCGTTGACTTGATTGGCTTACTGCTGATAATAACTAAGCTCATATCTATGACATCTAGGGAAATTCAATGAGTATACGATGTATGCGTATACGTAAAACTAACAAGTACACATTAATATACCGCAAACAACACATGAACACAAAACACACCCACACACACTACTACACTCACAAAATATACACTGTAACGAGTGTCATCGCGGGATTGTTAAAATAATTATTTTAGAAAATATACTACTGTATATATCCACCCTAGAACGGGCCTAGCCCATAGGGCGCCCATTCCATCGACCGGCTAGGGCTATTTACAAAAACGGTGACGTGGTAGCAGACATTCAAGACTTATGTGGCGTTTCCATCGATCTCTCATTGCAGAATGCAAATGACATTGACGGAAATTAGAGTTTTTCTTTTTATAGAAATCTATTAAATCCTGCAGTATAAAAGCTTAGTTAATTGGAATAGTTAGTCTGTGTTATGGTTATGATGTGTTTTATTCCGTGTGTGGTTCGCATTATCAATATTTATTTGTTGTATTATATGGTACAAGTATTCATTCATTATAACACAGGCAACCTCCTCGTTTTAACCTAAATTAGAAAATCGATAAAAAATCTGGACTTGGCGGGATTCGAACCATTCGAGTGCCCCGGCAAGGCATAAATCGCGAGTTCGGATCCCGTCAAGCCCACTATTTTTTATTCTCTAATTTCGGTCCTTAATCACAATTATATCGTAATTGTATCGTGTGCTGTGATAATAGCCGGTTAATAGTTAAAAATTATGAGGATAAATAAAAAAGTGCCACTGTGCCTACAAAAGGGTACCAGGCTACATTTTCCACTTAGGCGCCCATTCCATTGACCGGCTAGGGCTATTTCCAAAAACAGTGACGTGGTAGCAGACATTCAAGACTTAGGGTGCGTTTCCACCGATCTCGCATTGCAGAATGCAAATGACATTGACGGAAATTAGAATTTTTCTTTTTATAGAAATCTATTAAAATGTTAGTACTTAACATATCCCATGACGCCATTTTTTAATTTTAGTTTGTTTGTTTGTGATTTTACTGTATGATCATTGATCAATTTTAACTATGGCATAGAGGAAAATAAACATTTCCGTCAGTTCTGCAATGCGAGGTCCTTGGAAACGCCACCTAAGTCTTGAATATCTGCTACCACGTCACCGTTTTTGTAAATAGCCCTAGCCGGTCAGTGAAATGGGCGCCCAAGGAAATGTTTTTTAAATTGTATAACTGTATACCGTACGGTACCGGTATTAATAATATGTGTATTGAAAACAATTTTTACATTTACACTGATCATCAGCAGTAGCCACAGCAGCTACATAGCTGAAAGAGAATCAACGTACATTTATCACTCAAAATTAAAAATTAAAAATAGAAATAAATAAAATAAAATACAGCATCACATAATAAATTAGTAGAATTTCATATTTTTCATTAAATAAAATAAATAAATAAGGGATTTATGAGGACAGGAGGAACTCCACGTTTTCTACTGCACACAGCCAGACTTGACTGGCGAAAGTTCTGGGCTTCATGTCAGGGTCAAAAAAGAAGGGCAGAGCGTTTAGCAACCTCGAAACCAAATAGTTCGGAGATTTCCTAAAGTTTTCCACCGCAGGAAAGGGCACCAGGAAACGCTCTGCTCTTCTTAAAGAATGTGCTATAGGGATACGGATAGGGAGATTTTCACATGATTTAAAATATAATTTAAGCAAATTGTAGATGTACAAGTGGCGAAGAGGAAGTAATTCGAATTCGGAGAATAAGAGCCATGAAGAGAAGAACCTGGGTTTTTTGGCTATGGTACGCAAAATGTACTTTTGAGTCACAAAAAGAGGCTGTAGGTGTGTGAGATAGGTCCCTCCCCATACCGAGATCCCATAAGCCACCCTTGATTCAAATAAGGAGCGGTAGAGGAGAAGCAGGGTTTCCTGAGGACAAACATTTCTGAGGAAAAATAATTGACGAAGAAAAAGACGACCGGATTTGTTAAGCTCTTTTAAATGAGTGTGCCATTTGACATTTGAGTCGTGCCAAACACCAAGGTATTTGGCAAATTCAAGTTTACTTATTTCTGGGCAACCACCCACGCAATTTGGTAGCATACAGTCTGGAGTATGGCAACAAATTTTTAGACTCTTTACTTGTTCATCTCGGGTCAGATGAAACGGCAGAAAGCCAGTTTTTGAGATATTTATCGATAACCCATGAAATTGGAACCACGCATAAAGTTTTTGTAGGTCCTCAGTTGCCTGCCCCTCCACCTCCGCCCAGGAGTCCCCTGAGTACAGTAGAACCGTGTCATCCGCAAAGGTAACGACTCTACCTCCAAATTTGTGATCGCAGAGCTCATTCAAATAAATTATAAAAAGAATTGGACCTAAAATTGAGCCCTGAGGGACAGAGCAAGCAATGGGCAGCCTATCGCTGAGTAAGCATTGTCCTATGCCGCGCGGGGTCGGTTTGTCAGTCCCAGATATGAAGGGGTCAGAGGGTACACGTACCCTCTGACCCCTGTCACTTAAATAGCTCTTAAACCAGTCAAGGGGCACACCGCGCACTCCCGCGCGGCACAGAACACTCAGCAGTGCATCGTGCTCCACAGAATCAAAAAATTTGGGATGTATTAAAATTTGATTTTGATTTTTGACGTATGTACGAGTATAGTAGGTATTCTATAAATATTTTTGCTTTCATATTTATGTTAGTACGTATAAGGAAAGCTTAGTACCGGTAATTGCCGAAATTATCGATTTCGAGTTCAATGAGGTCCCAGGAACCTAAAAAATTGATTTTTACGAAATGTCTGTCTTTCGGTCTGTCTGTATGCCTACCTTGATTTGGGGTGAAACCAACCCGATAGACATAATTAAATAGAGATGATTAACTTTGGCAAGTAGTTTCACAAAAACATTGTCCTGAAGGTATTTTTTTCACTGGGAGGGGGGTGTATACCTAAAAAATGTTTTCTCAAAAACGGCTCCAATAATTTCTTTTAAATTAACAATTAATATTGTACCTAGTAGGCCTACTTGTATAAAGTAACCAAACAAAACACGGTGCTTTCCCAAGCAAGGTAGAAAGAAGGAAGGAAGGAAAAATTTTTTTTTCGAAGCCGAAGGTATTACGGATAATCCGAGCCCCAATGCATTGCATACCATACAATTATTTTTGTGTACTATTATATTATTGTGCGGCCCATTCTATACTATTTAATTGTCCCATTGAGCCACTCCTGTTCTTTAGGATAGGAAGAATTAATAGCCAGCTGATATTTATCCACGGGACAATTATTTACCATGGAACTATTACGGTACCTATGCTAATTAATAAATAGGAAATCATGTACGGGTCCACTCGTACCGGTTCCCATTAGTAGTATACAGTAGGTATACTCGTACATATTGCTGTCTTCACATCAAATATTTACAGCAAAAAGGGAGATTCATGTGCTTTAGCTATGGCGGCTATTCCACCGGCGATTTTACTTCATATTTGATTTTGTGAATTTTGTCATTGACTTGTCTTGTTTTAAGGAGACTATTACATAGATACTTAACTTATCTATTATGAATTAAGTTATAATAAGTCTCTTCCATATTATAACTTAATTTATAAGAGATAAGTTAAGTATCTACATAATAGTCTCCTTAATACAAAAAAAACGTCAATGACAAAATTCAAAAAATCAAATATGAAGTAAATTCGCCGGTGGAATGGCCGCTTATGGCGTAGCTACTATTGCATCATTTCATCCTTTTGGGTTTTGACCTATCGATTTGCATACCTACCACGTATAGATGTGCGCGGGTGCCCAATTTGGACTCAGTGTGATTGGCGTGACGTGATCCCATATAGTTAGGGTCCCGTGCATCTCATTCAAGACATCTCATTTGATTTTGGGATGGGTCTCTTCACATCTATTATTATTATTCCAAGGCTGTTCTTTGTATTGGACGAGTAAAATTGGGAGGACACTATGCAGTCATGTTACTCACCTTTACCGGAATCAATGGGGTGCATGTATGCCTATTGTATCGAAAATACATGTGGAAAGTTGATGTATGATGTATCTACTGAATATGAAACATGCAAATGATGTTTTAAGAGAAGATGTTAGATATTGTCTGAGTTATTATTCTTTATAGACATCTGGAGAAGATCCTTCAAGGAAGGTCATCGAGTACCATTCACTATCAACTGGAAGGCCATCTTCTTCGTTCCCTCCTATTCTATATCATCATCTTTTCCACAAAACAATTTATTACCTGGTATAACCTGATAATCACCTGAGCCCGCACTGAGCCATAAAAATTTGTAACAATTTGACATCACTGCTATAAATCCCGAAAGGTGTTATGGTAATTAGAGGCCTATCCCATACTTACATACATACATATCTTCACATTACATGCTTCAGGAGAAGAATACAACATTTGCTGCAAACCAATCCCTAGATTGCAACTCGAGAAGAAGACAGCTTCACTATAGAAAACAGCAGGTACTACCATAGGCTATTTCACAATTTTTGAAAACATATTCTATTCCATCGTATTATAATAATAAAAGTGGAAACAAGAGGGGCGGAGTGCTGTTGAATCTGGGCTGATGGGCCGTGGTCGATCTGACAGCATACTTTCAAACGTTTCGTCAACATGTAAAATTTGTGATCGACATCTTCAGTGTCTTCTAATCTTATGCCTCAGAGGCTTAGTACATTAACCACGGCTCCTTCATTGCAGATTCTGCAATGAAGGTGCGGAGGACCTGCGATGCGATGCGATGCAATCGCACGAAGAAGAGCAGCATGCTCGGAAAGCTTGCAGTTACATGTAAAAGACCTACCACTTCTGAATCCCCTCAAGATCCTGGCTCTCGTGAGGGAGATAGGCCTCGAGAAAGTGATGTAGAAGTGATGTAGATACTTTGTTGTAGGGGGCACAATAGGCCAATAGGCTTAAGTGCACACAGGTAACACCTGTACCCCAACTTATATAAAAAAAAAAAAAAAAAACCACGGCTCATCAGTCCGGATTCTACTCTTCAAGTTACAGCCGGCTGTGGCTGGTTGGCAGCAACATGTGGCATCGATGCCTCCACTCCCATCGATCCTGGCACGCCCTCTTCTGCTCCACGTGTGTATTGGCCCCTCATCCTCCATCACTTGTTGCAGATACTCTTTTCTCGGGTACCCAGGTCCGTTGACGCCTTTTATAGTTCCCACTTCCCTCTATGATGCAGCTTACGAAGTTCTCGTGTCGAAGCAAAATTCAGCTGTTTCATCAATTGGCAACCAGCCCAGCCCAAATCCCGCCAATATGTACCAAAATCGCGGTCAAAAATATATAAGGGCGTCCCTAGATATTTATTGTTACTTTATGTATTTATTATTTCAAGAGCCAGCACATATTATAGAACCGGTCCGAGTTCACTCGAACATGCTTTCCAATTTATCAAAATTATTAGATAGAGAAAATTAGTAATTTTATGGCAAATATTTTTCCTATGGTTAAATTTCCGATATCTCGGGGGGGGGGGGGCGGTTGTCCACCTGACGTCACTGGAAGTGAGGTAAATTCTCGAGAGGTCAAACAAACACATTAATTACCACACAGCAATAATGGCAGGGCATGCAATGCATTTGAGCGCGAATTTTCTATCATTTTTTTCAAAAAATAATTTTTTGGGCAAAACCAAATATTTTTTTGGGAAAGCAACCTATCCGGTTTCGTTACTCAATTTAACACCTAAAACATGCTTGAAGGTAGAAATCATCGATAGAAAGGTTTCGCATTTTTTAGTCATTTTTTCATTAAAATTTAGTTATTTTTATTTTTTTACCCCCAGAAGCAAACTATCAAGGGACAAGCGACCCCCCGCATTTTGTCAACATTAATAACGACTACAATCTACGAGAATTTAAAAGAAATCGTTGGAGCCGTTTTTGAGAAATAATTTTTTTAGACGTTTTTTTGGAGTTTTTTGAAAATAAACCCCCCCCCCCCCAAATTGAGTTAGGCCAAAAAAAAATGGTCCCGAGGTATGATTTTTGTGAACCTACATGCCAAATTTCACTCAAATCCACTGAGTAGTTTGCCCGGAAATCGACGAACAGACAGACAGACCGACAGACCGACCGACAGACAGACATTTTGTAAAAACCACTTTTTTGGGTTCCTGGGACCTCAAAACGTGTAAATCCGTTGAAATCTCGGAATCGAAAATTTCGACCATCACAAAGCTTTCCTTATACTACGTATAAATTGGAAAGCAATAAAGAGTTGCTGCACTGTTGTATTGTCATTACTGAAAGAGCCCCAGTCAGTATACTGTACTAATTCGCATCTCCTGTTGTTTTGTTAACCTATCAGCGGTGATGACGAAGTGCTTTCAGGCTGAAATAACCAACATCTGTTCTGTTTTAAGGCTAATATATTGCATAATGACTTTATTTAATCACACAAACATCATACAGTACCTTAGATACTCTCCCATCCGCAAGTTGAGAATGAGGCGGGGGGCTGATTTTGATGAAAATAACGATAAAGTGCTTCCCCATGTGTTATGGTTTCCAAATATATCCTAGACTATTTTTATATATTATATTGTTTTACACATTATAGCCAGAGGCGGACACAGCGACCCCCCTTTGGCCAGCAGTTATATTCTTTGCCTCTAAAATCTAAGTGTTACTGCACTCAAAATGCGCAAAACCTCACTATTTCAGCCCTATTTTTCAGAACTTTTCTCCCGGGGGAGACCCCCGGGCCCCCCTTGTCCACAATTATATTGATTCTTTGTCATATATAAGCCGTATTGCTTACATTGTAGTATTATATGGTATATATAACACTGGCATTAAATTAACTTTGGTTGAAGAGGTAACCTCCTCGTCCAGCGGTTAAGACGACGCCCCGGTTAGGCGTAGATCGTGGGTTCGAATCCCGCCAAGCCCAGTTTTTTCCATATCCTCTAATTTCGGTCAGCCGTATTGCTGTCAAAATGCGTAAAACCTCACCATTTCAGCCCTATTTTTCAAACACTTTCTCCCGGTGGAGACTTCCGGGCCCCCCGTGTCCATAATTATGTTGATTCTTTGTAATATATAACCCTTATTGCTCACGAAATGCGTAGAACCCCAATATTCCGGCCCTCTGGCTCCCGAGCAACTTTTATGAAAGTGAGTGGAGATAGGCGCCAAATTATACACCTTTGAAAACCTATCGTTACGCCACTGAAAAGTGCCTCCCCCTTTTATGAGGTCTGGGACCGCCTCTGATTATAGCATTATTTGTTTAGTGTCTAAGTTTGATATAAAACCCCTATGGTGTTATCAGCCCTCCGCACTAAGGCGCAAATTACACCGACCTCGCATTTGATAGTGATCTAGATATTGACGTGGAAGCTGACATTAAAGACAGTGTTTAATGTCTGCTACCACGTCAATATCTGGATCACTATCAAATGCGAGGTCGGTGTAATATGCCCCTTATCTGCGTTCACATATACTGAGACCCGGAACGAGTGAACCCGCACTTGCTTTCCTATTAATCAATTGGTATAGGTACCGAGGTAGGTAATATCAGTTGTTCCCTGGTAAATAATTGTCTTATGGTTAAATTTAGGTTAGTTTCCCTATCCCAAAGCACTGAATTGATCGATGGGGCGATTGCATAGTTTAGAACGGGAAGACCAATATATTACAACACTGCGAACACAATAATAATGACAGGGCATGCAATGAATTGGGATATGAATTATCTACCTGTATAATTTCTTCAAAAAATTTATGAAAATTGAGCCTGTATTATTGTTTTATCAAGGGATTTCGTTTACATTAAAGTAAGCTTACTACAATATAATATGTGAGTTAAAAGAAATCATCGGAACCGTGTTTGAGGAAACGTTTTCTGAGTCGTGTTTGGGGTATAAAACCCCTCAAATTGAAGAAAGGTACCAAAAAATGACCCCCTGGAGAATATTTTGGGGAGATTACATGCTGAGTTTCATCAAATTCAATCGAGTAGATGTAGACCCAAATCGAGTTACAGAGTGGCAGACCAACCTACAGACAAACATTTCGAAAAAAAAAAACATTTTTGGGTTCCTGGGACATCAAAACGTGTAAATCCACTGAAATTTCGACCATCGCAAAGCTTTCCTTATACTGGCGTACCAATTGGAAACAAGCACCTATGGTATGTCCACTTACCATAAATAATTAGATAACTCGTGACTTCGTGGTATTTCATTTTAATAAACAAAAAATAACAAAAACTTAGAGTTTTAGAAAAACTTGTTATAACAACCCGAATTAGTAAAACCCAAATAATCGTTTTTATCTTTGTCTAAGAAACCCACTTGTGTTAGTATAAAACCCTGAGCGCTTTCGGCAAGAACTGCCATCTACTGAGGGAAACCCACTAGCACAGTTACACCTTATCTGCGATTTGAAACTTGCACAACTCGAGGAGAAGATGCAAATGTGACTAGGGAGAGGAAACCTTGGTTTATATAGAACTGGGAGGGGGTGGGAGGGGGCGTGGCTGGTTACCTATTCCTAACCTACTAGCTAGATCTATTAGAGGGGGTGATTGTGTGAATGTTATGTCGTTTGTTAATTTTTCCCTACTGTGTAAAGTCTCTAAAAGCAAGTCTCAAATCGCAGATAAGGTGTAACTGTGCTAGTGGGTTTCCCTCTGTAGATGGCAGTTCTTGCCGAAAGCGCTCAGGGTTTTTTACTAACACAAGTGGGTTTCTTAGAGACTTAGACAAAGATAATTTCTTAACGATTATTTGGGTTTTACTAATTCGGGTTGTTATAACATGTTTTTCTAAAAGTTTTTGTTATTTTTTTGTTTATTTATATCCACTTACCCTTCAGTAGGTACCGTATATTAGCATTTTCTCTTATTAGCATCCATATTTATGACGAAGTAGGCCTGTTCTCTTTTTTTGGCATTACAATATACTGAGTGATGTTTCTTAACATGTAGCCTACCCTGCCTACGGGCTATGGTGGGAATTTTTATACGATTCTAACATAAGATTGTAAATTAGCGTACTGTAGTAGTTGGGTATTAACTTGCTGTCGCAAACAGCATAATATAGAGTGTAGCCTATGTGAGTATGCGTCTAGATAGGCAACATTATTACCTTATTAGCAGTAGCCATCGCTCATTACCTACATTGAAAACAAGTTCGTTACGAGTCGTACTGGCTAGGGTCAACGTTCAAAAGTCAGCCATTCATATTTCAACATTGGCCCCGAATGATCCAAAGCCTTAGGCTCCATCCAGTATCCAGTACAACAATCAATAGAGATGTATAGTCCCTACGTAGATTGTAAAGATAACCGTAAATGCAAACCGCTTTGTATTATTCCACTGTAATTAACTGTTTAGCCTATATACAACGTTCTTACTTTAAACCTATTTGTTTTGGGATGATTTATGAACAGTTTAGCGTACAACGATGGTTTATGTTATTGTTCTGATTTTGTACACTAGACCTAAAGTAGCAAGTGGTAATCAAGTACTGTAAACTGTTGTCAATAGCGAGTGTAACATATTTCGGCGCTGATTCCACCAACGTCAATAGTGATATTAAATGTTTTTTGACGTGGTACTGTGGTAGCAGACATTTTTAGTATGGCTAAAAATGTCTGCTACCACGTCAAAAACATTTACTATCACTATTGCCGTCGTTGGTGGAATCAGCGCCTTACAGTACATATACATAGGTACTGTATACAGGTAGGCGATTCTTTGGTTGGTGCATATGTTATTCAACACTTGGCCTCTGTTACTGGGGAACTGTTCTGCTTTGGCAGTGGATGCCAGTTCTTATTCGACTTTCACTGCATCTAAATTTATTACTGTATTAAAAGAAAATTTTGTTAGAAAATAGGAAAACCCGTCAAATGTGTAATTCACTAATTCTACACTCACAGTAAAGTAGCCAGTAGGTCTGCTTTAGACACTCTACTGACTTTAGTCTTTTATGTAAATTACTTCCATAATATATTAGCAATTTTTTTTTGTTTGTGACGCTTTGATGGTGATATGTAATTTCAACTGCAGATTTAAAAAATATAAGTATAGTAAAAAAACTAAAAAAAAGTTGCGCTAAAATTGAGAATATGTTTGCATCAGACGACAATCGATCGAGATTCGATTCAACCAAGTGATAGTAGCAGACGCTTCAAAAAATGTAAACAACCTCGTGTTTTCACTGTTTTGCAATCAAGAACCGCAATTTTTAAACACAAAATGGGCAATTCCGTTTCAGCTACACAGACGGTGGCCAACAAAGTTGATGCTTCTAAAGCCCCTGAATCACACAAGCAGTATGATCTCAACGGAAAAGTTCCACCGCCTGAATGTCCAATGCACAACAAAAACCCATCCCCTGCACCACCTCCTGTCCCTGTTTCGGAATGTCCCATTGGAGGAGGAAGCTCTGGCGATATCAACCCTCTAAATATGGTAAGTAACTAATGTTCTTTAAGTTTGGGTGGGGGTGTCACAGTCTTGTCTCTTTATTTACTTCTTTATGAACCTGAACAGACCATAATTTGCATTAGTGAGTTTAAATAATTAATAATAGTATATAATGGTGATAGGAGTTTTCCAAACCATGCTATCTCACACCCTTAACCCCTCTCAACACCTGATACTGTTTGATCTGACCATAACCGACCGATTATACCTAGTCCTGCCATAAGTTCTGTCCCTAAGGTTATGACATGGTGCAAGGAATCAAAAAGTTTAATATGGTTCGAGTATTTTTTTTATATTGCATTATTCATGCTTAAGTAATAAAATACTAGATTTCAAAATGTCCACCATCATTTTGAACACTAGCCTGAAGACGTTGTGGCCACTCATCTATTGCGGCATGGACGGTTTCCACAGTTAGATCTTGGGCTGCCATGATGAGGGAATGCTTCATGCTATCCAAATTTGGGTGACGCTTTGAGCAGGCCTTGGCCTCCAAAACCGACCACAATGAATAGTCCAGGGGGTTCAAGTCTGGCCTACCAGAGGGCCAGTCTGCTGTAGCAATAAATCCGGAATTTTGGTTCTGAGCCACTACTGAGTGGTTTCGGCTTTGTGCGCAGGCGCTGAATCTTGCTGGAAGCACCAATCGTGCCGTTGAACAATGTGGTATTGAGAGGCTTAACTACTCCTTCCAAAACGTCTTTCTGGTACACTTTAGCTCCAGTTTTTACGCCTTTTTCGCAAAATGCTGGGTTGCCACCCCCTGGTACGACACCCCCTACTACACCATCACTGAAGACGGGTGATGACCTCGTTGCACCCTGGAAACAACTTCCCTGACTTCCCGAGATAAATGAGCATAGACCTTGTCATTTTGGCGGTTGTAAACCTCTTCTACCCCAAAAATGTTTTCGTCGGCGAAAAGGATCCACTCATGACTTTGAGCTGCGTGCCACGTAAGTAACGCCTGCGCTCTGGTCCTCCTGATAGCACGTAGTGCTGGAGTGAGCAGAATTCCTGTGGATCTCCGATAGGCCTTCATCTATAGATCGTCCCTGACAAGTCATCACATCGACCTCGTGGACATGTCGAGTTCCCTGGCATGATTTTCTGCTTTCGGAGTGGATTTCTCCGAATTCGCTCCCTCACCACTTTAACTGCTGTAGCAGTCCTCACAGTCCTCGGACGCCCAGATTGCGGCCTGTCTTCAAAACTAGAAGTCTCGTTGTAACGATTAATTGCACGGTACACAAATTTTTGGGTTATTTTTAAAGGCTTGAAATAAAAAATGTCATTAGGAGCCATTGTGGAGGCATATCACGGTAATACGGTTTTCATCAGTACCCCATTCCATCTCAACAGGGCGAAGTTTTAACCGTAACTGGCGTTATTCCAGTAGCAGAAAGAACTATGTAAACAATGGCAGGGTTGACAAGCATCAACCCTTGAGATACTGTCAGGGGTAGCCAAAATGCCGCAGGAACAGAACTTATGGCAGGACTAGGTACATTTATTAAATTGACTAAGGTTGAAGAGGCAACCTTCCCTGTTAGCCGATAGAGATAGTATAATGTTGAACCCCAAAGAAAAATGTCTATAAGCTGTGTGTAAACTGGCGCCGCTGTAAGCCATTCAAGTTGTCCCTATACCAGCCCATGCAAAAATTCGAACTAAATTCGGCTGTAACTCAAAAACTGTACTTTTCCGACTTTTAATTCTTTCGGAAATGTGTTTCTTTAAAGCTAAATCAAGGGTATGGAACCAAATTTTGTGATTTTATGAGGGGTAGCTAAACTGAACCTTAACCGGGAATTTTTCTAGATGGAGTCTCCCAACCAAAAGCCAGCACCTGATCAGCCATTTCCGTTACCGATTGAGCGACAAGTCAGTACGATACCTAAAGCTGGAACAGAGGGAGAATTCTGGGTGTACCCTAGTCAACAGATGTTTTGGAATGCCATGCTGAGGAAGGGCTGGCGCTGGAAGGACGAGACAATCGAGAAGAAGGACATGGATGATATTATTAAGATTCACAATGCAAATAACGAAATGGCCTGGCAAGAGGTGAGATGTTGTTTGTTTTGTTCTGGTACGCCCATTATTACGTCAGCTGCTAACTGAGGGGTCCTTGATGTCAAGCCCAAGATAAGGATACTACCATTAATAAAATACTAGAAAGAGTCCCCGCCAAAATATTAATAAAGAAAATAAAGGCATATCCGATGTTACTGTTTCCTATTTAATTCCATGACTATAATTGGAAATTCTGAATCGGTCCTTTGGGCTGCCTACCTGACAGATGCTGGCTACACCATGGCCATAATTGCACGAAACAAATAGAACAAATAGGTGATTGTCAGTTCACCTACTTAATTTATTTTAGTTATTGGTGTACAATACCTATTTTTACATACTGTATATATGTATAATAGGTATAATATGTTGTTGTCAATAAGGTATATTTGATTTATGATTTTTAGGTCTTGAAATGGGAAGCGCTTCATGGAAGGGAGTGCAACTGCCCTAAATTGAAGAGTTTTGGGGGCAAAGCAAAGGATTATTCACCAAGAGCGCGAATACGAAACATGATGGGGTGAGTGTGAGGCAGTGGCCCAATTACACGGTCATATGGCAACATGAGCACTTCCAAGACCTCATAGAACTCCTGTCAAACGCGACTTAAAAAAGAAAATATATTAGGCTACTTATTATATTTTTTCTAAATTATTATTAATTTATTAACATAATCTCTTATACATTTAGATAGCCAATTACGAATTGGCGTACACGCCTCCACCCCAATTAGTGGTTCCCCAGTCTTGATTAGGCCTAGGTTTCTTCGTTCTAGTCACATCTGTATCTTCTCTGGTTGAATAAGTCTCAGATCATTAAAAAATGAATGGGTTTCTATGAAAAGGTTAATTTCTAGGCGTTTATTCGGGTTTTACTGACTGACACAGGTTCATCTTAAAAACTTGTACTAAAGCGCAATAATGCAATTATTAATTAAATTAATTATATAAATAAATATTAATTAATTAAAATACGACGGAAGTCACGAGGAAATTTATTTTATCTTTTGTGCAGACTAAATTCTTTACCGTGTTTCAGGTACGAGTTGCCGTTTGACAGACATGACTGGATAATTGACAGATGTGGCCAGGATGTGCGCTATGTCATTGACTACTATGACGGAGGCTCTGTGGACCCCAACTACAAGTTCGCCCTTCTTGACGTCAGACCTGCATTTGATTCCTTTACCAGCGTGTGGGACCGAATGAAGGTATACATTGTGATGTTCTAAATTTGAAGAGAATAGTGAATTTTGAGGGGTGATAACAGCATCTATGTTAACAGAAATAATGAAGATAACTTAACTTTTTCCTATCCTACCAATTGAGTTAATTCTTCTTCGCACGGGAGGCAGTAGGTAAATGGGTCAACAGCTCTGAGCGAGTCTCTGTATGACAGGTTATAAGCTCTACTTTCTACTTTAGAGGCAACGGGAGGGGGGAAACATTACGTTTGAAAAAAATCTAATTTAAATAGTAGGGTTATAAAAAATAGCACATCCCTTAGAAAAAATATACGTCTACGTTTTGATTTGCAGTATGTGGCATTTCCATCACCAATCGGCCACAATTATTGAACTTGATTAGTGAATAAAGAACACTAAAGATGACAGGTCGAAGCAGTTCAAAAACTGTGGCCCAGCACGGGACTCTCCACTGTATTCTCCCAATTGTAATAGTAATTAATTGGTTATACTTGTAAGAAGAATAAATTATTATATTTTTTTTAAGGGATGTGACATTTTTCTTAGCTCTACGGTCGATATTCCATTCCATGTGAAATTTGGTTTTAGTTCAAAAAACGGACAGGACGAATTGTCTCATATTGGGAAAAGCATCACAAATAAATAACAATGAATAGTAAATTTTACTTCGTATGATGAGTGGGTACAGACAATACATTTCTAATTATTATCTTTGTAAGGTTGCCTGGCAAGATACGATTACTACTGAAGAGTGTACAGCCCGTAGGAAAGTGGCAGCCCGAAATGTAATACTTTTTATTTTTTATTTAATTAACTGAGCATGTTATTAAAGATTTTGCTCATTCGAAATTGATTTTTTTTATAAAATCGATTATACGTGAAAAGTTATTGTTTATAAAATATTTGCATGTTTATGAAAAAACTACAATTTTGAAACCTAAAAAAAACTACTTTATGATTCATGAACTAGTCTTCTACAACTTTGATGAGCCAAATCATAAAAAAAAATAAAAAGTATTAAATTTCGGCTGCCAATTTCCTACGGGCTGTACACTCTTAAGCCATCAATTACGCAGATGGCTGAACGGTTTGCATCACACTTGATTTTCATGTAACACAAGTTTATATCTTTATAACTTTCAGGTTGCCTACTGCAGATGGGTTTATAGCAGTGCTGATGACAGTCCACCAGTTTCGGTTGTTCATAAGTAGGTTACACTCCCGTGTTATTTATTAATATTGTTAGCATTACAATGTTTTGTGAGGTTGAGTGATGTCCTCTTCTTTTAGGTACTTCCGTCTAAGTTTTTCTTAGACTTGGTCTAGCGTTCCTATGTCCTACAAAATATACCCACTGCTACATGGATTTGTAATGGAATCCGATCAAACATAAGTTATCATAATCACACATAAAATTTTATTGAACAACAGTTACATAATTATTCACTAGCAGGCCTGCTGTTAGCTTATAATACTACAATTTAGACTACCCTACCTTACACAGCCAATCACAGTTTTATGCCAGAAACATTGGTAAGAACGTTCAACATTTAAGGCCCAACTCACAAAGACGGTTTTTTCAGCGACTACATCGCGTTACCACCGCTGTGAAACATTGTAGGCAATCAGCTCCAAATATCGACTTTGTGCATCATTAAATATAATTAATAACTTTGGAAAAATGTTCCGGTTTATTGGTTGAAGCGATCCTACATGGAGTTTCTTCTTTTTTTTAAGTACACTCAAATGACTTCAATTTACCTCGGAGACAGCCGCCTTCATGCATCAGGGCTAATCTGCTTTTGATTACTTCGTTTTAGCGCCCGTATAATTTAGATTTTAGACTTTAAACATTAAATCAGGTTTGTAACATCCTTGCCTTGCCCTAAAATATTACAATACTTAGCGACGCAGTTCACTTTGCAGCAGTTAGAAATCAATATTTAGCCTTTAAATTTGTATTCTGAGTTGCTGAGGCTCTCTATTTACCTGAGAGCCTTTAAAGCCCTTTACTTTCCAGCTGTGTCGGGCTTGGGCATCTCATCTAAACCTAAGCGTTTTCGATATTCTTCATTAGCTTCGTGTACGTTTTTCCCCTTCAATGAGTTTTCTTTAAATTTCTTAATCTGCTGGTCATTTCCATTGGCCATTGCCTGCAGCCTTGCGTCTTCCCAAAATATGTTATTACGGGCGCTATCGTGTCGAAGCCTTTCGCGATCAAACGTGATGGATTTTCTGAAAAGAGATAATTGTCTTAGCTATAGCAATTGAGCGAAAAATTCATATCCTTGATTAAGTTATGCGTGCCACAATGAATATTAAAATTCGAATGGGAATGATGGATAGTTTCTAGTAAATGTACAGGAATGATTTGTTGCAGCTTTTGAGCTATTATGGACAGCATAATTAGTTATTCGTAATAAAGCAGTTTTGAGAGGTATTTTGGCTAACGTTCGCAACATGGACTTACGCGGAGTGACATTTCGTCTGTAAAGTATCTTAAGCAATCCACACTGACCATCGAAGAGACTACGCGCGCCGGTCTTCATAAACTTTAAATAAATCTATGTCAACCCTAATCTCATAGAACGGTTTTTTCAATAATAGTTACTTCATTACTGCGGTTTCGACAGCCAGTCCGAATGCGGCGAAAGCAAAACATATGCATACAATTACATAATTTGGAACTTTCTTCAAACCCCTGACACCGTAGAAAGGTTCTTGTCCAAACCCTTCTCCTCTTGCTCGTCTGGCCCAAAACTCAGCATCATTTCTGAAATAGAACTAAATTGAAATAAAAACAAGGTAGGCCTAGGCCTACCTGCTGACCAGAATCTCCTCGTTATCTCGCGGAATATGTCGTCCTTTCGGCCTTCCCCGTCATCTACAAGGGCAGAGTACTCTGGTAGATGCTCTGCACTCATTTTGCCTTCATTAAACAAGTGGCAGATGTCCGAAGCAAGGACCCCGATGCAATGCAGCTGGGAAGGGAGGTAAGTTGATAACAATAATGTATAATAACAATAGTAAATAGCATTGTAGTTTTCCACTAGCACCACTTACCTTGTAGTATAAATATCATCATAGTAGTGGCGGTATTCTCGATCGACGTTGTTCAACAAGTGTTGATCGTACATTCGCCTTGAGGCTGGTCTATTTAAAACATTATATGCTTCGTTGACTAGGACGAATTTTGCATGAAAACTTTTGTCATTTGTTCGATCGGGGTGATATTTTTTTGACAGTTGAATAAAGGAGTCTTTGATATCTTGTGCTGTACAATCTTGTTTCAAATTTAGCACAGTATAGTGCGTTGTTTTTTGACTTGATGACATGACCCTGGGAAGGTCAGCTCAGCTTACGGGGCTGGTATACAACTTTCAATTTAAGGAAGCTAATGCAATTAAAATTTTCACTAATTGTTCAAGCACTGTCAATTGAGTAAAGATTTAAAAACTGGTTTCAAAATTTTGGTTAGTTCAAAAGTTACGATTATTTATTTATTTATCAAACATAGCAGAAGACAATTTAACAATCGTACCAACACGTAGCATGCTCAATGTTTAGCTTACGGGTAATAAAATTTATTTTCCATAGGTTGGCAATTTTTTATTTATATTTAAAATGGCGTCAGCAACAGAAGAGTTAGGTGAGTTGAATTTTTAATTAATTTTTAATTAAACCCTTGTGTCATTTGTAGGTAACTTTAGTCTTTCTGTTAACTTGAAAAGGATAATCCCAACTATTCTGTGTGGTTAAATCGGTTCATTGCTTTACTATACATTTTAAATAAGATACCTAATTTTACCAGTCATTGCGCTTTACTTTTTGACTGAAAGAGCTTGGTCATTACAATTGGACACTTCAAATTTGTACCCAATGCTACCATGACAGGAGTCAGATGTTGGAGAATCCGTGGACCATGGCTTGTTGTTGATCTATATTAAATAAAATATGAAAGCTACATCATAATAGCTTTATGTCCTCTCAGATCCTAATTGAAAGCCTGGGCACAATAGTATTATAATATAGGCCTATAAAATATATTGTCTAATAATAAGATACTATAATTACTTTGCAGACCTGTTGGAGCGAGTGTTCCTGCGCATTGGAGCAGCTGAGACTGATGAACAGTTAGAGGCTGCGATCAATAAATTTCTTATACCTGTGCTTAATAAGCTTTCCAGTGGCAATGAGGGAGTTAGGAAGAAAGTTATGGAGCTGCTGGTTCATGTCAACACCAGGTTGAAGAGGAGACCTGCAGTACAGTTACCCGTGGAAGCCCTTTTGAAGCAATATGCAGATCCGAAAGCTACCTCATTCCTTATTGTAAGCAATGTTTATGGTAATATTCTCCAATAACTGCTATTTTAGGCTACGCAGAGAGCTGAGAAAATAAAGTTAAAACTGAACGTATTTTCTTTATGAATTAGTTTGGAATTAGGTTCACCTTCATGTGTATGGGATGACAATATAGCCCTTGTTTTTGAAGCCTTTTTTGTTGTGTGTCAGTTTTTACTTATTAATATTACATATATATTTTCCATAAACTTTGAATATTCCAAATTTATTAGTCGGAAAATGTTAATATTATTATGATAACTGACCTTTATTTTCTTAAATTTGTGTGAGTCACTTTTTCGTAACGTGGTGTAGCTTACTTTTATTATGTTTTTTTTCTTCAAATTTAGTTAGGAAATTATTTTTATGGCTAGAGATAAGCACTGTAGATAGTAAATGACTTGTTCAAAAGCCCGGTGTCAAATATAGCATTGCTTGGTTAAATGTTTATTACTCGCTAATTATCTGACAAAAATCAACAAGATGACATTGTTTCATAACAACGCAGTGAGGTAATGACACCTCAAAATTAAAAAGGACTGCTTGGATATGTATAGGGAGTATTTTCCCTATGAATGAACCCTTCACGAGATAGTCGAAACTAAGTTATGTGTAATGCTACTGATAATTAATTAATTTCAGAATTTTTCGATACTGTACATCAAAGTCGGATTTCCAAGGCTATCAGCTGAAAAGCAACAAGAATTGGCTCCTTTATTGGTGTCGTCAATGGTTGGAAAGCCTCAACAGCATCAAAATAGGTAATTACTAGAATATTTCGCTCTTTTATTTGACTACTGAACAATTTTCACCTTTTTGGCAGGCTTCCTTGGTATGGTCTGCCTTCCAGCTCAGGTGATGCCGACTGCCTCGTGTGAAATGTCGTTGCTGCTATTGCCTCCATCCTTGGCGTAGTTTGAATCTAGTTCTGTCCACCATGATTGTTGACATTATTGAGTTTCTTTAATTAATAAAAACGTTATCATTTTCTTTTAGTTTAATGCTACTTCTGGTCTCTATTATTGGGACCCTCAAAATCCCTACTGACGCTGATAAAAGGAAGAGTTTCATAGGGTTGGACCAACACCCAGATCTTATACCGCTCCTGTCGTCTTTCATGCTGGATATTCTTTTAATGCCCTACGTTTGGATTCCGTAAGTTACTGAGTGTTTGAAATAATATATGGTTTGTGCAAACCAATGCTATAAAGTCACTTAGACTTCATCTCTAACTTTGTCTCACTAATTAATAAAAAAATATTTCTCTCAGTACAAAATAGTACATAGTTCTATATCAAAAGTTCACAACTAATTTTCCAACTTCATTATTGGATTTTTTTTTGTAAGTTCTGATTGTGACACAAGAATTTTAAATATTTTTAACTTATAGCAATACAATACTATATTAACCATTGTCATGTACTTTGAGCTTTTGAGCTGAGGGAATTATTGTTGGAAAAGATATACGTATGTGTATGTATGTGTGCAAAGGTGGACAGCGCTTTATATATAGAGCAAGTAGATGTGAAAAGAATCTAAACGTCTAAACCGCGGAATTAATCGCCATTCCTTTGTCGGTGGACTACATTGCGACATTAAAGTGAGTTCACGTACAAAAAGTGGTGTTTTTGGCGGACTCTTTGAGTTTTGTGGTGAAATGTAGGAAAATCTCCTCTAGGTCCGATTTTATAATATACTTAAGCGACTTCGATGGCCAGGTGGTAGCATGCTTGAACTCGTGCGAGTCTCTACACACCTGGCGATCGGAGACGTGTCGTAACTCGACACTAGTGAGGCGATTGAAGAGTTTAAATTAAATTGTTTGGACGCAATCAACCTTTTAAATTAGTTAGCTATTTTTAATTTACAATGTTAATAAGGAGACTATTGTGTTTATTGATCTTAACCGGACTATTGTCGGGCTTTGCAGATTTGAGGCTGAATGGCTTCTTGCCGAGGCCATTGAAAGAAATTTGAATTACATGTTGACCTATTGTTATTATATTTACTGCTAAGTTTCAGTTGAGCACCTCGACCAAAACTGAAATTAGAGATGCAAGAACCTCGAAGCCTTAACCCCATACAGGGTCGCCAAAATAATTTTCGAAATGATTCGAGATTCGCTGAAAGCCTATCAGACAATATCAGAGCAGATATTTTCTTTCGTACTTGCCTATTACAGATGATTTCTGTTCATCGTTTATTTATGCGTTTTGTTTGCTTTTAGGGGCAGAAATGAAGAAGAGCCTGTTGCTACTGCTCCCCCAGGCATGTCGCCATACGGCATGGCTAGAATTTCGTCGTCTGAAATCCCTATGACAGGTATTATACTTTAATATCTTGCATGAAGGTTGCTTGTGGCTAAGGTTATTTTTATGATTTATACATACCACTCTGTTGGAGCCATCGTGGCTCCAACAACGGCATACGGCGCCTGCCTGATTGGCTCTGTCTCATGCAATGATGAGTGCGGGCAGGGCGCTGTAAATATTTACGCGGCAGCCTAACTTGGGGGCGAGCCAATGAGCATGCAGAGGGTTGTTTGTGATTGGCTCGCCTCTGGTTAGTGTTTTTACACTTATATTTGGGTTTTTGGTAATAAAGTTTAGTATTCTCTCAGACACGGTAATGTTCATTTGGTCCTAGTTTCCTGCCATCCGCCACCTAAACACACTCCCTTATAGTTATAAATCATGTGTAAGGTAAGGTAGTTATTGTGACTTAAAGATTCTTTGTGATTTGTATCACTCATTTGTTATAAAATTACGTTCATCACAATTTCTAGATGTAGCTTACTACCTTAATAGGCTATTAGACCATTTTTTTAAAAACGGATTTATTGCAGTAGTAGATATATTTTATACCCATTAAATAAAAAAATCCTGAAAAACTTTATTTAATAGCAGACTTACTTAATAATAATAATAATTCGTGTATTTTCTTACTTTTTTTACATCATTAAACAAAAACTGAAGCGGCGTGTGAGGGTATACATTTGTATGGTTTTGTTATATAGTGAAAATAGAGTCCGTATTCAGTCTTGACACTATTCTCAAATTTTATTATCAAACCAAATGGAGTGGAGTTAGTTAAAATAACGATAAATTGGTTATTAAAGGTGAAACTTTGGAGAAAACCAAGAGAGGCGTCATGCAGTTAATCACTAGTGGTATTTTCCCCCTGGAAGAGACAATGGTCCATTTGCTCGTCGCTGTAGCGGACACTCGATTTGGCGTTACTGATTTGGCTGAGACTGAACTCAATCGTATTGTTAGGTAAGTAACAGCCATTCTCACTTACGGGGGTTTATTAGTCCTTGGTTGCTATCCAGATTCCAACAAGCTATTTTGGAGCCGATTCTTCTCTATGGGAATGAAAGCTGGACGCCTACAACAAGCGACGTGAGTAAAATAAACATGACTCAGATGAAGTGCCAAAGACAGATTGCTGGTCGAACACGGTGGGACGGTCATTAGTTATGATCTAAGCTAAATAAATTATAACTTTTCAGATCCGTTGACTGGACAAACGCTGAGCTCGCGTCTAAGCTTTTCTCCATTTATCTTGGGTCGCCTAAAGCAAAGAACATGCCTGAGGCCAACAGAAGGCAGCCTGCAAATACGAGGATTCGGATCAAGTTGCTGCCGTACCTGTCGAGGCTGGAAAAGGGTGCCATCTTATTTCCGTTTTGTCTGCAAGTTGTTTTTGATTCACTTTATGGCACTAATTCTAATCCAAAGCTCAAACTTCTTGCCCTTAACTACGCTTTGGCTATAGTACAAAAGTAAGTAGATAATATTATAATCTTAATGAAAGTAAAGTAAATTTATTTTCAAGTATACAATTGACAGAGGTATAAAAGAGAAATACAATTCTACAAATTTATTTCATTTGATGAATTGATCTGCAAGATTGTTATTAGCATTTAATTTTGCAGGAAATGTCAACTGTATTAGCATATAAATTGTAGCTTACTTCATTTTGTGATAGCCTTTTCACTGAGGAAGGTTGTCGCGAATGAGAGGTGTAGGCATGATTTTTTTTTAAATTAAATTCTATCTGTGGAGTTGATATTTTGAACACACAGTAAAATGACTACATCAGTAATTCACACAAAATATTATTTTCGGGGAAAGCAGGCCATTCTCTGAATCGCCCCCAAATAGTTTGTTTTTTATTATTTATTTAATTTAATATTTTAGTTATAGTGATTTGGGTTTCGTCAATTGGTACAGGACTATTACATAGTAATACGAAAAAATTTTAGTTTTGTTTTAGGGGTTTTTCTGTGAAATTGATTGGTGACAGAAATTCATAACACCTAATAAAAATAGTGTATGGAGATACCATCAACCAATCGACGCTACCAAATCTCTATAACTTAAATATTAAATTCAATAAATAATGTAAACCAACCTATTTGGGGTGATTGCAATGTCAACGATCAGTTTCCTTTTAAATTTTCCCTTCTGCTTTACTTTGTACCCAATGTCTCCATTTCCACAGTTATTGGATAAGGTTACGTGTTTCCCGAAGAGACAGAGTTCATAATATTTTGTTGACTAGGAATTTTTGCCGAAATTAAGTAATATCTCGTTCCCAGCCGTAAAGTTATGAAAGTGGACAGATGAAAAATTCTCAAAAATCGTCTTATTTCCCTGACTGATTTACAACTATTCTGTAAATCGTTATAATGCACTTAATTGTGGTTTTTAGAAGTAATAATAGTTCAGATGAAAAAATGTAAATTTCCTTCGAAAGCTTGAATTTTTTTATGAGTTATTCAACTGACTTTCATAACTTTGAAATTAATTAATTGCGTCCAAAATTCATTTGTTGTTTACAAAATATTTTGAAATTTCTTAAGTCAAGAAAAAGCTGTTCAATATATTTTTAATAACAGTAAGACTTCATTAATTAAAATTTTTCTATTCAGGTCAGACGTTACACTCCTTAACAAAATAAGTCCAATGCTTTATACGGGTATGTTGAAGTTGGTGTGGGACAAGGAAAAGCCTGATAATTTAAAAGTTGTAGCATACACAACTATTGGACAAATTGTGAAAAGGTCTCCGCGAATTATTAATGCCAACCTTATTGAACTTCAGGTAAAATATTTAACTTGGACGCCTAGAAAATATTTTATATTTACTTTACTGTAATGTGTAAAAAAACAAACAACTGAATTTGTTCAAAATCTGTACAAATCTGTACAAAAATGTAAATGTACACAATTGATCATAATCTTTATTGTAAATTGTACGTACATGTTCACGTAATTTAGCATTAGTATGGTAACCAATTTTCGGGACGAGTCCTGAGGCATGCATGGCGGCCAAATTATTAAATACAAGCTAACTACAACAAGTGACTCGTTCCCATACTTGGTTAAGTGGAGCTAACACTTGTTACAATGTCAATTGTGTGACATCGTGGAGCGAACCAGTTGGCTGGAAGTTCGTTTGGAAACAGTACCAATAATGTCCAAACCCGATGGGGTCATTGACAGGACAAGGTTCAATGAGCCACACTACAAGTAGGCCTACGTCCATAAAAAGCCCATCAATAATAATAATAATAACTACAGATAGTCCTATCTAGTCCATTATATCTATGTGCGGGTCTCTGGTTGTAGAATGGTTGGACTCAGTCCCAGTAGGGCTCTATATTAGACAGGTATTGTCATCCGCCATGTTGTATCCATTATAAGTCTTGTGTATAAGCCAAGCATTGGGTGTTAACCTATTTATTTTTTGAAATTTATCGTTGTTTATTTATTTTTATTTAAAAAACGTGCTACCAAGTAGGGAAGTGTATAACAAAAAATTACTAAAACGTTATTAGTTTTTTTCAATTTTTTTCAATTTTTTACTTTTCTTACAATACTTACCATATAGGAAATATGGGATACAACATGGCGGATGACAATACCCGGGTATATAGTGCCTTAAGTCCCAGACCACAGTGTGGGCCCATAGGACAGTGGACCTCCTGATTATAATGGATTCCGAACCACTTGGGAAACACAGTGAAGTGACACGATTAGTTCGGAGGTGACCTGGACAAGTCCTACCATGTTTCCCTACCGGCACTGTGCACACGACCAAGTTATCTGCATCTTTGACCCTGGTCTGGTCCGCTGGATTCAACTTGGTGTGGCGGCCGGCTGTGGGTCTCTAAAGACAAAGAAATAGTAGCTAGATCTACATTTTTTTGACAAGTATTGAGCTATTATGCTGTGTTTTAACAGGTATTCTTCGACAACCTGAGCTCGGCACAGCAAGAAGTACGCTCGGCAGTTCGTGATGCTCTCCTATGTATGGTTGACGCCTTTAAATTGGCTATGGAAACTGGACCCAAAATTGTCGATGAGGGGCCGAAACCAATGGAAGTTGACGTTATTGAAACTACAGCTGAACCGGACCAACAAACGGTTCGTAACTAATTATATTAATTGAAGAACCAGTAGAATCCGGGCTGATGGGCCGTGATCGAAATGAAAGCGAACTTCCAAACGTTTCGTCAACATCTGCGGTCGACTTCTTACTGGAAATACGTAGACTTCTAAGATTGTATCTTGGAGGCTCAGCAGCAACTGCAACGTTTGGAAGTTCGCTTTCCTTTCGACCACGAGCCCGGATTCTACTGGGTCTTCATTCGAATCCGGCCGTGAAAGCCTTTGCTGTTACATAATTCTCTTAATTGTTTGAAGCTTCTTTAGGCCTGAAGCAATTTTGATCCAGCTCTTTTTAGTCTTTAGTCAATGGATCATGTTTTATTATAATGATGAACATACTAGTGTAAATAAACAAAAAATAACAAACACTTGTTATAAAAACCCAAATTAGTAAAACCCAAATAATCGTTAAGAATTTAACTTTGTCTAAGCTAGTGTTATATACAGCTATATCAGCTAGTGTTATATAGGTCATCTTATATTATTATAATATTTTTTGTAAATTTATTCCAAGTAAAAAATTGCAGACTAAAACTCTCCTGATTAAAATAGTTTGGTGGGAACCTACCTAATCTGTGAGCATTTACGCAATAAATATTGATGTATTTTTTTAATTCTCTTATTTAGTCAAAAAAAGCAGAAGAGAAGGTGGATGACCCAGCTACGAGGGACTTACTAATGACGTCACTTTTGGCTGCACAAATAGAAGAGCGGGAGTCTTTGTCGCGATTCGTTGCTGCCACGTATGCTGGCACTGTGTTTCCCCCAGATCACGTGGTCAGCCGTTATCTTCTGCTTCTATCCACAGGTGACAGGTAAGATGGTACCATCTGCTGATATGGCGGCAGGCTATATGATTGCACTTGCATATTAAATTTTGATCGTATTGGCCACAAGTGGATTTGGTTATGAGTACCAAAAATTATTTCTGACTTAACGTTCGTACCTACTACTAGTATTTAAAATCATAATTCTAGGTCCCAATGAATTTCACGCGGATAATCATTTAAGTTTCGGCATCAATAATCAGTTGTTTTCGATTATATTGTAGTGTCAGCAGTGTCTCAACGCTGGGTTCCAAGTGTTTGTACGCTGGACCTCCCGGCATCGACGATGAAAAAGAAATATGTCTCAAATTGCCAGACTTCGGATGTATGGTGCACTGTATTTTTGAAAAAGCTACAGCCCGCTTGAAGAACCCCAATCAGCGATCGACTGTTGCCAATTCTACGCTACCATTCAATTTAGCAGTGGTCGAAGAGGTATACTTGAGCTATTGTTTTGTATTGGGCTCCTAGTCTTTCGTTAACTCAGGGGTTAATTGACTGCTAAGTTGAAAATTGCTTGTACGATTAATTAGCAATAAAAATTATTACATGAAATTAGTATTAAAAAAAATTCCAAAATGGGAAGTTGTAATTTTTCATGGATTTCTGAATATTTATGTAACAAACTTTTATAGCTGGGGTAGTAGCAGTTCCAAAAACAATTATTTTATATTTTAGGTTCTACACTACCTGCGCACCTGTCTAGCCAGCTCTGCCGGTATCAAGGTCACTCGCAAAACTCTTTTGGCTCATCCCTGTGACAGCTCTCCTCTGATTGGTAAATATATACAACAAGTGAATCAGTTGGATCCAACAGTAATGGAACAGTATCTGTCCCTTATTGATATGTTTCTAAATCCGACGTCGCTATTGGCTCCTATGCAGAGCTTGGAGGAAGTGATTGGCTGTTGCCCGGACCTGTTCTCAGCAAGATATGCCCCCAAGCTGCAACAGTTTATGGTGAGTGATTTTAATAATTCACTATCATATATATAATTATATATATATAATAATACCATCCATCACTCTAAAGGGCTCGGCAACTAATGTTGCTGAATATCTCAAATATGGCATGAACAGTATTCTGTACCAACGTGGAATCTACCCGGCTGAAACATTTGGGCCTACACAGCAGTATGGAATTACTATTCTAGACTCAACTGATCCGAAGATCAAAACAAAACAAAATATTGGTGTACTCTAATTTGAAATGTTAACCCACATAATCCACAAAATGCTATTTACAGTATTTCAAAATATAGGATATTATCTTGTATTTTATAGCCTTTTCTAGGTGATCGGTTTACGAGATTTTTCCACCTAACAAATTAACTATACTAATGATTTTTTCAGAACTTATTGGGGAACTCAAGAGAAGAAGTTCGAGAATCCTCTGCATTAGTGTACAGCTATGTTAACGTTGCGACATCTAATGAATCGCATCTGAGGAGCACGTTAACTTCACTTCTAAAGGAGGTGCAGGAAAAATCTCCGAACCAGGAGTTACAACATGGCTGCTTGTTGGCCACCAGTTTTATGCTGGAGAGGTCAAAAATCACGGGACTAAAATTAGAGGCGTGGTCTGAATTCAAAGAAGCCGTTACCGCAATGGGTAAGCTGCTGCAACTAGTAATGTAACAAGTTTATTTATGCTGCAACTAGTAATGTAACAAGTTTGTGTGAACCTTCTCCACTCCTTCCTGTCCCTCCGTTTCTGATCATTCAGAACTTCCTCTGATTTATGTCCCATATTCTCAATCTGGTTTCTATCATGGGCGGAAAATGGGGGGTCCTGGGGGGGAGATAGCCCCCCAGCTCTGGCCCAGCCCCCCCAGCCTCCCAGCTCTGGCCTAGCCCCCCCAGCCTCCCAGTTCTGGTCTAGCCCCCCAAGCCCCCCAGGTCTGTCCCTGCCCCCTAGCATCCATTGTGACTATAAAATTTATATGTATTGTCCCATCCATTAAGCGAATAAAGTCCCAATTATTTTATAGGAAGTCGCTATGTTGGATGAATTTATGAAATAATAATAATAACTCAAGTCTTAACAAAATCTTCGTCTGTAAAATCTAGCCAATTATCTCGAAGAAATTCTCCGAGCCCCCATTGTTTAGAGTATATTCTTCGCCTTTAATATCTAACTGTTACTGCTCTAAAAACGCATCAAACCCCAATATTTCAGGGATATTTTTCAAAAAATTTCACCCGTGAGAGAACCCCGGGTCCCCCTTGTCCAGCTATTATCATCGCCAGTGAAATCTAAACGTTACTACTATCAAAATGCGTACAATCCCACTATTACAAGCCACATTTTAAAGACATTTCACCCGGGGGAGACTCCCGGGCCTCAGAGACGGACGCAGCGACCGGCACTGCGGCCAATTGCCAATCAGTTATATTCTTTGCGTCTAAAATCCAATTGTTACTGCACTCAAAATGCGTAAAACTCCACTATTTCAGGCATATTTTTATAAAATTTTCACCCGGGGGAGACCCCCGGGCCCCCCATGTTTGCAATTGCATTAATTGCCTGTAAAATCTCTAAGGTACTCCTATCAAAATGCGTAAAATAAAACTATTTCAGGTCTGTTTACTCCCCCCCCCCCCTTTCAGGCCCCCTGAACCCTCTGGCTCCTTCGCAAAGGACACTAAGGTCATTAATTTTAAGCTGTATGTATGACGTTTTTCCCCCCTTCGAAACCCTATCGTTCACTGCTGTTAAAATGCGTAAAACCCCATTTTTTTTCCATTATATTTTCATATTTTTCCTCCGGGGGAGACCCCCGGCCCCCTGGATCTTGCAATATGAATAAGCATTATTGCTGGATTATTACTGCTGTTAAAATGCGTAAAACCCCACTATTTTGCCCTTATATTTTAAATTTAATATATTATATTTATATTTGTATTTTAAATTATGAGGATAAATAAAAAAGTGCCACTGTGCCTACAAAAGGGTACCTGGCTACATTTTCCACTTAGGCGCCCATTCCATTGACCGGCTAGGGCTATTTCCAAAAACAGTGACGTGGTAGCAGACATTCATGACTTAGGGTGCGTTTCCACCGATCTCGCATTGCAGAATGCAAATGACATTGACGGAAATTAGAATTTTTCTTTTTATAGAAATCTATTAAAATGTTAGTACTTAACATATCCCATGACGCCATTTTTTAATTTTAGTTTGTTTGTTTGTGATTTTGCTGTATGATCATTGATCAATTTTAACTATGGCATAGAGGAAAATAAACATTTCCGTCAGTTCTGCAATGCGAGGTCCTTGGAAACGCCACCTAAGTCTTGAATGTCTGCTACCACGTCACTGTTTTTGGAAATAGCCCTAGCCGGTCAATGGAATGGGCGCCTTAACTATTTATTTTCTTCACTTTGCAGCTAAGCTCATGGAAACGGGTGAGAGTCTAGTACAAGGAGCAGCCTGCCTGGCGTTGTCCCAAGTCGCCCGAATATCTGCATTACCCTTACCGGACACGAGTATTGAAGGCCAAGAAACGTCCCCGAGTAAAAAGTCCTTAGTTGACTCACTGAACGCTGTCATCAAGTCGAATAAGAGCAGCCCTAAAGTTAAGGAACGTGCTATAGCCTGTTCAGGCTTTTTATGCCTCGGCGAAGAATTTCCATTCACGGAGGAGATACTACAGAACTTTCTGGCTATTTCAAAGGAGGTATGTTGAAGTGAGCGAAAAGAATGTTAAAAAATTATCTAGCGTATGAAACCGTACTAAAACGGTATCTGTGTCTATTGGAATACTGGAAGTTGTGGGATTACTTACTTCGCTTGTCCAGTAACAATTGGCATTGTCGAAATAGTCAAATATTGTGCAGCTAAGGCTGGGTTTCCACCGACCTCTCATTGCAGAATGCACTTACGTTGACGTGGTAGCATACATTCAAGACTTAGGCTGGGTTTCCTTGGGCGTCATGGGACATGTTAAGTACAAGCATTTTAATAGATTTCTATAAAAAGAAAAATTCAATGTCATTCGCATTCTGCAATGAGAGGTCGGTGGAAACCCCGCCTAATACTGCCCTGTCATTAGCTTGAATAAGATCGCGAACTATGCAGGGGCTTGGTAGTTTCGGATAGACCCACAGGTGGGCGGTGTCTTCATCAGTACCACAGTCACATTGCACATCTGCGGCTGCAAGTAGTCCCCGCTTGGCAGCGGTGGTATTGGAGAGCGCGGTTCCTCTCTGGAGGAGGATCATGGTGGGCCACATGAAAAAGTAATGTGAATAAGTTGAGTAATGCAAGGGGCAGGCATAAAAATACCCTTGCTTCTTCTTATATGGCCATGTGGGGGCCATGTCTCGTCGGTAGCTCTAATAACCTGTCTCTAATTTCACAGATAAAAGACATCGATCTTCACTTTTCATTTGGCGAAGCTTTGATATTTTGCATAGAAGGAACATCGTCTGTAGTTTGTCGAGACTCATGGCGAGTTAGGCTGGAAGACTACAAGAAACCCAGTCTGCCCGAGAGGAATCAAAAGCTGTTGGAATGGCTGATAAAAGAGCTGATCAAGCTGTCCGTGCAGCTCCATCCGAACATTCGGCAGGCCGTTTGTGCATACCTCCTGTCCTTGACTAAGAGATTATCGTCCGTACAAGTTGTTCGTGATGCGCGAGTAGATATTCAGGCTGTTTTTATGGAGTTTCTTTCAGAAAACAATGGTGAGTTGCTTATTCTATCATTCGTTACTTATTGTCTGATTGAAGAAGGAGACATTATTTACTGTGAAAATTTCTGCTTGAGTGCTGCAGTAAGGGATTTCCATTTTAAAAGACAAATACTAATGGTCTGAAACCTAAACCGGAAAGAAGTTTACATGCAACCGCATATTATACTAGTATAATTTTAGTCATACACCTATGGGTTGTAAAATTATACAAAGAGAAGTATTAAAAATTGATAAACTTCCAAAATTTGGTTTGTTGTTTATTTCTTTTTAATCGCAATCTATCGAATGATGTGCTTTTGAGAAGTTGCCTTTAATAAAATCCACTCTTATTACAGAGCTTGTTCAGGACATGGCTTCAAAGGGACTAGCTTTGGTCTACGAGAGCAGTTCACCCGAGCAGCAAAAAACTTTAGTAGCTGGGCTATTGGACCAACTCCTCGCGGGCAAGAGATCAGTGCAGCAGGTCACTGCTGACACGAAACTCTTCGAAGAGGGTCAGCTGGGAAATACTCCAACAGGCGGTAACCTGACAACTTACCGGGAATTGTGTAGTTTGGCGTCCGACCTGAACCAACCGGATTTGATCTACAAGTTTATGCATTTAGCGAACCACAATGCTGTGTGGAACTCAAAGAAAGGCGCAGCTTTTGGTTTCCAGATCATTGCCTCGCAAGCTAATGAACAGTTGACGGAGTTCCTGCCGAAGGTGGTGCCCCGACTGTACAGGTAAGCCTAATTCGATTTCGATGCTTGCACTTGTGCGAGTCTTTACACGCCATGCGTTCGGAGACGTGTCGTACTCACCACGGGAAATAATAATAATAATTATTATAAATCGTCTTTATTGAACAGCTTAGTTAGGGCCAGTGGCCCTTTCTTACACTAAATAACCTACAGAGGCGACTGAAAAGGTCAATCAGATACATTCATAAAATTGTTTGTATGCGATTTACCTTTTTATTTAAAAAAAAATTAAAAATTAAAAAAAAATCCAGCCTATTTGGTAGATGGGAGGTGAAAGCTCAACGTAAACCTTAGGCGCATACATATAGGTTGAAAACTGGTCAAATAATAATAATAATAATGATGCGTGTATTTAACCAAAAAAAAACATTACACATTTTTCTAATAACCGGTGCCACAAAGCCAAGAAAGGCCAAATGCACTAGGTGCTGAGTGAACATATTGCGCAGAAGTGTCCCTGTATAATATATTAGACACCGATTTATAGGTACCAGTTCGACCCGACGCCGCGCATACAGCAGTCTATGGCCAACATTTGGAGGTCTCTAGTCAAGGACACAAGCAAGACAGTTGAGAAGTATCAAAAAGAAATTTTGGATGATCTTTTGGAAAATCTGACGTCTAATCAGTGGCGAGTTAGATCGGCATGTTGCGCTGCTATTTCTGATTTCTTCCGCGGAGACCGGAGTGTGTTGGTAAGCAGAATTTTGTTCTTTGGGGTTTTGGGGTTAGATGAGTCTATGGTGCCCATTCTAAAATTGATCAATGATCATACAGTAAAATCACAAACAAACAAACAAACAAACTAAAATTAAAAAATGGCGTCATGGGATATGTTAAGTACAAACAATAGATTTCTATAAAAAGAAAAATTCTAATTTCCGTCAATGTCATTTGCATTCTGCAATGCGAGATCGTTGGAAACGCAACCTAAGTCTTGAATGTCTGCTACCACGTCACTGTTTTTGGAAATAGCCCTAGCCGGTCTATGGAATGGGCGCCTATGTCCTGTCTAATTCGTCTATCTGCACCTTTGTTAATAATTACAGAATTTCAAGCCGAAAATGAATGAATTGTGGAGCTCCTTGTTCCGCGTAATGGATGATTTTCACGAGGGAACACGGATTGCTGCCCAAAGCACGGGCAAGTACCTTGCCAACATCTGTGTTCGCGTCTGTGATTCCGAAAGAGTGAAACCTGACCAAGAGTTTATGAACGTTTTGCTCGAGGTATTCCTCAAAGGCATTAATAACCAAGTCTCGGAAGTACGAAGTCTCAGGTACAGTACATATTTTTAATGTTTTTTTTAAAGCTTGTCTTGTTCCCCTACAATATAATTTGCTGTGGCGTAGATGGTAAAATACTCTTTGTATGCAATCGTCGGCCTCTAAACACAGGCATTAACGTTTCTGTTATCCGGAGACTTTAATTGTTTTCCTTGTCGTCACAATGGGTATTAACCTCAGTCGCATGGGTGTGATGTATGACTTACTTGACTTAATTAGGCGCGATCAGCCCAGGGGGACTTTTGGCCGCTCTGACGATTTCCCTCCATCTTTGCCGATCCTCAGCAGCCGCTGTCCAATCTGCTGCCTCGACGCCAACTCGAAGGAGGTCCTCCTGGAACTGGTCCGCCCATCTTCGCCTTGGTCTTCCTCTTGGTCTTCTTCCGCGGGGGATTGCTTCCCACACGGCCTTTGGGGGTCTGTGGTCCGGCATCCGGGGCACATGTCCTATCATCATTATCTCTTTTAAAAATGTCTTCTATGTTATACCTCTCCGTCGTGTACCCTTCTTGTCGGAAGTAGTATTATAAACATAATCACTACATTGTTGTTACGCACACTAAAGAGAACGGATAAAAACTCACTCACTTCGGGAATGGTAAAAGTTCATGGCTCAATAGACTTTGACATGACTATGTATTATGAAGGCTATCGCTTTCTTTCAGTTTGCACACAGTGTCACAACTGGTGTCTTCCGCTGGAGCCGCATTGAAGCCCAGCCTTACTCTGTTGATTCCCGCTCTACTGGAAGCCGCTGGCGAATTGGAGTCCGTCGGAATGTCGTATTTGTCTGCACAGTTTGCTGGGTATGCTCAAGCTCAAAATCTGATAGATTCGGCACGTGCGAGCGCTACCAAATCACACTACACAACACAGACTGTTACTAAAGTGCGTTTTTCTACATTTAATTTTTAATTAATCGTCACTGTTGTCCGGTTCGCACGATCATGAGATCATTGGAGAGAATCGGGTTTCCGTCTAATATCAAAGGTTTTCTTTGAAGAAATTAAGAAATGTGATAAAAGACTCTTTAGCTTATTCATTAATTCATTAATATCAAAGGTTTTCTTTGAAGAAATGAGGAAATCTGCAAAAGGAATCTTTAGCTTATTCATTATGAGCTTTTTGCAGGTAATAAGATAAGATAATAGTCTGCTGTTGGAGTCGTTATTTAATGTTAAAGTTTACTTTTTTTTAGTGCGTTCAGTATTTGGAATTACCAATGATGGAAACATTAGTGCCAAAAATTCTTGAGATTATGAAGAGCGTCAATTTGGGGTCCCGCGTTGCTTCAGCTCATCTCATTGTACTTTTAGCTCATCATTTTGGAAAATCAATGGAGCAGTACACTGGTATGTTTTCTTACATAATCGAGCAATGTAATTGTATATATATTTATATATTATTATATCGTAGCAGTCATCAAAGTCATCCACCTCTTGAGCACGATGTTACAGTAGATTCAAATGCTATAGCTATACAATTTAAGTAATTTGCTTTTAACGAGCGATAAATTGTAATGGTGGGGACGAAACCATAGCTATAACTACAATAATAATATTTTTTTAAAACAATAATAATAATCGATGCTTCTGTGGCATTGTCATTTTATGTACATTTATTTCCAGGTAAATTCCTTGCTGGTCTGGTGAACGGTCTTCTCGACAGAAACACTACATTAAGAAAAACGTATGCTTCTACAATTGGGCAAATTCTACACACAGCCAGAACATCTAGTGTAGAGCGGCTCATGACTAAATTGAACACGTGGTACTTTGAAAAAGAAGATGGTAATGTCCGAGGTGCCCTGGGAGCGACTCTGCAGGCTGCTGCACAGTACAACAGCGAACTTTTGAAGGAGCAGTTCCCTATTGTCATCCCTTTAGTGTTCTTCGCTATGCATGACCAGAAAACGGAAGGTGTGATTTTAATGCAATTGTTACATATGATAGTAGGCCGGCCGCCATACCAAGTTGAATCCAGCGGACCAGAGCAGGTTCAAAGCTGTAGATAACTTGGTCGTGTGCACAGTGCCGGTAAGGAAACATGGTAGGACTTGTCTGGGTCACCTCCTAACTAATCGTGTGACTTCACTGTGTTTCCCAAGTGGTTCGGAATCCACTACAATCAGGAGGTCACTGTCCTATGGGCCCACACCGTGGCCTGGGACTGTGTCCAACTATACCACTACATATGATAGTATTCACAAATGTTTTCGCAGTGTGGGATGGTCCCACATTAATCTAGCTTTGAAACGCGGCTATGGGGAAGATAGCTATCCTATAGATTGCAGCACTGGGTTAATTGAAGAGTGGGCCGAAAAGCCCAAAATTCGCCCATATGGAAAATAAAGACAATTTTCTTTTTTTTCTTTCATTCACTTCTTGGGGCAGCCAATGGTCTTCTAGCATGAAATTGTTGAATTTCCTGCATTACGAGAATAGGGACATTCGACGTTATTATTTATGAAATGAAATGAAAAAAACGACTTTATTGCGAACAAAAGGCGAACAATAAGACTATAAAGTCTTGTTTTCATGCTAACCTTATTTAAATTATTTAAATTTTTCAGAGACAAAAAGCCAAGTAGAGATGTGGGAGGAGGTTTGGAATGAAATAACTCCAGGTACAGAGGCTGGGATTCAACAGCATATAAAAGAAATCACCGCACTGATGGAGAACGCTTTAGCGTCTCCCAGCTGGAATATGAAAGCACAGGTAAACAATAGGCTGGTGGAATATAATAGCACATAATGGCAGTAGTAGCTATGAAATAAACAAAACAACTGGGTCCGACTAACAGCTATAATGTTTTATGTGTTAAATGCATTAAAACCAATAATTTCAGTAATGTTTATCTTGGTTCTTTTAGGCTGGTCGATGCATATCTACTGCTGCAATTCGTTTGGATCACGGATTAACTGATGAGTATAGGAGTAAGCTAGTGACACATCTTCTCAAGGCTCTAGATGGGCGAACTTTCAGGGGCAAAGAAGAACTCGTCAGTGCGTTGTCTAATTTAATCAAACATTCTTCTCCTGCATTTAGGTACAGTATTATATTTGGTCAAATATACAATTTAGATTATGTCAATATTGTTTCAATTTAAACTAAATAATTATTCTTACAAGAAACTGGAACTTTTCATCAGCTATTGGTTTCTATAAATAGCAAATTTATTTATCAATGCTAGGCTATATTTAAGTGCAATATTTACTTTTTTTTAGTGTATTCGGTGTTAAGGCTCGATGAATATTTTTTGTTGTTCTCGCTTTGGTAGTATCGTAGGAGAGATGGGACATTCGAACGTGCCGAAGATATTTTTTGAATCATGGGGCCACCTACTAGGTTTTTTCAATGGCTGGTAATATGAGACGGCTCAAAAAATAAATTTTTGGTGGGAAGCGAATATCTCATCTTCTATAATATATAGACTTCAAGGAGTATCTTTAATGAATATCAGCTTTTTCTGTCAAATGTATTTCAATTGGTCCGGCATACTTACTACGTGTTGTAGTGGAGTGGGTGGTAGATCTAACATGTAATTTAGAAGAGGCTGTTGTTCCATTTATTTTATTTACTTGGATGTCCTGTCGCTAGTTACCCACGTGGTAGACATCAGTGGGGTAAGCTGGGTGGTATTGCTCATTAGAATGGATGCCGTCTTTAAGTATCAAGTCAGTTACTGGGGATTATTCGAACTGGTCCCAAGGATAATTTATATTAAGGTTTAATTCCATAACTTTTATATTTGCATACGGTACCAACTCCAAGATTTGGTGCACTTTTAATGGAACATAATTTTCTTTCTTAGGGAAACATCTCCAGATTGCATATTAGTGGTGGATGCTTTGCTGAAAGAAGCTGGCAAGACTGATGTAACTTACAAAAGACACAGTTTAGAAGCAGTAGGCACAGTTTTAGAAGTCTGCCCCAGTATTGACCGTTTCCAGCAAGTCTATGCCATTGTGCAGGAAATGTTAAAAAAGGTTAGTGCGTATTTAGAATTTTTTCTGCCTTAAATTAGTTAATTCATATTTATGAGTCCATTTCCTATAATTGTAGCCAACTTTAATAACCCCTGTCCCTTAATATTAATCAATCATTCAATAAAGTTTACATAATAGTAATATGTTAAAATTGCGAATTAGCTGCTCTGTTGCTTAATATGACTCTTCTTTTTCGTTGCTCTAAAATGTTTTCTAATTTTAAACAGGCTGAGTCTTCAGAAGAAAAATCGGAGGGTGATGTGGAAGAGCTAACTAAGGCTAGGAATGAGAAGTACAAAACTCTGTCTGTGTTGTATGAGACGTTAGGCAAAGCTTGGCCCATTTCCAAGGAGACGCAACTGGAGTATCAGGCTCCAGTTTTGGAGGCTTGCATACATACCCTGGAATTAAGTCCGCGTGATGTACAGGTTTGTATTGTACTTATGCATAATCCGCTTAGGCGGGGTTTCCACCGACCTCTCATTGCAGAATACAAATGACATTGAATTTTTCTTTTTATAGAAATCTATTAAAATGTTTGTACTTAACATAACCCATGACGCCATTTTTTAATTTTAGTTTGTTTGTGATTTTACTCTATGATCATTGATCAATTTTAACTATGGCACAGAGTAAAACTAAAATTTCCGTCAATGTCATTTGCATTCTGCTATGAGAGGTCGGTGGAAACCCCGCCTAAGTCTTGAATGTCTGCTACCACGTCAACGTAAGTGCATTCTGCAATGAGAGGTCGGTGGAAACCCCGCCTTATATATACATACATACTGTATATAGTCTAGATTGCTATGTCTTTATAACTTTCAAAAGCTAGCGTAGGACTTTTTTTTCAGCGCTTTATTGTGCCGATATGACAAAGCAGTTGAATGTCCTCTGCTTTGAATACTGTATTTAAAAGGTTGGAATAAATCTCTGGGTAAGTTATTCATTTCTGGTGATATGTTTGCAGTTTTATACAGAAAACAATTTAAGGAACAAATACTTCGTGGCTCTACATACCCATCGAAAGCACTTGACCACTGCTCCATTTTCACCTACCAATTACGGTTAGGTAGGCCAGACTGGAGGAAGTATTTTTACACAACAAATAAGCTATTTTTGTTGTTGTAGGTTTCAATTTTATCTGCTCTGCACAATTACCTAGAGAAGCTGCATTATTGGAAAGATGCTGGCTCAACAGATGATGCGCCACTGAAAGCTGTCCTGGAGAAAGTCGCACAAGCTCTTGTGTTTTCATTGAGTAAGTTCTATTATAAAATGGTGTTGTGCTGTGATGAACTAATGAAAATTCTGGGGTTTCCATGCAGCCCCTGGTGATGAAGAAATGAATAATTACGAATTTGAAATTGTGATGGTTGTCCACGGTTTACAAAGTTAAAATTAAGAGTGTACAGCCCGTAGGAAAATGGCAGCCCGAAATTTAATTCTTTTTATTTTTTATTTAATTAACTAAGCATGTTATTAAAGATTTGGCTCATCAAAGTTGCAGAAGACTACTTCATGCATCATATAATAAGGAATTTTTAGTTTTAAAAATTGTGGTTTCTTCATAAAATCGATAATACGTGATAAGTTATTGTTTATAAAATATTTGCTTGTTTCTTAAAAAACTACAATTTTGAAAATTTAAAATATCTTATAATATGATGCATGAAGTAGTCTTCTACAACTTTGATGAGCCAAATCTTTAATAACATGCTTAGTTAATTAAATAAAAAATAAAAAGTATTAAATTTTGGGCTGCCAATTTCCTATTTGCTCTCACAGTCATTATTAAAAGAGTATGGAATTTTCAAAAGCATTGATTTAAACTAAACTGGACTTAACTTATCTTTTTGTACAGGTGTTGCCAAAAATACACGGCTACGAAAAGAAGCTCTCAACATTGTAGGCCTACTGGGCCGAAAACTCAAAGAAAGTAAGAGGAGTGGTGATTTGGATAAGCTAGTTACTGCTCTCCGCTCCAGCATATTAGAATTAGAACAGGACCACGCCCCCGAAATACGGACGCGACTTATGGATCTCAAAGACTTGTTTGCTAGTAAGTAAGTTAATACATACATTTTAATTTATTCTCATGCCTAAGCATTGTTTTTTTTTTTTTTTTTTTTTTTTTTTTTTAAATTTTCAACACAAACTTCTATGACTTATTCTCATACCTGTAGATTTTCGTACGGAAATACAATAGGGGTCTTCACAGTGTTTGTGTTATCGAGTTATACCTAGTTATACCTAAAATACCTAGTTATACCTAGTAAGTATAGCAAGTTAAGTTAACACACCGATAACCAAGCTAACCAGCGTGCTATCCTAAACGCACTTTCAAGTTGGTTAACGTGTTATTTAGCTAGCGCTGCGATCGATAGCTCAGGTTTGACCGCCGCCATCTTTGTTTTTGTCGATTGATTTGAAACATGCGTTAAAAATGTTGTAGTATTTAAATTTATTTATAATATCTATTATGTCACAAGCAATTACCGTAAATACTTAAAATTATAATTACCAAAGTGAACAAAGAATATAAACAAATGTGGCACTAGAATAGAGTTCTGCCACTTTCTTTAAAACTGTGCCACGTACGTCTGACTACTACCACGTTGTTTACCCTGTTAAATGTTTTCCCGTTTCCGATTTTCGATAGCATGATAACTCACTCCCGAGGTCCACTCACGATTGTGTGTTAACTTGGATAGCACATCTAACTCGATAACACGAACACTGTGAAGACCCCTTATAGTTTAAAACGATTGCAACATTTCTTCGATAATGTCTTCATCTTAAATCTTACTATTTTTATTGGATCTTAGATCCCAAATCGAGTAGTGGTCTAGGGAGAGGATATACCAGTCATGCATGGACTCCTATGGGTTGTCGTGTTATTGGGTCACTCCATACTAGTGTCAAGTAGCATTGTATGGTGAAAATGAAATGAAATGAAAAAACGAATTTATTGCAGATAAAACAAAAGGCGAACAATAAGACTATAAAGTCTTCTTTTCATGCTAACTTTATAATGTAAGCTTAGTACATGTGAGTCGTGTTCAATCATTATTTTGTGGATATACCGTACAAATAGGTACATCTGCAAAATTAGTGCTTAATATTTAATAACTGCAAATAGCTATGGTATGCTATGTGCCATGCTTGAAGCTTAGTTTTTTTATTTGTCAGCAAGCTATTTTCGGGTAATATCTTTACGTAAAACAAACTCAGAAAAAGTGCCTGCAGATCCACCCTTATCTCGCTCTTACATTTTAAAGTTAGAAAACAAAACACTCGGAATAAAAAAAAAACACCCCACCCGCAACCTTTTCCCATGCTGGTACTAAATCTTGGCAGTTATTAAAAACGTGGCAACCTCAAAAGACTGCGCCAAAGGATCGCTAGGGAGGGCAAAAGGGATGGGGTGGTGGGAAGAGGGGACGAGAAAAATGAACAAAATAAAATGAAAATGAAAAAATAGAACAATCCAACCCTGGCGAGAACATTTCATCTTGTGTTATCTACGGCTGACAGGGATTGTAGTCATGTATCAAAGATGGCGGCCACCTCCCCTCCCTGACTCGCAGCTCGAGGGAGGGGGCGAGGGACGAGAGGGGAGGTAAGATTGATCTCAGCTTTACCATTTCGAAAGCTTTTCTAAATCTTTCTCTATCGCTTTATACATCTCTCTCTGTCTCCTGGATAGCATTACTCCATTGTGGTTACAGCACGCTCCCAGTTTATTGCGCCCCCTCTGATTGCATGCGGAGGATCCGGCTGCTGGGATGATGATGCTTCTCGATTTTAGGGGATGTTTTTTCTATTCCCTGCTGTTTGATAGGTTCCCGTTCAGGGCAAAGGGGGTGTGATTAATTTGAGATTTTTCATAAAGTTTCTATAAAGTTATATTTCAATTTGGTCAATTGTTTTCTGATTACGGATGTTGTGATGGAGTATTATTACTATTACCATATAACTTATTTTCTTTTATTCTGAATTATTAAGGGTAGTACTAGGAGAATTAGATGTTCTTTATACGCCATAGTGCGACTACTGTACCACAAATAATTTCGTTCCTAATACGAATAACAGTAGTTCGGTGGCAATCCCATAATCTTCACACAATGCAATACAAAAATATTCATGTTCTTAACAATAATGTCCTGAAGGATTTTTTATACTTATTGTGGCCCCTTGTCCAATGCCAACGACCCAATGGATTTCGGGCAATGTTTATATTGTTTCTGTGTGCATTTTTGGTCATTAGCAAACTGGTATACATCCTCGATGTCAAACTGCACCCGATACAAGCAATAATGGACAAGCTGAGACAAGCTTACCATTAACGCAATGTAACAGGCAAAAGCATGGCTTAATCAAAAAATGTTTATGTAATGAAAAATGACATGAAAAGAAGAAACTACTTTATTGCAAATAAAACAAAAGGCGAGCAATAAGACTATAAAGTCTTGTTTTCATGCTAACCTTAAAAACTAAAACATTGTATTATAGATTAATTAAAATTAAATGGAGAAGAAAGAAAAGACAGGAACAGGAAAAGAAAGGATAAATTATATGCGGGGGGGGGGGGGGGTATTTTGGTTGGTATTTTGTTATTTTACCACAGTATTGTGGCTACCTATCAGCATTGCCTGACTCTTAGTCGGGTTCAACTTGAGACCATGTTTTATTGACCATTTCAAGACGTTCTCTAAATATATAACATAAATAATGAAAATTGTTGAATTTATAAACCAGAGGCAAGATAAAAAGACAAAAATATTACATCTAATAAAACTTAAGTATCTGGAACCCCTACAATAATCGAATTATGCAACCATGTAAATTGTATCCGTGCAGTGACTCCAATATATTCAATTTAAAAAATTTCTATTAGGGCCCATTCTTCATTATAGAAAAATATTTCCACAAAATGAATTATCCAGTGTGTATTATGATAAAGGCATACTACTGGCGTACTAGCGTAATAAATGCAAAACAAGAAGGATGTTAACTTGGCAAAAAGTCTTGGAGTGGCAAAGGAAAAGTAAGTGTAAGTAATATGACGGAGAGGTAATTCATCACCCTTATCTGCAGCACGAGACGTCTTGCAAGTCCTCCCCCCCCCCCCTGTGCGCCCCTACAGGAAACTTCTCATCCCTCTCTCAAGCTCCAGCGCTCATCTTCCTTTTTTGATTTTGCTTTTGCTTCGCTTTGTATTGCGCTGTAGTGTGAGTATGAAATGTACTTGTTCTCTATAGAGCATTGAGGCATATCACAGCGTATATGCTGTATCCGAACTTTAGACTTAATCTCCTTCGCTTAGAATACATCACTTCCCTTTTTTTCCTTGGACCTCGACCGGTACTTCCCGGACAAGGGGCAATATAGGTATTTAGCAATAATGAAAACAATCGGTTATCACGCTCAATTTGATTAGAGCTTTCCAATTTATAAGTAGTAAAATGAATGAATGATTATATTGGATGCAGTAATACAATACAATACAATTATAACTAAACCAAAAATACTTAAAATGTAACATTTAACTTAGGATAACTAACAACATCAATATAACAATAAAATTTGCAATACGAAATAAGGAAAGCCTTGTGATGGTCGAAATTTACGATTCCGAGATTTCAATGGATTTACACGTTTTGAAGTCCCAGGAACCAAAAAAATTGGTTTTTACGAAATGTTTGTCTGTCTGTCGCTCTGTTCATCGATTTCCGAGCAAATCACTCGGTCGATTTTGATGAAATTTGGCATGTAGGTTTACAAAAATCATACCTCTGGACCATTTATTTTGGGCTAGCTAATTTTGGGGGGATTTGTTTTCCAAAAACTCCAAAAAAACGTCTAAAAAAATTATTTCTCCAAAACGGCTCCAACGATCTCTTTTAAATTCACACATATTGTAGTCGTTATTAATGTTAAGAAAATGCGGGGGGTCGCTTGCCCCTTGATAGTTTGCTTCTCGGGGTGAAAAAAATAAAAGGAACTAAATTTGAATGAAAAATTACTAAAAAATAATTTTTCTGTGAAACCTTTCTATCCATGATTTCTACCTTCCGGCATGTTTTATGTTTTAAATTGAGTAACGAATCCGGACAGGTTGCTTTCCAAAAAACTATTTGGTTTTGTGCAAATAAATTTTTTTTGAAAAATGATAGAAAATTCACGCTGAAATGCATTGCGTGCCCTACCATTATTGCTGTGTGGTAATGTGTTGGTCTGACCTATCTAGAATATACTTCACCTCCAGTGAGGTCAGGTGGACAACCCCCCCCCCCCCTCCCTGAGATATCGGAAATTTAACTATAAGAAAATTATTTACCATGTAATTACTCATTTTCTCTATCTACTAATTTAGATAAATTGGAACGCATGATCGAGTAAACTCGGACTCTTAATTTCTGCACTGCAGAGCAGCAGCTTTATATTCAATGCAAGGCCGTAGCCAGGATTTTTTTTCTGGGGGGGGGGGGTGTTTCGGAAATTTCATTTGATATTACATAGTAGTTTTATTTTTCCTCTCAAAATCCGATTCTATCTAGTAGCAAGCCATTTCATTTCGAGGGGGGGGGGATTTCGAACCCCCCTTGGTTACGGCCTTGATTCAATGTGTCACCGGTTATAATAAAATCGTGTAGTAGCGTTATAGAATGTATAAACTGTCTTCTTCTGAGGTCACAACCTCAACGATTGGTTGGCAACAACTCCCTGCATATCATCCTCCAGCATACTGTAGGTATCGCCATTCTATTCGAATTAACAACGTAGCTGTGGGTTATTAATGGTCTCAAGAAGAAGAGAAATGTACTGCTGAATTTATTACGGTGTTAAAGTAATGGTGCGTGGTGATTTAAAAAAATTAATCTATTGACACAGGGTAACTTATAGCAGGACTACCGCAGGCTAAGACTATTAAACGCTATTGCTAAGAGTTGAGTGTGCTGGACAAAGGCTGAAAGTGAGATGACTAGTGTCGTCTTATTAGATTAGAGTAGTGTCGATTTTATATTGTACATTGTACGGTTCGTCTGGTAGACATTTTAATTCTATTGAGGTAATGTTACGCAGCACTGAACCAAATGCAACGTCAGTGGCATAACCAGACATCAGAATTCCAAATGTTGAAAATAAGATGCAGCTAAGACTCTGATAATATAGATCAAACAACTATGTTTATTATCTCAGTGGGAATTAAATTTAAACACAAACTATCGGAATCAGCGGGCCTACTATGGCGATTAGGCGCCCATTCCACCGGCTAGGGCTATTTACAAAAACAGTGACGTGGTAGCAGGCATTCAAGACTTAGGCGGGGTTTCCACCGACCTCGCATTGCAGAATTGACGGAAATGTTTATTTTCCTCTATGCCATAGTTAAAATTGATCAATGATCACACAGTAAAATCACAAGCAAACAAACTAAAATTAAAAAATGGCGTCATGGGATGTTAAGTACAAACATTTTAATAGATTTCTATAAAAAGAAAAATTCTAATTTCCGTCAATGTCATTTGCATTCTGCGATGCGAGGTCGTTGGAAACGCCTCCTAAGTCTTGAATGTCTGCTACCACGTCACCGTTTTTGTAAATAGCCCTAGCCGGTCGGTGGAATGGGCACCTTGCCACCTTATTAAGGCTGAGTGTTCAAAATGTTTTGTATACTAGAAATTATCGTACTTTTTGGACGAAATTAATTAATGGCTATTTCCACAGCCACAAAAATATAAAAGGGAACAGATGAAAAAATCTTAAAAAATACGAGCTTTCTGTGAAAGCTGTCTATTTCCCTTACAGGTTTACAACTGTGCTAAAGATGGGTTTAAGGCTCTTTTTCCAATTTTTTTAAGGTAATAATATTTCAGTTCAGAAAATATAAACTTCCTGCGATAACTTGGATTTTTTATGAGTTTTTTATCTGTTCACTATGTATCTGCGGAATGAGCAATAAATTATTTCGTCAAAAAATCAGCAAAATTTCTTGTTTACAAAACATTTTGAACACTCAGCCTTAATTATTATTCATAACCTGGGATTAAAAATGTAAACAAGATATTTTATAATGGAAAGTGCTGTTTAAAATTGTTTTGTTCACAATTTTAACCACAAGAATAAGGTAATATTAGTCGCCATAGTACTCCGTCAGAATACGATGATAAGAGAAAGAACAATACAATGCACAAATATCACACATTTCAAATTAACAAAGCAATAACAATTTAATTAGGCTACATTGTTACATACTCCCCAGTAACTAGATAATAAAGCTAATAAAACTTCAAAGTCAAATTTCTCATGAAACATCGATTGTAGAGCCATAAATGAGGTGTCATTAAGGCGGCAATTCCACCGGTGAATTTACTTCATTTGTGATTTGAGTTTTTTTGTTTGTTTTGCTTTAAGGAGACTATTATGTAGATACTTAACTTATCTATTATTCATTCAGTTATAATATGGTTTTAGACATCATTAATAAGTCTCTACCAAATTATAACTTAATTTATAATAGATAAGTTAAGTATCTGCATAATAGTCTCCTTAAAACAAAACAAACAACAAATCTCAAATGAAGTAAATTCGCCGGTGGAATGGCTGCCTGCACGCTTTGTTGTACATTTTGTAGCCGTCACTAACACCCATCGGCAATACTGCAATTGAGTTGTAATAAATAACGGTCACTGAAGGTGAAGGATCGCGACATACTCTGTATCAAAATGAAGAGGAACATTTCTTCTACTTTACGACTACTCATTTAGGACTTCGATTAAAATATCATTAGAAATTTGACTTTGAACAATAATTTTGTAAATTCAGTACTACAACTACTAGTACCTACGCTTGGTGTCTGATTTATGATATAAATGGAACCAACCTAATCCAAACCCTTTCTTCTGCATAATATTTGAAATTATATAACCATGCAACCTTCGAGAAATCGTTGTATTTAAATCCTGACGTTCCCCAGAACACTTCCATTTCAGAAGGTACTACTCAATATTATACTATAATAATGTATATTATAATGTATGCATCGACTTAAAAAAGTTAAAAGACAATAGGGGTGTGGAACAACCATCCTCATTATCTCATCAGAGACCACTTACGGAATGCAAAGAAATCATCAAACTTGTATGCCACAGATAGAACTTCGAACAATAGACAATCTCATCAGTTGGAGCTTATGATAATATACGAGATTATAAAAAGTTGGTTAAATAACGCTATGGGGGGCCTAGGGGGTGGATCTATCTCACCCCCCAGGGTGCGATTTACACCCTCAACTGGTTTAATTCATGTTCACCATCTTCCTCGCCCTATCTCTCTCTCCCCCCGTTCAGACAACTGTTCAAATTGAGACTTTTTCTATGTGTAACATATTTTGAAACCATTTAATGACAGTTTTCGCGGTTGGAGCTGGTCTTGGTTAGATGACTTTGATTGCCCACGGAGGGTGATTTTACATGTCTGTACGAAGTTAATTAAAATCACGTGTGACACAAGCAGCTTTTCTGACGTGAAATGCATTGCGCGGCGTTGGCTGAACATACCTACTGTATTTACTTATTTCAGCACCACACAAACTTAGCTGAGATACAGTGGCGTAAATAACACCCCCGCGGGGCGGCAGCATTGCTGGGGGCGCACTGATGATGATAATGGCGTGATCAACATTCAGCATCTCGCGGCTTCGTTTAAATTTCCTATATTTGGCACTATCTAAAAGATGTTGAAGGGTTAGTTGTAAAAATGGGCCCGCCTGTAAAATAGAGACAATTTTCTGTCTTCTTTCTTTCTTATATACTGCAACTCATGTTCCTGTGGATAATTATACCATAATACAGACTCAAAAAATATATAGAATAAACCACTAGTGTTTCTTCTGTCTGTCTTTCTTTCTTTCTCTTTTCTATGTAAAATAGTTTTAATGTCCAAGCACCCTAAAATGTTTTGACAAGTCGGCGACATTGTATCTGTAATGGGTTTGTATATACATGTATGTTTCCTAACTACATTGTAGAAACTTACAGAACTACAGAAGTACATGCAGTAAGTAGATTCTTTAGGCCGACTTTTCATCATAGCAAAGAATACCATTTATCATCATTTTCGAATAATAAAGATTGACAATTTTATTTCTCTCCAGCGTCGAAAGTGTGAATTTCTCTGTAGATGTTTGGAAAGCAAGGACTACAATGAGTTAGTTTAAAGAGAAAACATTCCGTGATATTCAAGATCCACATGACTGATTTTTCAAAAGGTGCGGATTGAACGTGTTTCTGAAGACGAATACGAGCGAAATATTCTGGAAATGGAGCATTTTCATAGTAGTAAAGTATAGCTATAGATTCTACAAAGCTTAAAAAGGAATGCCTATATTCATATTGCTGCAAAGGGGACCATGAAGTATGGCCATGAAGATTTGGCTCATCAAAGTTGTAGAAGACTACTTAACGCATCATATAATAAGGTTTTCGAAATTGTAGTTTTTTTTATAAACATGCAAATATTTGAAAAATTATTGTTTATAAAATATTTGGATGTTTATGAAAAAACTGCAATTTCGAAAATTAAAAATTTCTTGTAATATGAAGTAACATGAAGTAGTCTTCTGCAACTTTGATGAGCCAAATCTTTAATAACATGCTTAGTTAATTAAATAAAAAATAAAAAAATTATATTTCGGGCTGCCACTTCCCTACGGGCTGTACACTCTTAAGAGAACATGCTACGTAGAAAATGAGCACCCCAAAATTCGTTGTTTTTATTGACTTTCTATTTTTTTTATTTAATTAACAAAGCAAGTCATTAAAGATTTGGCTCATGGAAGTTGTAGAAGACTGCTTCATGCATCATGTAATAGGAAATATTAAATTTTTGGTACCTTAGTTCTTTCATAAATACCAGAACGGACTACAATTACGCGTATTCTGAGATTTTCGGAAGAACTACAAAACCGAAAAGTATAAATACCCGATTATATGATGCACGAAGTAGTCTTCTACAACTTCGATGAGCCAAATTTTTAATAACTTGCTGAGTTAATTAAATAAAAAATGAAAAGTATTTAATTTTGGGGTGCTCATTTTCTACGTAGCAGTCCTCTTAAGCATGCCGTAATAAAATCGAACGAATGCAGTGTTTCGTTCGTTTCAATGCCAATGATCCAATAGTACGTTTATCTTTATAATAAAATTATCAGACCTATTTCAAATGCACCATTAGATCTAATAATGAAACCCCCGACTTCTGGATATTGGGAGTGTAAAATTCTAACCACCATACACTGTATATTATGCAGATCCACTAAATAGACAAGTTCTTGTTAATGAAAGAAGCATAAAAGATGGTCGCTGTTAAATCCACTTGGAGCAAGACTCGCTATTTCGTTGGCACCGTCTGTCCCGGAAATTATTTCAACAGTTTCATCTCCGGTTGAGCACACCCCCCCCCCCCTCCCTGACACCCCCTCCCTTCTCAACCCCGTTTTCCTTCATCCTGCTTTCTTCCATCTATCCCTCCTCCATAATTTCTGTCTCCTCATACTTTAACATAAAAGCGGAGCGAAAGGTTCATTGATATTGCCAGGATAAACGAGCTGAAGGGGGTGGGGCGGGAATTATTGTAAGGAGGGTTGCTGCTCAAGTTTTCTATAGAGCTTTTCATAAATCCGAATTCAAGAGACTTTGGTTCGGTGGATAGGCTCTTTGAGGAACCATAGGCATTCATTTTATTCAGTGTAAATATGTAAGAGTGAGTTACTTCTTGAAATCCAAGGTTGTACTTCAAAACGTTTCGTTAACATCTGTGGTCCACGTCCTCAGTGGCACTGCGTAGACTTCTAAGATTACATCTGAGAGTCTCCGCAACAACTGTTTGTGCAGAGCTGCACATAAGATGTTGACCGCAGATTGTCAATGTTGACGCTTGGAGCTTGGAAGTACGCTTTCCATCCCGGATTCTACTGCTTCATCATGTAACTCCGGCCGTGAAAGTCTTTGTAATATGTTATAACTTACTTGTAATTTCCTGCGAGGTTGGGGAAGTCTTCTTTCTTCTTATGGCTCTACAGCCCTTGATGATCTTTGGCTTGCTGGCGACAACACTCCTCTAGTCATCTTGGTTTTGTACAACGCTCCACCATCTACAGACTCCCAACTCGCGAAGGTCAGTTTCCTACTCATCCTTCCAGCGTTTTCGAGGAAAGGCTGGGGAAGTGTCACAGTTAAAATTTGACATATCCCAAACTCAACGAGTTGAAAGTTAATAAAAATAGCTGAGAGGAAGTTGACTTGTGTCGAAATGAATAACTCTTGTTACTGCCGAAATATGAAACCAACCAGCAAAAATAACCTACAAGGGAAATAGAACAATGGTTTCCGTAAGAGTGAGCAGAGCTTACATATTAACGCCCGGCGTCAGAAAACCCGCTATTAGGCGGCACACAAATATCGGATTAAAGGGCCACGTGCGAGGCCACGTGGACTGTACTGATAGCAAACTGCTGCCATCTCTGCAGCCTTTGTCCGGACGGCTTTAAAATATACATAATCTCATTTTCCTCACTGACTCCCCAGCTTTCTTTAATGGCTACTTTTGCAAAAGTGAGTTGAACGATCCGCGTCGTTTCGACTCTACTTTTGCTTAAGAGCATATGCTACATAGAAAATTGGCACCCCAAAATTAATTACTTTTCATTTTTTATTTCATTAACTCAGGAAGTTATTAATAATTTGGCTCATTTCAGTTGTAGAAGATAACTTCGTGCATCATGTAATTGGGTATTTTTACTATTCAGTTTTGTAGTTTTAAAAAAAAAATCCTATTTTACCAAAAATTTAATATTTTCCTATTATTTGATGCATGAAGTAGTCTTTTACAGCTTACATGAGCCAAATCTTTAATAACTTGCTTTGTTAATTCTTTAAAAAATAAAAATTCAATAAAAACAACCAATTTTGGGGTCGACAATCTAAATGGTAGTACCTACATAGTACCACCCGACCATGATAGGATGATATTTGGAACACTTATAAAACTCGAATTAACTCGGTGTTCCAAAATAATGTCATGCTATCGTGGTTGGGTAGTATGTAGCCGGCACTAACAGCAGCGTTTGACCACAGTTATAAAAGGCGTGAAAAATATTCAAGGTTAGGTTAGGCCCAGCATTCAAAAACTGTGGCCAAACGTTTAACATGCATAATTTAGCATAATGTACATTTGGGTGAGGGGTGAGTTTATACATACCGATTGCGGCATAAGACGTGCAGTCGTACAACCCATAAGTTTTGTATTCAAATTTTCTATGGTACCTACTACCTATAGGTACATTATTCTTGAATGTCGCAGCAGTTTAATATCTTGAATCAGAGACAGGGGGGCGTATTCAACCCCTTCGTGTTGTTCGTACATCCATTATTTAAACACCGTCACGACATTCGGAGCCGACCCATTCTTAATTAATAAATAAGCCAAGTCCTTTTTCCAACACGTCGATAACAAATAGCCATCGCCCTGAAATCAAGACACACTACATTGCCTACAAATTCAGAAACATGGATTTCAAATGGCGCAAATGTTAATCCACATCGAACCCGTTGAGTATTGCATGGAGAAAGGGATTCAGATGGACTGGATATAATGAAGATGTCTTGACCAAGTGTGAATTGTCATGCGTTACCGTGTTTGTTTTTTGTCTGCTGCTCCCACTTTGTGTTGAGAAGGTGTGTATCAAGATCTCTAGATTGCCAATTGGCTCACATTTTTCTTCCATTGCATTCTGCCATTCACAAATACTGCACATTCTTTCCCGCGGTCTCATTATTTTCAAGAGAAAGAAACTCAGTAATGTTTAATTTTTCTTCCATGAGATCAATTTCATTTAGATGACTTTAAGAGTTGAGTGACTATGGGGGTTGACGGTTTATAATTTCTTTCTTTGAAGGCAATTTTATATCAACCATTCGGGAAAAATGTATATTTTCCAAAAATTTGCCGAATTTCATCAAAATCGACCGAGTAGTTTGCCCGGAAATCGATGCACAGACAGACAGACAGACAGACATTTCGTAAAAACCACTTTTTTGGGTTCCTGGGACCTGAAAACGTGTAAATCCGTTGATATCTCGGAATCGAAAATTTCGACCGTCACAAAGCTTTCCTTATACTACGTATAAATTGGAAAGCAAAAACAAAATTATAAAGTAATTTTTAAATTAATTTTGTTTTATTTTTTGGTTCGGAATGTGCGGCTCTGGTAACAGATCTATGTCTGGTTATTTCGTTTGCTAAAAAGGTTGCCGACCCCTGCTTTAGGTAAAGAAATAGCTCTGACGTATTCAGCGTAAATTTAACTCCACTTAGTGTTTTCGCCCAGCTATATTTTTATTCAACGTTTATATTTCATAAGCATAGACTGATGCCAATATCTACTATTGTATTTTCTAGTATCGAGTCGTATTATCATCTAGATAATATCATAAGGTAAAACGCGGTTTCCGAGTTTCCGACAAATGTATCCGTCGGATTCAAGTGTCCTACAGATTTCTAACATTTAAATATACATAAATCTGAAATCAAAGTATAAAAACATCTAAAATATAATTTTCAAACAGCCTGTAATTTTATGTTTATCTATCATTTATCAGCTAAAATCGATTACCTCATTACCTATTAATACCTGATCCAATTTCCTTACTCTATTTTAAAAATATTAACAAGAACAAGCAAGTCATTTTGATGGCAATTAATCATGCTTAAGGAGATTAAAAACGTGTGAAAAACAAACGGCGCTTGCTGCTACCCTCAGCTGAATCGCGGAGTCAATCCCACCCTTGTGGAGGGGTGCTGGCAGCAGGGGGTTAAATGACTGCTAGTAGCTGACTCTCGTTAATATACTTTGGGTCACTAAACACGGTCAGAGATTTATCAAATTTATAAAGGGATCAAGTGCTGCTGTTATGGACCTCCGCACATAAAGATTTCTTTTAGTGGGTATTTGCAATACCAATATTTTTTAATATTCCTTTATAGTTTATAAAAATATATTAGCCATGCATACTACAATTTGCACACCATGACAATGAATTGTGTATTATGCAATAATTCATTTTAAAGCAGGAGTGAATTTAAAAATAAAAAAACTACCGAAATGTGGTCGGGTAGAATAAGCCATTTATATACATTTATAATTTGCCATACGTACATATACTTTACAATAGTACAATGCATTATCTTATTTCTACTTGCATACAGTACATTTCTAAAAGCAGCCATTGCGAAAAATTAACTTTGGTTGAAGAGGTAACCTTCTCGTCATAACCATAATTTGAGCATTAATTGAGGATTTGGCGATTACTGGACTTGTCGGGGCCCCGGTTTGGCGTAGAACGTGGGTTCGAATCCCGCCAAGTCCAGTTTTTTCCATATCCTCTAATTTCGGCTTTTATTGTGAGCTGATGCTCGACGTTCAATTTTTATCTCCCTCAACACGATTTTGCACAGGCGCGGATCTAGAATGAGACCAAGGAGGGGGCTAAGATTAAATTAGAATAAAAACGGATGAATTGCAATTTTTTTTTTTTAATAGGACTAAATTATTGTGGTTTTACGCATTTTCAGAGCAATAAGGGTTCTACATTATAGGTAATTAATACAATTGAGCACGAGGGGGGCCCGGGGGTATTTGTGAAAAATAGGACTGAAATAGTGGGGTTTTACGCATTTTGAAGAACCTAATGGGGGGCATAGCCCCCATAGCCCCCCCCCCCGTAGATCCGCGCCTGATTTTGCATAAGTTTCCAGTTACCGTCGCTTTAGGGGATGGGTTTGCTCATTTTCATTTTATGGTACATGTACATCATATTTTTGGAGTTAGGGTTTTTTAACTTATCGCGGCAGAATAAAAGTGGAATTTTTTATCTGAGAGCTATTATGAAAAAGTAGGGCTACCTGTAAGCATGAGCGTAGCCAGAGAGGTGCAGGGGGGGGGGGGTATTTGACGAGTTAATAGTAGGAATATAAGGAAAGAATCGCATTGTTTTTAAATGCTAAGCGTTAAGGGCAAACCGGTGACGCCTATATTCCATTTTCGGTTCAAACTTAAATTTCTCGTGAAATATGGAACGCAGAACAATGAAAAAATGCTGAATGGAAAGAAGAATTTTTTCTCATAATTTTGATGCATAGTATGTGGCCTTAACTAACCCCAATTCGCCACAGTTTATGAACTCCTTCAGCTTGAACTCCTGAATGACCGTTATTTTTTGCGTATCAAGTTCACTAACTATAGCCGATCGCTATTGATGATTGCAACATACTATACATCAAAATTAGGAGAAAAAATTCTTCTTGCCATTCAGCATTTTTTCATTGCTCTGCGTTCCATATTTCATGAGAAATTAAAGTTTCACAGAAATGGAATATAGGCGACTCCGGTTTGGCCTTAAGAAACTTGATTCTTCTTTATTATTATTGTTGGGGTCGGATTTTAGTCTACCGTTTATGCGCTTAATATAGTTTTTTTTTTTTTAAAGGGGGAATAATAGTAATATTTATTCTAAGGGGAAAGGCTGAAATTTTACAATTCAAATACATTTACTAAAATTTCTAACAAAATTAGCACATGCAAATTTTATAAATTAAAAGAAAAATCACAAATAAAATTGTCACAATCATCAGCTAAGAAACACAACTAAAAGATGTAGCCAAGAGATGCGGTAGAAACAGCATGAACAATAGAACGGTGGATTGGCAAAAGGGCACAAGTGCTTGGGCTTGGTGGTGGTGTTGAGCCCTTTAGCACGCAGTCCTCCGGTAAGTAAGGGGGTGTCCGCGCAGCTATCAGTCCATCTCTTGTAGAGGTGGACCGTATGTTTTACAAGACTCCGTTGAAAGGTGCCCATGTCTCGGATTATTTACCGAGCTGGACACCAGTACCTGTCTTGCCAGCTATTCCTGGAAAGAGTGCTTAAGGTCTGTGTGAATTCTGCATGCCACTAGGTGCAGTATTAGGTCCCGTATTATACCTATTGATGTCTCCAGGAGTCCAGTCGCAAATGCGAATATGAAACGTCGTAAGGAAGAGCAACGAAGCATTGTTTGCACTTTTTCGACCCAAGCTCCAGCAACTTTTAAGTGATTGCTCTCAGAAACTAAAGGAACAAAATATGTAGATTTCTAAATTATTAATTGTAATCATGGCAACGAAATATTTTCCAACCCTAACTCCAGCCAAAGACCATCTGCAACAAAACAGAAAGAAATGTAATGTTGATTTCTAAATTAAAAATTAGAATTTTGATGATCTTTAATATAGTTGAATTCCCCTAGAATTCGCTATCTCATTGTTCGTTTAAAGAAATTGATTTTAATCAATTTTATTTTGCAATAAACTGATGAAACTCATATTAGAACTAAATTTTTATGATGAGGTTTATATGTAAATTGGAGACATAAAATGGAACCATGGTACCCAAATCGGCCGAGATGTTACTGGTCACTCAGCTGTTTTGGTCTTTGGACAACATGTTAAGAATTTGACAGTAAGACATTGAGTTACATAGAGGCACTACTGCGTAAACATCTTTCAAGTTAAGCATCAGCTCATATTTAGACAGATTGACGTTCCTAATCCCATCATTTTTATGTCTCCTTGGGCACTTGATAGTTGATGGCTATATCGGGCACAAAGTTTACTTCACTAAATGTTATGATTGTATCACCTACAATATATACAAACTGCCACATGCTATATACTGTCCATGGTAAATCTAGACAAGCATTTCTTCTAAGCAATGAAGTTTTGACCAAAAATTTGGCTCAATAGCTTTATATATCTTCTCATTGCTACAGCAGGCGTTAATTTTTAAGGTATTTCTTTGCTTATGCTCGGTCCCCAATCCAGAATCCAAAACAGCACGGATTACTAGACACTTGGTGATTCTCACCTTGACTGTCTGAGGTGGCACTAAACTAAGGCGCGGTTTCCATCGACCTCTAAGTGCAAAATACACATACGGTGACGTGGTAGCAGATATCATTAATAAAGGCGGGGTTTCCATCGACCTCTCATTGCAGAATGCAAATGACATTGACGGAAATTTTTGTTTTACTCTATGCCATAGTTAAAATTGGTCAATGATCATAGAGTAAAATCACAAACAAACAAACTAAAATTAAAAAATGGCTTCATGGGATATGTTAAGTACAAACATTTTAATAGATTTCTAAAAAAGAAAAATTCAAATTTCCTTCAATGTCATTTGCATTCTGCAATGAGAGGTCGGTTGAAACCCCGCCCCACTTTAGCGGAGAAATCACTGCACAAAAAAATCCTTAAAGTAGCCTACTATGTATGAAATAGTATACTAATAAAATAATACTACACTTGGATGGACCGAATCTTATAACTTGCGAGTATGTATTAAATTAAATAAAAAATATAAACTATCCGATTTGGGGGGGGGGATCCAGGGGGTGGCCAATATCTTACGGCCAGGCTACTTCTAATAAATATTGTAATACCGTATAAAGTTCGTATTAAATGATAAATGCGGAAGAAATAATGATAGTCTTCTTAGAAAACTTGCGTGACGACATAAAAGTGCAATAAAACTGAAAAAGCATTTGCGGAAATAAAAGGGACCATTTTCACGGATTCTAAATTAAGAAATGTTTTGACATAAACGGCATTGGGCTGCCGTCGGACGAATGCGGCTTGGTCATGGTTATATTGGATGGGTGGCAGGGGCGATTTTCCATGGTAATGAGGGGTGCTCCGTATCCCTATGGAGGCATTAAATACTGGCCGCAGCCCGCAGGGGGCTCTGCCCGCCAATTTATGCGCAATCTGATTCAATTTTTATTTACAGCCAGTACCTACTGCTTTGCACTAGAAGTGACGTGACGCCAGCAAATGTAAATTGATCAAATTACAGCTAAAAATTTCATTTAATAATCGGAGCAAGGCCGTAGCATGGAGTTTTTTTCGGCGGTGGCATTAAAATTTTATGTACGGGCAGCACCTATTGCTCTGCGCTACACGTGATGTGACGCCATGAAATGTAAATTGATCAAAGTACAGCTGAAAAATTAATTTATTTCTTTCCTATTTATACGTACGGTAGCATAAATAAAGCTTTGTGATGGTGAACATTTTCGATTTCAGTGGATTTACACGTTTTGAGGTCACAGAAACCAAAAAAGTGGGTTTCAAATGTCTGTCTGTCTGTTAGTCTATTTCAAGGAAAACTACTCCGTGGATTTGAATGAAACTTGGCATGTAGGCTTACAAAAATTACACCACGGGACCATTTTTTTTTTTGGTAACTCAATTTTGGGGGGTTTAGCCTTCTAAAAACTAAAAAAAATTATTTCACAGAATCGGCTCCAACGATTTCTTTTAAATTCACATAGGTATATTGTAGTCGTTATTAATGTCAACTAACCTTATACGTAGTTTGGTTCTAGGGGCAAAATAATTAAAAATGCTCAATTTTCATGAAAAATGACGGACAAATATTTTTTCTGTGGTACTTCCTATCGATGCTTTCTTACTTCAGGTTTGTTTTAGACTTTTAGGTGTTAATAGAGTAACTAAACCCAACGGGGTGCTTTCCTAAGGAAAGATTTGGTTTTGAACAAAAAATTATAGGTAGGGGGAAAACTAGGCTGCCGGCCATGTTGCTGACCACAACATATCAAATGGAGCAGTGATCAAGAGAGATAACCGTATAATGTAACGTTTTATATTAACTCGCCATAAGTCACCGACCAGCCATAAAGTGTGAACTGGTAATTCGCGTGTAATGGACGCTCGTTTACACTGTAGCCGAATGATGGTGGTGTATCCTTATAATAGTTATTGAAGGCTGTAACGGCAACGATATTAATTAAAAGATTGATTATGAGGGGTCAATGAAGCAAAACCTCTGACACAGTCTATTACCTGTGCCTAGGGTACTTAGCATGGTGAGACATAAGAGGTCAGCCTATGAAGGCAGTACCGACCCGGGGAGCCACGCCCCCCAAATGGGCAGTCTGCGGTCCCCAACGCTGCGGCATGTATATAAAAGAAACATCCCCAAGGCAATGGCTCTATCCACTATTTATTAAATAAAATATTCCATATTTCCCGTCAGTATTTAGTACCGAAAATTGTTATTAAAAATATTTCATGAAAAAATTTCTAGAATCTGATAACCGAATCAGAAATTTAATGGCAATACCTTACTCATGCCGAAGGCCCCTTGTTAACGTCATACAAAATAAAAATGCCCCGCCACACCCGTTTTAAAAGGGTCTTTAGCTGTCTTCTTAAAGATCCATTTAAACGAAAATGCGATATTTAATAATAATTGGATTAGTCATTTAGTATAAATGTTGTTACCTTTCTTTTTAGAAACTGGCGGGTAACAAGCCTGACACCGAGACCTACAATTAGGATTCTATGGTCAGATATGATAGAAGCACTTGTTTAGTAATACGGAGTCGTGACGTTTTAAAAACGTTCTGGTCATGTTTACAATAAATATTGTATATATAAGAGTTTATTTTCCACGGATTTCAACTAACTAACTTAACTGCCCACAACCTGAAAATTTCTAATTTTCTTTCCTTAAAAAGGGTTTATTGTCATGGCAATATGTTACAGTAGCTTTTTATTTTGATAGGTTAAGTACATGGTATAAACTGATAGCTGGTTTGATTATAGTAATCAGAGTCAATCTGTGACAATTTAAGCGTGATGCTTGTAAAAGGGCTGTATTTCAAATAAATATATTTAAATAAGACTTGTCTTGAGCTTTAGCATGCGCGGTTGAAGTTTATTGCTTAAGCCTAATAGTTACAGTGATGAAATCATTTTAATGCCGTGCAGTACAACGATACAATTATGATTTGATTTAGAATAGCCAAGGCAAATGTCAAAAGCTTGCAGTTTTTTTTTCTTAAGACGACATGCTACGTTGAAAATTACCACCCCAAATATTGGTTTGTTTTTATTGACTTTTTATGTTTCAATTAATTGACAAAGCAAGTTATTCAAGATTTGGCTCATGTAAGTTGTAGAAGACTACTTCATGCATCATATAATGGGAAATATTAAATTTTTGGTACCTTAGTTCTTTCATAAAAACCAGAGGGGACTAAAATTTCCCGTAATCTGGGATTTTTGGGAAAGCTACAAAACCGAAAATTTAAAATACCCGATTATGATGATGATCCTCTTAAGAGGATATGCTACGTAGAAAATTGGCACCCCAAATTAAATACTTAGCATTTTTTATTTCATTAACTTAGCAAGTTATTAAAAATTTGGCTCATTGAGGTTGTAGAAGACTATTTCGTGCATCATATAATCGGGTATTTTTACTTTTCAGTTTGCAATTTAACGACTATAACGAGATAATGTCAATTTCGGATCATCTCCTGGCAGCAGCCACCATATTTATTTACAATTTTCATAAAAGGTATTTTTGGTATGCATACTAAAGTACACGACCTAGGTACTAGGTCTCAGGCCTTCCAGAAGGGGGGGGGGCACATACTCTGTGGTTTTACCCAAATTTCATAATCAGGCTCTGCCTGCATCGTGTGAGTATCATCAAAGCAACCCCTAGTTGCTTTGGAAAGAGTTGATGAAGAGAATCATAGAAAGGGCAATTGCGCAAACATCAGTTAATTAGCATTTCTCTGACAGAGGGTCAGCAGTGCTGTCTCAGCGTATGATGGATTGGCAGAACGGTGACGTTCAACATAAGCCTGCTGCATAGAGAAGTGCGAACGGCACACGCAGACCCAGGGGTAAAACAAAGGGTTCAGCAATGCCCGCTCATGTTGCAGTTTTAACATTAACTTTAGTTGGGGGGGGGGGGGGGGGGTGGGCGGCGCAGCATGCGTCCTATGTCCTATTGAATAACCAAACTGTTATTTTGCTACAACAGGGGTTCCCAAACTGTGGTCCATAGACATATCTCATGTGGTCCACGGGCCAAAGTAAGAAATAAGAAAATAAAACAGCTGAGTTATTGGAAAGTTGAAATAAAATACAGTAAGTCTTGGCACTGAACTACGAAATCTGCCCGATACCAGTTCTAAACATTTAATCAAATATTAGCACGTAATCTTAGGCACAAAATACTTCATCTTGGTCCTAGAATTTAATGATTTTCCTATCACACGGAAAATCATAAAATAATCCAGAGGACCAAGGACAAAAAAGTTTGGGAACCCCTGTGCTACAAGATAGTTACTGCGAGACTAGGAAGGTGAGCGTATAGTCTGCAGTTTATACATTAGGTATAGTAGGCCATGGGCGACGCCAGGATTTCAGCTAGGGGGGGGGGGAGGAAGTGGGTCCCCACCCCCTTAAAAAGTAATTACGTAAATTTATTTATTTATTTATTTATATTTAAATAGGTAAGTTGTTCTCAGATCACACTGTGCATGTCTTCCCGTATATACCAACGGTAAAACTTTAGGCCCCCTGGCGTGTAGTAGGCAGTGTTTTCTCGTTTAACTTACTAGATATCTGTCTTATGGGTCTTTGTCAACAAACAAATTTTCAAAATTCATCCGGGATGCTGATGAGACGGGAATATTTATATTTGAAAAGGTGGACTAGACTTATGTGAGATATGTTATTAATGTGATTAATATGTAAGTTTAGTTTAATAAATTATGTTTGTTTTTTAGTTTAGGACAGGGAAAACTGTTAAACTGACCTTTAAATTATTGTGTATTAATTGTTTTATGTTCCAATACCCGTTTACTTACTTGCTTACTTACTTACTCGTTCTTATACGAACTAATATGTGGGTTATTGTTATTAGCTGTAAAAAATAAGGATTTTTTAAAAGGGGATGCTTAAAGTTTGAAAATAATTCCCCATACTCTACCTAGGTATATGGTAAAACCACTGGCACCGGTACATTGGCCATCATTAGTCTATGGTTGCGCTATTAGAGCTGGTGTTAGGGAAGCCTAGTCATGTAGGCCATGTGTAGAAAATTTGCGATCCTCAGCCATGTTGTGGGTATATTCCCCCTGGAGAAGGCGTATATACTGAATGTGACTATTTATAATTTTCCTCAAAAGTTTGGCCAAAAATTCAAACGGAAACAATCTGAAGAACCGGTCCGAGTTTACTCGAACATGCTTTCCAATTTATCAATTAGTAGGGAGAGAAAATGAATAATTTCATGGTAAATAATTCAAACGGAAACAATCTAAAGAACCGGTCCGAGTTTACTCGAACATGCTTTCCAATTTATCAATTAGTAGGGAGAGAAAATGAATAATTTCATGGTAAATAATTTTCCTACGGTTAAATTTCGGATATCTCGGGGGGGGGGGGGCCACCTGACGACACTGGAGGTGAGGTAACCTCAATATATTTAAAACACATTACAACACAGTAATGATGGCAGGGCAGGCAATGCATTTCAGCGTGAAGTTTCTATCATTTTTTCAAAAAAAAATTTTGCGCAAAAGCAAATAGGTTATTTTGGGAAAGCCAACTGTCCAATTTCGTTACTCAACTTAACATCTAAAACATGCCTGAAGGTAGAAATCATCGATAGAAAAGTTTCGCAGAAATATTATTTTTTAGTCATTTTTCATTAAAATTAAGTTATTTTTATGTTTTTACCCCAGAAGCAAACTATCAAGGGGTAAGCGACCCCCCGCATTTTATCAACATTAAGAACGACTAGAATATATGTGAATTTAAAAGAAATCGTTGGAGCCGTTTTTGAGAAATAATTTTTTTTTGACGTTTTTTTGGAGTTTTTTGAGAATGAAACCCCCCCAAATTGAGTTAGCCCCAAATAAAAAAAATGGTCTCGAGGTATGATTTTTGTGAATCTACATGCCGATTTTCATCAAAATCGACCGAGTAGTTTGCCCGGAAATCGATGCACAGACAGACAGACAGACAGACATTTCGTAAAAACCACTTTTTTGGGTTCCTGGGACCGGAAAACGTGTAAATCCGTTGAATTCTCGGAATCGAAAATTTCGACCATCACAAAGCTTTCCTAATACTACGTATAAATTGAAAAGCAATAATGGCAGAAATAACCATATGTGGTCGTGAACCTATATAAGTAGGCTCAGGACCATAAAAAGTCCTTCAAAATTAAATTATTTATTACTCATCCATATTCCGTTCTCCTAATAAAAAACCGACCTCCCTCCCCATCCCTCCATCCGACCCCATCTGACTTGCTTCCTTCAAGTAAACGTGCTTCATCATAACCAACAGGAGTTAAGTTGTGCGGCGGATACCGCACAGCACACGACCTCCTGCTGCAACAGGACACCACACTTCCTCCGCGAGGGCGCGCGCCACCAACAATACTCCTCCAATAACAATGATGACGGGCGGTGTGGTCTATCAAGAGATCGTTTGCTTTCCACTTTGTCTAAGGATGGAGCGGGGCTGTTTATCTCCCGCAACTGTAACATAGATAGGCCACACGCATTCCGTAAACGCATCAGCATACAATATAAAGATTCATTACAAATTTCAAGTAGCCATTGTATGGGGAAGTCTTTTGTTTCGGAATATTGCTCCCCGCGGGTTTTTTGAGTGTAGGGATCATTCTTTTTTAGTTTTAAGTGGAAAAGGTGTTGTTTTGTGGTTCAAGTGGTGCATTTAGTAGGCCTTGTTGCGAAGCAGATGCGCTGGGATGCGCGTTCTCTGTTTGATTGTTTGGTTTTGTTTGTCGTAGCCAAGGAAGACAATGATTGTTTAATTAACACAGCCACTATATTGTAGTATCTATAGTCTAAACAATAGGTACTACTGTCGTATGATTCCTCAGATTCAGAGGTCAGGGTGAATCTGAGGTACCATATAACATTTGCTATATATCGTAAAAGGAACTTACCCTACAAATGAGATGACAGGGTTGATCTATTCTCAGGAGCTTTGCCCCCCCCCCCCCAGTCTCGATTATTGTGGTTCATGGAGACCCCCGGGCCCCTTTGCAGCAATATCAATAGCAATAGCAATAGCAATATAAGCATTCCTTTTTTAGCTTTGTAAAATCTACAGCAGTACAGTACTAGTACGGTACTACAGTACCTAATAACAAGTCCGTCAAAATTGCAATGTACTATACAAAATTCATTATTGACCTGCAAGGAATAGTAAATTTTTATTATCAAAGAAAAAACAAACAAAAAACATTCCAAATCCAAAACATAAAATATCACTGAAATTTAAAAAAAGCAGATTCTGGTGGGGGATTGGGAAAGAGCGTCAACAGAAAAAGGCAAAACTGACATTAAAAAATATTAAACACGGCTTGTGGTATAAAAATGAAGAATGCTATCTCAGTTGTCGGATAGGTGGGGCGATAAGCAAGAATTACTTTTTTTTTAATATGAATTATTTGCGCGCACAAAGGCTGGGTTAATGCCTTGTGCAAAAACTGTCGCTTCAGGGTCGGACTGCTTTTTATATTTTGCTTTTATTGTAAATAAAATGTGGTATATCACGCTGTAGCTGCAGCACGTTTTACTATCTTACTCATTAGTATCATTAGCTGCCGCTTATGTTTTATTTACCTACCTAATTATAATTTCAGTTCTGTAAATAAACATACAGAAGACAAAGATGGCAAATTGGAAAATGTTAACGACTAGTCTATCCATAATATAAATATAAATAAATAATTAAATAAGGACTTTTTGTTCTATTTCGACAGAAGCTTACCGAAACTTCCAGAAATTTACCGAATTATCAAATTCATGGAAAAATCATAAAAAAAACTTAAAATTTTATACGGTAATACAGTGTATGAAATCGTGCTCTACTAATTGAATTGACCAAATCTTTATAACTTAAGTATTAACTTAAATTACCAAATACAAACCAACCAATTTTGCAGTGACTCAAGCGGTCAGCTTCTCCTTAACCCGTTGATATTTCCATAATGGTATGAAAATAAAATTGTGCAATCGAAAAGCGCAGGTCGGATGTGCCTGGAGCCAGGATGGAGCCTACTATACCTCCCATGGCAGATCATCGACCCCTTGGAGAATTTCCCATGCAGAAAATAAAAAGCGTAGAAAATTAGGGAGGTTGAGACGAAAGTTGGAGGGTCATAAATCAGGGAGTAGTTAGATTTATTGCCGCGAGATAACACCACAACCGATTTTCCAACCCAATCCAATTCTGTACCATTTTTTCTTCTCTTCTAGCCCTGTTCCCCCCTCCCCCCCCCCCCCCTCAGGCTCCCCTCAGAGGAACGTTACTTTTCGCTTCCATACTTTGATTTAAAAAAATTACGTTACAGTCTATATCTGGACTAGTTTCTGTACTTTCGAATTGTTCGATGGACAATGACGATGGGGCTTAATTAAGCCTTCTTCTCTGTCTCCTGTGAACTGCCTGAATGTTGGGCAATACACCACCCTGGGCAATGGTGACGCCAGACACTAGCATGCTCAATTCTTCGTCATTTAGGATGGCCAGCTGGAGATGTCGCGGAATGATACGAGTCTTGTTGTTGTCACGAGCAGCATTGCCTGCCAACTCGAGGACTTCAGCAGCCAAATGCTCCATGACAGCAGCCAGGTACACAGCCACAAAGGGGCTCCAGCTCCGACACGTTCAGCATAATTTCCCTTGCGCAGCAGTCGGTGTATACGGCCCACGGGGAACTGAAGAGTCAAGACCTGCACGGCTTGAAAGGGATTTTGACTTTCCCTTAACTTTTCCACCCTTTCCACAGACATGATGATTTAGTGAACAGATACGATATACGATGTATTTACCGCAACCGGGCTTCTTTTTTATAGCTTCAGCGATTTTATTATGACTTTCCGAAGGCGCTAAAACGCGTATATCGTGGAAGGTGCTTCGGTCCCTGATTAATCTTGGGACTACTGTAAATAGCTGATTGTCGAGGATGTGTGATTAGACTGGTTGGCAAGAAGCAAATTCCAGTAGCCATTGAGACAGCAGTGATGGAGCTGCCGGCCGTTATCTGGACAAGAGAGCTTCTGGATGGGACGTCATGTCCGGGCCAGTACATCATTTGTATACGGCCTGTTCGTTAGCTGGCCTCTACAATCAGATTTGTCCTAAGGAATGAGTTGTCATACATTAATGACATCACTCTGTTTTACCTTTAAATTTTTTTCTACTGCATAGTTGCTAGGATTTTTTAAATTAATGGTTTTAGTCCAGGGAATTGTGGACTGAAGGGGCTCCATGAATCAAGAACCTTTTGAATGCTTTCAATTTTATACATAGATCGAACGACTGATTGAGTATTTTGCTTATAGGCGGAGGGGAAAATTTTAGGCAAGTGTGATTGGGAGATGATTATACAGTATGTAGAGTAGTATAGGTACTGTAAATGCGTATGGAAGAGAATTAATAAAACTAGATTTAACGAAAAGATATTGATAGTAAAGACAGTAGCCCTTTAGGCAATTATTCCACTTGTTAATATTCCGTCATTTGTTCATCAATAATTGATGAGATGACATAAAGTAAAGAAAAATCTCATCAATTATTGAAGAAAAATTGACAAGTCGAATAGCCGTATACCTTCGTGGCTTCATAGTTTATGCTACCCACATTATATTGTATTACGATATGTTTGTCAGCCACGAGCATTTTCCATTTTCACTTTTTAGGACTGAGGCCAGCAGAGGGGGTGGGGTTTTATCGATCTCCTTTATGTTTCAGGGACGGATCCAGCCCATTTTTCGGGGGTGGGTAGTTGTGGGTCAAAATAGGAAAACAAAATGTAGTATCGATTAAATTAGAGTGTAATCAATTAACTGACAATAGATTTACCCAATTTTGGGGCAGCCATCCCCCCCCCCCCCGCCACTGTATCTGTCCACGCTGTGTATAGATTTTCTCAATCTTGCTGGGGAAGGGGAATCTTGCAGGCTGGGGAAGGCACTTAATAACCAGCTAAAGCCTGTTTACATAGAATACGAGTGTACATGGCTAATTAAAGATTATATAGATCGAAAGTAAAGTAAATGCTACACTTAAGGCTTTTTCTTCTAGTTATATCCTAGCATAAACTCCTAAATGGACTTTGGTGAAATAGAGCAAACAATACGGTCGTACAAATAACGTACGCGTATAAATTGAGACTTTACGCATTCAGAGTCGTAAACAATTACGTATGGGGATTCCCCAATGCTTCAGATGATTGAGTAAGCAAAGAATAAAGATCTAAATAGCCCACACCCGGTCGAAACGCGGCGATAACGCTGCTGTGGGGGGTGGAGGGTGAAGTGTCCCGCGGGGCCGACTAAATCAATGTGAATTAATGATAAGCAACCAAATATGCCTCTCACTCAACTGGGCGGCCACCCCTACCCCCTCACTTACAGAAACCAATGAAAAAGGGAGAGATCTGCAATGAATGTCCAATGAGTAAATCTTCACTGGCAATTTATTTTTGTTCTTCCATCTCTACTTACTACGAGAATTTTAGCGACAGCCAGAGGCCTCAATCGCCTCAAACATATGACAGCTCTTCCAAGCCAGGCAGCGCAGGAGCACGGATCTTTAAAAAAGAATTGAAAGTAACACTCGGTACCTACAGGCTACAGTACATCGGACAATATTCGTCAGTACAAAAATTACTAAGAATCGCGCTAAATGAAATGAAATGAAATGAAATGAAATGAAATGAAATGAAATATCGTCTTTATTTTCAGGCTAATTTCTCGGAACGGGCAGAAAAGTAGCGGCAAATTATGAAAATAAATTGGCATTCCTAAAGTGAGTACCTATCGACTTAGCCTAGGTCATGGATTATGCGTTTGAAGTTTTGTTTCTGGATTCTAAATGATGCTAACTCTTTTTTTGGGATTTTGTGGCGGTTCCTAGGGTTTTAGGGTCTCCTGAATTCATTTTTTTTAGCCCAAATAACATAAAAACAGCAATAAATCGGTGCGGCCGCACTTACGACAAAATTGACAGAAATTTAAACCCGTTTTGTGTCCAAAAGGTTATAGTAAATGATAATTGGTAATAAATTTCATCGTAACTACAATATGGTAAAGACATTTGTCTTAACTGGGCCATGCTAGAAGGATATTATATGTGATAAAATAATGATCGATTCCGCATAGTTATTCATTTATTGCAAAACACTCATAATTACAAATAATTACTCAATTAATGTTTAATAATAATATTTACGTATGTTCGTGATGGTGGTAAGAAAACTAATCGTATATGTAGATATAATTTTATTTTTTACCAGCATTTAGTTACACCGATCTTTTGTAGACACGATTTCACGTATATTTCTTTTAAGAATTGAAGATTTTATTTTACCAGATTAAGATTCCTCTCAGTGCCCCGATTCCAACGATACCAATAACTCAATATGGCCAAAAATGCAGTTACGCCTTTATTTATTACCACGGCAGCATGAACCTAAACGTTGTGCCTTAAGAAATATTTGTACATAAAACACTCCACAGCTAAGTAGCCAAGTATATTTTTACGTCGCCTTTGCCCTCAACGAGGGTCAGCAGCACGCCAGGGGCGTTTCCAGAGAACTCTGTTGAGCGTCTTCTCTGTTTCGGGTGAGTGTCCTCAGGTGTTTTTCGATTTTTCTGGTCTGATCTTTGGTCTTCCCCGGGGGCGATGTCCTGGGAAGTGCCATGTTTTGAATAAACTTTAATAAGGCCGTTTGATCTCTCCTCTGGACGCGCCGGCGCCAGCCGAGTCTTCTTCCTCTCATTTTCAGAGTGACATTAGCAGTCTCCATCCTTAAGTAAGCTAACGCAAATGTAATTAAACTCCAAAACCCAAGATACTGAAGAAATCCCAAGGAAATGATCAATGCAACTTCGAGTGGTCAAAGAACTTCGTCAGCAAACTCTCGACAGCCGAGAAGATTTATGTGTCAAGCACAGTTTCTGTTGAAAAAATAACAAAGGCAAAGTAAAATATAGAGAAAAAAGCGGTCGAATTGAAGGGAGAAACGAAGGAGGGGGTGACGACGAGGAGGGGGAGCTTTGAGCCTGATATCAAACGTCAGAAGATAGGAGGGGGGATCGTTGGGATTGGCTGATAAGACTGGAGTAGACTCAAAGGCCGGTGGTTTGTACCCTTAGACATAGTCCCCAGCGGCCTCCCTCACTTGCATCGCAGATGAACTTGTCTCAGTGAAGAATAGAGATAAGGGTTTAAATGGTTTTTTGATGAAAGAGATATACGGGGAGATCCCGGACGCTGAGACTCAACTGCACGAGCTACAAGCAGTAAATTTTCTAACGAAAATTGTTGTAAAAACTGTTATTTTCCAATAGATTTTTCGATTATTTTTTGGGAGATAAATTATATAGACACAGGCGCCTTGTAAAGATAACGGTTTGCTCAGGGATAGACATTTCATTATGAAGATATGCTAAGTAGAAAATTGGCACCCCCAAAATTAAATACTTTTGTTTTCATTAACTCTGCAAGTTATTAAAAATTTGGTTTATTTAAGTATTTTTGAAGCCTACTTCGTGCATCATCATCATCATGTAATCGGGTATTTTTACTTTTCGGTTTTGTAGTTTTTCCAAAAATTCTAGATTACGCAAAATTTTGGTCCCCACTAGCTTTTATGAAAGAGCTAAGGTACCAAATATATATTTCCTATTATATGATGTATGAAGTAGTCTTCTACAACTTACATGAGCCAAATCTTATAAATAAATAATAAAATAAATAAATAACTTGCTTTGTTAATTAAATAAAAAAATATAAAGTCAATAAAAACAACGAAATTTGGGGTGCTAATTTTCTGTGTAGCATTTCCTCTTAAGGAACTCTTTCTTTACAATCTTTACTAAACCGAAAGGAAAAATGAATATAAATGGGTAACGATTTTTTTTCGCATAAAATATTTTACTTTATCGCCAGGTTTAGCCTAACAAGGCATTTTGTAATAAAACAAAGAATCAACCCATGTAATCGTTAATTGTACATCAATTTAAACTTGTCAACCCTTAGTCAACAAAAGAGCTCATAAAAATCAAACAGGTCCAATAAACACCATCAAAACATGATCCAGCGTTCTTCAAACCTTCTTAAAACAACAATAAGAAGAGGATTATGAAAGCAAATATGGTTTAAAGGGTACAGGCATTTTAAAATAAGGATTAAAAGAGCCCCTCTCTTATTTGGGTCAAATGGGGGTGACAGTTTCAGGAAAGATGACAATAAGTATTTTTATTTCTATAATTTTAAGGTTGTATTTTAGGGAATTCGAGTTTGGGTCGAAGGACCGGCGTATAAAACTGCTACATTTACGAACAAAAGACGTTTTATGTGGCGCCAAGGCAGTTCATTGTGCGTGTTTCTTGCAGAAATGACATAGAAAGAAGGCTATAAAATTATTAATACCTGGAAGTTACACAGGGGGATGAAATTAGTGATTGAAGATGGTCCATTGTTGCACTCGAATCGACAGCTATAGAAAGAATATCGAATGAGTCTGAAACAGTTGTGAATACCTCTGAAATGGGACACTTCATCAATTATTGTAACTAGAGCCTTGTACCTGTGACAGGTATGTGTCAGGTCGTAGGGGGTTGGGGTTACGCAACCTGTGACGAAGGTGGCTACTCAGCGGGGCATTTTCAACCCCCAAAAATATTTACTTTTTGCAGAATAGAATGACTTTTTTAGGTAAGGCTTAGATATAGAATTTTTTGGCACTGATACCTACCTGCAGGAGCATTCTTCCCACACTATACTATGTGTCGGAAATCAAATTAGACATTGTCTATCCAAGCCTTGCTTAGGCTAAAACGTGGCAATCGACAAATTTTCTCGCCTGTTGTTAATAATTTACTAAATTACTAGTAGCCTAAATGTGATTATTTATGTATTGGTGTAGCTAGATTTAAAAAAAATATATATATATATATTATATTATATATTAATATAAAAAAAAATATATATATATTATATTATATATTAATATATATATATATATATATATATATATTTTGGGGGGGGGGTCGATTTGACGTCACTGGAGGTGAGGTAACCCAATATGTTTAAAACTCCATTCTATATCTAGTGTACCCTGTAAATATTTCGGGGGGGGGGGGGGGTCCGGACCCCCTGGACCCCCCATCCCCTCTGGCTACGGCCATGCAGTCACCCTGACCGCTGACTCTGAGGCATCATGCGATGCGTCGAACATCACTGACAGGAGCGCTGGTTGGAGTTGTCCTGAGTAAAAGGGCTATATATTTACATTGACCGCAATATATATAGCGGTCCCTAGACAGACATAGCACTGTTTGACCCAGCAACCCAAAGAGCACAATAATAATAATCAATATATATACGACAGCTTTCTTCAGGCAATCATCAGAAGCAATACAAACAATGAAACGACAAATTCTCACGAAAATTAAGTCTCTAGGGGCAAACATGGGCAGTACAGTATGTTAATTTAGTAAGTTGTGGGTGTGGTAGTTGTCAATAATATTTTGTTTGGGATTGACACTAGAAGAGCCCTTCGCGCGTCGTCCGCCACCCTCTTCTGTCCAACAGTAAGGGCTTTGTATCTCGTAAACAAAATCACTCTTATTGTCTCCATTCACTGGTGACATGAAAGATTCAAATTATTTCTTTTAACAACCATTTAACAGGGTACGTCCGATAGGAAATTGGCAGCCCGAAATTTAATACTTATTTTTTATTTAATTAACTAAGCTAGTTTTTAAAATATTAGATCATTACAGTTGTCGAAGACTACCTTATGCATCATCATAATAGGGTATTATTAATTTTTAGTTATGTATTTTTGCTATCCAATTTAGTACTAGGCCTAGTAATTATAAAGAAAGCTTTGTGATGGTCCAAATTTTCGATTCCGAGATTTCAACGGATTTACACGTTTTGAGGTCCCAGGATCCCTAAAAAGTGGTTTTTACAAAATATCTGTCTGTCTGTCGCTCTGTCTGTCACTCTGTCTGTCTGTCACTGTCTTTCTGTCGCTCTGTCTGTCTGTCTGTCTATTCATCGATTTCCGGGTAAACTACTCGGTCGATTTTAATGAAATTCGGCGTGTAGGTTCACAAAAAACAATACTTCGAGATCTTTTTTTTATTTTGGGCTAACTCAATTTTGGGGGGTTTTGTTCTCAAAAAACTCCAAAAAAACGTCTAAACAAAATTATTTCTCAAAAACGGCTCCAACGATTTCTCTTAAATTCACATATATTGTAGTCGTAATTAATGTTAACAAAACGCGGTTGGCCGCTTGCCCCTTGATAGTTTGCTTTTGGGAGTAAAAAAATAAAAATAACTAATTTTTCATGAAAAATGACTAAAAAGTAATTTTTCTGCGGATCCTTTCCATCGATGATTTATACCTGATTGAGCAACGAAACCGGACAGGTTGCTTTCCCAAAAATTTGTGCAAATTTTTTTTTTTAATGATAGAAATTTCACGCTCAAATGCATTGCATTCCCTGTCATAATTACTGTGTGGTAATGTGTTGGTCTGACCTATCCATAATTAACCTCACCTCCAGTGACGCCAGGTGGACACCCCCCCCCCCCCCCCCCGAGATATCCGAAATTTAACCATAGGAAAATTATTTACCATGAAATTACTAATTTTTTCCATCTACTAATTGATAAATTGGAAAGCATGTTCGAGTAAACTCGGACCGGTTCTTTTCATGTTATCTATTTTTATGAAAAAGCTTCGGTACCAAAAACTGAAAATACTCTATGGTAGTCTTCTACAACTTCTACTATGAGCCAAATCTTTTTAATATCTTGCTTTGTTAATAAAATAAAATATAATATAAGAAGTCTGAAAAAACAACTGGTTTTGTGTTAGGTACCTATTTCCTACTGAACGTACACTCTTAAACCTAGCCATAGCCAGGATTTTTTTCGGGGGGGGGGGGGTTAGAAATTTCATTGGATATTACATAGTGGTTTTTATTTTTCCTCTCAAAATCCGATTCTATCTAGTATCAAGCATTTTGGGGGAGGGGGGTTGAACCCCCATGAACCCTCTTTTGGCTACGGCCTTGCTCTTAAACCACATGAATAATTTGCTTGTGCAGTCGACTTTGGCCAGTAACGTCACAGTCATCACAGTTAAAGATGTAGAATGGGTCGTTACACGTGAAACTACTGTTATGGTTTATTTTACCCTATAGGAGGCTGTATACTAAATAAAGAGACTTAATGATTAATTTTTACAATATATAATAGAATGCAGAGGCGGTCCAAGACTTCATAAAAGGAGGAGGCACTTGTCAGTGGAGTAACGATAGGTTTTCGAAGGAGTAATACTTAGAGAAATTATTTGAAAAATAGGGCCGAAATGGTGGAGTTTTACGCATTTTGAGAGCAATAAGGCATATATAATATGTAAATGTATATTAGAAAGAATTAATATAAATGTGGTCAAGGGGGGGGGGACCGGGGGTCTCCCCCGGGTGAAAAGTTTTGAAAAATAGGGCTGAAATAGTGAGGTTTTGCGCATTTTGAGTGCTGTAACACTTAGATTTTAGAGCCAAAGAATATAACTGCTGTCCAAAGGGGGGGGGGGGCAATTGCCCGCAGTGCCGGTCGCTGCGTGCGCCTCTGATGTAATGCAATTTCAACTGCAAATTAACTACTTACAAATTAGTGAAATTATTAAATTATATTATATTATTATATCGTTTCAAATATTAGTTGGAAATTAATTGTAGGTAAGACTTATTTATGCATATTCTTGAAAAAGAATTGCAATATTGCCAGCAAATAGTATATTATCAAGCATTTTTTTATTTTATAAAGATTATAAAGTACTGGTAACATTTGGTTGCAGATGTACAGCAGAGACAGATTTGTGTGGACTTGAAAGTAGATGATAGTTTTCATAGGTGGCGCACGAGTCGCCAGGCACAGGTTAGGCGCCAATATTTAAATTGTGACTAGAATTAGCTGCAAGTAATATTGTCTGCTCATTTAAAAGCCAATGCCATCAGTCATATGTAGTGGGCATGGTAAATATAAATGCAGCAACAACGATGCAATAAAGCATAGAGATCATAGAGAAGAGTATAAATCTCTAAAATGCGCCTAATTGATAAGAGATATCTACGGGTATATCCGGTATTAAACTGATTTATTTGACCACTCCAATTAGGGAACAGTGATAACCTCGCTCTAACTAACAATGCTATCAAGATATGCAATATCGGATCGTCTATTATGACCGTGTAATGCTAGTTTTGACTAGTCTGAATAACATTGATATATTCCATTTCCATGCCTTCAAATTATTGTGATTTGTAAATATTTTGTGGTAACCTAATACACAGTACTGTGTAGCTTACAGTATATATCCTACAGTACAGAAAATGTTCACTAAGCCAGCACCGCCAGTCTTCTTAACTTTAATAAGCAAATTACGTCGGTACCAAAATTATCCGGTTTCAAACCACAATCAATCAAACCTTGTAAGGCCAGCGCCACGCACAGCCAAGTGTGAGCGACTGAATCCTATACTATACAAGGTTTCGCCTACCTTAGAAAACTCCCGATTAAACTGAGAGCGGCGAGAAATGCTTCTAACTTCCCTAAAATGTTTAGAAACCATCTCTTAGAGAAAGCTTTCTACACTGTCACTGATTTTGACGACACTCTGACGATTTTGTCTTATACTTTACATGTATTGTATAATTTAAAGGAAATATATATTGTATTGTATTGTAATACAGCCAGCGTAATAATTTGTTTAAAACCTGCCTGTATATACTTGCGTAGGCTATATTATGGGGTATTTGTACGCTAGCGATATATAATGTTGGCCTAAGCTAAAAAAAATCTGTTTTGCTTCAATAAACTAAAATAACTGAACAAAAAAAATGAAGCCGAAAATGAAAGCTACCTGAGTAGTAAAACTACACAGGCTATGTAGAATTCCACTTCTAGGGAAAAAAGCCCGACTACCGTATACGACCCGCTGCCTTGACATAATATTGTACCAACATTCTGACAGGTTAAAGAAAAAATCATGGTTTTTCGGACAAAAGAGGCGACTCATATCTCGGTGAAAATCCGCAAAGCGCCACTTCACGTATATTTTGACATTTCCATCCAACAATGTGAGTAGAATTGGGGGGTAAATACAGGTATTGTCCGGTGGTAGGACCCATTACGAGCCTGGCTTTGTGCGGAGTGTGACAATGATCTCAGGCATTATCTGCCCCATGTCTTCTGCCTGTGACCCGCCCCTTCTTATCACTGTCATCTTTGGACACATGAGGGTTGTTTTCAGGTTCCACATACAATGTGAAGCCAATTTATTATTTTTATTCGACATTCCCACACTATAATAGTTTGGGCGACATTTTTATCTCTTGCCTACATGTATTGTCATAGCTAAGTTGTTATACTGCGAATTCTGTCATTTCTGTGGAATCTGACGATTTATTTATTTTACTGGAGAATTTGATATTATGAAAGTTAATTGGAAATAATTACTCAAACCTCGCGGCTCGCGAATAGGGCTAGTACGGCTAAATTGGAGTAGAGGATTTTCGTGATTGCTCCCAAACGTGTATGCATGCCTAAGACTACCCATGTGCAATTTGAGCCAAATAGGCTGGCAGATTGGTCGATTTTTGAAATCACAATTTTTCAGAGGCATCAATACCTGTAAATCTACCAATAAAAAAACTAACATACTAACAATCATTATCTTATTCTAGCACTACCTTCAGTCGATCAGAGCCATATATTTGTGCTCCCGAGAGTGGTCAAACCATTGGTCATTATGGAAAAGAAACTTGACCCTATTGTGAGCTGTTTAGATCTGTCATTCCAGTTAAATAGCTAGTTTATCACATTATCGCTATTTCCTACCATCCGAGATATCCGTAATTATTTTGATTTGCACCTGGTAAAACACCCCATCTCCCCATATAAACGGCAATATATAAATTATCGTCATTGTTACACCTACACACAAACAAACTAGAAATTAAAAGGGAAAAATGTAAAATGAGCACTATATCGTGACAAATTCATATTTATCACAGATTTTCTGATAACAGCTGAATAAATTAAGCACGCGCCCTCAGAAGTAAGAAACCATGCACTCTGATGCATTTATCGGCATGGAAGCCTTTCATTTTATATTACACCGTAATTTCCCCGGTGAATTTTTGTTTCAAAAAGCCCATGAGTATAAAAGCCTGGGTTGGGCCATCATTTAAGGATTTTATACTTTAATTTTTTATAAAGTAAAAAATTATCCATAAATGCTTAAGCATTCATTAGTTAAAACAAGTTGACCACTGGGGATTGTTCAAGTTCTGCGTTGTCTACGACAAATAATGCTTTTTTCATTCTTTCTCTTTTGTTAAGTGATTTACTTTAATTTCCTCCATTATTAGCCATTATAGAGACTGTATATAGGCTGCCCAAGAATTATTAATCGTCAATTATTGATTACCCTTTAGATACCGGTACACAAAACGTGCGCATATGAAATTGTAATTTGTAGTATGGGTACACAATTTTTGTAAGATGTCAATTTTGGAAATTCTGGAGATACAATTTATGGTAGGTAATTAATCAGACAATAAGAGTTTTCATCGGAAATATAAGGTATTGTAGCATGTAGTATACATATATAGCGTCTTTCATACATACTTAGACAAGATTTCAAGCATTTTTAATTTTATGTGCATTCACAAGCAATATTCCGATAGTACTTACTTTAAAGAACTTTATGGTCTTATTGTTCGCCTTTTGTTTTATTTGCAATAAAGTCGTTTTTTCATTTCATTTTTCGTTTCATTTCATTTCAATCAAAACTAAATAAAATCGCTGAAAATCTGGCCTGAATGACTGCTTCTTAATATTTTGGACTTAGCGAAAGTTGGCGCTCTCGCATATTGACCTCAAAAATCATGTTGTTGTTGTTGTTTCCAATGCCTGCTTTCAGCATTTCTGCTTTAAGCAACCCTGTCAGCCTGGCGGGGGGAGTGAGTCTGTTTGTTAACTTGAGGCACCCTAAGGGCAGACTCTTTCACCTCGGGGGAAAGGGGAGTTGACTGACAAGGTGGAACTCCTGATTATAGTGGATTCCGAACAACTTGGGGAACTCGGTAAAGTCACGCAATTAAATCGGAGGTGACCAGGACTCGTAGACGTAGGACGTAGATTGATTGGTATTTAGTCTCTGCGCGTTATCAGCATGTCCCACCATGTTCCCCTGCCAACGCTGTGGACACTACCAAGTTTGCAGCAGTTTGAAAAATGCTCTGCTCTAATGGATTCAACATAGTAAGGCCGTTGGCTCCTCAAAAATCATGACAGTCTCAATTCTATACATCTATTGATCCGAATTATATATTTTAAGACCTGAGGTTTTGGGAGAAACTCAATCAAATTGGAGACATCTACCCCTATAAAATGAGGCAACGTTGAGACCTTGCCACGTTGTAAGCTACCCGATCCAATACCACAAGTTTTCACATACTTCCGAAAGCATTCAAAGGATAAGAACTGTGAGAATATCTACATTAACTTCCAGAAATTTCTGAAATACAATTTCTTTTGGAAAGCTTTCTATAATGTCAGTGCGACACATCAGTATCTACCTACTATACGACCCCAGCCCTCCCTGAAAAATCCTGGTCCTGATACAACGAGTAAGCATATGTGCGTAATGCATATTGATTGTACAATATAATGTAAAAAGAGATATATTTATTTATTTACTTATTTAATTTAAGATCGCGCATTCACCTACAGGCATGGAAATGGAAGGAGCCTAAGCGAATGAAGAAATTGGTATACCCTTGAAGTACAAGACGTATTGTATATGGGTAGTGAAAGGTGTTAGATAGTTGGTGCCTGACTACAGCACGTCTGGCCCGGAAGGGAAACGTTCCTGCAATAAATCACACTCTCAAATATGCTGGAATAAACAATGCAAGGGAGGTACCGGATATGTCTCTTTTGAATACCTTCTCACCTCGACAATCTAAATTGGATTAAAGGTGCAAAATGTGTCAAGATGTAATAGAAAAGCCAAGGAAATTCCTCCAAACCTAAGAACGTTTTGGAAATGATTTTTGACGTGACAACATCTTATAAATCGATGAGCGCTGACTGGAATACTACTAGGTGCATTTACGAAAAAGTGTTGCCACGGTGCGTGATGTTCATGCGTTATGCGCATCCATTGTGCGCATCCGTTATGCGCATCCGTTACCCGCATCTGTTATCTGCACCCGTAACGCGGGTTTAAAGCAACTTTTGGGGCAGATGTAAAAGGCCTATCTCAATTTAAATTATACCCATGTCTTCGCCTATTCTTCCTCTTTCAGGCTATGCTATATTTGTTGTGATAGGGCAAGGGGTTCGGCTTTGCGGGTGGAAACGTGCACCAAAATTTGGCACGAATTTACCGATTTTAATTGAAAATAGGCCTTTTTTGACCGCGTCTTTGGGGTTTTAATATCAACTTGAAAAATTCAAACTACTTTAGTTCCTTTCCACCTTTCTTACTTATTCCAGAAATACATTCAGTTTTACTATCCGTCTCTTCGTTCAGGCTCAGGTGAGTTGGTAAGCCATCACTCTTTCGGCGGAAAACAGGTTCAAAATGTACTTTTGAATTTACATGCATAGGGTAAAAATATTCCACAGCCTACAATTTTCAACCGAAATTAACTTTTAATGTCTCATTAGAAACAGTATGAATAAAGGTTTCAAACGAATATAAATACATATTTTTAAATTCACCCTTTCACCCCTTAAACACGAGTGGAACACATAATTTGTAAAAAAAAAAAAAAAATGACGCAATTCCAGCAATCCCATTTGAATTGCATGGGCGGGTTTAAAGCAATTTTTTGGGCTGATGGGGCCGTGGAAGGCCTATCTTAATTTAAATTATACCCGTCTCTTCGTCTATTCTTCCTCTTTGAGGCCATGCTATATTTGTGGTGATCAAGCCTTTCGTGGTTTACATACATTTTATTCAAAGGTTGCATATGACACCAAAAACCCAGTAATGGTCTGCATGACGACAATAATAATTATTGGTATCTGAGAGTCGCCAGCTCTCCTATAACATTTTTTTGGCCTATCCTATCCGGGATACGTGCTTGGATATGGAGACAGTTTCACTCTAACGGGAAACGCAATTTCTTCCTTAAAAAGAAATAGCCCCAGAGTGGGGGTGGCTACCCCAATAAGGGGAATGCAGAGAGACCGGCGAGCTCGGGTCCGTCATGAATATTGATGGCACGTTACTACGACATATATTATTCAAATGTCCGATGCCAGATTAATGTGGTATCGTAAAGACGTCAGGGCAGCCAACAGACGTTAAAGCGCACGTCAAGGTGTCAGCCCTGTATAAAGAATGCCCGCTAATTTTCGTTCAAAGAACGGAAGTGAGCGAAAAGTGAAAAAACCTCGGCAATAGCAAAGGGTTAGCTTTCATTGAGAAGTTTTGTAGTCACTCACTTCACTGTGGCTAACAATTTTGCTGGATTGATTTTGTTCAACAATGCAGTAGTTTCATATAGTGTTTTATTAATATTTGTTTTGGGAACTATTAAGACGAAGCTGAACTTTTTGTTAATTTAATTTCTCCATGACTTTCCTAACTCGGCAATTTCTGGACACCATCAGATTCACTGCCCCCAAAACTTAAAAATCTCTTGTCCTATTCATGAAATACGAAATAGTCGTGTACTTTACTTGGATATACGAAATCTGTACATAGAAACATACCTATAGGCTATAACATTAAGAAGATGAACACATTGAACAACCCTGGGTCATCCCAAAATAGGTTGGTTTATATTTTTTATTTAAGTTAATGCTTAAAGTTGTAAAGTGTTACTCCTTTAAATTGCTATAGGACAATTTCATGTACATTATTTTTGCTTTCCTGTTTATTGGCTAGCATAAGGAAAGCTCTATGATTGATGGTCGAAATGATCGATTTCGAGATTCCAACGGATTTACACGTTTTGAGGACCCCTGAACCAGTTTTAACGAACTGTCTGTCGATTTGGGGCCAAATTATTCGATAGAATTTGATGAAACTTGAAATATAAGTCCAGGGGAAATTTATCCATTTTTGGATAACTACAAGTACCGTACTTAATTTATTATTATTTTAATGTTTTGACGGCCGTGAAAAAAAAACTTGCCATTTTAACTAAAAACCTTCATTAGGAACCGTCACGTAAATAAGTTAGAAATGTTGCTGTCATTATAAAAAACTATAGGCTTTATGTACCGTTAGCTAACACTGAACTGGTCTACATCCGGCAATAAACCTTAAAAAAGGTAATTAAAATGATTATCTGTCATCGAAATTTTCTGCGTATGATGGTTTCGTGCAGAAAATTAGTTAGAGCCTATTGCAGCAATGGTACGGTAGCCGTTGGCACCATTAATATTGCATGTACATAGGCCGACACGTATGACACAAAAATGTCATGTCTGCACTGGGAAATGTAATGCAGTGTTATCCTGCGTACATATACAATGCTATTGTACATTTATACTGTAAAGGCTTAGTATAATTGTGTGTAATTGATATTAAAAACTGCACACAAGGGTCGCCTTACCATTAAGATAATTTTCAATAGGTGCCCATTCCATTGACCGGCTAGGGCTATTTACAAAAACAGAATGCAAATGACATTGACGGAAATGTTTGTTTTCCTCTATGCCATAGTTAAAATTGATCAATGATCATAGAGTAAAATCACAAACAAACAAACTAAAATTAAAAAATTGCGTCATGGGATATGTTAATACGGCGCCCATTCCACTGACCGGCTAGGGCTATTTACAAAAACAGTGACGTGGTAGCAGACATTCAAGACTTAGGCGGGGTTTCCACCGGCCTCGCATTGCAGAATTGACGGAAATGTTTATTTTCCTCTATGCCGCGTAGTTAAAATTGATCAATGATCATACAGTAAAATCACAAACAAACAAACTAAAATTAAAAATTGGCGTCATGGGATATGTTAAGAACAAACATTTTAATTGATTTCTATAAAAAGAAAAATTCTAACTTCCGTCAATGTCATTTGCATTCTGCAATGCGCGATCGGTGGAAACGCAACCTAAGTCTTGAATGTCTGCTACCACGTCACTGTTTTTGGAAATAGCCCTAGCCGGTCAATGGAATGGGCGCCATATCGAAATAATCGAACAGTATTTGCAAGATTCGTCACAGATGTCGCTGATGTTATGAGTTCAGAAATGAAATTATTATTATCATTTGAAGGACTTTTTATAAACGCAGACTTACTTAAATTGGCCGGTTGAACCTTGCATGATGCCAAGACTCCACGTATTATCAGTATTATATTATTAGATTATTAGTCATTTACATAAGTATTGTGTCTTTTCTATGTATGACGTTAGTATAGGGAAAGCCTTGTGTTGGTCGCAATTTTCGATTGCAAGATTTCAATGGTATTACACGTTTTGAGGTCCCAAGAACCCAATAAAGGGATTTTTACGAAATATGTCTGTCAGACTATCGGTCTGTTTGTCTGTTCGTCTACTTGTAATAATATATATATTTTATTAATTAATTAAAATAAGGACTAAATTCGTCCATGAGTACGTACAATATTACCTATCTATCTACACTGATTGGTAAATTGAAAAAGCATGTACGGGTTCACTCGCACTGGTTCTTTCTGCATGAATTTTTGGATAACTGGTCCATGTCCATGTCCTCGGTGTCAACCAACACCGGCTACAAGCGTAGTTTGACTTAACCAAGTTTGGTTGAAATCTTTGAAATGCTAACTCTCTGCCTATTGGGAGATTCAATGTTGACGCATGCGTACTCTCAAACGATACGGCCCTCTTAATGACAAATATGAACCTCTACATCAAAATTCTGAGTTGTCATTGGGCGATGGCAGGTCTATGGGAGCGCCGTCACCCCCGAATTTTCTTTTGAATCAGTCCCTGTTGTAGTTGTAGACCACGATGGAGGCGATAAGCGGGATGTCTCAATATTTGTGACGATGGCAGCCCTGATAACTGCGTCGGCTGCTGCAGCTGGCTGCACGTCATCTGCTCCTTTGTCTTTCGGATCAGGGGAGCAACATTTGCTGAACGCTCGTAATATTCCATTGTTATTGTCTATTCTGAACTCTCTGCTGGTCTTTGCAGTCTGTGTTTTGAAAGTGCTGTCATGCTAATGCTGTACAATGTTCTTAATTGCCGAATGAGTTACATATCACTTTAGTCCCCTCTGCAATAATATGGGCTTGCATTTTGAATATTTAGATAAATTTCTACATACGTTAAGGTCCAAAGGACACCTCCAATAACCGTTTTCATAACAAACTCAAATTTTAGGGCCTGCAGAGCCCGACCTGCCACCCGCGGCAGGCCCGTACCAGGATTTTTTTTTTTTGGGGGGGGCATGAACAATTTTTTGTATAAATGGTACATCCGTAGTAATTTTAGTAGTTTTGGCTAAAACTCTTACATTATTTATTATTTTTTACCAAATTTAGGGGGGGGGGGGTATGGCCCCCTTGGGCACGGGCCTGACCCGCGGCAGACGGAAGGGGTTCAGAGACGGCGGCAGAGTAGGTACTTGTATAGTACATACAATACATATTTTGTGATAATGTTGTATATACGGTATTTCATTTCCTACAATAGCCGGGCGAACTTCGAAGTACCGTACATACTGTATGTTTATAATGTGTATGTGCTGCCTTTCATTGAAAGCAACCATGCCAAAAACAAAATATGAGCTTGGAACAGCAAGACAATGTGGTTGTCAAAGTTCTTTGAATATGGAGCCCTTGAGACTAGGACTTACTGCAGGCCTATTTCGGAAACCATTGAAAATAGAATTGCTCCATCTGTCAGAAGACAGACCGATAAACATCAACCGCTTTATTAATTTTTTTTAGTCTTGTCATTTTGGTTTTGTTCGTCATGGACTGTAATATAGTCCAATACCTTTAAGAAACTTGTGATATCACACACCCCAGTACCTACTCACTTTTATTTACTTTTAGCCAACCATAAAAAAATCAAATATGCAAATTAAAATCAATCATAATCAGCTCACTACCTACCAGTCACGATAGGTGTCTTGAAAAAAAGTAAGCTTAGAGTAAAAAACCATTTATTTACAGCATATTACTAGGCTATTCTCTTTCCCATTTACTAGTCCTTAGTATTTTGCTTGTAATCAGCTGTCAAACAAACAGTCAGTAAAGCTATTAAAATGTAGGCTAATCAAAATTGCGGAAAATCATTACCGGATAGTTTTCAAGGCAAAATTTTGAACCATTTTCTTTTGAAATTTCTTGCATTGCGGGGGGGTTTAATTTTTCTTGCCTTACAAGGCTATTTTTAGGTTCCTGCTTTACCTTGCTTCTTATAAGAAACACTGGACCATTGCTCTTATTACGATTACTACAACTACGATTTCCCTCGAGCCTTTGCGAAAGGCACTGCTTCACCATATGCGACACGGCCAAGGGCGGATCCAGCCGAAAATTTAGGGGGGGTCACAAGTTTTTTGTAAGTTTAAAAGGTAATTTTTTTGTTGAAAAGTTCAGTTTTTTTTTTACTAGGTATCTTATGAATTTACTATGAATTTGCTCATTTAGGGGAGGTCATGACCCCCCTAACCCCCCCCCCTGGATCCGCCATTGGACACGGCTTCTCATAGCCAATCAGCTAAGCTAAGGAAGGCTGAAGTAAGTAAGTGAGTAGAATGCTTTTTTGTAAGCATTGTTTAATATTATAATGAAAAATTATGTGAATCTATTTTTCACCATCACTATTATTTTCAAAGTTTTTATTGTGGTGTAGAAATATGGAATAGACTGAATATTGCGTCTATAGAGCGGGAGTGGGTGGACAAAGTCATGAAGTCATGAGTCCGTGATCATTGCATATCGCAAATATTGTAACTAAGTATAACCTCAATCATGCTGTTATGGTTCATCAGCCTTCCAGTCACACAGCTATATTCTATGCGTTATGCTCTCTTTGCAATATTACAGTACTTTCTGTGCATTATTCTAATTCTAGATTGCTCTCGCCCGCCCACAACATCTTCCGATTTTTCTTCCTACCAAGGAATCTGGGTTTATTATTAGTTTGTTTGAGTGGAAGAAATTATCTTCAAGACCGCTTTCGGCCCTCTTCGAACTTGAGGCTCTGTGATGTACGTACAGGAAATAATGAAAAGAGAAACAGCCCGTCAAAGGGAAGGTTATTTTTCGGGAAGATGGTCGAGAGCACCCATGCAATATGCATATTGACCATAGCAGATGCTGATACCCGTACTGCGGAAATGCAATTTTTAGTAGCTACTCAGACACTTTAAGGGACACAAAACGAGCATGGACTTTTATAATGACAGTAACTGCTACCTAATTATGTGCTATATCGCATACACTATAACCTATACCTACACTATAATGAACAATAGTGTGGCTCTGATTCCCCCTGTAAAACTGCCCAGCATTTTCACAAATGGATTTGGTTCACATCACCTTCAATAAGTCCTCCGTCATTGCCAGATAGCATCTGATACAGGAGGAGGAGGAGCAATCCGCACCTGGTGCTATAGGCAGATGAGGATCCTTACTGCCCCCTAGATAATGGCGAGATACCTATCAGGTATGGCCTGACCCACACCAATACCGCACACATGTCTGATCTGCATCAGATAGCCAGTAAGACTATTGTCCACCAACGCCTAATCTTCGTAATCTTAGAAGTCTTCCGAGGGCTGATCAAGTTCTTAATTCTTAAACTACCATTTGCAGATTTGCTGCGGCTGCTGGGTTTATATGGTGCTCGTCCTTTGTTTGTTTAGTGATGAAGCGTAAAGAACCCGTTTCAGAATTATTTTCTTGCAAACGTGGTTCAGGGTTAAATCTATTACAAAGTTTCAATGATTAGAAACCAAAAATAGAAAAAAATTCAAAAGGCACAATTTCTTCAAGTTCTAAGCATTGAAATGGATAGCAATGCTAATTAAAAATTAAAAATTAAAAATTAAAATTTAGCAACTTAGGTGATAGGTCTACTGCGAAGTCATCAGGGCCGTAAAGAGGCCGAGATATTTAGGTCAATGGCCGGGGGTCCATGAGTGAGGTTAAGTCTGCCGCATGGTTGAAATAATGTTTTTTTTAAGTTTGACGCATTTTGGCGGGTCTTTGACAGCAGAAATTTTATCTTTTCGTGTGACGCATGAGCTGAGTAATATAAAATAGTTGGGGTACAAGTACGAGTACATACTGTATACCACGTGGTCTGGAGCTGATAATTCTTGTTTGATTAGCAGGGTAATATACGTAGGCAAACTACTTAGTGGATTTAATTTGGCATTTAGGTTTACAAAAATCATATTTCCGGACAATTTTTTATTTATTTGGGCTAACTCAATTTGGGGGATGCTGCTGAGCCTCCGAGATACAATCTTAGAAGTCTACGCAGTGCCACTGAAGATGTCAACCGGCGTTGTTGACGAAATGTTTGGAAGTACGCTTTCAGATCGACCATGGCCTGTCAGCCCAGATTCTGCTGCTTCATTAAAAAGCTAAGTTACAACACAAGGAATAATCTTCTTCTTCCTCTTCCCCCTTAGTCCCGCGTGCGCAGCGTGGGGGGTCGCGACGAACCCACTTCCTGAACTCGGAATAATAACAAGGAATAATCAACATGCATAATTTCAAAATCTTTTGACAAAATCTCAAAAATTATAACCATGAAACCCAGGGGAAAATGAGCACAAAGTTTAAAAGTGCTAACCTGAGAAACATCTTGTGACGAAAATGAAAATTACATGTAAGGAGAAAAAGGCCACGATATTATATAAAGGGAGAATGGACGCGGGGAGAAGGCGGGGGAGGAGAGGGGAGAGGGGCTGAGATACTTAATTCAATCTAACTTATCTCAACGAGTTTGAAAATTTTACCTCAACTTTTACAAACTAAGTTTTTCTCTACAACTTGGAACCTTCATCCGGAAAGCTCTTGGAGAAATATGAAAATTAACAAGTCTACCCCTCGACGCCTTAGCTAGATGAATAGGTTTGGGGGAAAATTATTACTTCAGTATTATTTAATAGGGTATTCCGAAATTCGTCCAATATTGCTGCAAAATGAGTTGGACTTCGAACCCCTTTCGATGTACTCGTACATAAAATACTGTATTTGGGGTTGGATGTGTAGCAGGCCCGTACCCATGCCCCCCTCCCCCCAATTTAATCGGATGGTCATTGTATTTACAGCCTGACAGGTGCTGAATTACTACGGATGGATCATTTATAAAAAAACATTTGTTCATGCCCCCCCCCCCCCAAAAAAAATATCCTGGGTAAGGGCCTGATTTGTAGCTAAGAATTGTATGCAGGTTCTTAAATTTGAGTGCCAGTGTGGTCGTAATCACTCACTATCAGCTACTTGCCTACTAGATGCTGTTGGGGGTTGGGCCACGAATTGGCTATACATGTTGTTTTTTACTAATTATTTTAAGGGCGACTATGTACTACACAATATTATGTAGATATATGTATGCTTATCACTTATGCAAGTCTTGGAATATACAAAGCATTTCTTGTATATCCAATTCCTGGTCCAACAGTAGCGTACATATAGTTGTTTGGACCCTATCATTTGCTGCGAATCCTGAATCTGAGAAAGGGGCATTTCAAAATGAATTTAATCACTAAAATGTTTTTATATTTGACCAAAGTAAAATTAAAATTTCATCCAAAAATGTCCATAGATCGGGTAAGTATGGCTCCTTATTTAATTATATCATATTGTATTCATCCTTTAGGGGGTGAGTGTCCCCTCCTCCCTAGACGCGAAACAATTATGTAATTCGTAAAGCATTTTCAAAACATTTCGTTTTAGGTTTCGGTCTATTCTATATAGTTACTGAATGTGAAAAATGTGTAACACATAAACGCAAATGTTTAAAAACCAAGTGAGAGTTAGTGATCTAGTCTTTCTTTCACTCAAGAAAAAAAAAACTAATACCTTATAGGCTGGCTACACAATTTTTTAAAAATGGTGGGAGGGACCGAAGAAATATAATAATTAATATTGTTCAGTGGTAGTCGTAATGTAACTAGGCTGCATGAATATGAGAAAACTCTTGTGATCGAAGAAAATGGCGGTCTTGGTTAAATGGTAGACCACGCCTCCAGCACAGGTCTTCCGCTGATCGTCCCCATAAAAAACTTATAATGTTGCCTTCAAATGATAACATCTTACTTCTTAATATAGTGCACCGATATCAGCCTCACATCTATGCACAAGAAGTCGAATCCCTAATTGGGAGGAACATCGCTGGATGGGTTCCAGTCATCTGATTTTGGTGGTCTATTTGCGGATAAGTTAACTGTAAACAACCAATATTGTCAGATATTGATATTGTCAGTCAGATTAAATATTTGTAGCATTTAGGGTCCTTTAAGGAGCAGATTTCAAAATATTCTGTAAACAGGGAATGGTCGGGTATTTTTGGTTAAATTAATTAATTTCTCGTTCCACAGCCGCAAAAATATGAAAATTTCATAAACATTGCATTCCTTTTCATTCTATTTCCTTCATTATTTACTACTATTCTATAAAATCCGTTTTATGCATTTTTTCGGAGTTTTCTGGAGTAATAACATTTCAGGTGAGGAATATAAATTTTCTACGAGAATAATGTACGCACAATTTCTGATGTAAGTGCAAAAGCGCTAGTAATGAGTATATAATATACTGTATATATAATACGAATGTGTATCGGGGAAACCATCATGTTTATAATTAATATATAGCCATGCTGTGAGTTGTCATAATCTACCAAGTTATATACATTCAAGCTTTTAGTTAGTTTCAACTTGCCAGCCTAGTCTGGCCCAGTCTGGCTCTGAATGGAAATGAAGAATATTTTTATACCTGAGTACCTGGAATCTGGTAACGATGTGTCCTTTCGTTTATCTTTGATTTTTCCGTTAATGAATTGCCATCCGCGTTAATAGCCTACATAAATTCCGGTGCCTTATTTTTATTATGATCTTTTGTTAAGGCCGTTCCTTATAACCAGTAACAAAAGTAAACGCATATTATACAGATTGACAGAATAAAGTTAATACGCTTTTCCATGGTACTTGTTTTTACTTTAAGTACTTTTGAGTACTTAAGGAGGGTCGGTAGCACTGCATTGTGGTTTCCAGACTACACTGTTGAGATCATCATCTCTGTTTAGGGCGAAAGTCCTCAAGTTGTATTCGATTTTGCTGTGGAGTGTCATGTTCAGTCGTCCCAGGGGGTGATGTCCGGGGAGTGCCACGTTTTGAATACGCTTTAATAAAGGACGTTTCCGCTCTCCTCTGGACGTGCCCTCTGGTACTAGCCTATTTTTATGTAAAGGTTCAATTTAACGTTCATTATTGGTGTTTTTGCTTACATATGATATAACGCCATCTCCATTCTTCTGCGGTTTTACCTGTTTAGTTCTATTTGGTAATAAGGTGAATCTGCTACCAGGGCTGGACAAAGATTGGTGGCCACGGACCTAAACCTGTCTCCTACTTTTGGCCGATCCTCTCGAATATCAAGGAACCGGGCAATGGATCATTCCTATCCAGTTCCTGAAGTAGTTCGATACATGAGAATGCCTGTCTATGCCCACGGTCCTGTAGCAGTGCTACCAATTCTCCCCTCTCTTTGCTGTAGTAAGGACACTACAATAATGTGATTTGGTCTGCCTTCTATCACTCTACCAGTGTACTACATGGTGTTGCAATACTTACCAATGCCTAGCCTACTATACATACAGTACCTATGTTGTGAAACTTTGGAAATAAACCAGAATAGGCTAATGCATGTCAGCATATGGATATATCTCCAAAACTATGAAAAGAGGTCACCGTATATAGGTATGAGCCTGCAGCAGCACATGAGTCTGCACAGCGGCATGTCAATACAGATACCATCATTTACATCTGCCATCGCTACACGCAGAGCTTTTATTCCGAATATTAAAATATGAATACGTGTAAACATACACATACTGATTGCAAAAACTTCACACCTCAAGCTCTCAACAGAAACAAAAACATCATTCCCCACCCTACCCGCTCTGCAGTCCCTCCAGCACACAAATCGTCCAATAATAATTCAAAGAGGAAATATCACAAGTACATTCATATAGAGAGGAAATATGGTCCTAAAAACTGAAAGGAAACTGTCTTGCTTAAAAAAGCTCTTCTCAAAAAGATAACGGACAAAGATTCATATCGACGCTGAAATAGAAATGGACCTCATCTCGCCGTTTATATTCAGTGGAGATGAGGGAGCTGATATTGGATGAAAAGTTTGGCGGCTATAAGGAGGATGGGACAAAAGCGCACAAGGAGTATAGAGAAAGAGTGTAGGTCTTGTGTATGTTCATTACATGTGAAAGCTCCATGTTTGCTAACACGTCGTTAAATATGGATGACAAACACATCTTGCACATACAGACTGATGGACGTGATAACGCCCTTCTTCTATATATACAAGTTGTAGGCGCGACTCCTGAGAGATAGCGTGCGTGATGGATTGTCACCTTTTACTTCAAGATTGATCAATCTACTGGCTGGTAGTTATGTATCATTTCTGAGATTTAATTTGTGCGTGTATTATGTGATGAATGTGATTCGGATAAACACAAAACATCAGCACCGGTGGCTTGAGGAGCTAAGCGGTTCTTGACAGAGCTTATCTTGATTGCTACGCAGTATTAGCATAGACTAAAGATGATGATAGCATAGGTCACTAACTAGATATGGATATAATAACAAGAATTAAGATTCAAGTTGTCTTCATGGCCGGATTAACCTTCTCTAGGAAATGAAATTGGTGGGCCCCCTCCCCCCTCTATAGGGTCTATGTCTATAGTCTTACTAGGATGTCTTAGTCTTACTAAGATGACTAGCCTAAATGTATAGTAGTATGAAAAGCTTCGAAGAATTAGATAATAAATTGAAATTTTTTTAAACATTTGTCAGGCAAGGGCGGATTCAGTGGACTATAACATTAAAAAACATTATTATTTTTAATTCCCACTGTAAACCCATATTATCTAGTGTAAGTTCATTTAATTTCCCTTGCCCTCAGGGCTCAGGCCGCTCTGGGCCCTTAGGCAGTTACCTAGTGTGCCTAGTTGGTGATCCAGCACTGAATGTCAGATTTATTTGTGAATTTTATTTTAACCAAGTTACGAGGGTCCATTTACAAATGAACAGCCAGCATATACTGTACATAGGGTATAACTATTTGAATTCGAAGAAGTACTCGAAGAATCAACGTAATTTACTATAACTTGCATCACTAGCGTAGGCCTACCCAAAATCACTCAGCAGAATTAATAGAAGAAAATTGATATAAAATCGATTAACTAAATAATAAAAAATAACTGTATAACCATAAAACAACCCGTAAGCTGCCAACACAAACAGAAGAAACCGCCCCCCCCCCCCCCTAACGAAAACCGTTTAAATTGCAAATTTTATAATATTCATTTTTAAGGTGTATATAGCGAGTGAAAAAGAAAACAAAATATCTTAAGAAAACCCATAAAAGATGTCGCAGTGAGAGGGAAAAAAATTTAACCAGAACGTGCTTCGATTGAATTGTGTTTTGCTTCGATAGAGCACGGCTTCCCCGACCTTTATGCATTAACAATTACAGCCCTTATGGAATTGTTCGTCTCGAGAGGTTATAGCGAGACTCCTTATTGTTTCGTGGTGTTTAAAGCTGCTAGTGAATGAGCTCCTTCGCTTGCTCCCAAAACGTACTCAAGAGACTATAAAATGCTGCGTTTGACTCCATTATTCTTTCAAATTCTCAAGGAGGCTCCTTTAGCTTTTAGCCTACAATTTTAATACGTAGGTCAACACTTTTACAGAATTCCATCTTCTTATTTTACGCTGCGATGGTTAAAGATGATGAGAACGAGGTTTTAATCAGCCAGTAAAATATATTGGCTTGTAATTTTTTAAGGGCTTTTTAATGACCCAGGCCTAGACTTCGATGGCCAGGTGGTAGCATGCTTGCACTTGTGCGAGTCTCCACACGCCATGCGATCGGTGACGTGTCGTTACTCGACACAAGTACCTCTTGGGTAACTTAGTGAGGCGACTGAAGAGGTCAATCGGATACATTCATTGAATTGTTTGTATGCGATTAACCTTTAAAAAAAAACTTATAGTGGCTCACAGATCCCTTGTCCAATGCCAACGGCCCCATGGATTTCGGACATTATTTGTATTGTTTCCGTATGAATTTTCGGCCATTGGCAAACTGGTATGCGTTCTCGATGCCAACCTACACCGGCTACAACTACGATAATGGACAAGCTGAGACAAGCTTAATATTGACGCATGAAACAGCCGAAGGCATGACTTAACCAAGTTCAGATACGAGTCCAGTAACTTGTCTGCCTGTTTTTTAATCCCTTATACGGGTATGAAAACCATGAGGGTTTTTTTGTGAAGGGGTGATAATTTAAAAATAACTTATACAGTACCGGTAGTCGTATGCAAGGCAAAGCAAGCATTTTTTTTCGGGGAGAGGGGTCCATCTGACGTCACCGGAGGGGAGGCAGCCTCAACATATTTTATTTAAAACTCCATTCTATCTAGTAGTAGTGTACACTTCAAATATTTCCGGGGGGGGGGGGGGTCCCCTCTGGCTACGGCTAGGAGACTTTCCAACCATCAAAATAGGAAAACGCCAGCCATATGTAAACTATGTCAGAATCTAAATATATATTGATCAATGAACAATAAATACAGTACAGTATCGTCTAATCTAATCTTATGATTCTTATGTTATTTAATCTGTACACTCGTCTTACTTATCACCATAGATTGTTCATTACATATGATATTACTTATACGGGTACGGCTAATGCTTTCATAAGTCACCATAAAAGTTCTGCGGTTAGTGGTTACTGCACAGAACTAGGATTTTGACTTTTGCATTTCAGTTTTAATTTTTAAGTTAATTAAAAAAAATAATATTGCCATAAAATCTTCAAGCTGCCCTATTAACATGTGAGATACTCAAGGGCGGATTTTGCCTCCAATTTAGGGGGGGGGGGTCAGCGGGCAGGTTCAGTAGATTATAACATTAAAAAACATAATTATTTTTAATTCCCACTGTAAACCCATTGTTATCTAGTGTAAGTTAATTTTTTTTGAGGGGGGGGGGGTCCGGACCCTCTGACCCCCCCCCCCTAAAATCCGCCATTTGAGATACTGCACTTCGACTTTGATCTTATATAGCCATGAGCATGATAGATAACTATTATACGGCATCACTGTGTATAGTGTCGACCCAAAGACCCCCCCCCCCCCTCCTTGAAGATGTATGTTTGTCCGTAAAATGTCTATGTTGAAATAAATTAGTTAAAATTGCTTCCCGTTTTAACAGCATATTTAATTTCGGTTGCAAACCTCTCTTTATATTATTCATATTTTTATAGTTTTCCACCCTCCCCAGTTTAAAAATGATACAGACTTTTTTTTAATTTACATTCTTCGCTCCTTAGAAAAATCCTAGTTCCACCCCTTCTATCTACCACCATCTCTGAAGTCTATTTCTCACTTAATCAAGTCTTTAAATCTGAAATCAATATAATTTCATTAAGCACTATCTATGGACAGCTAAGTATCAGTGTTTATTAGCCCCCAAGAACTAAACTCAGGGCTACCTTGGCCTGCAAGTAATCAGAAAAGAAGCATGATACTAATTACTGATAGGTCTATTATGTATACAAATCTCCAATAGGTTTCCAAATTTTGGTAGACTGCAGCAACAGCCAGTTCTTCGAGGTTCAGTTGCTACGCGCAGGCGCGGATCTAGAATGAGACCAAGGAGGGGGCTAAGATTAAATTTCGATTTTTTTTTAAACATAGGGCTGAAATATTGGGGTTTTACGTATTTTCAGAGCAATACGGGTTCTATAATCTATATTCTAGGTAATTAATGCAATCGAGCACAAGGGGGGCCCGGGGGTCTCCCCTGGGAGAAAATTTGTGAAAAATAGGACTGAAATAGGGGGGGTTTACGCATTTTGAGGACCCTAATGGGGGGGGGGCTATAGCACTCAGCTGACTCAGCAGGCAATAGTTCACTACCGTACCTAACTTAACGCCAAATAAATCCATATAGCAATCAATAATTTGAGCATGAAGATTAGAAGATTGATGATTAGAGAACATGCAAGATAAACAAGTAAGCTTACAAAAATAAGGGTACATTTTAACCTTATAATAAAAAGAAAACGAATAATAGATGCAACCATTGCGTTTGATAGAGGCCCCTCCTAAGTGGGCCGACCATAAAGCAAATGACAATCAAAAGGGAGGTTCCCAGGGCAACCCGACCACCATCGGAAACGCCCGAAAACCCGCGAACCGTCACTTTTATGTTAAGAAAACAGTTTTTTGTTGCTGAGGCCAACACAACAAACAACTTTCTCAGGCTCCAAAGCTCTTCAGGATGTTTATCTCATGTTTCGCTTATGAAACTCCAGTGCTGCCGACATGCAACTTGATCAATCTCTCATCCGCGACTAAAGAGTTGTGCCAGTCGCTCGGGTTTGCTTGTCCGTGTATAAGGGAGATACGTTATCACTCTCGAAAATTTCGATAGTTTCTTAGAGATTGTCTTTTAAGTTGCGTTATCAGATTTCGTGATCAGGTTCGGGTATCGGGGGCTTTCTTGCGGTTTTCGGTTCGTGAACTGTGAAGTGTCCTGTACGTTTAAAGTGTTGTTTACCTAATGCGACGCATATAGATTTATCTGGATTGGATTAGTCTTTGGTAATTAATTTATTTAATAAGTAGCCTATTAAGGTCTGAGAGTTATGTCTTAGCTGACGGCATGAAATGGCAGCATTGGTCTATCTATGGGACAGTTTTATCAAAAGAATTACTAGTTGAATCTAATTAACTTACACTCCTATCAGTCTTGCCTGCTTCTACGCAGGTATCGTATATACTAGCCTACAGACTAATGGACTATAGACAGTAAATCTATTCGAATTCAGCAAGACCTCTGTACTTCACAGCGATTTATTTGAATGATGTACTGTATGTTTGACCTGTAGGAGTTGGGCATATAAGAAGATGATAAGATAAACGTGGTCTTTTTCCATCATCGAGTATTGCAGAGCTAACATAAGAAGTTTTTCCTAACAATCAGCTGACAAATGACAGCTATAGGTATACTATACTAGGTATAACCTATACTTGTATAAGAAAAACTAGACCGGCTACCCAGACAATTAAATTAAAAACAGTTGAAGTTTTCCGACGTGTTATTGCCAGAGCTTGGAAAAAATGAAAAAAGTGGCAGCTGAGAATTTTTTTTTGGACTTTCAGCCTCTTTTCTTAGTGGTGCCTAGTGGTTAACCAAACAGTAGACCTAACCAGTGTTCTTTCATTAATAAATCCCTGGGCCAACAATAAAATTATAATACCTACGTACTTCATAAAAATGACTCATTATAACTATTATATCGATATATTATTGACTTCGATAGCGAAGTGGTAGCGTGCTTGTATACTTGTGCGAATCTCTACACACCATGCGATCGGAGACTTGTCGTAACTCAACATGGGTACTAACCTACAGAGGCGACTGAAGAGGTCAATCGGATACATTCATTAAATTGTTTGCATGAGATTAACCCTTTTATGATATTAAAAAATATATATATATTAATAAAGAACCCGAAGTAATGAGTAATAAGTAAATCTGGACTGATTGACCTTGGTTGTATCGCCTAGAAATAATTTGTTAGTTCTTAATGCATCCATGCGGAAATAGAAATAAATAAATGCCATTGCACTATTGCTGCTTATAGTTTAAACTTTTAATCAAAATTGATAGAAAAAAGTAAATAACTAACTGGCTTATATTTTACTGAACCTACCGTTTGATAAAAAGAATACAATTACTGTGATAGTGTGATAATAGGTTTTTATGATAAAAAATTATTTAACAGCAGTTAGTAGCCTATTAGGCTAAAAACTATCATTTGAATTTGTACGGTGTTACTTACTATGCCGTTTAGTAGGTATTAACTTATTTTAGGGGTTATGAAATGCATATATTAATTCAAAAAATGAAAAACACTTTTTCGAGTAGCACTTTCATCGGTAAAATTATCTTGTTTACATTTTTCAGTCCCAGGTTAGGATTAAAAATAATTGCCTCTATTGGAGCCTGGAGGTCTGTAAACAACTTATAAATATTGTATGTAAATTATGTATAACCATACAGTATATACAGTTCATGTACAATATAATTTTTTCTTCTTCTTCAAGTTACAGCCGGCTAGCTGGTTGGCAGCAACATGTGGCTTCGATGCCTCCACTCCCCTCGATTTAATTTTAAATAACATTTTGAAACTGCGCGTTCACAATGCTAAAGCCTAAAGCAAAACAACTGATATAGCCTATAGCGGCTGGTGCCCATGATGTCATAATACAAATTTTATAGATAGGTTTGTAGGTATAGCTGTTCAGCCGTGAAAATCATCGCAAGGTTAAAGATGTGCCGTACATCAGATTTTTTGCGACAAACATTATTATGAGTAATTCATTGATTAGATTAGATACAGAGTAATGCCCTTGGATCACATATACAGTATAATGAAACAATACCGACTCTATACGGTATGTGGGGACCACAGGTATATTACGGTAAAATTAGTCCTATATAAATGGCATTACTTATTGCCTTTTACAATGCCTAAGTTATATTGGAATTGTAGTATACCATACACTGAGATCAAAACCAACACCTAAAAGTAAGACTCATTTTTTATAACGTTAGGCTGTGTATAGGCTATACTTTTTTTCTTAATATGCTAATGATGAGGGAATGTTTATATGAAAAAATTGTTAAAAAATTCTTTATATTGAGGGAACATGTAACAATTTAACTATTGTATAAGAATAAATAAAATACAATTTTCCACCCATCAAGTGTCCTGGCCTATAATTCGAAGTTACATGAAATAGGCAAAACAGCGATAAATAAAAGGTATTTGGAAAAGCCCCATTATAAAAGCTTAGTAATGCGAGATATAGAAATAGATCAATTTTGGAGCCATATGATGAAAAGGACACACATTATTAAAAATGCAGCTATAGTAGTGTATTAAGGCAGATAATTTATAGTTCTCAGTTTACGAAAAACGCTTTTCTTTGCCGTTTTCCTCTTAGTTTGGTTACAAAATATACTGTACACAGTGGCGGATTTACCAATAAGTTAGGCAACTACGCGCAGTGTCGATCCGCGCGCGCGTACATTAAATATTTTTTTTTGGTGCGTGTTATGAAAAAAAATTAAAATAATTATGTATAACATTTTATTTAAGGATAAGAAAGTAGGTTATTTTGATTATAAACATTTTTTTTTAAATAAAAAAAGCCAAATCTGCCCCTGACTGTATACATATAAACTATAAACTTATTAAATTGCTTCGTACGATGGTAGCCTACCGCGGGTATTCACGGATGTATTGGACTGTATAAGCTTTTATAAGCTATTCAAGCTTTTGCTCCAGTTTCAACTATGTACAACCTAAGTCATGAAAACAGGCATTTTCATCCAACCGTGCATATAACTCAATTCCAACAAAAAACACAGAATTACCCCCTTATGGTTTACCTATGCTATATAATATACTGACATTGTACTGACATTACAGAAAAAAATAAATTAAAACAATGCAATTAAACACTGTGAGCTGTAAGAGGGATAGGTTCTTACACATTAATTTATGAGGGGCTATCGAAGAAACATGCATAAAAACCAAGCAGCCAGTTTTAAAACAAGTCTTATGGTATGCCGGTCGAGTCATTGGAATTTTGAACTTTTTTGGTGAGCAATGACTAGGAATTAATATTATTATGTCAATTCTCTCAGTGCATTGTTTTTGACGTAGCACAGAGGGCTTTATAGCCGCTAGGTTGGCTTAGTAATAGAACATCAGATAATTTTTATATTTAATTATATGAGAGCACAGGCACATTAAAATTGAATTATATAGCTTGTGTATTTATGCACACTCCTTAGGGGGGAAACGTTTAGAAAAAATGGGCCCCAAATAATGTTAAGGACCAGTCTTGTTTGTAGTTACTGTATACGTATTTTGTCATTAAAATCAAGACGCTATTGCAATAAAAATTCGTAAACCCTTACTATTTTTGGCCTATTTTTAAAAAAAAATTCACCCAGGGAGACCCACGGACCCCCATCCCCCCTTCCGAACCCCCGGCACGGCCCTGCGCATGAACGTCAAATGGGGGGGTTTACACTAAGGTAATGACCTCCCCCTAATTTAAAAGCTGGGGGCGCCCATGGTTGTTAAACTCGTAGATGGACACGTATCATGTATCAAAATGTATAGGAGCGTTTATTCTACAGTCGGTTTGGCCCTTTGTGAAATTCTCTTATTACTCAATAGTGAATAGAATGCACCTTACCAAATGGTACGCAACACGAAAACTGTTAACATAATTATCAGTGGTAAAAACATTTGAAGGTAGGGTTGCACACACGGGTAGTGTTTTCACATTTTGGTTCGAACAATTTCGCAAAAGTTTCAGTTTGAAAGATGAGATATTTTTGACAGATTTTCTCTTATATTATCTCGTTGAGTCTGCTTACATGGTGCCTGCCTCCTTTAAGTTTTCAATGGACCAAGCATCTAAGAAAATCTTGTCACGTATAAAATCAGTTGTAAAGCACCTGCCATCGAAAATATTCAAACGCCATCATAAATCTGATCTTATGTCAGCTAATACTCGCATGACATAAAGTATCCACTACAGTGTTCAAGTCGCTAAAATCAAAATTCAAACACCAAACCCATAGTTGTCCACGACGTTTTTCTATAAAGATTTCCAATAATCCAATATATGATTTACTAACGACATGTCATCAATATAAAGTATACAATGTGGGTAAAGGTTTGTAAACAATGCATTAATTGTTGAAATGATTTGGTTGCTGCCAAAACGCGGCCACAATTCATGATACCATTAACCATTTTTGGCCAAAACATTTTTCACCGAGTTATAGGCTACATGCGAGCATTTAAACTATTCAGGAGAATCCGTCACGGCTCCCATATCAAATGATCTGTCGAATTACTAATGTTTCTCCACTTTTTACACTTGTTTAGTTGTCCTGGTGGCCGCTCGGGGATCGCTGCTCTGCTCGCAGAATTTTCGTTATATGCCATCAGTTGTCCAAGTGCGGGTGATTTGAACAGAGTCAAATAAAATCCAATTTCAAATTAGTGACGATTTTTTTTTAAATATACAGCATTGTACTTTTACTATGTAGAAATATTGGATCTTTTCCTGTGAATGGCATTGTGATGTCTAGTGCCAAGTGGGAACCTTTAGCCAGGTGAGTGTCTGGGCTGTACTGAGTATCAATAGACTAATTAGCAATTTGCCCCCTCCCTCCCATTAAAATTCCCAGGGCAAGTTTGCAGGGTGAGGGGGTCCCCCATCTTAAACACTTTATGGGGACTTCTTGACCTAAGCGCCTTTTAGTTGCGTCTTCATTTGTCACATAGGTGTGGGACCTCCCTCAAGAGATAAATTTGAAATTTTACGAACGCAAATATTTATGTAATTTGAATTTTTTTAAGGCAACGCCTGGTGTGAGCCCAACATCACTCATGCGTCAGGCCTGTCAACCGCCTTGTCCCATCCCGTTGGTGTAAGGGGGGGGGGGTGGGTAATAGTAATAGCGTATTCATAACAAGCCTGCAGCCCAAGCCGTAGCCAGAAATTTTTTTCGGGAGGGGTCCATCTGACGTCACATGAGGTGAGGTAACCTCAATATCTAGTGTACCCTGCAAATATTTCGGGAGGGGTACGGACCCCCTGGACCCCCGGACCTCCTGGACATCAAAAATATAATCATAAGCCTACATTAAAACTTCCAAGGATGGGCATGGTTTATCAGTGTTTATTATTCAATTTCACATTGAGGATCAGACTTTGATTTCTTCCTTGAGATTATCAATGAATGCTGGTCTTATCAGTTTATCAGCAGAGCCTCTCTTTTGTAGATAATAGAATATTGTGGTAGTTCCAGCAAACTTGTAATTGTGAAACTCAAAACATCTCAAAAGGTCATCAATTAAAATTTAAATAACCAATTTAACAATTTGAATGCGCGGTCGTTAACTTCTTAATTTCTATACCGTATCGACACCGATCTTTATCTGTATTGATTGCCCTCTTAAATGCAATCTGTACGGAGCCTGCAATATTATTATTAGATTGACTGGACTTAACATTGGGAAATTGCTACAATCCTATGCCTAGTATATAAAATGAGTATTTGATGTCGTGTTTTTTTAGAGTAATAAGTACAATTTTCAGGTGATAAACTGTAAATTTACTACAAAAGCTATTATTTTTACGGATTTTTAACGGACTATTTTCAAAGTTCAAATCTATACGGCTGAAGAAGGAAAAAATTCAACACTCCGTCGTCATTTGTATACCAAATATTTTGATATCTCTGCAAAAAAAAAATCAAGGAAAATTCTAACAAAACAAATATTTAAGCCTATGATTCTGATGAACCAAAATATAATATAATAATATATATGAAACAAATAGGCATAATAATGTGGAGGGAGCTCTCATATTTTAGGGCTGTGAAAACCAAAATGGGATAAAGTACAGAGATAATAATCGGCCATTCCATAATACATTAATAATTACCAATTTGCATGAACGGTTATAATAAAATGATCTCTACAATGAAAATCCAATATTGGGTCACAGTATATCTGTGCCTGTAATTTATTACTTATTTTATTTCGGCAATCAAGCGCGAAAATATTTGACCCTTTTTTAATTATGCTGAAAATTACTGTTAATAGATATACTGCATGGTACATATTGTACTACAATATAGTAAATTAATAATCATGCATGGCGCCAGTTCGTTTTCAGTTAGCTACCTAGCTACATTTTTACTGGCTTTAATTAACTATAAAATTAAAAAGAAAACCCCTGGCAGGACCACCAATTGAAGTTCCATTTTTTTTTTAAATTTACTATGCAAGTTATAAAGGTTTTGGTATATTAAAGTTGCATAGCACCGTACTACAATTATTAATAATATAGGTATACAATAGTAATAATTACAATACATGGACATTTTTAGTTTTGGTTGCGTCACTTTTCCATTTAAACTGATAGGGGACAAAAACTTATCGAATCATCCATGGAAAATTTTAACCCCAAAATTTAAAAATACCATGATATTATGCGTATGAAAATAATAGTCTTCTACTAACTACTAAATTAAAGAACCGGTGCGAGTTAATCCGTACATGATTTCCTTTTGGGGTAAAACCCCCCAAAATTGAGTTGGCCCTAGATCAATAAGAAATGGCCATGGCCGAGACGGCGAGACATAATTTTTGTAAACCTATGTCCAATTTCATTAAAATCCATCGAGTAGTTTGGCCACAAATTGACGAAATTCGTAAAAATCGAAAATTTCAAAGATTTCCTTACACTAACGTATACGTAGGAAGCAAAAATATAAAAACTGATTGATTTTTATGTGATCCAGATCTAGGGGTAGCTAATATCTACATATATGTTCCATACAGATAGCTTTACGATCGTTGCTCTAGCCCTCCACTTTGACAAGAGTTCTTATAGTGCGGGGGGGGGGGGGGGGGCTCTCCGCAATTCTTTTCAATTATCATATTGATATAAAAATTTCTCTGTCCTGCTTGATATGCCATCCATCTGCGCAAACACGAGTTTCTCATTGCACAGGGTGGATGGCCTATCAAGCAGTCATACATATATTGTATTGTATTGTCGTTGCATTAAAAATTGGTATCAATGAAAATATTCTGTAATGTTTTGGAGGAATACATTTTAACTTTACTTTACTACGTTACCCTCTTAATTTTTTTCCCTTATTACAGTGCAATATAATGGTTCAACCGCAGAGCAGGGGGTATTTCATAATAACTTTGCATGGTCATTCAAATATTTTATTGAATTAATCTTAACTGCACCAATATGTATTGGCTTTTGATAAATTCGGTGTAAAATTGGGCTGAGTAATCTCCTAGAACCTTCAATCACAGGTGGTTATAGAGCAGCCTAGAATCCATTAGAGTGACGTGAAGTCTTTAAACCTATAAAAAGAGATTAGTGGGTTGAGTTGCTTCTCATAATTCGATGGACAGGGCGCATAATCCTACATGACAAGTTAAGGCAAGACCGGGAAGAATCGTAGAAAATGTGGGCTGGCTCTCCTTATACTGTATACCTTACGTTATTTCTGTTAGGATTTTGAACAAGATATATTTTATCTTTAAATTATAAGTTATACACTATTAGTTATTATCTTAATTTTTCTCTTTTGGGGGTATAAATGTTAAATAAATAAATATTGACTTTTTGTTCTATTACTAAGCCAGTGGAGTTAGGGCTATAAAGCCCTCTCTCAAACTCAACTAGCAAGACCCGGGACTGTCTGCTTTACATGCCCTCCAAAGCACGGTCCGAAAATGAGGGACTTGAACTAACAACCTTTCGGGTGAAAGTCGGAGTCTGTAACACTACTCTACATGTTCTGACACCATCGAAAGTATTGGAAAAGACGGCAACGACATCACCGTCGTCTATCGCATTATATGTATTATTCCTTACTTAGACTTTTCAAGCGATAATGCTGGGAGCCGCTGTAAATAAGTGCAGACTGGTGGAAAACAGCGATGAAGGCCAGAAGTTCATATGGGCTGATTGTGTCATCCTAAACTAAGGTAAAGTGAGCAAGCTGCAGGCTATGCACTAAATGTTTGTGATCAAACATGTAGTCTCCTTATCACAGACCGTTTTAGTAAACAATGACAACTTTACATTGATTGGCCATCAAAGTATAGAACATTTCCTAAAATTGCTCACACCTACGAACTAACGGACTCATGTATTTACTAGGTACCCTATTAGTTGAACCATGCGTCATAGCAGAATCTTAACCGTTGTTATCTTACAGATGATGTATACGTTAGAGCTTCCGTATATTATTTGCCAATTGTCATTAGTTGTTAGATGACTGTTGTTGTTGTGCCTCAGTGAACTTGCCGTGATTTTCTGCTCTGAGGTGTGGTTTAACTTATATACCTATATCACTAGTAATTGGAATGAACAAGTAAATAAATGAACATACAATTTATGTATTTCTTGGTTATTTATTTTATCTATTTGCCATCACATTAAGCCACAAGTAGCCTTATTATACCAATATTTGTAAAAGATTCAGTATAAGTCCAGAAGCATAGCACATTATTATGTACTAGTGGCCCCGAGCGAACATTTGCAGAATTTTACAGCGCCTGTGTGCATTTTATTAGCCAACAAACCAAATTACCATGACAACAAAAAGCGCCTGAGCGCACGAAGAGTAAACTTTTAAGAACGATTTAAATAAATTGAAGCATGCAAATAGAGCATGAGTCTATTAGGCGTATTCCTGTTGCTCGAAAAAAGCGTAGATAGTAGATGTGTACTTTGGTGCACGCAGGACGACCATATATTTTCAGTACAAAACCGCCTAGCGGCCTTAACGAAATAATGTACTATGTGGAATTTCCATGCAAAATTTCAATGTACTGTTGGCTTGCTTCAAGTTCCCCTGATGAATATTCCATGAAAGCAGAATCACCAATCAGTCATATGTGGAGAGCATCAGAGAACTACTTTGCTGTATTACTCTTTTGAAAATTAGTTGCACAAAATAACTCATTAGGCAAATTCTGCTTTCATAGAATATTCATAGGTACCTACTTGATCCCAGCCAACAGTACGTGCATTGCAAGCTGTACACCTATGATTCTCCACTAGTACAGTATTTTGAAAGGTTTTCCATAAGTAGCAGCCTTTCTATGAATTATGCGGTTTTTTTGTGCCTAAATAGGACACTGCGTAAAGACCGTGGCGTATTTGTTGTTGCACATAGTGGTATTACCATAGACACACCATTATCGCGATAACAATACAAAGCAGGCTGGAATTATAAGATCTTCAATGAATATTGTACGCTCCGCATACAGGCGGAAACATTAATATGCCCGTGTTGCATGGCTCGCCAGACAAAAGTCGTTGCGATGTAGCGCAGATTTTTCTTTGTTTACACTGTTTTCAGTTAGATGGGTTAATGAGGGACAGTTATTGCCTTCCTAATTATAAGTTAGTATAAGGAAAAATTTTGTGATCGTCGACATTTTCAATTTCGAGATTTCAACGGAACCCAGGAACCTAAAAAGGTGGTTTTTACGAAATGTCTGTCTGTCGGTCTGTCTGCCTGTATTAAAATATTTCACCTCACCCTTACAAGTAACCAGGACTGACGACCTGATCAGCGACTCCTACTTCTAGTCCCAAGTCCCAATCTAAAGGAAGTCTCCATTGTATGGACATTTTTATTTCAATGAAATGGAAAGCAGGGAAGAGCTGAGGAGGCGTGGACTGTACTCGGATATGCAGTACCTATCTGGGGTCATCGGGAGGACACCAAAGAATGTGCCAATATCCCTTGTTTGTACCTATAAAGCATATGCGTAGTGTAAAAGAGTCAATTTATGGTCTTATTCAGATACCATTTACAGTCAATAAACGTCCACCTTTTGGAAGCACTCTAGCTATACATTGTAGCATACAATATTATCATTATGCACTTATGTAGGCCTATGAATATAATATTTATAATGTTAACTATAGGAGAAACACATTTTCGTTCCAGGGGCGTAGGTAGACAAGATTAGTGGGTCACGAGTTAAGGGGAACGGGGGTCCTGAAATTTTTTCTCCAAAACGGCTCCTACCCTGTGATTTATTTTTTTCGCAGACATATATTTTAGTACTTTAGTACTTACTGTTTAAAAAAAAAACAATAGCTCACATCACAACCCCCCTCATAGTTTACGTCAGGGTGTGAAAGAATAAAAAAAGGCTAAATTTGCATGAAAAATATTTTAAGTTCTAAATGTTGAGTTACAGAACCGAATAAGTCGCTTTTCAAAGCAACTGGAACTAATACAGTACCTATTCTAATTGATAAATAGGAAAACATGTACGGGTTCACCCGTACCGGTTCTTTTACTGCGCTGTCATAATTTTGAGCTATTGCTATTGTTATTTGCAAACTTGGCGGGACCGCCGGGACCCAAATTCACTGTTCGTTCGTTGTGCATGAAATTTTCCCAGAGGTGGATATAATTGTTTAACGGACTTAGGCGCGGTTTCCACCGACCGGCTAGGGCTAAATACAAATACGGTGACGTGGTGACAGACATTCAAGAGTTAGGCGGGCTTTCCATCGACCTCGCATTGCAGAATACAAATGACATTGACGGAAATGTTTGTTTTTATTTTTATAGAAATCTATTGAAATGTTTGTTATTAACATATCCCATGACGCAATTTTTTAATTTTAGTTTGTTTGTTTGTGATTTTACTGTATGATCATTGATCAATTTTAACTATGGCATAGAGGAAAACAAACATTTCCGTCAATGTCATTTGCATTCTGCAATGCGAGGTCTGTGGAAACCCCGCCTAAGTCTTGAATGTCTGCTACCACGTCACCGTTTTTGTATTTAGCCCTAGCCGGTCGATGGAAACCCCGCCTTAATACAGTATATAATATACTAATATGTCTTATAAAGCTACATCCAGCATCCGCACTATGCTTGTTTTTATGGATTGTGTCATGGGTGCCAAAAGGTTGAAATGCAGCGGGATCAGATTATTTATACGTACCCAGCAATTGACAGTCTTGGTCAGAGGAATACTGAACGACATTCTGTCGTGTGGACGGCGCGTAATCCCATTTTCCGTTCCTCTATTGCTTTTGTTACAGCGAATGCTTATTGAAGATGATCTCTTTCACTTTTCCTTTTCTCCGAACATTGTGGTCATACTATACGATCCCCCTAATACTCTAGTTGGATCTCTTACAGGCAAATTTCATTCAGTTAGCGACACCATGGGTATGATTAGGTGTCACAATCATCAAACTTGCCATTCAACCTACGACGAATTGTTTATCGGCCTTATTCGAATTAACCCTACGATAGTTTCGATTTGACTGGACGCTATCTTGAAATCGTTGATTTGTCGTGAAAAGTGTTGATTACCATTATCGTAGATAATAATACGGACTTTGAATCAGATTTTATTTCATTCCTCTGTGGCCAATATTAACTGAGATGTGAATGATATACGGTTTTAATCGGCCACCATCTTGGAACTAATCAGTGGATCTAGCTGGTTAACGAGCTCGATCAAGACATTTGTATGATGAATTTTTGTGCCAAGTTTCATCAAAATCGGATCATATTTACGGAAGTTCATAAAATAGATATACACACACCTGTACTAAACAAAAAATAACAAAAACTTAGAGTTTTTCTAAAACTCTAAGTTTTTGTTATTTTTTGTTTATTAAAATGAAATACCACGAAGTCACGAGTAATCTCATTATTTACACACCTGTACATATAATATATAAAATTTTGAACTGAGGGTGGTTTTAGATTCAGGGGGTCATGAAATGAAAAGTTATGAAGAAATTTTCCGGAAGTCGAACATTGGTCGCCGTCTCAATAGGTAGATGAATCTCCGTAAGATAACCGACAACTTAGTCCGTAACTTGCAAAGAAATATATTTTTTTCTTATGCCGGCACGCATTGCAGTGTTGTAGTCATTTAAACGTGGCTCTCAGGAGCAAAGCCGGTTCGTAAGTTTCAGAAGCAGCAGTCAATTTACATTGGTTTTTATCGTCAGGCACTCTTATTAGTGACAGCTATCGCAAAGTCTGACAGTTTTTCAAGTAATTGCGACTGAATTCGGAACATAAGGGTTTTTCTGCTGTGCCATTGAACGACCAACCTGAAGCAAAAGTCACTCGTTCATTGGCTAAGATTGAAGTAGCTATATGCTCTTCATTTACTAATCTTATAGTTTATCAACTGCTAAAAATAATTTGGAACAATTAGCAGTAAATCAGGTCAACGTGGCTTGTTCAATATTTATGCCATAATCGCTTTAATAGCCTGACTGACATTCTCAGGCTCTCTCAGGTATCTGCGTTTCTTAGCCACTCAAATAATACATATAGAAATGAATAATCTACATCCTATTAGTATAATAGGTAGGTACACACAGTATGAACACATAAATATAGTACAACTACAATTATCCGAACCATTTAGGGTTCGGATTCGGATAATCAAATATTTGGACAAATAGATGTTATGACAATCAAATACTAGGATAATTGAAGCTCCTTAGGACATCACATCCGAAGGCATCATAGGTGAAAGAGGAAATACCTTATCCAGACCACAGTAGGGAAAATAAGACACGACTATCCTGAAGTAATACTGAAAAGTGGTCCCAGGATAGTTCGGGGGAGACGGGGGGAAAAGGCATCATAGATAAGGATGGGGTGAGGGGGGTGAAGCTGCCTAAACAATGTATGGTGAGAAAAGAATAAGGGTAAGGTGAAATTGGTGGGAGGGGAAGGTGTGGGACCCCAGCACTTAAATCGGTAAAAACGTTATAATGCTTTATTGCTTTATAATAACGTATTCTGTAATTACGACCCCTGGCATTTCATTAGAAAAATTTTGACTTGACAATATATTGTCTACTTCGAGGGTAGTACAGTCAAAAGTCAAAACATACAGTACAGTATTAAAATAACGTATGTACAGTAACCTGCGGTTGGACCTTGAGAATGGCGCAATTTTATGAGTTCCCAATAGTTCTCTATAGTCTATGGTATGTAGGCAGGGATGTTGACACAAGCTATATGGTGAACAGAATCGGTGTCTGTGTATTCGAACAGACAGCAGTCCCCGTGGCCCAAATTGCCATGAAGAAGATGACGTACAGTCAGGCGCGGATCTACAGGGGGGGGGGGCTATACCCCCCCCCCCCGTTAGGTTCCTCAAAATTCCTCACACTATTTCAGTCTTATTTTTCACAAATTTTCTCCCGGGGGAGACCCCGGGCCCCCCTTGTGCTCGAATGTATTAATTACCTATAATATATAATATAGAACCCTTATTGCTCTGAAAATGCGTAAAACCCCAATATTTCAGCCCTATTTTTCAAATTGTTTTCGTATTTAATCTTAGCCCCCTCCTTGGTCTCATTCTAGATCCGCGCTTGCGTACAGTTGCTTCTGGTTTTAGAGTTAAGAAGGTTGGTGAGCGGGACCAGTCGTCTGTATATTTCTACTTCAAATAGCCTATAACGGAGACTGAGAACCGAGACCGGTTCGGTTCTAACGATTTCTATTATATTCAAATAAATTACCTTTTGTTCTATTTCTACTATTTCTAAGCCAACACACAGATAGCGGAGTTAGGGCTAAAGCCCTCTCTTAACTAGAGATGTCCTCCGACGCATGGCCTGAAAATGAAGCATGTGTAGGACACGAACCAACAACCTATGCGCCATGGGGTAAAAATCGGAGTCCGTGCCACAACTCTGCTCAATGGTCATTTTCGGTCCGGTCCTTGGTTTTGTACGATGCGATCAAAATTCGGACCAGACAAAAGTTTTTTCCTCACTATAAATTTGATGTAATTTTTTATTCTTCTTTGCAGGGATGTGGGACTGCGGCAGGAGGGGGGAATGTTTCTGCCCCCTTAACTGACTATGGATGTGTCCGGATCCGAGGGTTACAAATGGTATGAATCTCCGCGGTTGAATCTTCACGGGAACTCGTCCCCCGCGCCGGGCGCCTCTGTCGGGGGGGTCCCAGACCCCGGCCAGCCTACGCCACTGCTCAATTCGGACGTGCACGGCGACATGTCTTCCGCCGTTGTCGAACACATGAACAATTTCTTCGCCCACCACCACGGTGGGCTGGCGGGGGGTGACTCGCAGGGGCACCGTGCCGCTGCGGCCCGGTACTACCACCAGAGCATGCATACGCCCTATGCTGCCAGCCATGGTGAGTATATTTTGTTGTTAAACATAATAGTCTCCTTAGTAACTTTGTAAAACTTGCTGTCACTCATTGTTAAAATTAACTTTGTATAGTTTTACGAATAAAATTAAATTAAAAATTCACAACCGGTTTCGGCTCACGCCATCGTCACTTATGAATATTTTGTTGTAGTATTAATTGGGTGGTAAATTATGAAGCAACGGCCACATAGCAGAAGTTCTGTATTTCAGCAAAACTGCTATAAGAAGGGATATAGGGGGTTCCTTAATAATTGGTTTGGCATCCAAGAGCATGACTTCCCTTTTCTTAGAAGCAGTCTCAAAGGTCCCAATCCCCAGGATGATCACCAATCTTCGTCAGAAGAGGGATATAATGAAGAAGTAGAAGAATTTTTAGGTCTAGCGTCAATTACCGGTTGCCTTATACGACTACTGGTCACAGTGTGTGTACAGTAAGTCCACCTTCTGTGAAATAGGTATTCTCTTATTGCATGCACAACGATGATTTCTCAGTGTTCCATTACAATTTACAATGAGTGTGCTATTACTCGTATTCACTTCAGTTAGTAGCCACAGTGCGTAAATATTATTTTCCTTCGCAAACTGCGCGAATATAACCCATTTCTTTAGGGAAACGTGCCACCTTCTTATTTATTAAAATGAAACAACTACTCGTTTCTTGTACTTCAATATCAGACGCAATCTACAGTGCATAATCATTAAGACAATGATGCCTTGATACCATTCATTAGTAAAATGTTGAAGAAAAGATTGATGCATTGCTTTTGCGTATTGCTTCTTTTCATATTTACAAGTATGTATGTTATACACGTATTGCAGTATTAAAATAGAGAAGGGTGTAATTCATGTCTTGTTTTGTCTCGTAATTATATTATTTAAAATTTAAATAATATAGAGGACTATTGTAAAATAGCTATTGGCAAAGCAAAGACATCTAATAAATCCATTTATGGGTGCAGCTCAATCACAGCGACAATATTAGCAACAAACAGCAACAAATACCTTGGCGGGGACGACAGATGCATATGTATCATGATTTACGCGCAGATCAAAAGTACACAAAGACGGGCCCGCGCGATGCAGAACTCAATGAAACGCGAAACATGAAAGATATAAGGTTGCATGACGAGAGAATGCAAAACCTGTAAGGCTGGACCGCGGGAAAATGACAAAGAGTCCCGGCCTAGGGTGTTTCATCGTCCAGCGATACGGACGGCGGCGTGGCCATATAGAGTTCTCGAGTTTCCAGCCATTCCAGGATCCTGGATACCACGCGTGTCTTCGCGTCAGCATTCACATCATTCCTCCAGGTCATTAGTCAGTTTGAGGCGTCCAAAAGTCAGCTAATTGGAGGATGTTGCAATGCCTTGATGGAGGGCTGTGTTTTTCGAATTGGTATCGTTTTGTTGATGACTGCATGCTTTGTTAAAATTCCCAAACAATAAAATAATTTCAGTAGGTACTTGTGAACACTTGCACCAGCAGTTGATTCAGTCACGCCTAGGTCTGTTACATAGAATCATTTTTTTTTTAAATCAATGGTAAGCTTGTCTCAGCTTGTCCTTTATCGCTTGTAGCCGGTGTGGGTTGACTTCGAAAACGTGTAGGTTCTTAAGGAAAAATAACCATAATATCCGAAAAACCATGGGGTGGTTGGCATTGGGCCTTGGGGAAGGACCAATGAGCCACTATGTGTTGAAACCAGGACTAGATTCGTATAATGATGGTGTCAGTAGCTAGGTCATAGACAATAATTGTATAACATCACAAGAATAACTAGCAAAACTGACTCATCCGCTAAAATAATTAATAATAGGCATATACGTTTTTAAAAAAATCAAATTTTAAAATTGCCACAGTTTTTCAACGGCTTCCTCGCCAGATCTTCCCTGTCCCTTATTTATTTATTTATTTTTTTTTTCAAACGAAGTTTAATAAATGCATTAGTGTTACAAACAGGCACATATCGTATATAAAATGTTGTGGATAATTTCTTTTAAGAGATGAGACATTTTTGACAGCTCCACGTTCGATATTTCATGTGATACACCTTAGGCTAAATTCCAAATTTCAATCTTCCTTAAAGAAATTTCTGGGAACGGGCCTGTCCCCATCTCATCCATGATTTATCCACTGTTGTGTCACCATCACACCTACCTACAGCATAAGACTTATTTGCAATAAGGGAATAGTACGGATTTGACAGGAATGAGTTATTGCCATAGGTTGTCACCACACTTACAACCGACTTTATTATCACTGATCAATGGCCTGTGTTTTCACACTGTTAACGCCACTTTATTCTATCCTTGCTCAGGTACTTTATGGCCTCTTTATTTCAATCACCTGTTGAAATAATTTAATGCCTTACAGTTTACACTTTACAGTATACAGTGCGGCGTGGTGCGGTGCTGTAAGACTATATGATAGAAATTTTTTCGGGGGTACATTTGAAGTCACTGGAGGTGAGGTAACCTCAATATAATTTAAAACTCCGTTCTATCTTGTGTAAGCTGCAAATACAGTATTTCGGGGGGGGGGGGGGGCGGGGTACCCCGGCATAGATTTTTCCCACGGCTTTGTCGCGTTAGTATAGGTAGACCTATATGACTTGTCTTTCATAATGGCATCTGAAATTCACAGTACCTACAAGATCCCACAGTGAATTCACGATTTTTGTACAAAATAAAAAGTAAAAATAAAAATAAAAAAATAAAAAAAACAGAATTCCGCCTTCAAATCAAAATCCCATTTACTGGGCAGGTTATAAAGATAATATGGTATAAGTTGAAAATTAGAACCAAATTGCCATTATGTGAAAATGTGAATGGTTTTTACAAGTTAGGCTACCTCTTTTAGTATGGTTGCAAACTACTAGTACAATGTATTATTTTTGGAACTCAGGGTCATGACATTTCAAAATTTTCTGTATCCCAAACGCCCCTTCTATTCCCCGGGGGAACCTACAGCAAACAACTGCATTGACTGTTATTGACTTATTGTTGCATGTCCATATTGTCATGTCCCTCCTGCCTGAATTCGTGCAAGGGCTGAAATATAGAAAGGGTTCTAAATTCCAAATTCGGCTAAGCTAGGTGCCCAAAGTTTTTTCAACGCACCGTGTATACCTACAGGCTACAGGTATACCATACCGGTTGAGAGGTACGTTGCTGCCGACTTGGAAAAGATTTTGAGGTTGCTCGGATATTAACTTATTTTAGCTTAGGGGTCTGTCCTATAATACGGATACGTATTTAGATGAGTTTGTTAAGTTGGTTCGATTAGCATACCATTTTCCACACGAACATGTGTCTATTTATATCTGTTAGAATGTTAGATAGTGCAAAATATACTTAATTTGAGCGTAGTTTGTAAAAAAATTTATCACACCTTTTAAATTTTTTTATTTTTAAAATCATTATTATTTTTCATCATTATTTATTTTCATACGCAATTCTGTTAGAAAATTTTAGATAAACTACAGCATTAGAATATCTTGGTATGACTTTGATCTATACGACGTTTAGGGAGTGATCACTTTCTCTAGAACGTAGGGGGTGCTTAAGCACTGGAGCACCGCCCACAAGTCGGCGTATATACATCTAATGCAGTACTGATGCGGTGCAGTAATAATTTCAAAATTATTAATACTGAACTAACTAAAGTATAATGCCAGGATATGTCGAAATTATGGTGTAAAAGCAAGAAACCCTGTGAAATACAAGCTATATGGCAGAAGGCATTTGAAAGTTTCTACAGTCACGATCTCCCTAATAATAAGATAATGCGCCTTGTTCGGACTCTTTTGGTCTTACAAACCTAAAAATGGTGCTGGCCTGCATTGACTTATTAACTCAACATAGTATGTTAACCTGGCGCTAATTTGGCCCCAACTCCGCAAAATTAAAGCACTGAGAACTTAAATCGCTGAGAAAAAATAGGGTTTCTATTTTGGCGTCGATATTTGCAACAGCCGCTGCCTATTCACTAGCATGTCCAAACAGATCCAATGATTTGAAGGTCTCAAAAATTTGGTGGAGTTATTGTCTAACTATTGATATTTGCTATTGTCCTTGTTTGCTACTATGGTATTTGATGGAATTGATACGCCATATTAGTTATAAGTCTATATTCATTTATTGATGGTATTACTGGTACCCGTTTGTGTTAAGTGCCACCCTATTCGCGCATAAGGCAACATTAACTTTCTTAAAGAAATTTTATGGATGGGATTATATATAATATGAGTTGCCTATTAGCAAAAGCAATCCTGTCCACCCAGGTCGATTTTTCAGAAACCGCAAAAAACTGCTGTGCCGCAACGCCATGAGGTATAACATTACAGTTTTTAAAGCTAATTTTAACAGTATTAGAATTGCTTTTGCGTCTCAATATCTGATTCATCGGAGTACTGAAAAATAAAAAAAATGGCGCGAATATCTCAAAACTGAAAAAAATGGAGAGGATTGCCTTTGCTAATAGGCAACTCATATATTGTATTTTAAAAAAGAAATAACATTGTCTTTATTTTCATATCGGGTACATTTTTACATCAATTTTATTAACCCAGAAACCGTTCGGTACAGCTCAAATTAAGAAAAACACTGCAATAACACAGCCTATTGTGGAGTAAGTCAAGATTGGATCGACGTCGTTTTCTTTGGATCGATTAGAAAGCTGCATATACAACTAATAAAGATTTAAATAAAACAAAATTGTATACTATGAAGGAAGTTAAATTGTACTCAATTTTCTGTGTAAGATTTGCATTTTATTGGACTTTTAGGTAGGTTTGCAAATAAATGATTATTTATTTATATTTAAGGCTGGGCTTGGGAGGCATTCGCTAAGGGAGTAGTTTTAATTTTTGTACTTATTGGCCGCGAGTTAATAAAAGAATCCTACTTCTGGAGGAAACATCACCAAAACCCAGTCTTCTTAACGATTCTAAACAAATTCCGGCAGATTTGATCTAAACTTGTTGCACAATATTTGGTCTATTTCGTATTATGAAAACAGCCAAAGAAAAGACACAAGCACGCAACAGTATGTACAGTAGCGTCTCACTACAATCAGCACGAACACGAACCATGAACGTCCTAATTTCACAATTGGTAAATTTTCAGAAATTTTTATATAGCAATTTTTCAGGGTGCATGTAATGCTGGTGGTCCCGTGAATCCCTAGTTGATAGTACAGCTCCCACTCCACGAAGGGGCCGGGCCAACTTTGTAAACATTTTGGGGGTGCTCAAATTCAAATTACTTTAGCTCAGGCTGTCCTAATATCGCAGTTTCAGGAGTGTGCTAAGGTTGTATTTTTCACACAAAATAATATAAATGAAAGAATGAATGAATGTATTTACAAGACAATGTAAAATATATATGCACATTACAATAAATTGTTATCACTGGGCTTTAGAAGCCCTTACGCGATCTGTACCTGTTACATTATGGTTGTTTTTTCTCAAATAAAAAATATTCTGCAAAAAAATTAAGATTAAAAATTATTAAATTTCTATTACTTGAATAGGAATAAGGTGCATAAGGTTCATGTTTGGAATGCATTACAATTTTCAAGCATAGCCATAGCTGGACAACCATTGCTTTTATTGCCAACGATGGACCACATAATTGCAGATTATTATTATTATTATTATTATATAAGAATATATTGTCAAGCAAACTAAACAAAAAATTTAACCACATTGATGATAAATATAAGTACCTCGAAATATTAAACCTAAAACAACTCTATACATTTAAAGTAATTAAATATAACTTCTTTGACAAGAATTTTAACATAGAAACAGAAAACAATTCACATCACAATACTCGAAATCCAAGAAACGTCAATTTGAAACCAGCCTACAACAAATACGGGAATAGATTAAATAGTATAACGAAAATTTTTAATGAATTGCCCATACAACTTAAAAAATTAACTAAAATAGGAGAGATAAAAACGAAAATTAAAAAATGGCTTTTGAATTAAAATACTTCGCTTTAAAACTTACTTTACTTTGTACTTTAATTATTTTACTTTACTATAATTACTCTTTACGTTAACTTACAATTTTAAATGGTATGAATTAAACTGATTTGAAATTAAAACTAAGTTTTTTTTGCTAACACAGACGTGAAATAGAAAACATGTTGCATCATCTACAGCGTTTACTGTGCGAGCCCCCGACAAGTTGATTAACTTGGGGGCCCACAGGTTATTTGTATTATAAGGGTATAATTGTTAATTTATAAATATATTCCTTCGGCGCAGGGGAGTACCGGCCGGAGAAGAAGAAAAAAAAAAAATATTGATCCAATACAATACATTATGTTGATACAATAAAATCATATACCGCAAGGCTTCAGTCAGCCCGTGTGCGGTTTCGCTTATGGATAAACAGTACATGTAATTCAATCGCAATACAATACAGTAGTTAAATAATTAATTATTGGTTAGTAGTATTATTCAAATCAGGTTAGTTGTATCAGTAGATAGTTAGTAAGTTAGTAAAAGTTAATTCAATTAGTAATGTTTGTTAGTAATTAATATATTTTCGCAGCCATTTCTCTAAATTTCTTTTAAAGATGGATATATTTTTAGCTGTTTTAATCTCAAGGGGAAGTTTGTTGTAGAAATGTAATCCAGTTAATTGTGTTTATAATGCATATTCGTCTTCGTTAAAGTAAAGTAACTTTTCCATAACTCCTCTAGCACGCCTGTAATAAAGAGCTTTACAAGTTAGGTACCCATATCAACATTAATAATAAATTTTGCAATTAGTAACGTCCGAATCGTGCCTGAGTGCAGATAACCCTGGTACATTTTCCTAACGAACTAGGTAATTCAATAGGTTTTCATAATATTATAGTGTGTACGGTGTACTATAGTGTATGAAGTCAAGTCAAGCCTATCATAACTTCTCAACCATGTGTGGTAATTTCTCAGTTTCTTTATTATGCAGATAGGTTGCGCGAAATTATATTGCTTCAAACTGTGCAATGGTTGCATATATGCCTTCTAGATATTGTGCATTTAATCTCGTAGTCATTAATGAAGGCTATAATTTTATAATTTATGGTTTATAGAGATGCCTGATTCATTTTCCGATAACATTACTTCTGTATACTATTGGTGAATGTTTGCTCATTTTTTGGTCAATTGTGAGCAAAGGTTTTACACGTTTTACTACAATTAAACATAGTCTTGGCCAGGGGTTCCCTAACTGTGGTCCATGGACTACAGGTGGTCCACAGACATTTATCAGGTGGTCAACAGAGCAAAGTAAGAAATAAGAAAATAATTCAGCTGAGTTATTGGAAATTAGAAGTAAGATACAGTAAGTTTTGGCACTGAACTATAAAATCTAATCGATATCAGTCCCAAGCATTTAATCAAATATTAGCACGTAGCCACGTATAGGCTAATTGTACGCAGAAACTACTTGATTTTGGTCCCAGAATTTGATGATTTTCCTGTCATAGCCATGGTGGTCCACAGAAAATCACAAAATAATCTAATGGTCCACGGACAAAAAAGTTTGAGATCCCCTGGCCTAGGCTTTATGACACACGGAATGAATATTGCCTATGCGCATAGCATGGTTCCGGCCGTCTGTCGTAACTACAATAAAAAATATTAAATGTGAATTGATAATAAGCAGCGATGGTTTCAAAATAATATTTGCATTAATATGATATTAATAATGCACTGTGCTGATGGTCAAAATGTCATATACGAACATTGTCTGTGAATATGATTTGCGAATGTGTAATTCCAAATTAATTCAAGCCAATATCAAAATTCACGCAAATTGATACACAAGCCGCACCTTCAAAGTCCGTACCAGATCTGGTATCAGTTTCCAATTTTGGCAAATGACACTAACGTACAAAAATAATTATTTAAACCACGTAACTACGGTTATAAAACTAATCCGCTCTAAAGCAGTACATTCAACTGTTTTGCCATATTGGTACCACTAGGAAGAAAAAAGTTCCACTTACATATAGCACATCCAACAATGACTGAACACAAATAAATCTCCGTTGACAAACAATCCTTCATTATTCCTATCTGCATTAATTCCCGTAAGGCGGATATTCCACTTGTCATTTTTTCTTCATTTCTGCATTAAAATATGATGAGATTTTTGTTTTAAGGAGACTATTATCCGTTATAAATTAAGTTATAATATGGTAGAGACATCAATAATAAGTTTCTACCATATTATAACTTAATTTATGATCGACAAGTTAAGCATCCACATATAATAGTCTCATTAAAACAAAAATCTCATCATTTTTAATGAACAGATGAAGAAAAAATGACAAGTGGAATACTCGCCTAAGTGAATTTGCATTTATTGGGGGTTATTTAGAATAGTCGACACCTATTCTCGGATTAGTTATTCTTTTACGTTGGTATTATGGCTGCACGATTGTAAAGGTAGAATTAATGATTTCGCTGGCATGGTTCGTAGCTTAATCGTATTTGTGCGAGTTTCTGGACACCATGCGATCGGAGGCATCCCGTAACTCAACACTTGTATTACCTGCAGAAGCCACTGAACAGGTTATTGGGATGCATTAATTTAATGAGGTTCTGTAGGGACATTTTTGGTCACTAGGTTCGCTGACGACAAACCGATATCCATATTATTCAAAATGGCCGCCGTTTGCATGTGAAAGCTAAGCTCTCTGCATCTAATTAATTCTTTCAATATTTTTATAATATTTTTACTATGCCTTATTTCGCTGCAGATAATTTAATATATATATATATTCTCCATGATTTATAGACAAATATAACTTTAAAATAATACATAAATAAAATAATTTTAAAATAGTATTGAGGCTTATGGAAAAATCAACGCTTTGATATCAGTGCAACTGGTGCTGCCATCTACAAAATGACGTCACAAATGAACCTCATTACTTGCATGCGATTAACCATTTTTTAATGGAATAAAAAAAAATCATTATCAACTCTTTGTTGTCCGTGCTTAACACGGAGCCATTATACAGTTGAAGTATACATTGTAATAATAAATTAGTTTGAAAATGTGCGTAATTAATCTTTTTCTTGTTAATAACAGTTCAATTTTTCAATTAAACCTTGAAATGAAATTATGAAACTTTCCTTAATCAGTGGGTATGTACTGCAATAAACTGTCAGTTAATGAGTAAAACAATAGGTCTAAAAACAAACTACACACAATAGGTTGGGCAAAAAGTGGTACCCAAACATCAGAATAAAAATAATCATTATATTCTCAAGAAACTCGAGACCGGTCGGGGCTCGCCACACAGTCTACCTCGGTGCGCATTCTCCAAGCCTAATAGACCTAGTTAATTTATTGCATGCGTTCCTTTGTTAAGGAGTGATTTATTCTGGGACTCAATTTCACGTGTAACTATAAAGTACAAGAATAGAGTACTGCGTAAACCGCAAGTCCCCTTTGTAACCTCGGTCGGTAATTGCTTTTTAAAAAGACTATATGCGCGGGTGATGAAGAGGTTGCGCTGCGGCATGATTATCTCTCACTTAGAAAGCCTCGTAACTTAATTTACGGTTAAAGAGCTCAAGTGGCGACTGACGATTATGACTGATTTATGCTTTATTATGCTTTACCGGTATACGGTAAACCTTTTAGCATTAGGTGTATATGTGTCTGTATGTGGGTAATTATTTGCAATGAATTGTGATTGGTTGGTGCTATTAAATTACAATATCTGAGTCAGGACATATAGAGTAGTGGCACGGACTCCTACTTTCAACCGAAAGTTTGTTGGTTTGAGTACCACACTTGCTTTTGCACTTCGGGTCTTCCCAGTTGCGTGTAAGAGTGGGTTTTATGGCCCGCTAGGTTGGCTTCAGTGCCGAATGAACCTTTGTTGAGGCCGTGAGGCCAGCCCGCTGACCCAATGTGGAGGTTCTGATATTGCCTTTTTCTTTCCTTTTTTTCTTTTTTATATAAACGGTTAATCGCGTACAAACAATTTAATGAATGTATCCGATTAACCTCTTCAATCGCCTCACTAAGCCACCTATTAGGTACTTTTGTCGAGTTACGACACGTCTCCGACCGCAAGTCGAGTTCAAGTACAAGCACGCTACCACCTTGCCACCAAAGTCGCCTAAACATGTCCGAAACCAAAACACCTTGCAAACTAGCACCTAATTCAGCTACCTGAGCTGAGAGAAGTGTAATCTACAAAGACTCGAGATCCCGTAACATCCTATAGCCCTTCATTAAGGGAAACGGTTTTGAGATAGAAGTAGCAGTATATTCATCTGCAGTCCGATCATGGCGATTTGGGATTATTATAATACCTTAATCCGTGGGTATGTTCTGCAATAAACTCTAATACAGTAGTAAGGTGTCACGTGATGGTGTTAAAATATGCGCGGGAAATTCAAATTAATAAATTATTAGAATGCAAAAGAATGGTTTAAGGAAATACGAATAAACATTATAATGTACAGGTAGAATTTTGAAATACCATATAATAAGAATTTTAATGTCTACATCTAAGAGAAAAAAAATTAAAAACTCACCAAAAATATTAAATTAACAATTTGAATTTCCCGCGCATTTTGCACTCATTTGTTTAAAACAATTAATGAATAAACCCGGTATTACAATAATCCCAAATCACCATGATCGGGCTGATGGGGCACAAGGCATGAGCAAATCCGTGTCCCAAAATAACATTGTAACTTATATGTAATGTATAGGTACTTCATGGCGATCAGTTTATTGTCAAAAAAACAACAGTAGACGGAATGATTGTGTATAAAGCTGTGCATATCAAAATAATGCGTAATACACTCGCCATCAACAGGTTTGCCCACATCGAAAACTGACTGACAGCGTCATAGTGCCCGTGATTGGATGAGAAAACTATAAATATTTCTGCACATACCTGTAAATATCGATTCTATGATCACTTCACTTCACGTTTCTCCTTGACCAGTAACCCCGGACAAGGTGCATATGTTGAAAAACATTGGTATAATAGTATAATTCATAATAAATTCAAATAAATAATAATAATAATAATGCGTGTATTTATCCAAAAACATTACAAATTTTACTGAACCGGTGCCACAAAGCCAAAAAGGCGCGATTGAACACCTAAACAAAATCAACGGGTGTTGTACAAATACATTAGCGTAAAACCACTTATTTTAAAGATTGATTTTCTCAAAGGGAAATATTTATAGTCGACCGACGAGGAATGAAATGCATATTGGAGGTAAATCGTGATGGAAGGTTCCTAAAGCTCACGTCATTCACGTGCCGCTTTTAGATTTATGTCAATTTTCCATGCTACAATACCACTACTTTCGCATTTTCTTTCCTCAATTCCATTTATATTCAATGCAGTTGACTTTAAAAAGTTATAGTAGTGCCAGTGTTCCGTAGCCCAAATTGTTTTTGCTCGAATTCACATGAGGGTAGAGTCAATATATACCTACTTCGTTAGTAATAAGTAATTTAGGCAACAAAATAAAACTCTCAGGTTCGTTAATAAAGGTTTTATGGATACATGCGAAGAGGTAGATTTTGAGACCATAATAATGTTTTAGTATAGTTGTAGTTTCTATCGTTTTAGTTTCCTTCTTTGAAAATCTGAATTTTGGCCTCAAATCTTTTTAGTTCTTATATTGTTTTCAGCACCTTGCCTCCACGTGCAAAATGGCTGCACAATGGCAAGGGACCAAAGAAGAAAAATTTATCTTCTACAAAAATGTGAACGTGTGAGGCATACAAAAAACAGTGAAATACAGTAGGGTCTGACCCCATCTACCCTTCCCCAGCATGCTATTCATATACAAGCAGTTTTCAGTATGGCCGCTAGCCCTTCCAATACTTTCCGACAGCTGATAATCAACACCTTTGTTGTGTCTCTCTCTCTTTCTTTCTCTCTTATACTCTTTGTCACACAACAGGATGATGATTATTGTAATGGTGGCAGTAAATGGCAAGGGATTTTGGGGATCTTTTTAAACCCCTGGAGAGAATACATGAGGGGGTTGCTTTGATATTGAGGCCCCACCCCACCTTTCCCTTTTATGAAAAGTGGGCTTAATAGCCCTCATTGTTTGATTGTGTTGGCCATAAGCCGTGTGCAGGCTAATATTGCGTGTGTAGGGTACATTTACTTCCTGTTTATTAGTTTCGAAAATTTAAACCGTTTTTGGCTATTTGGGTTATCATGAGGGACTAGCAGCAAAAGTTTTGGGGTGCTCGGTTTTAACTTCCTGTACATAATATAGTTTACAAAAAAATATTTTATGTTGTTTTCTTCGTCTGTCCAACCTAACAGCTTACTGTTGTCAAATGGCGCAAAACCCCACTGTTTAAGGATTCTGCAAAAACATGGAGGCAAGTTAATGAAATATCTGGCAAATCTAAATCCCAAAAGGATATTCAGAAAATTCGAACAGAAGGCAACAATATTATCACACAAAGTAACCCTTTAGAAATGGCGAACTATTTCAATCAATTTTTTGCATCTGTTGGTATTAGACTGAATCAACTCACAAATAATAACCCTGTATATTATGAAGAAATAAATCCTAGAACACAAAGCATAAACAGTTTCGAAATATTTGATGAGAATGAGGTACAGCAAGTGATAATGAGTTTGAAAAACTGTGCTTCGCCGGGTCTAGATGGAATATCCACAAAAATCCTTAAGAAATTCTCTGAGTATATTAAAGTACCTATCACTCATATTGCCAACTTAATTTTAATCACTGGTGAATTCCCTGATGTATTAAAAATTGCGGTTATTGTTCCTATTCACAAGAAAGGTGATAAGGAGCAAGTTACGAACTACAGACCTATATCGTTAACCTCTAATCTCGCTAAAATTATTGAAAAATTAGTTAAAATTCGATTATTGTTTTGGGTTGAACCTCAATTAATGGCACAACAATACGGCTTTAGATCAAAACTCTCAACTACTGATCCAATCTTAAAACTAACTAATGCGATCTACTCCAGTCTTGAAAGTGAAAAGAACCCAATTGCTATCTTCTTAGACCTTCAAAAGGCTTTCGATGTGGTTAACCACAATATCCTATTGAAAAAACTTAGAAATGAATTTGGAATATCTGGAACAGTACTTAAGCTTTTTGAAAGCTATTTAGATGACAGGTATCAGTGTGTACGGATTGGAGAAGTTATTAGCGGTTATGAAAAAGTATGTTGTGGAGTACCGCAAGGAACAGTGCTTGGCCCAATTCTTTTTATACTATATATAAATAGCCTTAAATATTTGCCTTTGTTAGGGCAATTATTTTGCTATGCTGATGATACTGTAATTTTTTGTACTGGAAAAACATGGAATGAATCTTTCTTTAACGCAAATCATGACTTAAATATAATTAATAAATGGCTGTCATATAACAAATTAGTGCTCAATGTTGAGAAGACAAATTTCGTATGTTTCAGCTACACTAAAACGAGGCAGCCTTCAACTGATAGAGTCATACAGATACATGAGCCTGACTGTTTAGGGGTAGAATGTAACTGTTCGTCTATTACTAGAGTAAAATCAGTAAAATATTTAGGAATGTTAATTGACCAACATATAACATGGTCCGAACATGTAAGGCAAACGTCTATGCGACTTAGAAGAACGATAAACATTTTTAGACGATTGAGAAATGTTCTGAATGTTCATCTACTACGTATGATATTTTTCGCCATCACTCAGCCAATTGTAAACTACGGCATATGTGCGTGGGGAGGGACCTTTGGATCACTTATTAATAAAGTAAATATATCCCTGAACATTATCCTACGAGTAATGTTAAATAAAAGCAGAAGAGAACATGCCCAACCCTTATATAGTCAATTACAAATTCCGTCAGTTTACCATACCTACACCTGGGAAATGTTAAAATTGGTCCACAATAATAAAATTTGCCTACCACCAGCCTCCGTTAAATACTACAACACAAGATCAGTACAGAACATTAGTTATTTCCCAAACATCACCAAAAGCCGCACGACTTTCTCGCCTGTTTTCTTGTCAACGAAAATTATAAATGCTCTCCCCACTCATATTACAGATTTACTAAGAAAAAAAGATTTTTTACCATCAACAAAGAACTGGCTCAATAATTCGGAAATAACATTTCTTAAATCACTATTAAATGAATAAATCGGTATACCTAAGTAAAAAATTAATAAGTACTAAATTACCATATAAGTAAGTATGTAAAATAACTTATTGTGATGTGATCCAAAGGCCTGGTTCCCCCACGTGCACATGTATTGCATATACATATACGTGGTGTGGAATGTGTTTTTTGACAATTTGTATTCTTACTGGTTTAATATATAATTTACTTACTTACTTTTTTTTTACATTCCCGCCTATTTTATTAACCCCTGTGCCCCCGGCCCCATGGGTATTAATTACTAATACTTGGAAGTTGAAACATTTAACATAGGCTATAATCTTATTAGATTTCTAACGAGTACTGTACTATTGAACCCCCCCCCCCCCCATCTCATAAGTGCTGGGTACGGCACTGGTTTGGATGAATACTGATCTCAATTAAAACTACACAAATTGCCTAGGTACAGTACATCTGCCATATACGGTGCTAAAAAGTCGTGTAGTTCATCTCCAGCCGAATGTTTATGAGCGTTGACGCGTGTAACGAAGATAGGAAGCCGTTTGTTCTTGCAGGATGGTAATACTGATCAGATATTTGCCACTAAATTCACTTTTGTAGGTTTTAGATAAAACTCAGGTAGACCTACATCACTTCGGAAATCGTTTAGCAGGTTTCCAAGACAGCCAGTTTATCGCGACCTCTATTCCCATTACTTTATGTGGCTGATAGCCGAAACATCATTGCCTCCAATGTTTTTGACTCGTTTAAGATAACGCAAAACGCGAGTGTTGTTATCATTAGGATATAATGTTGAACCTACCTATCATGTTAACTGCTTCTTTTTCAAATGGTTTTCACAACTAAATAGTTCACACCTGCAGTGGTTTTACCTAATAGCCTAAACATACTTGACTATTGAGTACCTATATATTTAATAGCAAGGTTATTAAGTAATCGGTATAAGTTAAAAGTAAATAAATAATTCTATGTGTACACAGGGAACATCCAATTATTAACAATTTGGCATTTAGGCTATTACACTAATTGTGAGCATAAATGTTCGAGTGTGCAAATTACTTGGACGAAATTCCAGTACCGACAAATTCAATGAAAAGCAATTGACAAAAAGTTCATTATTGGCTTCATACCTTTCGGCATAAGCCTAAAGTTCGTTACAAGACTTGTATGAGACTGTAGGCCTACAACCGCGAGCTGCCAATAATGATAAAACTAAGCACACACACCTGTTACATTGAATTGTGCATATTATTATAGTGTATTTATATACAGTAGGTACAATAAGACGTACTAGTATATGTATTGTGCCCAGGGACGGATCCAGCCCTTTTGGGGGGGGGGTAGTTGTGGGTCAAAATAGGAAAAACATATAAGATCGATTAAATCAGAGCGTAATAAATTAATTTACAATAGATTAACCAAATTTTTTTTTGGGGGGGGGGCAGCTACCCCTCCTACCCCTGTTACCCCTGTATCCGTTCTTGATTGTGCCTACATACAATCTGTTCAAAAGTATATAACTGTCGTATAGATAGATAGTATAGATTTCGGATGCTTATAAATGTGTGTTCATTTTGTATTATATATTTAATGGCGTAAGTTGCCAAAGTACTTGGGGGTCCTAGGACCCCATGTGTTCCGTGCCTTTAGTGGTCAAAATCCGGAGAGGGGGGTTTGGAGATCCCTCAAAACTTAAAGATATTAATATCCATGATTACAGTGTAGATTCAAACATGAACATTAATTGACAATATATCATATATAATAGAACAGTCCGAAACTCCAAAATTGCCAACATAATATAGTATATTAAATAGTAGAATTTTCGTTCTAGTGCTGATTTAAAAAAATATATATTGTTATTCTCTTATTTTCGTATTTTTAATTTTTTAACTATCAATTTTTTCACAATCAATTTGTTTTATTTTCTCGACAAGTACCTGGCGTTGGCTAATGAAATAAGAAAATAAAACAGCTGAGTTATAGGAAATTTGAAGTAAAATACAGTAAGTCTTGGCACCGAGCTATAAAATCCAGCCGATACCAGTCCTAAACATTTCATCAAATATTAGCATCCCGTGTAGCCTAATTGTACGCAAACTACTTGATCCTGGTCCTAGAATTTGACGATTTTCCTGTCACAGCTATGGTGGTCCACGGAAATTAAATAAAATAAATCTAGTGGTCCACGGACAAAAAAGTTTGAGAACCCCTGGGGCCTGGTCTACAGTACAGTATAGCTAACCTTCTCACGGTTGTCGTTAGTTTCACCCAAAATATTATAAAAAGTACAACCATTAACAGCAACAATGAGCTAACCTATAAAAAGCAAAACCATCATCTTTAACAACGTACACACATGACAATAAAAACTAATTACCTCTATATGCAACACTTCACTAAAATTAAATAAGCCTCATTCGACTCCGTATAATAAGTTTTCCAAGCAATGAAGTTAGAACAAAGGGCCTAGGTAGTCTATAAGTTAAATATGGAGGGTCGAATTAGCCAATCGAGAAAGGGACTGAATGTTTTTAGAGGGGCATTCATGTGCATCGTAGTACTCACGCCAACTCCAGAGCTTCACAAACCCGCACACAAACATGCAATATGGCTTCCATTCTCTTGTCTTATTTATTTTCATTGTAAATTATAGAAGACTGAAGTACAATTATTCATTATTGTACTGTACGGTAACACTTGTTCTGTTCCCCGGGTGCATTCACACCACTTATTTCTTTTCCTACAAGTGAAAAGGATTAAAATTCCGGAAGCCCATAAGGCCCGGGGAGTCTGAGATATGCAATGGGCATGAGATATTAGGAAATACACCTTGGGGGTATTTTTTTTTAAACATAGTAAAGCGCAATATAGTAGGCTATATTTTGCCATTTTAAATGTGAGTTTTATAAATAAATAAGGACTTTTTGGTTCAATTACTAAGCCCTCTCTTACACTCAACAATTTTAACAGGAGGCATAAGGCACAGAAGGACCTATAACGACCCCCCCCCCCTCCTTGGAAAATAATTTTTAAACTGTGAGATTTGAGTCAAATTGCAATTTTGCATTAATTTAATCTATATACAATAGTAAATATAACAATCTGATTGTTAATTATCTTCTGCAATTGTTCTTATTTTTCGAGGTTAGAAACCTTTTTTTTAGGTTTTAGGGGTCTAAAATGCTATATTTATTTTATTTTTCTCCTACTGATTGTTTCTAGGGTATTGATTATATGTTTTCAATTGTAAGTGATGTCTTATTTGGACTGTGTCTGATGTTGGCAACGCAATACAAGCTTTATTTATTTATTTACAAAAGAAAAAAAAGAAATTTTCAGGGTAAAACCTACATGAAAATAATTTGAAAAACTGCGCATTTGTGCGATACTCAGCAAAAAGAACCATAAGCTTAAATTTCCCATAATTTATGTTTGTGTTTCTATTCATAAATATTTTGAGCATGATTATTTCCTTCCGAATTAAAAAACATTTTCTTTATCAGACTGTCTCTATATCTCAACGGATATCTTATAGGACCGCCTCTGTTGTTTGTCGAGCTTTTGTTTATTGTCAAGAAGCAAATGCTAGTTAGTAAAATTAATAGGTAACTAATATAAAAAAGCACATTCTCCTCTTATTTTTTTCCTTTCACTCTTGAAGTTAATTTACTTATTTTTATGAATTCAGCGGATTGCTTATTTTCGCGCCAAAACAATTTAACCTGTATTCGGTGCTGTTTCTCTGAGGACTGAGATTTGGGCACTACAAGAACAGCTGACGTTTGTAACCACAGTTCCGGACGGAAGGAGTAGAGGTAGGAGGCCTCCCTTCACATACAAGAACTGATAACATCTTGGAGGGTTGCTCGCGGTATCTACATGTCCATCGCACCTCTCTAATGGCTACGCACATCAACAATATGTTGGCTGAACCCCGCCAGGGTCGGAGCCGAGGCGATACACCCGTTAAAATGTCAACCAATAGTAATTGCGCCCTGTACACGCAAGCCTTATAATAGAGCGTGCATGCGTTTTCCCGCGCGACAAAAAAGACAGTCGGATATAATTGTGTAATAATTATAATTATAGGCTAGTATTGTACAAAGTATGCTGTATAATGCATAATACAATAATAATTTTAATTAAAATAATTAGGTGATGTGTTGAATGTAGGATGTGCATTGTACTGTACTACATAAGTACTCGAAACGCAGCGCATGCTGAAAAGTTAACAAACAACATAAAAAGGGAAAAATATTCACTAGAAATAGACGCAGTATTTGCATTCTCTTGTTAATGAATGCAAGGAATTAGGGATGATACTTCTTAGAGAAAACTCGATGCTTCATATCTATGAATAAATAATTCTTCTTCTTTTCACTCAACCAACGCCCGTCCTTGGATGGTAGGTCATTTGACGCCGTGCCACATAGTAGAGCTGAGCCTTTCCCTCCTGTGTGATTGCGAAAAACATAACCCAGCGAGCTTAGGGGCTATTGTTATTTAAAGTTATCACCTTTAGACGTAATTCGAATTTTAGTACTACAATATACAATATAACGCTTATATAGTAAAAGAGCGATTTAACTCGAGCCTCCACCTTGACAAGGTAGTATGCTCACCACTACGCCAAATCCGTCACCGTGCCTTCATTTCTCTAATTCCCTGGCGTCATTTCAATATGATTGCAATTAGGTACATTTTCAAACATGGTCATAACATGTGGGGTCAATTTATTATTTTTTGCAATCGCTCGGGCAGGGGGGGGGGGGAAGACTTCAAATGACGCCCCTGTGTAGACTGTTGCTCTACGGGGGAAAGGCTATGTACAAAGATAATAGGCACCACTAATTGAGGAGGCTGTTTACAAACATGGCCAACTCCAGTTGAAGAATTTTTCAGGAGAGCGTATTTTCTGTTGAAAATTTTGATTAAGTTTATGACTAACTCTAGACTTCTCAGCGCTTCTGTGCGCAATCTGGCTGCTTTTGTCACTTTATTTTAAAATGTGTAGGTGGACATTAAATTTTTCTGCAAGGTTGGATCAAAACCCCATTTTGTGAAAAAATGAAGTTGGCCACGTTTGTAACCAAGCTCCTCAATTGTTGCTACATGATAATCTAGTTACAGTTAAAAATTCAACGATGAGAATTTCAATCTCCTTTACCTCAGTTCAAAAGTGAAATCCGCCTCCAATTCCTATCACTATTATACAAAATTATTCCTAAAGCGGAAGGCGTGTCATTTTGTTGATGTATAATACCTAAACTCCTATAAGAAGTGGTAGCTTATATTAATAAACGCGGCGAATTAAACCCGCTACAACAAGTTTTATGGTCATAAAAGTGTAGCTTCGGGTAGGGTAGGGTTTTGCCCAGAGGGGCGCAAGAGATCGTGCCAGGCTCGGACATTAAAGGACTCCCGGCAGCGTAGGGGGGCGGCGCCCCTGCAATTATGGGTCCTATATGGGTCATTGGACCCCGCGGGCATCTGATCAGCTAGTACCTTATTATTTTCCTTTTATGCTGCATTCCAGTCAGGGTAGCTCTTCATCATTAGAATTTCAAAGGCTATTTTGTTAAACGGTCACAGTACTGTCTTCAATAGCCTTTTAGTCTTAGCCTTTGCGTGCCTCCTTGGATACATCATCATTCGGAAGTCTTAAAATATTCGCAACATTGATAGCTTGTAATGTGTAAACTTTCTGAAGTTCTGGATTTGGATTCTATACATACTTCCAATGCTACGGAGCTTCGCCTATCAGCCATCGGAAATGTTTTTTAATATGGCTCAATTTTTTTTATTCAAATTTTTAGGCGCGGGACTCAAAAACAAAAAATATATATATATGTATATTATTATGGATAATCTTAAAGCCTTAGGCGCCCATTCCACCGACCGGTTAGGGCTATTTACAAAAACAGTGACGTGGTAGCAGACATTCAAGATTTAGGCGGAGTTTCCACCGACCTCGCATTGCAGAATTGACGGAAATGTTTATTTTCCTCTATGCCATAGTTAAAATTGATCAATGATCATACAGTAAAATCACAAACAAACTAAAATTAAAAAATGGCGTCATGGGATATGTTAAGTACAAACATTTTAATCGATTTCTATAAAAAGTAAAATTCTAATTTTCGTCAATGTCATTTGCATTCTGCAATGCGAGGTTGGTGGAAACTCCGCCCAAGTCTTGAATATCTGCTACCACGTCACCGTTTTTGTAAATAGCCCTAGCCGGTCGGTGGAATGAGCGCCATAGTAAATCAATCAGCGACTTCGGTGGCAAGGTGGTAGCGTGTGCGAGTCTCTACACACCTTGCGGTCAGAGACGTGTCGTAACTCGACACAAGTGCCTACTAGGTTACTTAGTGAGGCGATTGAAGAGGTCAATCATATACATTCATTAAATTGTTTGTACGCGATTAACCTTTAAAAAAAGATATATAAAAACATTGTCCCATCGATCAATCCAATTCTTTAGGATGTGGAAAATCTATGGGTAGCCGATATTTAATCACAGGACAATAATTTACCATGGAACTAATATGTTATCTATGCTTATTGATAAATAAGAAAGCATGTTCACTCGTACCGGTTCTTTTGATAAATGACAATTTCGGTAGTTACGATAAGGCGGCCAAGGCGGGTATTCCACATACGTACATCGTTAATGAAAATTATGAAATTGAAGGACATTTCAATTTTACTCTATGCCATTGTTAAAATTGATCAATGATCAATTGATCATTGAGTAAAATCACAAACAAACTAAAATTAAAAAATGGCGTCATGGGATATGTCAAGTGTGTCAAGTACAATTATTTTAATTGATTTTTTTAAAAAAACAGTTTTCATCCATTAAACAGATCGGTGAAGGTCGATCTTACTTCGGATCTCCTACTATTATTAGGTTTTATTAAAAATAATAAGTGTACGAAGAAAAAAAATACAAACAAAATTTCAAAAAACAAATGCAAACAAATTTCAAAAATTTGGCGCATACGTTTCAATAGAAAATTGTCAATTTTTGAAAAAACATGTGGAATGGACGCCATCAATGAAAAATTGAAATGTCCTTCAATTTCATAATTTTCATTGACGATGTACGTATGTGGAATATCTGATATGATGAAATAATATGTAAATATGTCGGTTCCCAACTTGTTGATACGGTATTTTCAAAAAATTTTAGAAGGGTATAGGGCGTGGAGTGTAAACGGAGAAATGAATATTCAACATGTCTACAGTAGGCTATACTATACATACAATACAATTATGCATTCTTTTACGGTCCTCGACATAACGGGACAGGATTATGGTTTGTAATTTCTCTTCATGTTAATATGGCACTGAATCCTATGGTAGCTCGTAAGTGCATGGTTTACGCACTCACTATGATAATCACTGGTCGTTTTCAGTGTAATTGTCGCTAAGTACACCTTGTTAGCCCTGCTGATTACAGTATTACCGCCTTTTATATTTTCTGCCAATCTCATTTCTTAGACATGACTTCTCTTGCAAATACTACACGGTTTGAGTTATTTTCCATTGAGGAATTCAGCCACTTATTTCTGCTACCACAAGCCTAGAAGCCTAGAAGGTCGTACAGTGCCATCATTGTGCGACTCAAAGGCATAAGAAATTTCAAACATAGAATTGTGTTTGATAACTCACGCTTCAGTTTGCTCGCAGTTATGGATTTTTGGTGCTAAAGCCAAATATGGAGGCCACCATTTTGTTACCATATAATTTTGAATGTGAGTGACAAGATGTAAGTGCATTAAAAAACAGGTTTTCTCAAATTTCTTCAGTTTTCTATAACGTAGCCTATGGCTATTTAACTTATACCTATAACTAATACTTAAAATAATTAAAGTAATTATTACTTCCTTTCTAATATAACTGCGAACTATACGAATTTATTTATGCTAGCCTAACTATACCTAAAAATGATTAAAATTATATGTGTAAAAATAAAACTGGTTATATACTGTAGGTACAATAGAACCAAGGACGGATCCAGCCCATTATTTGGGGGAGGGGGGGTCAAAATATAATGAATGTATTTAGTATTGATAAAATTATAACGTAACACATTGAATACAATAGACTTACTAAATTTGGGGGCAGCTACCCCCTGCCCCACCCCTGTATCTGTCCTTGAAGAATAGAACCTGATTTCTCACCTGATTATAAAACGTGCAATTTGTTGTGCTTGAAACTGTTTGGTTGGTGCGATAAGCTTGTAAAGCGTAATTTAACAGCCTGATTGATTTTAATTTTGTCAAGAAATCAGCCTTTGCATGATTAAAATTGCAAGATTTTTCTTTGTGATCCTCATTGCATTGTATTGATATTATTCCTGTTGGTCTAAACAATAAGGTGTTCCCAAGCTATGGGCAATACCTGCCCCATTCTTTTACTTATGGAAGTTTTTCCCATATATCCCACTATATTAACAATTTACACAGGAATATTATAAAATTGGTTTCGTTTTGAGCATGAATTAAGAAAAATGTAGTTTCGTTATCATCGTTGTTGTTAAGTAGGTGACAGAACAACATAACTGAAAAAATGCGTTGTTAACAAAAACGCTTCGGCCAACTGTAAACACCCCTATTGTTTAAACTTTGATTAGAATAGAATAGGAAACGCCGGGAATATAATATAATCACAGAGTAATTTGGCAGAGATTAGGAGTGATGGGAGTTACGTGACAAGGTGACATGATGAGGTTGTTAATTGTTTTTAACAATTGTTGCTATATTTTGACACTAGGCTCTTTCGTGCGTCTAATTAGTAAGGTCTACTTTGTATAGTGTCACCAAGCTGATTGGATAACACTACCACTGCTGGGAAATGCTATATCCGCATGCATAGACACTTCTGAGTGAATGCTGTAGAACTAGAATTAGACTAAGAGTCTGAAGAAACTATTAATCATCGCATCCCGTGGGACACCAACGCCCATAGTCAGGACGTGTAGAGTAGTGGTACAGACCCCGACTTTCACCCGAAAGGTTGTTGGTTTGAGCCCCACACTTGCTACATTTTCTGGCCAAGCTTCGGGGGCATGTAAAGTAGGCGGTCCCGGGTCTTCTTAGTTGAGTGTAAGAGAGGGCTTTATAGCCCTAACTCCGCTAGGTTGACTTAGTAATAGAACAAAGAAAGAAAGTCAATAGTTTATTGTACTAACACGAATTTCACAGTAAATAATTATTGTAGAGCTTGAAAAAATCTTAGGCATTAGAAAAATTATTTCTCGTCATTTTGATAAAAGATCCCTAATGGTCCCTAGCTCCGATTGGTCAAAATCGTCAGATTTATGCATAAAAAACGGTTGGCGCCATATTTGTACATAATATATATATATATTTGGTGGTAATAAATCACGTATCAAAATGCCGAGAAATATTTCTTCTGATGCCTAAGATCTTTTTTCTAGCTCGTACGCCGTAGGCATGAGGGGGAGCGTCAGTTTTTGTGCACTAATCTAAATTAGTTATTATTTACAATACTTTGAAATTCGACTTTGTAAAAAACGAGCACGGCGCTGGTGGCCCGTGAGAGGGGAGGGGGAAACTACGATTGGGCCTTAGAAGACAACTGAATGGGGAAAAACCTTACGAGTGCAAAAAATTCAACCGTAGAGTCAAATGAGATGTCACAAAACGGAAAGAGTAGGAGTTAGGGAGAGAAATATTTGAAAAAAATGAATGGAAACGTGATTCAAAACCCGAGGCTTCCCTTGCCATCGTGTAGTGAGTGCAGTGGTTAGGTTACCGCACCGGCAAGGTGGAGACTCCGAGACTCGGGTTCAACTCCCGTTTCTGTTGCATTTTTTCAAATCTTCCTTTCATTAATAATTCCTTTGTTCAAAGTACTCTGCGAGTCTGTAGCTTTAATTATGGCTACAACATACGATATTATAAAAGTAATGTTCTTCTACATTTTGATTTACATTAACACCAATCGACTACCACGGACATTGATGAGAGTGTCAGGTCAAAGACGTTCCAAGAATTGGTGTCAGTGGTGGCCACATTCTATATAAAAAAATGTTGAAAAAACTTTTATTCTATGACTTCTCGATGGCTGTACAATATTTTATATTTCCTTTGAAATTGGGTTTTAATTTAAAAAAAGGGGACTGTGGGGAGTTTGATTGTCTCATAACTATAACTGCTCCCGGTTAAGGTCTCCGTCAAAGAACTTTAGTTCCCTCGAAAAGTTCAGTTAGGCGGGGTTTCCACATATGTCAATGGTCAATGAGAAATATGGTTTTGACGTGGTAGCAGACGTTTTTAGTATGTCTTTAATGTCTGCTAAAACGTCAATTTCATATTTCTCATTGACCATTGACGTATGTGGAAAGCCCGCCTTACCGTAAATATTCGTAAATTACAAATATAATAGAGTAAATAATTAAATCAAATGGAGTCAGAGCCTATAACTTACAGCCAAGTAACGTTCCAAAGTGCATTATTATCATACTGTACCTAGAGTGTAGTGGCTGCGTGGGCACAGAAACACCCAGTTTTTCATCACGAATTCCTTGTTTCTGTTTTACATTTAACTTCTTTATGTTGCAATTTTTTTAGTAGACAATGTAGGTACAAAGTAGTTATTTTATTAGATGCTGCTGGAAGCACTCCTAGCGCTAGTATCGCCAAGCTTATTGAATATCCCATGCATCGCACACTGTAATGTATTGAGATGGTGTTAATACCGGCACTGAATTGGCATTTTGGGAGTATAACCTACACTTAAAGTTTTGGGCTTTTAATATATGATTTTTTTCTTGTAAAGTTTCTAGGGGGTTCTCAGCCTCCTCCTTTTCACGCAAGTTGGAGGTGCTTGGGCACATACAAGTTGGTGGCACTGGGTTATGTGCATTTGGAAGGCATTGAATTTTTTTAGTTTCATTGTTATTTGTTTGTCGGAAAATGGCGAGATATTGGCTTCTAGGCCTTTAAAAAATTCCACTCATCTTCTTTGAATACATTCAAACAAATCCAACCTGTTCCCTGGGCAGTGGCGGCGCTAACAGGGTGCTCGAGGGGGCCTGGACCCCCCCAACATTTTTCATGATGTTAAATTGCAGAATTATCATAAATCAAAAACGTCTGACGCAACTGGTAACAAGTTACTTCCTTCCATTACGGTATATCTATACTCTCACTGAAAAATGTTTAGTTTTTTCATTTCATTGGCGCCCCAGGTAGAAGTCACGCCCCTCCATGCCCCCCCCCCCCCCGCCTTAAAATTTCAAGCGCCGCCACTGCCCCTGGGCCACAGGAATTGTTCAAAGTACAGTTTCTCTCATTTCTCCAACTACAGCTTCAGAAACTCTAAACAAACAGGGGGAGGAACTGGCCACTTGAGCCCCAAACTTAACAGAGGCGGCTGGACAGAGTTTAAGTAGTTGCTAACAAAGCCTGAAGAGGGGGTTGTGTCCAAACCCGGCCATGTCAAGAGAGAGACGAGAACAAAGGACCCTATCGTTCGAGTCTCGATCCCCTCCCTTTCAAAACAAAAGGCCCAGTCAGCAGTTCTCGAGGTGGTGGGGTCTGGGCCTGGGTATCCCTCATTTCCTAATGGCGTTTAATCATTATGTCTCCCTCCATGCTGCTGTCTAATGAGCGTATACTGACTGGTGAGCTCTGTTTGGTTTCGATCATGCGTTTCAGGCTTAACTGTGTGTTTGTTGTGGTGGGGAGCCCCTTTCTCATTATCTTGGATTGTTGTTTCGATTGCGTTTGTTAATTAAGATTTGGGCGGGTGGTACTGTCATTTCTGTAATATACTGTTTAATATCCGTGGAAGTCTGACTGAGAGCCGTGCCATAACGGGAACTACGTCCGGCAGAACAAAAAAGGTTTTGTCGGGAAATAGAGATAATAGATCTTTTATTATGAAGAACCAGTAGAATCCGGGCTGATGGGCCGTGGTCGAATTGAAAGTGAACACAACACAACAAAAACAACAACGTCCAGGCATAAAGGTCAGTGCGCAGCCCCCTACCCAGTCACTAGCTACGGAGCCACCGAGGTACAACCGTCGAAGTCTACGCAGCGCCACTGAAGATGTCGACCGCAGATGTTGACGAAACGTTTGGAAGGTCACTTTCAATTCGACCACGGCCCATCAGCCCGGATTCTACTGGTTCTTCATTTGGCTCCGGCCGTGAAAGCCTTTGCAGTTACATTGATCTTTTATTATTTCACGTGATTTTGTTTTGCAAAATCAACATAGAAAAGGTTATTCATGTGCTGTAACTTTTAGGCGAAGACTTTAGACGATAAAATCTACAGTTTGATGTGCAAGTGGCCAAAAGAGATAAAGAATACTCAACGCGTTGCCAATTTCACATTTCCCTGGCGTATTTTATTTCTGAAACATCATGTGAATTAAAGATAAGAAAAAAATCATAAATTCCATCTCAAATACAAATTTTTGTCCCTTTAAAAAAATGACCAGAATAACCAAGCAAAAAATGGTGACGAACAAGGCACTGGTATACAGGCTCCACCTGGTGTATAACAAGTGGTGGACAAAAAGGTCCGAGTATAAATCATTAAGGAACCAACCAGTCTCGTCAAGCCTTCCGTAGAATAATTTATTTTCGGCCCCAATTTTATTTATAGGCTCTACGGCAGGTCTGTGACTGGCCAGTCGATTATAAACAAACTGCAATGCATCCTCAATGGGGCTTGCCGTTTTTATTCTTTCCCAGAAATAAGGCAGATTAAAAATCGAAAAATTTACCATTGTTGTAATGACCCATGTTTCTTTTCTATACCGCCAAACGAAATTGGACGTTTTTTTTAAAACAGTTTTGCTGCCTGAAAATAATTGTATAGTGTCTTGTCTTCGTCGCCGCAAAAGGCTGGTGTTCCCATATCTTATTGGAAAGGCTAGTCTGGTCTGTCAATGTTTGAATTGTACTCACTTAAAAAAAATCTGAAAATAAAATTTGTCAAATGACAAATGTAAGAAAAATGTACATAGGCTACGACATACCTACCAAATTTTCATTGCGCCAAAACTCAAAAGTAACCTGGCGAAAACGCCTTTATTGCAAATACCTGAGGATATTCTTCTATGGTTGAAGCCTGATCGATTTGCTTGGCAACAATAAACTACAGTACATAGAATAGAATAGAAAACCGTGTATTTCTCAACAAAAATGAACATGAAATAACAAGCTGTGCCCCCTCAAGTTAAGAAATGACCCAAACAAATTATGCTACGTATACCGTACATCCGTGTCATTGGAAAATAAATGCATCATAATAATATATCGTAACATTTTGAATAAGATGCATATTATACTAGAATGTACAGTAGCCTACGCACAATTTTCTGTGTCAATTATATATTTTGTATGTACCTGACAGTGAAAGACAACTTTCTGTCTTAATCTATGATATAAAATAATAAAAACAAATAAAACAAAAAAATAAATTAAAAATAATCTAAATAATAATAAAAGCAGACGACTTATTCCTTTGCAAACATACAACAAGTCTATTAAAATGCAAATCTTACACAGAAAATTGAGTATGGTGCCCATTCCACATACGTACAACGTCAATGAAAATTATGAAATTGAAGGTGGTAGCAGACATTAAAGACATACTAAAAATTCTGCTACCACCTTCAATTTCATAATTTTCATTGACGTTGTACGTATATGGAATACCCGCCTATTGGGTTCAATTTAAATTCCTTAGGTGCCCATTCCACATACGTACAACGTCAATGAAATTTATGAAATTGAAGGTGGTAGCAGACATTAAAGACATACTAAAAATTCTGCTACCACCTTCAATTTCATAATTTTCATTGACGTTGTACGTATGTGGAATGGGCACCTAAATGGCATTTTTTTTAATGAATAAAAATAATAAATATTCATTTATTTGCAAACAGGACTAAAAGTCAAATAAAATGTAAATAGTTACATAAAATATACAGTTGACAGTAATCATCAAACTATCGAGACAAAACATCCTTCAGCCTAATAGACAATTAATTGTGACAATGTTTTATGGAACATTGGTTTATTATTACCAGTGGCGGAGCGTGAGATAATTGGGAGTGTAATGCTTGCAAAATATATTTGTTTAGGCTAAGTTTAAAAAAAAATCATTATTTTAAGTAGCATGTTCTATCTAAAAAAGTAAATATTTGAAAACAAAAAAGAAAACATTTGAATTCTAACGTGACGAGATTCTTTATTTTCTTAGACTGCGTTGATAACATCATGCTCATACAATCTTATTTGCTCGCGGCTTCCTATAGATTTCAACGAAGCTCTAAATACATTCTAAGGATTAGTTGAGTGTAATGCGGCATTGCCCGCCTTACATGCACGCTCCGCCACTGATTATTAGAGTTTATATACTATATGTTAGAAGGTGTTTAAAGAGCATTTTTGCCAATTTAAGGTCTCTGGACTGAGAAATTAATCAATTCACTCTGAACTCATGTTGTTTAAAAAAAATTTGAGAAATTCCCCTTAAGCCTACTCCATTCAATATTGTTATTATACAAGTCAAAAATGACAATGATACCTGGTACCAGTATGGAGCGGGGCTTGGGGACAGTTATAAAATAGTGAACACTATCCTCAGGAGATGAAACACATGAATCTCGTTGACTTATGTGCGTTGTCAACTCGCAGCAGCCCGGCGTACAGCGTCGCCTCAGCCTTGTGATAAATTTTAACGACTGTTCAACGCAACTTTTCGTCGTCAACCCGAAAATTCCCTAATATTTTTCCCCAGCATAATTTATAACCCATGTACTCTCCAGATTCCGGCTTTCGTCGTCTGACTATATCGTGTTAAGTATCAAAAGGATTGTTCTAGAATTAAGTTGCTAGCAGGGAGTCTTTGCGATAGTGTCGACACTGTATTATCTGGTTAGTTTAATGTACATAAATATTTAATTCTTAATGGTCTTTAAAGTCTCTTCGTTGTCTAGATAGCATGATTCACACTTGTCACAGGTTGTATCTGCGCTAAGACTCTCATTCTTGGTAACTCATCAAAGTTTTGTGAGTCGCAACCATAACACACCCATAACTTATGAAGATGATCGACTCGTATCTGTACTTGGTTAAGTCATGCTTTCGCCTGTTTCATTGTGTCAATGGTAAGCTTGTCTCAGCTTGTCCATTATCGCTTGTAGCTGTGTAGGTTGACATCGAGAATGTATACCAGTTTGCCAATCGCCATAATTCATACGGAAACAATACAAATAATGTCCGAAATTCACGTGGTCGTTGGAATTGGACAAGGGGCCTATGAGCCACTCACTATAAGTAGACCTGGGTCCATAAAAAGTCCTTCAAAAATTACAATTTATGTAGGTACTCTCTACTCACTTAACACTTACATTAGATTTTAGTCTATGACATGACCTATTTCTTATGGCTTTGCCACATGCTTTCTATTGAGAAAATTATTGTTATTATTATTATTATTCCATAATTTTATTTTGAAACCCACAACGCATAGGCCAAGATATATCAGGTAACTGTCGAAGAGACAGGTCTCTGAGTCTATTGGCACTCTAACCTTCAACATTCCAACACTGGCTGCAACCTCTTATTTTACCACTGTATAAAATTCAAAAAAAGTGACGTATCGCCTCGTAACTTTCAGAGTAGAAATCCTGAAACCCTCCCATTTGAAATAAGGTGCCGCATAAAAAAAGGGACATTGCAACAGTCACCTTAAATGTTTTGAGGAGAGAAGGCACTCCCCGCGTCTATAAGGACTGCCTGTCCTTCACAAATCGTAATTGACATATCACAGAGAAACCGGTGCCCGGGACCATTAAGCGCGCGAGTCTCGTTAATACATTAATAAAATACTATCAATTTAGATACCATACTTAAGAAGATGGATCTCGACAAAGAGATTTTTTTAGTGTCCATTAGTCGAAAAATGACAGATTGCTTTGTATCCGACGCAAATAACAGTCCCAGTCAAAACTGTTCGGTTCAGTCAATTAGGAAACTTTTTGGTACCTTTGATCCTGTCAAATTCATTGTGATTTTGTCAGGCTCACAAGCCCTCAGGAATGTTTACTAATTTTTTTCAGGTACGCTAGTACCCCACCATTGTGCACTTCATCTGGATACGATTCTGTGTACAAGGTTCGTGAGTCACTTTTCTATCCAAGCATTATTGGTCTCATTGTCAGGCACGAGGATTTGCGCGAGGGCTATTTGCCACTTTCTTCCTGATTGTCGATACTGATATATATCGAGTCTGATCTGTCTGGCTTTTATTTCTGAGCTATGCTTTTATGTTTAGTTGTGACTATTTGTGTGTCGGACGTATAACTTTGAATTATCCGCGAATACATCTTGCATCGTGCTGCTTGCTTGCTCTTTATATCATTTACTCTATCAATTTGAAATACAATTTCAGAAATAGTCTAAGCACAACGTCTGGGAGCCCTGCGGTGCTTTCTTGCGAGCTTAGGCGGGGTTTCCACATACGTCAATGGTCAATAGTAAATATGGTTTTGACATGGTAGCAGACATTTTTAGTATGTCTTTAATGTCTGCTAAAATGTCAATGCCACATTTATCATTGACCATTGACGTATGTGGAAACCCCGCCTTATCAATTAGTAAAACGAAGCAGTATAAAAAGACCTTAGGGTGAAAAGTGTCTTTGGTATGAATACCGTCCATAATCCTATCAAAACAGTCTTCACTTTATTTATCTATTTGCTCCCGCTGTAGACGCTGTTTTCACCAGCTCACTGATTCCAAAATCAACTATATCTACTGATGAGAATTCCTTAATGTCAGAAATCAGAATTAGCAGTGACGTTGTAGGGCAATTTTATTTTCTACACAAAGTCTCGGTATATACAATTCAACGATGAAATACGCGGAGGAATGGACCGATATCAAACGAACCGGTGCAATAGTAAGCCGTGAAATATACTTTAATAAAACAAAAAAGAGTACCGGAAGTTGGTAATTACAACTTCCGAAAAGAGTGGAATAAGTCGAAACAATACGGCCAGGTCGTGCATTTCCGATGGCGGGGGCCACCTGCCCTAATTTCACACAGGCCACCTCCTTGTGGTCACTTGTGTTTGCGTAACTGTTGCCACTCGAAGGCGTTCCCCGATTGTTTAGCACAGATTGACGGCGATTGACAGTTGCGGGGCGATGGCCCCGGGCTGCTGTTTGACGTTTAGATACTGGGAACGTTTCAGGTCCGGAATTAATTCAGGTAGCCTCCGGCTGATTAACCTATAATTTATTTGTCTGATGATTGAATGCAAGGCGTGTACTAACCCCGTACTTGTCGCTATTTAAAAAAAACTACAGCCTATTCAGTCTTCGATCTGATTAGTTTACACAGTACTACCATACTAGGATACTATTACTGTAGTAATGTCCGTGCAGCCCTGGACACTGCAGTACGTTGTCATCAAAGATCAATTTTAGTGACCACTGGCTCTGGGTTGGAGATAACTTAAATTAGTTTGTGGAAGCTGGCCATACACACTCAAAAAATTTTATTGTAAATATAACCCGACAGGGCTTACTGCAACACGAAATTTCGTGTAACTTTTGGACGGCACGAATAGGGTGTAAATCCTACTAAATGAGTTGTGTTAAATACGTAGAGTAATTGTTACAATAATTGGGATAGATATTACCCATAACAAGTTTGGTAAAAATTACACTAGTTGTGTAAATGTGATTGAGTAATGCTTACTAAATTATCTGTGTTTATTTTACACAACTCTTATGTAGATTGAAACATACGACATGTGTATCTTCTACCCAACTATTTGAGTACTATCTAGTTTAGGCTACCTGTTTGGGTTCATGCTACTCAACTACTTGGGTAAAATCTAGCCGACCTTATTGTGTGGTTGTAACACAGCAATATATATGCATTGGGTTGGATTTGAACACACGTTGTGTAGAATTTACAGAAGGCGTTGGGTGTTACTTGTACCCTCGGTTAGGGTTGCACCTAGCTTACTCAAGAGATGTACCGTAGGGCCGTTACCATGGTGACGTTCAGTTGTTAGCTTTTTATAAATTATTCAGCATTTGTAATTAACGTTAGAGCCTCAAATAAATTTAGCGGGTCTAACGTTAATTACATATTCTGAATAATTTATAAAAAGCTAACAACTGAACGCCACCAAGGCAAAAGTCCTACGGTCCATCTTCTCATTAAAAAACTGATTATTCGCGATTTTTTTTTCAAAGTTATTTCCATTTCATTTGGCAGTCACGAATAGGCAATTTTTTTTTAAGTAAGGCAAGTAACACCCAAACCGCAGGTTTCTTTCACTATCCCACTCAGTTTCATCGGTAAATTCTTCACACTGTGAACAAACACAACAAAATACATACATAACAACAACAACAGCCTAATTTAGTGACATTCGCATGTCTCGAACATATCATGTAGGTAAAAGTTCTACACTCACAAACATTAGCTGCACGTCCGGAAAATACGAAAGTGACGTCAACCATTCGATGTATCAGGAATAATATTCGACAGTTGATACAAAAGAAAAGAAAGATTGAGACAAACCAAATAAGAATACAAGTTTATATATTGGCATATAACATATAATGAACAAAACTAAGCATTACATTTTACCGTAATTATCAAAAGGGATTTCTTGTTGTCGTTCAACTCTTAGCATTTCTTCTGTCATGTCTTCGCCATCAGAGAACAATGCTGACACGAAATTTGGAGAACTAAATATATCCATTTTGAACTTTAAACTGAACAAACTTTCACTTTACATTAAATTTGAAGAGGCCACACTAAAAACACTTCTCCTTCTTCTCCCCCCCCCCTAGTGCCATTTCCTGAATTCGCCCCTGTCGAACGTTAACGCCTTGAGCTCGGCAATTGTTTTCCATCTTGCTCCGGCGAGTTGTTCAATCCCTTCCTCGAGAGTTGTCCTCGGTCTGCCGATGGTTCTTCTTCCTTGTGGCCTTGCTTCCGCCAATCTCCAGGTGGTCCTGTTTCCGTCCATCCTTTAAACGTGGCCGAACCATTGCAACTGCTTGTTCTCCTTTCTTCTCTCTATGGAATCCACTTGCAGGTCTTGCCTGATGCGGTTATTTCGGATTCGTTCCCATCTTGTTCGACCAGCAATCCGTCTTAGACACTTCATCTGAGTCCCGTTTATTTTACTTAGGTCACTTGTTGTAGGTGTCCAGCTTTCGCTCCCATAGAGGAGAATCGGCTCCAAGATGATTTGTTGGACTCTGGTCTTTGTCTTCCGTTCGAGTTCTCCTTGCTGTTGTCTTTTGGACTCGGTTTCGGTCTGGTGTTTGCCTGTCTGGTTCACTGCTGTACCCAGATAATTGTAGTTTTGCTGGAGAGTCTGCTATTGGGACTACGTCATAGGCAAGGGCTTACACGTACGCGTGCCTAAGTCGCCACAAACCGACCAGTTCTTGCCTTGCACGTCTTCATTACTTCATCCATAAAAATCAGGAATAATAGTGGGCTTAAACTGTCCCCTTGCTTTACCCCTCTTTTCATGGCAAACGAACCTGACTTCTCGCCATCTAATCGCACTACTCCCTCCATTTTTTCGAACATTGACTGAATTGCGCTGAAACTAAAAACACCTGAAGGAAAATAAAGTCCAAAAGTTTGACAACCGGCTACCGCACTTGCTAATAGACATTCAATGACTGGGAAGTGGGAAGAGGGAAGCATCAGGGCTCAGGCATCGCGGGTATAACGGTATTTCAGGTTTGCAGGTGTCACCCCGCTGTAAATTTTACACGACCCTCGCGTGGATTCTATCCAAGTTGTGTTAGCATTACACAACTTGTATTCAGATTTCAACGGTTTTTCGCCAAATAACAGTAGTTTGTTGCGTTTCATCGTGCTATTATTAAATGTTATCATATACAATAATATGTATATTAATATCCCTGATATTATGGGGGTAGTTGGGCAGGGGGGGGGGGGGTTCCTCAGTGATACGCCACATATTATTATAATTACATGGCAAAGCTACAAGACTGCGTTACTAGGGGAATGAGGGGAGGGGGTCTAAAATATAAGATTGAAATAGGAGTAGGCCGTTGACATGGCCGCGTTTGTATGTTTTAGATATGTAGAATTTGAAAATTCTACATACAGTAGATCTATTACGAGCGAGACCGTCGTTCGACTTCATGGAAAATTTATGCCTTTATGCACGAAATTGTCATAAAATTTAGTCTCAATTGTACACTGAGAAGTAGTGTAGAATTTACTCGATTTCGTGTGATTTCTGCAAATGATGGGCTTATGTTTAAACAAATGTGTGTAACTTCCAATCAATTTTATGTAATGTATACATTTTACACAACTCCGTGTAGAGCGTTCCCGCCAGAATTCAAATTTGTTAAGTAAACATTTAGGATTAACGTATAAATTCATATTAAATTGTTATCAGTTGATAGTAGACATACCAATGAAAGCAATAGAAGTCATAGAAAATGTTAAAAGAAAATTTCAATCACGATTTAGTAAGAAGTTCAATATTGAGAGGTGATTGTAACATATTGCATGCTTCATAGCCTAGGTCCTATGTCTTTCAAAAGAAAATCAAAGGACTAGTCTGTTGACTTTCAAAATGAGCTCCTATAACTCTACAAATGGTAAATTTACTGTTCATTATTAGCTACTTTGGCCACAGCGATCAAGTGGCATGGGTATTAGGCTACTGATGAGGTTTAATACGGGACGGGCCATGAGTCTAAATTCCTACGTGTACACCTTTGCCAATCTCAGTTTTTGACAACACTTTAAAATACGTAATTATGAACCGATTTTGATAAACTTGGCAAGTAGAGACTTCTCCTCAATACCTAGACTATGATCATTGGCATGATACCTACTAATATAATAGGGTAATAGGCACATGGCAATAATGTAGGAAAGTGTGGGACTCAACTGACAATTCTTTGATTGGCAGTGAACAAATATTGCTGCATAAATAGTACAGATGCAAGGCCGTGCCCAGGTTTTGATTTCAGGAGGGGTCCAAATTTTTTTAACGTAATTTATTAATGAATTAATGGATAAATTTTTCAAACCATACAGGACAGGTTTACATACAAGAATTTATTTCGGGGGGGGGGGGGGGTCCGGACCCCATGGACCACCCCTCTGGGGACGGCCATGTACAGATATACTGTATATCACAGGTTCGTGTAGATTTCACCTAAGGGTTGTGTAGACTAAAAAAAAATATGCATTCGCGTGTATGGAACACAAGTGGTGCGGCTATGACAACACAAGTAGTCATTGCAACTTTAACACAAACTGTAGACTAACATTTACACCATTCTCTAGTGCTCATATTAACCAAATAGTTTAGATTTTACCCAACTTCAGCCACCAACGCAATTTTTGTAAAAGGTACATAGCAGCGTTGTATTTTCAGCCCCTTTTATTCGTGTGATATTTACTCAATACCCACGGCTAGAAAGTACACTGAACACCGAGTAATACTGACCCAATTTTTGGCCTGCGTTAACACTAGTTTCGTGTAAATAGTCACCCTACACAAAATAGGTTGGTAGAACCCTATCATTGTGTAATGCTTACACTAATGACTTTACACATATCATTTTGTTGATGGAAACCAATTGCTACTCTTAGTTTAAAACAAATTTGGGTAATCTTTACTTTATTGGGTAATATCCAAACAAGTTCCGGCTTACACAGCGTGTGTAAGAAATATTTTTTTCAGTGCACATTGGCCACCCCTGAATCACCTCAAAATAGGTTGGTTTATATTTATTAAAAGAATTATTTTATTTAAGTTTTTTTTATTTAAGTTACAGAGATTTGGTCCACTCAATCCCCTGCACAGTACTACTACGATCTTTTTAATTTCGGTGCTGGGGTTATTCCGTGAAACTAAAAGGCGCAAGAAATTGGCCGAATATTTGATTTAATAATAAAAATAATAAAAATAAAAACACCTTATATAATAGGGTGTATGAAACATTGTAGTTCTCTACCAATCGTTACAACTTAATTAAAAAAATATAAATCAACCTATGTTGGGCTGATCCAGGGGCAGCCAATTTCTCCATCAAATAGCCTGCTGGTATAGGTCTTTCGATGGTGGCCATAGTGATTCTCACGCACTAAACTTTCTGTAAGTTTTCTAGGTTCAGGTTGTCAGTTGGATAGTTGGTCTTATCCATTTTTCAATATACTTTCGCTGGACATACAATGGGTCCCCTCGAAAACTGCTGATTCATGTCTGCTCCCAGTACCTACAGTATATATTTTTAGCAGACGTTTGCCCCCAATAGTATTCCTGTTGGTTAATTTCGCGTGTTTAAAAAGGTACACGTATCTAACAAGCGTATGGCGATCGCGAGAGATAAGCCAGGACACGTTGACATGCCAGCCATTGTTAAAGCGGGCAATTAGCTTCTCCCCGGTGGTAGCCCAATCTCCGGCCATCTCTTCGATTCCCCCGCTGTAACGAGCATGCATTCCTGCCTCAACCGATTACACTGCTTACAAAGAAAGGACAATGCGCACCGGTAGCTTCCAACTCAAGTTTCTTTTATAAAAATGGGTTGCAAAATTCTGCTATAAACTAATGTTGGCCTAATTATAGTTTTCAAAACAGTTCTATAGGTACCAACAGGATTGCAATTAAATTCATCTTCTGTGGTAAGATCTAACATTTAACAAAATATAATATCAATAAAAAATTTAAAATATTAAAATTCCCTGTGTCTGACCTTCCATCCCTGTCTGGTCTTTAGTTCTCATCAGTCCCACAAAATGACAGACAGTGGGCAAATAATTTCTTCACTAGCTCGTATGTATCGTACCTTCGCTCTATAGAAAATTGCACGCATTTATATAATGTATTGTATGCGATTAACCTTTTTTTAAAAACAAATAGAAAAAAAAATAGAAAAATAGTACATGTATTGTACTGTACATTATAGGCGCTTGTGTAAAATATAGATACCATGAAGCGAGCATTCGTAAATTATAAATACATGAAATATACCAAAAGATGGTGGAAATAGGAAACCCCTCGAAGCGGTGAGAAAGAGTACAAGTTTGTCAGCGCTTGTTGAAGCCCCAAATCAATAAAATCAATCGTTTGCTGAGTCAGGCGTTTCCAAGTCTTCTACTTCAGCTTTAATTCTGTGGCCTTTCTATTCTTTTCACACCTTTTTACTGCAGAACTGCCCAAAATTCGACGTTCAATATGTTGGGGTTTTTTTGAAAATGTGTCGACTCACCTCAGGACTATTAAAGTTTGTTTATTTGTTTTTCAAAACCTGCTTTTCAGCAACCTGTAGGCAGACTTTGACGTAGTTTGACTATGTGACACTTCTCAGAGAGAAGGGGAGTTGACTGACAGGGGGGACCTCCTGATTGTAGTAGATTCTGAACCACTTGGGGAACATAGTAAAGTGACGCAATTAAACTCGACACACACTTAAACTGACTGGTATAGTCTTAGCGCGTTATCATGTCCCACCCTGCCAACACTGTGCACACTACCAACTTTTCTGCAGTTTTGAATAGGCTCTGTTGTAGTGGATTCAACTTGGTACCTATGGACTCAGGAAGTAGTAGCACTTACTGTACGTAGGCACAGAATGTCAGATTTATTAGTAATATCACGACCGGAGTCCGATGACGAAGCAGTAGAAGTGTGGGTTGAGTGTAAGAGTGGGCCGAAAGGCCCAAAATTTACTCATGTGGAAAATAAAGACAATTTTCTTTCTTCTATCTTTCTTCTTCTTCTTCTTCTTCTTCTATGATGGGCTGTGGTCGATCTGAAAGCGAACTCCGAAACGTGTCATCAACATCTGCGGTCGACATCTTTTTCTACTAGTAGTAGCAAGTACCAACAACCCGTATCCTACTGCTTCATCAATTAATTCTTAAATCATATTTATATTATTATAAATATTACATTTTCGTATTACCCAGTAGCTGCTTTTTCATAATAACAATAACGTGCCTTGACCCTCGTCGGTAAGTGCAATATTGCATAGGGCGATAATGAGTGCATGGCGTGCAAGAATATGCACAACAATGCGCAAGATTCTTCAAGCCAAACACGCAGTCGGTTACCTTGACTTAATAGGATGTAACACACCATATTGAAACTAATTTCTGGGTGTCCAAGCATAAAAGCCGTGAAAAATATTACAAAATTACCTCAAAAAGACGGGAAATAACTCATCAGAACCACATGCTATTGGAAGAGGCTTTCGTGACTCACAGAACGTAGCAGAAGCTGACTATTATAAGGTACAAAAAGGTACGTGGCCCAGGGCAGTTTGTGCTGTACGTCTTCATTGGCATTCAAATGTATGCGCGCCCAGGCAGATGCAGGGGCCGTTACTCGTTAGCTGTGTTGCATCTGTCCACTGTCAGGAGACCGGTCGTCTGGCACTGGACGGGTTGCCGTATAGTGGCAGCGCACTTGGAGTGGTCTACCAACCATCAAGCTTTCTGGTATCTAAGGTCAAAGTCAGCCATTCTTAAGGAATCTAGCTGCAAACATAACTTACTTCTACTTTTACCGCGCCTTATCCTCATGGAGGGTCGGCGACACGACAGCGGCGTTTCCACACAGTTCTGTCCTGTGCGTCCTCGGTGGAGAGCCCCAAACTTCTCATATCCCCGGCGTTCTTTCTTCCCAGTGTAACTCTCGGTCTCCCTGGTGGTATTTTTCCTTGTATCTCCCGGTTTGTTACTCTTTTCGCTAGGTGGTTTTCGTCTCTACGTCTCTACATGCGATATATAACCGCGATATAAAGGGTCTAAATGGAAAAAAAGGTATAAAATGTCAGACGTGCAGGCCAATGCTGGTAGAGCAGCGTCTAACTATAAGACAAGACGCTAAACGGAACTAGTGGTACTTATCTGAACACTGCACAGTTAAAGCGATTGATATTACCATCCCTTTGTATGTCAGACCAACGGTACAGCTGGGTCTTACGATATTTTCAGGAAATGCGCTCTGAAGCTGAAAGACAGACAGACCTTATGACGTCATCAGGCAGGATAAGGAAAAATTGAAAATATAAATGCAAAATAGTAGGGTTTTACGCATTTTAATAGTTGAAAAGTACAGCTGTTGATTTTACAAAGCTAAAAAAGGAATGCTTAAATTCATATTGCTGGAAAGGGGACCATGAATTATGGACCATGTTTTACAATGCTCGAGGCTGGGGGGGGGGGCATGCCCCCCCCCAAAAGGAGCTGGGGGGGAGGGCAAGTTGGACCGTGCTCCCCCCCCCCCAACTCTACGCCCCTGTTACTGGCTAATGTAATGTGTGTGAATCTTATGGTTAATTGCTCAGGTCGTGAGATTTGCTCATAGTAAAACGTATTTAGTAAGACTTTCAGCCTCTGAAAGTCTTCTGAAGTCTTCATTTCTGAAATTCAGTCGAATTGGGTTTGGTGAGCTTACGTTACGATGATACGAATAGATACCAGTAACCCTTCCTAGTCTAGGCCTTGTTCAATATGTTTCCACTATCCAGTCTTGGGTTCCCTTCCCTCACTGCTGCTGCTGCTGCTGCTGTCCTTGGCAACTGTAATACCAATCACTTGCCCTTTGAGTGGGTCTTGTCTGTGAGTTAATGGTTTCTCTTTTTATTTCAGCTGCGGTAGCGGCGCGGATGTCTGGAGTCTCGACATCGACGGGAGTCTGCAGGCCGCACTTCCACACGCCTCTCCACCCCTGGCTCAGCGAGTCGGCCAAGCCCGCGTGGTGCAGCCCCTTCGGGAATGAGACGGAGAATAAGCCGCCGTCCCCGCTCGTACCCGGTAACCCCCACACCAACCACCATAACCTGTTCAGTTTTCCGCCAACCCCCCCTAAAGACTCGACCCCCGACTCGGTCACGACCAATTCGACGACAAATCATACGAGTACCGCGACCACTGCTGCTGAATACCAGCAGAGTAAAACAGACTATAATAAATCCGAGTCTGCCTTTTCCACAAAGACTACTAGTTCGAGTGATTATAGTCAAAAGAATAATATGGACGGTTATAGTAATATGCACAAGTCGGAGTACCTCGCGCACGCGGCCGCTCTCAACGCCGTAGCCTTTATCCAGCACGACAACATGGACGTCAAACCGGGGATGAACATGCTCGGCAACGGGATTCTCAGCGGGTCTGCGCCCAACTCGAAGCAGCGGGAAGGTATGACTGAAGCTGAAGGACGTAGTCCGGGCCACGACGGGTCGTCGTCCTCGTCCACAGAGTCCTACGCCCAGCGGGACTCACCCCCTCAGCCACCCTGTTTCCCACCCCCTCCCCCCCTCCAACCGTCACCCTACCACGAGTCCAACTACTATGGGCATTACCACCACGGGAATCTGTTCAAACCTAACCACCATTCGGCCGCCAGTCCGACCCCTGGCTTACATTCCAATTTAAAAAATAGTTCAAGAAATAAATCGAGATCTAGTGCTGGTAAGCTATTATTTTTTTTGTTTTGTTCTATTCTGGTGTGGTTTCTGTTTCTTCTTTATTAATCCAGCACTTTTCATTTTCTTTTGGTTTATTGATTTGCTTTCACTAACGCACGGGTTGCTGATGATAAACTTGGAGTGGATTTTGTTCAGATTTCTCTTATTGCCTTTACTTTATACCGTCCACTCTATCGCCTATTAAAATCACTTCCTAATATCATAACCTTGTCAATGCTTACTATTTATCGATGTTTTAATTTGCTCTATTTACGTAGGTACAGTACCATCTAAACATAGCAGTCACTGTCACGTTACTGTAACATATTGCAATAAAGATTACCCATAAAATAAGGTTAAGATAGAAATTTTCTGAAATATGAATAGGCCCTAAAATAAAAAAGCTGTCATTTATTGTACGGTAGACTACATTTAAATTAGGTTGTCGTCTAAACTTGCCCTAACTTATAGCCTAGCCTTCCTTATACAGTACATTATTCCTTCAAAGGAACTGATTAAGTAGCATGTATATAATTCTTGTTAAAATATATAGTAGAATAAGAAGGTTAGGCCTACGTCTTATGTTTTTTTTTTTTTTTTAAGTGATATGTCAAAAATAATCGTTATACAATCATTTATTTCATTTTACTGTTATAAAAGATTAGGGCGGATTCGAAAAAATTTGTCCAATAATGATTGTATTCTTTATATTTCTCTGCACGGCTAACTAGCCCCGTCAATAAAGTCCTCTTGTAAGATCTGCCATTTAAACTTCCCTGTAACACCGACCGGTCACTAAACCTGTGTGTTTACTTCAAAATTAGAATTCTTCATTTCTGGCCAATCAGGTGTAGGTATAATTGAAAATAAAACGACTCCAAAAGGAAAATCACGCTCTCTTTTGCCTCTATGCGTCAATAACCAAAACACACTTGCGTTCCGAATGAGGTTCTGTAGGGACAGTTTTGGTCACTAGGTTCGCTGACGACAAACCGATATCCATATTATTCAAAATGGCCGCCGTTTGCATGCGAAAACTAAGCTCTTAGCATCTAATTAATTCGTTTAATATTGTTTATAATATTTTTACTCTGCCTGGACCTTATTTCGCTGCATATAATTTAATATATATATTCTCCATGATTTATAGAAAAATATCACTTTAAAATAATACGTAATTAAAAATCATTTTAAAATAGTATTGAGGCTTATGGAAAAATCAACGCTTTGATATCATTGCAACTGGTGCTGCCATCTACAAAATGACGTCACAAATGAACCCCATTGGGAACCACAATGATGACTATGAACTTTTGCTTTAATTTGTCTAAAAAGTGTTGATCACCATTATCGAAGGTAATAATGCGGGCTTTCGGTCGAATTTTATGCCATTGCTCTGCGACCAATATTAACTGAGATATGAATTTTCTAAGGTTTTGATCGGCCGCCATCTTTAAACAAAAAGGAGCATCTAGTTTGATAACAAACTTGGTCAAGATTGTATTATATATTTTTATGCCAAGTTTAATCAAAATTGGATAATATCTACGGAAATTACAGGGTTTCCTAACATCGATATACATTCATACTGTGCATACGTATACATACTATATATGTCACATTTTGAAGGGGGATGGTTCTAGGCTCAGGTGATTATTAAATGACAAGTTGTGATGAAATTTTCCAGAAGTCGAACATTGGTTGCCGTCTCAATATGTACGTAGATGAACTTCCCTAAAATATGCCACAAATACAGTTAAAATAGTAAGAAATTAATTATATTCCTCTATGGTGAAACATGTAACATAACACGCAAATACCTCAAAATAAGCTATTTAGTACGCTGTAAGTTTACAGAACAGTTTTTTTGACAGTAATGAATATTGGATACCGTATCAATAATGCATATAGGGAGCTTATTAGAACTAGCTCTTAGAGATTTTCACATGCAGAAAATCAGCATAGCAGAGCAGTTCAGAAATAACACTCCCTGTAAATTTTCAGCCCCTAGCTTGCTGGTGAAAGAATAAAAAACTCGAAGCGAAAAACGCCTTAGGCCAGTGATTAATACGTCCCCACCCCCTGCCAAAATGATTTGCTTCTGAAACTACAAAGATTTATATCCCAGCTCCTACATCATTTTCTCCTTATTTTTACTCCACTGTCTAAAAAAAGTCTTTTTCTTTATTTCAAGAAATATTTTTACTCCTACTTAATTAGCATACCGGCTCCAGCTCTTTACCATCATTAAATGACTAGAGCTCCCTACTGCGCGAGTATAGCAAGTCATTGTTATCTTAGCAGAGAAGATCTAATATTTAAATTATAACAAATCCTCTCTGGTTTAAAAGAAAGACGTAGACTAAGGTTAGTTTTCGTGTAGAAGGTTCTTCCTATGTTTTATATTGGCATTAAGTCTGTAATTAACCGAGCAATGGTACGGAACCTTTAACTCGGTGGACTACCAATTTAGGTATAGAAAAAAACATTTTTACATCAGGTTTCCATGTCGTTTAGGTTTTGTATTCGTAGAATTGTTAACTTAAGGAGACTTCATGCAACACCTTTCTTTACAATAACGTGAGTGTTTTCTGTCGGATTCCGCGAAGGTTGATCTTAGGTGGTCGCATTACCAAGGGATTTATTTATTGAGGTTTGAATATACAGCATTACTATATACAGTATATTAGGTGGCAGTCAACGTAGCCCAGCCCATCATTGTTATTACAATATTATTTGAATGGCTTTTTACTTGAAGTGGCCCAACCCCATCGACCCTATTGGTATTGTTTCCTCATTGAATTTTGACCGTTGTCAAGACATATAGAGTAGTGGTACAGACTCCTACTTTCACCCGAAAGGTTGCTGGTTCGAGTCCCACACTTACTAGATTTTCTGGCCATGCTTCAGAGGGCATGTAAGAGTGTAAGCGTGTGAGAGATAGGGTTTTATAGCCCGCTAGGTTGGCTTAGTAATAGAACAAAACAAGTCAATATTTATTGGCAAACTGGTTCACGTTCTCGATGTCCGCCCACACCGACTACCAGTGACAGTGGACAGCTTGGACATGCTTAACATTGACATTGTAACGGGCGCTAGCTTGACTTAACCAAGTGCTGAAACGATTCAAGGCCAGCCCATAGATTTTATTTGTTCCCATTTTGTTAATGCGAGGCATGAGATTAGTTCATTTGGCAGGGAACTGGACTGTGAACCAGAAAGTCCAAGTTCGAGATCGACATCAAAAGCGCATTTTTCCGCCGAGCCTGGGTTCAACCAATCTAATGGGTTCTTAATCAGCGATCGGGGGCTGCCGGACATATTGCATCCCTTATTTCTTCAGGCATAGTAGTGATGTCAGTAATAACAATGGAATTCAAAATTGTTCCCCAGTTCGTGTTCCCATTTGTATTTGTGGCCTAAACAGTAGTATACGCTGTGGGATACATACTAGCCTATACAAGTGTATTTAAAAAAGCATTAATCAATATTATGTGTTCACAGTAAATTTATATGGCTTTACCGGCAAAATCAGAACATCAGAAAATTAATTTATGATACAGATAAATAAATAACCGTGAAAAGGTTCCGGTCGTTTGCGAATTTGAAATTCGACATCCCCCGCCCAACGAGGGTGGCGATGGAAAATATGATTCAATACAATTTTCATAATCAGTGACATTAAACACTTCCCCCCTTAACGCAACATCACTGTTTATGAAATTGTTTTTGAAATTGGTTTATGAAAACTTTTTAAGCCTGGGCTGTACCTGTACCCAAAAATGGTCTCAAATATGGGTATTGCGTAATTCGGCAGCTCACTGGCTATGGGGGGGGGGGGGGAGTGGTTGTGATCATCTGAATAAAACTGGCTGTACTGAAGGTACCTACTGAATATTTAATGAGTGACGAGTGAACTGAAGGTTATTTGTATGCCAAAATTGGTGGAACACTCATTAAGAAGTGAAAACAAATAAGGAAGTTATTAAATTGGACCTACTTTTCTGAATAAATAATTAGAGACGACGTTGTAGTTGCAGCTTCCATAAAGTCTTGCGTTGTTTAAAAAAAAATTTCCTTGGTGTTTACACTTAATGTGGATGAAAAGTGGCCTTATTGTGTTGTTGTAATATGAAGACCCGAGTGCTTTCCCATATGAAGCAGGTGGCCTGGTGTGACAATGTAGTGAGGGAGCCCATGAAGTGGCCCACCCCTTTTATGCCGGGCACGCCCGACCTTTCTATGTATAAGTACTAACACTAATGACATCGCGGATGCAATCACAGCAACGACGTTTTATTTTTTAACTGTACTGTGAAAAGCTGCGCAGGTATAGTCATAATTTTCATGGGCATCATTACCTATGGGCAGCAGGGAAGGGCAGCTGCTCCTGCCTCCCCCCCCCCCTCGAACGCAGAGTTTCAATTCAATAATTTTATGGATGCTCACTTTTGGACGTGCCAAATAATTTGCACCCTATTCCGGTGCGCAGACCTAACCTAGACCAAACAGCCGCTATTAATACCAATATTATTTTGAAAACGATGATTGTGGTACATGTATAGGCCGAGGTTACACACTCAGAGATTTGTAGGACGCAATAGACTATTTATTTGATCGAAGAAATATTTGGCAAGTTTGTGTAGAAGTATAAGACTTGAATTTGCATTTAGGTATTACACTTTCGAATTTTTATTCGGCGCATAGTTATTGAATCGAATATTCGAATAATATTCGAGAGTGTAATAAGGGGGAGAGGGATTCGCTAGTTGTTGTCTTAAAATAAAAATACAGAATACCCTTCGATGGCATAGTGGTAGCTTGTTCGTATTTGTGCGAGTCTCTACACATCATGCGATCGGTGACCTGTCGTAACTCAACACATGGGTATTACCTACAGAGGCGACTGAAGAGGTTACTCGGATACATTCATTGAATTGTTTGTATGCGAATAATCTTTAAAAAAAAAATAATAATACAGAGAATTCCATGTTTATTCTGTTTACCCTTTTAGTAGAATAAAAAATCCTAGAGTTCTAAATAGAAAAGATGGCCGCTACCGCGCCAACGACATTTTTTGAATTTCTGATGCCACCTGTTTCTTGACCGAACATAGCTTCAGCCAATTAGCACGTCTTATTTCAACCAAACAGAGCACGATTTGCAACCACGACGGGATTTGTTATTATCTTGAAGTACCAAATGCGGACTTTGAATGGCCGAAGAATAGATGCCACCAGAAATTCAAAAATATCCTTGGCGGGGAAAAAATGGAAACCATTTTACAAAAATTGGCGGGACACAACGTTCACTTCCGACCCGGACCATGGACGTCAAATGAAATCTAAATTAAAAACCTACCTCCCGTTAACGGATTATCTAGCTTTCGTGGAGTATAGGTGTGAACTATTTTGAAGAGGTGCTGCACAGTAATTCGTTTGCCTGGCAGTGCAATAAAAATTAAAATAGGAATCAATTTAAATGTACAGGTTAATTCTATAATAGTAACCGGTGTAAGAAGTAACTCTTCATCAGGTACTTACCGAATAGTAATAGACAAAAAGACTCCGATAGAGAAATAACTCTTTCGAAATTCTTGTTAATGAAAGATGTGGTAAAAGCAATTGGTTTATAATTTGTCGTCCATTCCCATTAAACAACATTCTCCGATGTTTACCTTATGCTAGTGGGTGCCATTTCCCGGTGTTATCTGGGCGATTACGTTGACAGGGTGTAATTTGTGTTTTGTGAGGGGTTGATAACCTGAGGGTGAATGCTGAGAATCATAAATATATCGATTAGGAATGGCCCTTACACCAATAATGTACTACCGGCGAGCTTCCTTTCGTCTGCTTCCCGTCTGGTGTTAATAAAGGGCCCGAACAGAATAACAGTTTTTCGATAAAATGCTGGCCATCTTTGAAACAGATCACAACCAGTGTTTATAAAAATTTATGTAGTGAGATTTTATGTCAGCTGCAACGTTGAGGAAAAAGACTTCAATATAGTTTCCAAAAATGTATACTTATGATGCCAATGGCTAATTTCACCGACATATTTCAAGTTTTCAACATTTTTATTTATCATTTCAATATTCATTTATTTATTATTTATTTATTAATTATTAAAATCTATTATTGATAATTAGTGCTATAATATTGTATTCTATAGCTGATGACAAAGAGTGGTGGTGCCTGAGGGTCGAAATGCGCGCCTCATGGTGAGCATACACCACTATCTAACATAATGTATGCAAATGGCTCCATGTGGAATGTTCTGCCCAGCATTCCAGAGGACAATGTTCAAATCCCTCGACATTTATGAAAATTGGGAGGCTCCGGGCGCCGTACATGCCCAACTTGCTCCAGCACGGTTCATCAGTTTCGTTACATGTTAGGGTCTGATCTATCCCGTCTGAGAATATGGGGACGTTCTTCTTTTTCCACAATCTATCATTCTTCATTTAACCAATTTTATTACTATGAAATGCGTCATTTTTTACTGTAATTTTTTATTCGATGGAAAATTACAATCAGTGACCCTACAGTAAAGTTATAAAACCAAAGTATGCCACAACTTTCTTATTATCATCATCACCAGCAATCTACTCCAGTTTCCTGGGCGTGATAAATTTATGAGAGCTTCCTTCACTCATTGACACTCTACTTTGAGAATTTGAGAACGCTCTTCATCTTCTTCTTCAAGCTACAGAGGCTGGCTGGTTGGCAACAACATGTGGCATCGATGCCTCCACTTCCGTCGATCCTGGCACGCCCTCTTCAGCTCCACTTATGTATTGGCCACTAGCCTACATCCTCGATCACTTGCTGTAGATATTCTTTTCTCGGGCACCCAGGTCCATAGAAGGAACCATAGAGGCGTCACCCGACGTGGGCGCCCGAGAAAAAGAAACGCTCTTATTTTTCTGTAAACTATCCTCCTTCGTTTATCTAATTAAAATGAAATGGATCAACTTTGACGGTGCGTCACAACCTCCTTCACCATCATTTCATCATCACATCATCGTTATATATAAGCATTTCCAGTTACCTGGGTGTGATATTTGAGCCTCCTTCACTCTACTGATGGAAATCCTAGAGTTCCATGCATGAAAAATGGGACATTTGCGCCCGCCAAATTTTTTTTTTAAATCCTGGGGCCACTTGTCACATGCTTTCAATGACTGGTCATAAGAGACGTGGCAGAGGAAATTCAAACAAATATTTTCTAATGTCTCTAATGAAGTCTAAGAAATCCTGAGTCTGCACTGGGGACTGGCGTGCATTTCTGTGCTACACCAAAATTGTTAACTGTACATACAATTCCACCTGCACTCTGAAGACGCATTCACGCATAAGAGTATGACTCTTAAGCTAATGGGCTCTAAATATCATGTTTTGTACATAATGATGACGCTTCAGATGTGTGTGTACACGTCAATGGACAGCTGCCACGCCCCCCATACCAAGCACCCTCACCCTGTTATTACCAGTCCCCCACAATATTGAGAAACCTCGACTGCTGTTTAAATAGAAAAATTACCCGAATTTACACTGCTTTTATACAAATTAACAGGATAAACAGATTATGAAAAATTTGGTTTTAAAATGTTATGTTTGCTTGGAATTTTTAATGGTTCTTGATCACACATTTTTAATGACATTAAAAGTCCAAAGCTCATAGAAATCTGTTATTTTCTGAGTAGTACTAATCCATTCCATTCCCTTGTCACATCCTTTCTCAACAAATTAATGCCTTCTGTCAACGCCGCAGTACGGCAGTTCACGTTGTAGTCGATATACTTATCGTACGGTATAGTAGGGTACTCTACCGAGTGGGCAACTTACAATACTAGTAAGTTACGGTACGGTAATGACTATTGACTCATGAGGACGATATGTATATTAATTCACATCTGTTGGTCTGTCCCACTGGACGGCAGTAGCATAAGCGTAACAAGAGATGTTTTATTCCAACAAGAAAACCAGTTATCGGCTTTTTTGGCAAAGTGCTAGCGTGCTTCTACTTCTGCAAGTCTCTGCACATCATGCGATCAGAGGCGTGTCGTAACTCAACACGGGTACTAACCTACAGAAGCGACTGAAGAGAACAATCGGATACATTCATTAAAATTACTTCGATGGCATAGTGGTACAATAGCTTATTCGTACTTGTGCGGGTCTCTACACACCATGCGATCGGAAACTTGTTGTAACTCAACACAGGTATTACCTACAGAGGCGGCTGAATAGGTTATTCGAATATATTCATTGAATTGTTTGTATGCGAATAATTTAAAAAAATAAAAACAAATCTTTTTTTAATCAACCTGCTGGCAAGACACTGCTATCCATCAGGTTGATTTTTTGACCTTCAGAAAGACGGCAAATTTAGAAGGGCAGCAAAAATTCGTCAATGATTTATGTATATGAAATACATTAACTATAACCAATGATTTCGTGTCTATATTTTCGACAATTGTCCCTCAGGGCAGACCCTCCTCTTGTATGTTTTTTCTTTCAAAATCTAAACTTGTTTGCTGAATCAGTGAATCACTTACTTCATTAACTTTTCTTTAACGGCGCCTTATCCCTCCCTCATCTTCCAGGTGTCCCGGTTCTGGGTATCGTCCGGTGAGAGATCGAAGGTCCTCAGGTCTTCCCTCACTTTTGTTTCAAGTGACAACCTCGGTCTTCCTATAGGTCTTGTGCCATCCACCGTATAGTCCGTCACACGTTGTAGCAGGTGTCCATCTTCTCTTCTTTTCGTGTGGCCGTACCACACCAGTCTTCGTTCCCTGACTTTTTCAGTGATAGATGCTACTTGCATCTCTGCCCGGATGTCCTCGTTACTCCTCCTGTCTGTCAATTTGTAACCCAGCCAGTAGCGCAACATTCATCTCAGCCACATGCAGCAGTAGCTCTTCGTCCTTCCGCAATGCCCAGAACTCTGCTCCGTAGGTCATTCGAATATTTATTCAAAAGTCAAAAGTGTAGAACTCTATGATTCCCGCCTTTAGTTTCAGATAATTTTTATCCAGTGGTGGATTCCTTTCTCTTCGAATGTGCACTCTAACGAAAATTCTGGAACCACTCAACTGCTGGCAAGGCAATACTCCAATGCCTAGTGAAAAGATCATTATGACAATCGCTGATAAAACGCCTCATTCTACAATTGAAATCACTGATAGTGATATCATTAGTAAGGTCATTAAACATCTTGGCTCAAGTCCGTACTTTCTACTGTACTTCGTGTTATCAAATTAAGTTTCACACGACTGTAATATTTGACTATCTGTATAGCCCAATAGTTAAGGTCAAGTTAATTGTGTGTGTAATGTATTATTTAAGTACCGAGTGATAAGAAAAAACAACAATATATTTTTTCTATTTTGGTCTATTTTATCTCATGATGTTCGTGAACATGAAGAACCTTGAGCGTAAAATTGTTCGTCCCAAATGTGAAGTGATAAGAGCTCATATACTGATAGTGTCTTATCAATCGTTATTTTTTTTATTAATTAAAAGTTGAAGAAAAGGATGACAATAAAAAAGAACTTAACTAAAATCTAACCCAAGGCTGTATCCATGTTATACAATGTAATACAGCATATCCGTGTTTTACAATGTAATACAGCATTTATGTTAACCTCCAGTGGGCCTATTATGAAAATTGCTATTCAAAATGGTTTTATTTATATTTCTAACCCCCAGATAATGTTAATATTAAACGGTATACAATAGTAGGTCCGCTGACTTCTGTATATAGCGTAACGGGGCCATAGAGAGAATGAAGTAGAAGACATACGAGAAATTGCACACTATGATTTCATTTGGCGGGGGGGGGGAGGTGGTGTGAAAAACAGTTAAAACACTTTTAAGACACATGACCTTAGCTAGGACGAGTTCACATCACCTGTGGAGAAGGCCGTAGCCAGGATTTTTGTGTGGATTTTCCCATTTTTTCCTAATCAGCTTCATGTGCAAAATGCAAATACAATATTATACCTATACACTAAGGTTAAATTTAATAGCCGTAAAATTGTGCAATTTGTCAAAAACGAAACGTAAACACTGAATGAAATACTGAATGACTCTGCAAATCATAGTTTTGACGTTAAATTATTGTACAATTTCCGTAGGCCCAAAATTCACCCATAGGCCTATGGAAAATAAATAATTTTCAAAATGTTAATTCATTATTTCAAACTATAGAAATGTACTGAATACTGAATACCGAATACTGAGTATTGCAATAGGCCTGCTCGCATTTTGTATCTTTGACACCAGTGTACATTATAGTTCCAGTAAATGCATACCATATCTACAATCCAGTATCCACAACGGGTATTTGCATTTATTGCCACGGGTCGACAATTTAAAATATAAAAATAAAATAAAAAATAGATACTGTCAGATTGTCATATAAAGGAGTTCCCAAACACCTCAACCTGAGCTTGCGCAATATTAATACCTGACCTTGAGGAACATTGCGCTGCCCGACCTGGTTCACATTATATTATGCTCATAATAATCTGTTTTAGAACAAATGATAATTAGAATCCGTAGCCACCGTAATTAGCCAACTTTGCGGGCACTTCCTTTTTACACACGTCGCGAGACTTTTGACTTATGCCTGAGAAACTTTGATAGCAATCGCGCAAGGTGCACGTTGAATGTTAAGTCTGGTTGCCTCGGGGTGTGGTTCTTTTTCATCGGTACCTAGATACTAGAGCTAATGTCTCGATCGATTCGATGTGACATTGTCTTGCACAAGTGGCGCACATGTCATAGATACATAAACCTATTCTACTCTAATATTATGCATACAACAGGACGTCGGTCTATGCATTAATTAAATAGTCATGCAAAATAGTGAATAGCAATAAAAATTTAACTTGTCTGAATTTTGTTAATATATACTAGTCCTATTGTCTTTTGCGTCTTACCTTTTTTTAATGTAGTATCTAATGCTTGATTTTTCAGTAACTTAATTAATAATGAAACATCATGATTTTAATAAGTAGCCTATCATCAAAAAGCTTCGTAATTTCCGCATCTACAGTGTCGGGAAGGATCCAGCCCGTTGGGGGGGGGGGGTAGTTGGGTAATAAATTAACTTACAATAGATTTACTAAATTTGGGGGGAGGAGGACCGATACACCCCTCTTCTCCCCCTGTATCCATCTATGTACAGTGCCTTCTTCTACCTTCAAATTCTTATTCCCTCTTTGTTGACCTCCCCTACACTGTTAGTCTGTTACTGCTTAACTGTTACTTCTGTTTGTTGGGAAGGTAATAAAGGTCAAACCCCCCCCCCAGGATTTTGACATCTAGGGGCACGGAACACATGGGATCCTAAGACCCCCCCCCCCCAGATCTTTTGGCAATTTACGCCAATGCCTTCGCTCCATTCAAAAATAAATCCTGTACCTATAGCAGTATAAGAAAGTAAGAATGACGGGTCCTAGTAAGAAGCTCACCGATCAGCTTCTCTCTTTAAGTAGAGAGCAAGTTAGAAGGGTGGTTGGCACGCTTACGGGCCACGGCCACTTCAACAAACACATGCATAGGGTTGGCGTGAAAAACGACAGTAGATGCAGACTGTGTGAAGTTGAAGAAGAAACAGCTGAACACATTCTCTTTGAATGTGAAGCGCTGGGACAAACTCGATACCAAACTCTTGGCCACCCTAGGTCTGAAGAGGAAACCATCCGATCTAATCCCATCACAAAAACACTAGAATTTATCAAAAAGACTGGTGTTATAAGATGGGCGTAGACGGCAAACGTGGAAGCAAAAGACCTTCTAGGTCGACGCTTATAGGAACTCAAACGAGTAGGCCCCACGAAGGAAAAAAAAAAAAAAAAGTAAGAATGAAAATTGTCTTTATTTTCCACATGGGCGAATAATAGGCTACAACTAGTATAGTGTACCTTTCAAGCCTGAAAGATAGGTGCATAAAGTCTGCCGCCTGGACTTCTGATAACTATGTAATAAAAGAAGTCATCTCGTAGCTTGGTTTGAGATGGGAGGTGGTAGCCCTCACTTAGCCATCATCAATGAAGAGGTGGTAAAAAGTGGGAGCACTCTGGCGGGGTCGTGCCGCTACCGTTGACGTTCAAATTAGGTGCTGCCTGTTCGGTGAGAGGCTGTCCATTTGTACCAAAGATGTGGCTTACTTTAAATAGCCCGCACGACCTCTCAAAATCCATACTTCAACATCTCTAATTGATTTAAATTATACTGCATTACCTTATAACGGAAATTTTAGGCTCGAAAATAGCATAATATTTTATTATACTGAGACTCCCTTTGAAAGAATGCAATCTGCAATGTACGGCGATTGCTCAAGTAATGGCTGATGAGAAAATTAAGAATAACACTTTATTTATTAATACCTATTTAAATTAATTAATACCTATATTAACATCTATTTATCTTACTAGGTCTTTTTGATAAGGCCGATATATTTACTTGTGCCTGTTACATTGTGTCACTGGTTGTCACTTGTAGCTGGTTAAGTGGGTTGACATTGAGGACGTTTGCTAGTGGCCAAATATTAACGCAATATTAGTAAGAACGTTGGCATTGGGCATAGACCAAAGTTTTTTACACGATGTACCACTCATAAGGAAGTAAGGTACATAAATGTACGTTGCAAAAAATTACTTCATTTTCCTTTTCGCTTTGTTAGTAATAATATTGCTGCACGCCAACACTATTCACTGTGTTGTGTGCAACTTACATACAGTATGGTACCTAGCTATAGAGCCTAAATTTAAAAAAATTCCAAAATTATATCACTCCTTGATTAAGCTTCATTAAATTGTCTAAGAAGCCTAACAGAGTTATAATAACCACACAAATTAGTCAGTCTTTGTACTTTTTACAGACCCTTTGAGGGCATACTCTCTGAAATATATTTTTTGTTGCTCCATCAACGCATATGATTCTATTTAAAAAGTGATGGCTACTATAAAGTTCATTCATAGGAAACAACAGGCCAATTTTGATGGCTAATAGCTGTTCGAGCCCTGCTTGTTACGGGCCATGGCCTCTAGTTCTTTCTTCTTGATGGTTAGCCTACTCATCTTTGCACTTCTTCTCCTATTCATAGTAATTTACTTGCCCAATGTTGTAGCCTCCATAGCGGCGTGTTTTTCACGAAGTATTTTTTTTTTATACCTCTTTCAAGCTCTTAACAGGCGCATCACAGTTGATGGTGGGTTGGTAGCTGGCCATTCTGGTTATAAGGTCAAAGGGTTAAACCACTTTTATTATTTACTGACAGGAGAAGGGAAAAAATTCATGTAAGCTAGTCTAAACCGTATACTAATGTATAAATTTTAAATTATAGTAGAAATTTTTATTTTCTGAATTCGTGAAAAATATTTTTTATAGACTATAAACGTCGTACCTTTACAGAAAAAAAAACATTTCTATTTTTTAAAATAAATTAAATATTTTTAATTAATTAAAATAATAAATTAATTTTGTATTTTTCTTACAATTAATTTATTAAATTACAATTGCATTACACTTGGAAGGGGGGCCCAAAAGACATACAGTATATTATAAAAAGGAACAAGATATTCCGCCAAAAACTATTCGAAAAAAGTTAAGGTGCTAGTAAAATTACACATCTTACAGACTTATTTGGCGGTTGGTACATTATACATATAAAATGCATATGCTTGATATGCTTGCTGATGCTTGGAGTTGGCTTACGATTACTACACAGTAGCTCTACAACTTATGTTAGGTTTGGGCATGATCGACAAAATTTGTCCATGCATACGATCCTGGGCTTTGCACCTCCATCCTTGTATTCTCCACTGCCTGAAATCTAAGTTCACTCAATCCTCGCATCGTTGTCTCGGCCTTCCGAGGCTGCGGCGTCCTTCTGGCTTCTGTGTCCAGACCTTATTCGCCGCTCTACTATCCAGGTGCCCTGCTCTCCGAAGACTGATTCACTTGTACTTCGCTACTCGGGTTGGTTCACCTTCACCTTATAACTCATATTACTCCCTGTTTGTTTGCCCTAACCCTTCCCTGACCGTTCTCAATCACTGGTCCATAAAGTTTCCTCAGAACTCGCCTCTCCCAGGTGGTTACGATGTTCTCTTTCTGCCTGGGACCCACGTCTCCAAGGTGTACACTGTACAGCACAACTATAATGATAGAAATGATAGTAGAATTCACGCCGCTTCCAATAATGTTTACCTGTGCCACCTTAAACGTCCAGTTCAAAACTGCTCAATGATGTTATCACGCGAGAAAATCGCAAGATGGGCCCACATGGTATAAATAATTAGAACTAAAAATGGCCACCCATCCGGTTCATCAATGAAGCCGTCAATGAAAACAAACACAACTCAATCAAATACATGGTTATCATGGTCTAAACCCGGTGATAATTTCGTAAAAATACTCATGATGATGGTTCCTGCGAGCTTTTAATTTCCTCTTTGAAGGATTAATGAATTCATTTACCCACTTTAGTCATGACGGGCCTATAATTACATATTGATGAACGGGTTTTTTCTCATCATGCGCGCCTTCACCCCGATATTGCCAAATACACCTCCTCTTTATCCTATCGTTATATAGTGTCTACTTTTCTCGTTTTTTTTTTATAAGTTGTACGAGGTACGAGTATTTCTCTAAAAAAGTTTTTATGGCAGTCAAGCGCGTTAATTGCCAGTTAATTAAAGGGTCTTTGACTGGTTCCTTTGATTTGGTCAATAAGCAGATGGAATGTGTGCCATGATGAGCGCTTGCAATACGTTTCATAATCTATAGCTTTCTTGCTACAGTATACATGCTGTCAGTGGTGTGTATATGTGGGAGGGGGGGGGGGGGCTCCCGAAATGGGAAAATGTTAGACACAATTAAACTTACGTGAGTTGTTGTAATGCAGGTAGAATTCAATGGTGTCTCGGGCCTCTGGCAAGAAGTTGATAACACTTTACTCTACAAATGATCTGGTTATGGCCCCTCCCAAATATATGCTCTATGTACGCCACTGCATACTGTATATGAATTTATACAATATACCGTATGTGTACAGTTTATACTTAATTATTGTTATATTTACTTACATTTATTTATGTCAGACTATATAAATATAAAACGGAAGGTCAAATTTCGAGACTAGATATAAAATGAAAAAAGTTTCTACCGCGTTAATGATTTAATGGTTGTTTTGCCTTTACTGGTGGGGTAGAACGTAGCTGTTCGGCATGTTGGCATGCTGACCACAACATCACAATAACAGTTTTAAAGGGAGGTCTCAATGAATCTTCTACCAGTCTATAGCCGCACCTGTCTCTCATTGACGGTGTTTGAAGGCTATTGTACAATAGTTCTTATGCGTGTAAAAAACCCCTTCATAACGCTGAATGGCCACCACCCCTAAAAGAAAAGCCTACCAAACAAAACGTAAGCAAAGTCCCTAAAGACTTAAATATCTTCTATCAATTGGGGGCAGATGGAGCGCGTTAGTAAGATCCTATGTTAAGATAATCAGAATCAAATGAATGGAAAAACAGCGGTTATCTATTTGGATCAGGACCAGAAGCTGCCCCCTCTTATACTACCCTTACGGTGGGGGTGGATTTTAACACCCTACGCCTTTCATTTGAACCGCCGCACGGCCGCACTCCGCTAGATTAACGCAAGACCAGGACTGTCAGCTAAGCTGTTACTGTGTTTCTTTTAGGGGTGTGAAATCGGGGAGGGTCTAACTGTGGATTAAAGATAACTACTAGTTATTGTTGAAGTTATTTGTTAGTTGCAAGCAGGGGGGAATTTTGGGAAATACGAGTCCAGACTCCAGAGAGTTTCTGGGGGATGGACTCAGCAAAGGCGGATCCAGTGGAAAATTTAGGGGGGGGGGGGGTCACAAGTTGTTTTTGTAAGTTTAAAATGTATTTTTGTTTGTTGAAAAGTTATTTTTTTTTTCATTTTTCTTTTACTAGGTATCTTATGAATTTACTCATTTAGGGGGTCATGGCGACCCCCCCCCCCCCCCCATGGATCCGCCATTGGGATGGAGTATTGGAGAAAGTTAAGTTGTTGAAACGCCTTTTCTTCTGCGTGTTGAGACAAAGATTTTTTCCAGACGAGACAGCTATTGCATACTAAGTTAACTTCATTATGATTAGCCCCTCCCCATTCTCAGCCCCGTAGTGGGCTCCGGGTACATAAATATATTTTTTTTTTTTTGTAATTGTTAAAGGTTAAATCGCGTACATTCAATTAAATTAATGTATCCGATTAACGTGTTCAATCGCCTCACTAAGTCCCCTAATGTAGGTGTGCCGAGTTGCGGCACGTCTCCGATGGCAAGGTGTGTAGATATACTCGCACAAGTTCAAGCACGCTACCACCTTGCCACCGAAGTCGCTACATTGCCATCCACTCCTCACCTACAAACATATAACTTAGTTATACACACGTACCCTGTATTTTATAATTGCTAGCTTATGTAGGCTATTTTAATGTAGACAATTAAAATTATATGAACGCTAATATTCATCGATTTTGAAATGAGACTCATAGGGGGGAGGGGGTGGGGGCGTGCAAATGCACTACCTTGGAAGATAAATTTGAAAATATAGGTGTGAACTATAGTTCTTTTCCAAATATTTAAGCTTAAATATGTTTCGACACACAGATTGAAATTTTATTAACGCTATTATTAACATTTTTTCTCTGGGGATGTGCCCACGACATATTTCCGACCTATGCAGATTTGTTGAGCTTACACTGAAAGTTGTTTTCTTTTTTTTTTCAGAAGGGCGGGAGTGTGTGAATTGTGGGGCGACGTCAACTCCTCTCTGGAGGAGAGACGGTACGGGACATTATTTGTGCAACGCTTGTGGACTGTATTATAAGATGAATGGTCAGAATCGACCGCTAATAAAGCCTAAAAGACGCCTGGTAAGTTGCTTTTATTTCTCGGAATAATAATTTCTGATGCTTGCAGTACACTCTACCCAGGTGCTAGTTGACGTAATCTCGAATACGAAAGGGCCAGAGTACTGTACTGCACAGAGTACAGAGTACTGTACTGTACTGCACATTTCACTCAAATGCTTAAACTGCTCATTCAGCGGACATCTGTGAATAAATTAGAGTGGCTCCCACTGCCGTTGGTACAGCTGTGGAGTGTGGAATCCGATAGACGGTGCCCTACATAGGAATGGGAAAAAACATGGTGGCTTCCTTCGGATTACACTTTCAGCAGCTTTACCGACGATAATACGTGTACTAGTACTGGTTTAGACTAGAGTTAACATTTGGCATGATTAGTGAGACTTGCAGATAAGGAAATGAGTGATTTTTAAGTTTTCTTGACACATAGACCTTTTGCGCTCCTGTAGTCCCAAAATAAAACCCCTAATTAACACCGGTGGTTAGGGACTTAGGTGAGTTAGTTATCTGAATAGTTAGGACGGATCTTTTGTGGGACTCTTTGCAGGGGCCTTAATACTTCATATGCAGTATTTTTTATCGGCGCTTAATAACATAGGCGAACCAAGGTGAATCATAGTGAATGTCTCCAAAATACTGCAGGCATGGACTTCTTTTATTAGGGCTCGTTGTATGCAGTAATAATAATTTCACTAATATTAATAGTAGGTAACGATATCCAAAGTTGTTTCCGAAATTTAGAATAATCTGGACTTGGCGGTTAAGACGATGCCCCGTGTAGGCAGGCATAAATTGTGGGTTCAAATCCCACCACGTCCAGATTTTTGTAAATCCTCTAATTTCTTCGTTTATAACGAGGGGGTTGCCTCTTCAACATAAGTTAGTTTAATGTCAGTATTACATACAATATAATGGTGCAATATATCCAAAGTATATATCCCAATTTTATAATTTTTTCTACGGAATGTCTGAAACTCCTGAAAATTGCTATGAATATACCTAGTTCCATGACTATGTTGGTATTGACTACTGTATAAATTATTCAGTAAGCAATGTAACATTAGCTGCTTACCTAAATCAGTATACCCGCGGGCCACGGCGTATATAAATGAGGCTTCTAGCATTATTATGGTACTGTAGCTAGGTATGAACTAAAATATGCGAATTTATTATCTTATATGCAATCTTCCTTTAAAAATGACGAACGTCCTCATAAAATGTTATCTCCATCTCTTAACCAACTGCCTACTTCATCTGTAGGTCAGTCACTGTACAAGATAAGAACAGTAAATGCTCAAGAAAGTCAAGGAAACCCGAGGGAAAGTGCAAAGTAAACGAAAGCTGATAGAGAAAAGTGGTTTCTGGGGGGCTAAAAGAAGACAAGTCCCTCCATGGACACCATAATTAAAGGGTTGGGGATGGGGGGCAATGAAATCAAACAGGCGACTCGCTATGTCAAATGCTGGCTTCCGTATCACCCTTACCATCGCTGGATATCGAATTTGCTGGAACTCACGCATGCGCGTTTCGTCTTCTCCTCTTGTCTTTTTGGTTATCAGACTTGCGCAATCTTATCAAAGGGGGACGATAACCATCGGGGGGACGAAGCGTGCAAGGAGGGGCCATCTGACGAACGCACTATTGATTTTACCTGGGGGGTAAGGGGTTAGTTGTGTGAAAAATGGAGTGCTTGGGGGGGAATTTATTTTAGGGCTTTGTCCTCTTTACACTTTTTGAAGGATATTCCTCTCTGGTGGGAAACATCAAAATACAGCTTAATTTTACAACACATATTATAATTGGATTTAATGGCATGATAATTGTTTACTTTATACTTGAAATGATGCCTCCAAGACTGTCTGCTTTACATGCCCTCCGAAACATATCCTGCAAAAGTAGCAGCTGTAGGATCAACTACTACCACTCTAGCACTTTCGCATGCATTAACACTGCACTGTATTAAAAAAATTAAATTTTAACAAAATTTTAATAATAAATTATGATGTCTAGTATATTACATCTCATGGCCGGACAAACTACCCATATGTATTGATTTACCATTTTCAAATCTAATTTTGCTCTAAATACACCCTATAATTTTATTTGACGTTGACGGATTGTTATGACAATTCAATTAAGCGCGGTTTCCACCAACCTCTAAGTGCAAAATACACAAACGGTGACGTGGTGGCAGATATCATTAATAAAGGCGGGGTTTCCACCGATCTCTCATTGCAGAATGCAAATGACATTGACGGAAATTTGAATTTATCTTTTTATAGAAATCTATTAAAATGTTTGTACTTAACATATCCCGTAACGCCATTTTTTAATTTTAGTTTGTTTGTGATTTTACTCTATGATCATTGATCAATTTTAACTATGGCATAGAGTAAAACAAAAATTTCCGTCAATATCATTTGCATTCTGCAATAATGAGAGGTCCGTGCCGGTGTCGGTAAACCCCGCCTTTATTAATGTTATCTGCTACCACGTCACCGTATGTGTATTTTGCAATGAGAGGTCGGTGGAAGCCGCGCCTAACAAGATGGTGTTATTGTAGTTTCATAAAGCAGAGAAATAGTTGAAGGACAGTAGACCAAAACAAATTCTCTCTACAATACGAATTAGTGTCTGAATCTTACATTATTGCTCCTCGTTTAAAACTCATTTGCCTTTTAGCCCGAAACTAATAAATTTCAAATAGAGTGTGAAAGAGTTGTAAAAATACCTGAAAACCGGTTATGACACTCTCTAATTTGAGACCTTGCTGCTGAATCATTTGGCCCAAGTCCGAACTAATTAAAAGTAGGCATTTAATAGAGTTTCATAACCAGCGCGCCTGACACCGAAATTGAAAACACAAAGTAAAAAATACTTGTACCAAATGATTAGGGCGGCTAACAAGTTAGAAAATAATAAAAAGCGTATTGAAGGTTATTATATCGAAACGTATTAATTATATATATAGAAGTTCAATAAAGGCTTAGGTCACGTGTGTAGAGCAGTTTGATGTTATGAGAGTGCCTCCTCCCCGTTTCCAGGTTGATTTATGGGCCATCTTACACGTTTTAGGTTTTTTTCATAGGGAACGTGTGAAAGATTTCATGAGAACGGTTTTTCTATAGGTTTATTCACCAACTGTTTCCAATCGAGTACCTTAATTATTGATTATATTGGAGCCAGGTTGTTGACGGTATGGTTGTCGGGTTGGCACCACTTTATTTCTGTTGAATGCTACCAACCCCATAAATTTTCGTCTTTTAATATGCCCCTACCTCGCGACTAAGTCCACCCCGGAAGTACTATAATTATAGCGTAATTATAAGTACCGCAATTATTTTAATTAGACTGGCACCATAACGTAATTTCCCGTATATTAGGTCTGCTTTTGTACCAATATACCTTATACCGTAACCTTACTTGAATACGTTATGTCGTATTGAATATTTATACGTTCTTCTTTCATACTGTTTAATAATAACTTAACCTGAGGTTAAGAATGTAAATAAGACAATTGTAGATTGAAAAGTGTTACTCTAAAATGTAAACAATTTTGATCAAAGCATATCACTTTCCATTCTATAATTGTTTTGTTTCCATTTTTAACCCTACAATAAGTTATTGTTTAAGAGGTATGGTAAGCACGCTGTTGGATTGCAGCAGAATAATATACCTTACTTGATAAAGGTACCGTACGGTAAATGAAAGGAAGCCGCCATTAAATTCTGGAAATGGGGAAATTTGTGATCTGAGACCAAGGCAGTGCCCAGAGGGGTGGTCCAAGGGGTCCGGACCACCTCCGAAATAGAAGGGCTGTACACTGACTAGAATGAACTTTCATTAATAAAATACGTAAAAAAACGTCTGGACCCCCTCCGAAACAAAAACCTGGGCACGGCCTTGATGTGAACTAAAAGAAAACATAAAACATATCTGAAACATATCTGAAACTGTGGACGAAAACATGTGAGGGCTTCTTATCGCTGTTATTTGTCAAAAATAAGTACATGCGCTTATAGCAGTTTGCCGAAAAAAAAAGAAAAAAAAAACAATAGTGCACACTACACCAACCCCATTAAAAACTACAGCATTGCAACACATAAACATACAACGCGTAAGCCCCAAAGGGCGTTGCGTTATGATTATTAAAAAAAAAAAAGTACAGAAATGCAATTGATATAGAACCTGATTTGCGACTGTTTCTGAGTTGGTTCAACCCAGAGATTATCAAAATCTTGAAGAATGGAAGCAATTTTATTCCTCACATTGACAATATTTTTATGAACAAAATGAAAGTTTCATATTAATATTGTGTGTGTTTCCTTTGTAAGCTGAAGAAACAAACTGAAAATAATAATTTTAAAATGTAACGGAGGGAGGGGGTCACATCAAAAGTACGATATTTTTTTGGATGGACGATGGGCCACCACTAAAAAAATTTGTGAAACGCTGATCTGAAAAGTTAACAGCCTGGGGCATACTTTTAAACAGTGTCTAAATGTTTATAATTTCATATTATCTTTCCCTTGATAAATCTACATACAGTGTTTCGAGGCTCGAGATTATAAACTTTGAATCAAACACCTTACAGCCTTGATCCTCCCCCCCCCCCACATGAATGGCACAAAGCAAAGATGAAGGTGAAAGGGCGCGACGAACGGAAGAAAAGTTTATAAACACGCCTTATCTGAGGAAGTTCAATTGGAAATTCTTGTAAATTGGAGATATGACTTTGTGACACGATTTCCCCGCTATCAGCCCAGCCAATCTCCAAAGCAGCTTTTTAACCCTTGGGCAACTTCCCCCTCCCTTTGTGGCGCTTGCGCCCTAACCTCCCTAGCCTCCGGTTCAGACAAAGATATAGGCATTAAGTTATTAGGAGTCCCTCGCGTGCGCTTCCACTGTGGAAAGCATACCCCATGAGGATTAACAGGAGGGGGGAAGGGGGGATGTTTTGAAGGAGTCGGTCGTTATGGTAACATAGTACGAGGGTAGTGGAATAGTTTATGGTCGTATCTTTTACGACATTCTTGTTTATGCCCTTTTCCTTATTCTTATTGCGTACAGAATATAGGCTTATGCTTTTCTCGTATTTTATTATTTTGTGTTCATTGCCAAACATGAGCTACGTATTTTTTTATATTGTCTGATTATTATTGTTAATTATAGAAGGATTTTTTTATATTATTTTTAAGTTATACATTTAAACATGATTACAAAGACTTTCATGGCAGGCTTCATCACATACAGTAAACATTTTATTTTGTGGAGCTATTGAAGATGTTTAATCACCCTTATGTTTGGGGATGCCCTGATTATAAAAAAATGTGCATAAATTCAGAAAAATGAAGAAATTATTATTATTATATCGTATTGGAACGAAAAAAAATGGCACTCAAAAATCAGACCATTTTAATTTGTTATTTAGGTAATTTACATTGCAATTTATATTCATAAGAATTACTAGAAATTCATTCATTATAAAATTCATGAAACACCTAAAATACCATATAAAGCATAGGCTATGATGATGTAAGCAGGTAAGCTTTAAAAACCTATTTGATCAGTAAGTCCCCATACACAGTGTTGAGGGTGGGTATGGATGCCTCCCCCAAAATAATATACTAGTGTTTGGGGGGGGGGGGGAATAAAATTGCTCACTGGCCCGAGACCCCACTACAGTGACTGCGATGTGAATTTGCAGTGATCCAGTAGCGTACCACTCGACGGACAGAATTGGCACTAAAATGTGACAGATGATGGAACTCGTTTCAAACCGGATATCCTGTGAGTAACATTTCAAATTTTTTGCATCAGGCCGTTCCATGCAGTTCGCGATTGTCTAACCTCATGATTAATTTCAATTCTGGCCGTCCAAGTGCGATGTGTCGGTTACTGCGCAATTTTCTGGACATGTTTCCTTTGATGCGTGAGTTCAACCATGGTGCGATTTATCGCAACCATCTTGGGTTCACTATGACTATACTTATAGCTATACTCGTACCGTCATTATTGTTTGATACAATTATTTTCTGTGTAACCTAATATATCAAGGCACAAGGCACTATGCCAGACATGGACCCCAATGGCCCTTCTAGTGGCGGAAACTGTTCACACAAAAGTGCTGATGATACCTTGGAAACTTAGTGGAGTATTTTGAAATTTAGCGCCAACAAGATTCTAGCATATTAGAGCAACGATCATTGGTATGACCCGTGTGGTTGAGCGACTTTAATGGTTTCTGGGTTATTTATTACTTCCCCTGTGGAGAACATTATGTATATATGTCTAACGGTAGCCCCTTCTTGGAAAGAAAGAAGGAAAACATAGGAAAATGTGAGCCCCTAACATCACACGCATGCTAAAATTGTAAGAGCCATGGCTACAGGTCAGCAGCCGAACAATCCCTGAGTAGATTCCCGAGCTTGAATCTAAGATCAGAGGCCTAGAAGGTTCTATCAGAAATAGATTTTCTATAGTACGGAATTGGCCCTCTCCCGAAAACATGCCAAGGAAAAGCCCCTTGGTTCTGCCCCTTAAAGGATATGAAATGGTTGAATCCTATTGCCAAATTTTAGCTTATCTTTTATACGTTGTAGGGGCGGGGGGGTAAAGTGCAGGGACTATCATCCTTGAAGAAACCTTCCAGGTACGTTACTAATTTTGCGTGAGGAACACCTAATTCAACACAGTTGATCCACGTATCAGCTATAGGTATGTGGGAACCTTGTTTTCATCCATAATTAATATGAAATAGACCAGTGATTTGCATTCCGAGGTCGGTCCAAACGCTTGACAGCTAAGACTGCTGTTTGTTATGTTTTAATAAGTGAAGCCAGGTCCAGTAGCTACTACACCGTAGCGGGGGGCAACTCCGATATTCATAGTACCGTGGCGTGCTTATTAAAAAAACACTATATTTGAATGCACCCACGTCCTTCTCAAATAAATGTTGGTAGCCTAATTGAGAATGCTGTTCAACTTGTCTGACATGAATGAAATTCTATATAAACCTGCGTTTTCGCGGCATGATATGGACCTGATGACTCATAAGCGGATGGAATTCTTTAAACCTACCGACGGCATGGTACTTTTTTAGGAAGGAAACATATAACTACTGAATTAGGAGGACGGCCCATGTTAAGATAAAGAGAAAATTAAATTATTTATACCACACCAATTGATTATTGTTACATATCCTATAACGATCATAGAGCCATTAAAATAGAGTACAGTAGCAGAAGTAGTATAATAAAAGTTCCTCTACGTTTTAACACATAGTTTCTCTTTAAATCTCTTTTCTATCGAGAATTAGCAATCATCATAGCAATTTGGACCTCCAAGAATGCTGCTGTGAAAAGGGAAGTAGTGCTCTTGCCAAACCAGTGCCTCAGGTTTTTCAACCAGAATGTTTTTCTTCCATCTTCCCTTGGATTATTACACGCAGAAGACGATACGTTTCGTTCCTCGTCCGCAGCAACTTGGCTTCTTTATCGATTCGCCTCAGGACCTCAACAGTAGGTGGACGATCTCTCCAAGATATGCGTTGCCGCCACTAACACAGTTTGGCCACAGTTTGTGAAGGCGTGGAAAAAATGCCGGGTTGATAACTCATTTCTAGCTAGATGATGGATGTAATATAAGAAATTTGACTGTGCACACAAAACATGAAGTGGGGGGGGGGGGGGGGTATCCGATTCGCTCCTAATTACATCAATTGATTAAATTTTGATGTCTCCCTCGTATGTACAGTAACAGTATAGTGGGAGAGTATCAAACCTCTTCCGGAAATATTTTGTTGCGCTCGTCATAGTCTCCCCTCACCCGAAGTCCACAACAATATGAGCCTTTCTCTTATATAGAAGTGTTAACACTCTTTGTACACTCTTTGTTACAAATCTTTGTCATGGTGCAAAGACCTCATACAAAAGACTTTGCAAATTATACTGATTTCTCCTACTCTATGATATATTAGTAGTCAGTATTATTCCGAAATGTATTCGCATTAATTATTTCTCGAGTATGCAGACAACAAACGCCGGGTGAAGGAGTTAACTACCAACACAGTAAGCTGCACTGATTCGAATCAGGTTGTAAACCCGTTGATAAAGTTTATAATAATGATGTCATAAACAAGTGCTCGGTTGTGCGCTTTATTATTGTGATAATTAGTTTTTGGGCCAATAAAGCTTCGAGGACCTGGCTCTACTCATTATTACTGCTATTTGTTGAGCTATTAGACCCTTGTACGATTTTACAACCTCTTCTACCGTTCTCACTCATTTCATACAGAAATGGTCAGATTTAATGCCTGTTTTTAGTGGGGATTCAATTGTCTGTGCTGCGCTTTTTTGACAGGTGGTTTTCTCTAATAAAACGAGTAGGGCAAATATAAAATAAAGACTGTAATTTGAGGCTGAAACTGAAAACTGAAAATGATTCATCCAGGTACAATGCATGTACCTGTATAGAGCTGATACAACAAGCTTTTCGTCACTGCTCATATCGTAAATATATATATATATAGGGAAGAAGAACTTTTTGTATTCTTTGACATTACTGTAATATACCTGTATATTGTACCAGGATTTTATTTCCAGAGGTACTGAGTAGTGAGTACTGAATAGTAGGCTATGTAGTGAAATATCGTATGTTATATATTTGAAGTTCAATTCTATCCACAGACAAAACATTTCGGGTAACCCCCCCCCCCCCTCCTGGATACGGGCCTGTGTTACAGTTATCCCAATTTTGGAGCATTTGTCATATAATATGAAGCTTTCGGTATAACTATTGTGTACTTATACTTACTTACTCCTTGGCACTACGGCCCCGGGCCTTGACCTGCTCTGCCACATCGCGCCAGACCGCTCTCCTTCGCCAATCATCGACGTCAAGGGTATCCAGGTCTACCTCGACGTCGTTCAGCCATCGCATCTGTGGTCGTCCCCCTCGTCTTCTCCATTGGGGGACCTTCTGTAAGGCTGCTCGTGTAGCCCTATTTTCTGGCATTCGATCCACGTGTCCTAGACACCTGATGCGGGCTCTCTTGATTTCGGCTACTATCGTAGGTTCTCGGTATATTGTGTAGAGCTCGTCATTTCTGCGGATACGCCACTCTATCCGTCCCTCACACTCTTCTTGGTTTTTGCACTGGCTGGTTCATACACCTCGGTATAAGTATAGGTAGGCTGTATATGGAAACAACCTGAGAGTATTGCCTAATTCCGTTCTGTCTTAATTTCTAAGCCGTTTTTCTATAGGTTGGAGTCCGAAATAGTCCAGTTGGTATAGAGAAATAAATTATGAAGGTCTGAGTTTGAGACTCGACATGAAAGAAATTCCTTTCCGCCTGACCTGAGTCCACCGAACTCTAATTAGTACCTTAAATTAAGGGGTAAAGGAAAAACGCGGCAGCCGGGCATGTTACTAACCACATCATCTCAAATAGAGCTGTGGCCAAGAGATAGGATCCTATACCAGTCCTCTTGAGTTGTGCGTTTTTTCTGTAAGCACTGGCACAGGCAAGATTTGACCCATTCTATTTTTTTCAATGTTTGGTTTTTAACTTTTCTTTAATAGTTATTTGCGCTTTAAGCTTTCAATTTGTTTCATTTTCTACAATTCATCGCGAGGGCGGCAAGGGCGGATTTTTCCTCCAATTTAGGGGGGGGGGGTTAGCGGTCAGGTTCAGTGGATTATAACATTAAAAAATATTATTATTATTAATTTCCACTGTAAACCCATTGTTATCTAGTGTAAGTTAATTTTTTTTGGGGGGGGGTCCGGACCCCCTGACCCCCCCTAAAATCCGCCCTTGGGGGCGGGGAGGGGGGACTTCGATGCAATAATTGATTATGTTCCCACAGTAATCAGAGCTCCGAATTCATGGCTCATCGTTAACCAGATCAAACCAAATTGGGCGAAATACTGGAATGTGACCTAGCATGACCCATCAGTGAGTATTGGAAGAGATACTTTTGACACATGTCAAGACTTCTGAGTTATTACATGATTAAAAATATTGGACAGCAGGTAGCGTCTCTATAGGCTCCGATATGGCAGTCTACACAAATGCAGGCGCGTACTCAGTGGGCTATGTCAATGAACGTTTACTTCGGATCTGCTAAAAATCTGAACAATGAGCAAGTTCTGGCAATCCTATAGTAAAATAGATGATAGGACCGGTTCTAATCAACAGGTAGAGCATATGATGCCATCATGGCATTAAACGGAGAAACCGCCAAATCCGATGCAATGAAACGGGCACTCATTTTGAAAATCATGGAAAACGTATATTAAGAAAGGACACACTATAGTTATTTACATCATATGTTGGGCAGCGTACAGACCCTTCTTCCATTCTATAAATTCTGTTCTTGCAATCAGAAACTGATATTTGAAAACCGCTTTAAGGAGGTTATTAGTCACACCATAATTATTACTGTGGTATAGAAGGTTGAGCAACCACAAGTTCGAATCACACACAATAGGCAAGTTACTCATATCTGTTCTGAAAGTTACTAATATCGTTCTATACATTTTCTTCGGAGAGCATGCAAAGCAGGCGTAAGAGTGAGCTCGAATCAACTAAGGTATATTACTTTCAGTTAGAAAAAAAATTACAATCTTCATGCTAAGTACAGTGTGTACAGTTAAAGATAGCCTTCGAATTAAGATTCTACAATCGGATGGGGTAAGTGTAAACATGAAATATCTCATGATTTATCAATCATAGAGCAAGAGCTGTCAAAAATAGTAAATTTTCCTGAGCATTTGATGCATAAATTGTTGGCAAGACATGTAGAGTAGTGGCACAGACTCCAACTTTCACCCAAAAGGTTCGAGTTCCACACATGCTTCATTTTCTGGCCATGCTTCGGACGGCATGTAAAGCAGGCGGTCCTAGTTGAGTGTAAGAGAGGGCTTTATACTACTCCACTACTATCTCCGCTAGGTTGGCTTATTAATAGAACAAGAAGTCAATATTATTACCTCTTTCTAACCCAAATTGCCCACAATTATTGAATTTGATTTGCACAAAAAACTTTTCAAGAACTGTGACCAATTGGTGTTAGTGAGGGCCACATGTACAATATTATATCAAAATTTCGATTAACATTTCTGCTAATAATTTGAAGGCTATTTTTGACGGCGCTACAAACGATATTTCCTGTGAAAATCGACTTTCTACAAAAAACGCATTATGGGGGTAGGTACTTCGATTTGCTCTTTAACGAAACTTGGAAATTTTACAAATAAATGTTTAGTCCCATACAGTTAAGTATTGGACGAAAGAAAGTTTTCCATTATCTTTAATAAATGGTCCAACAGCATTAATTAATTATAATTTATATATTTGTCTACAAGAAATATAGGAAATGAAATCAGGAAGACGGTGATGAGCGGCTGGCGGAAGGGCAGGTGCGCTCGGGGAGCCGCAGGTGCCGAATGGACAGCCTATTTGTAAACTGCGGTAACCGAGGACCGCTACAAATTAGCCCAAACTTGGGCAAACACGCGAGCCTTCCCGAGCCCGGCTATTCTACAGCCCTTCCTCTATATTGCTCAGAAATAAACAACTGTAGGAACCTTGGGTGGAGGGGAGGAGGAGCACGAGGTCTCAATTCCATTTATAGCAGATTCCAGGCCCGTAAACAGGATTTTTTTGGAGGGGGGGGGGCTACAACCCTATTTGTTTGGTTAATTCAAAACGCTAACTTCTTTAATCTATTTAACTTGATAATTAGGTGAGACACTGCCGCATTCGCTCCCACTAACCAGTCAACTGCCACTGAATTATGCTTTACAAAGGCTTTCACCACCGGAGTCCGATGAAGTAGCAGTAGAATCCGGGCTAATATGCCGCGGTCGATATAAAAGCGCCCGCTGAACGGATTCTACGCCTTCATCATCGGCTTTGTGTTTACATATCGAAAACTTGAATACGGTATTCTACAATACGTATCCAGCTATTTTGTAAAATTCCCATGAAAGACACCCTATATACTCTCCGTTTTTGTCCTTGCGAATTTCCCATTTTCTTATTTTGGGTTACATTTTGTGTTTGTGTTTGTACTAATCAAGAATATTGTTGCATTGACTTATAAATTGTAGGAAATACAAATAAACATTAAAATGTACAGTAGGTAGAATTTAGAATATGCTTAATTAAGAATTTTAAATAATTTGTCTAAATCTAAGGAAGAAAAATTAAAAACTCACCAAAAATATAGCCGAGGATAAATTAATCAATTTGAATTTCCCGCGCATTTTGCACTCTTTTGTTACCTCCAGTCACCTTGGGATTTATTTACAATAATTTAATCCTATTCCCGGTGCTAAGTTATTCTGAAAACGGCATAATAATGCTGCTGGCCTTAGCCCATAATATTATTACATGCATCTTTTTCACGTATCATTTAGAGTATATTATCAAAATATTTGTTGATATTGTCGTTACAGAGTGCGGCGAGAAGGGCGGGAACTAGTTGTGCCAACTGTAAAACTACCACCACCACGCTTTGGCGGCGCAATCAGAACGGGGAGCCTGTTTGCAACGCCTGTGGCCTCTATTACAAACTCCATAATGTAAGTACGCAAATTTTACTTTCATGCCACATTTTTAGTATAAACGTACAGTAAATAATAAACTACGATAAAAATATACAATTAAGAGTGTACAGCCCGTAGAACATTGGCAGCCCGAAATTTAATACTTTTTATTTAATTAACCAAGCATGTTATTAACGATTTGGCCCATTAAAATTGTAAAAGACTACTTCATGCGTCATATAATAAGATACTTTTCATTTTCGAAACTATTGTAGTTTTTTCATAAACATGATAATATTTTATAAACAATAACTTTTCACGAATAATCGATTTTGTAAAAAAACTGAAATTTCCAAAACTAAAAATATATTATGATGCATGAAGTAGTCTTCTACAACTTAAATGAGCCAAATCTTTAATAACTCGCTTAGTTAATTAAATAAAAAAATTCGGGGTGCCAATTTCCTACGGGCTGTACACTCTTAATAATACAGTAAAAATCTGGTTTCACTTTACTGTACCGTACCAAAGGGCGGTTCCTATACGATCGCTTATAAAGAACAGAGAAGAAATGAATGAAATAATTTCAATAATCTTGTTAAAGGGTGGCGTAGGGTTGTACTAGAAGACAAATGAACCAGTAGCTTTCTCAGACACATTTATCTAACCTTTTTCGCGAGAAACCATTACGTAGATTGATGGCCACCCGTCGGACAGGTAGAGGAAGCATCTATGATGAAAAATTACGGCCTTAACACCAAACTCATTTAAGGATATCATTTTAGTGACTCGGCAGGCGGGTTATATATAAATAAAAATCTCCAAATTGAATAGACTCAAATCTAAGGGTTGAACAAACGATATTAAACAAAATCATTATAGTCTGACCCTGTGGTGGAAGTCACCCCTCAACGGGGGCACTGTATGAGGCACAACGCCTTAATCGCGGGGTTCAAAACTCCAAAATACCCAGCTGGAGTCCTCTTTTGAGGATAAGTGGCTCGTTGTCGCTACATGGCACTGTATACCTTGCCCATTGTGTTTCTGCCATCTTATCTGTAATCTCAATCTTATAAAGGTACAACTGACGATTCGCCTCATCTGCGGGCTACTAACAACTAACGGCATTGGTATTGCTTGCGGAGATTTTTCTCAGACTTGGAGGAATTCAAAGGGACGACGTAAGCGCCATCTCATCCCCAATGATCTGTGGCAATAAAATACATTATTTAGTGGTGGGTTCTTCAAAATTTATGGGTGGCGACGAAACCCCAGGGAACCAATAGTTTGTTGACAGCATATATTTTTTTTGCCAGAGTTTTCTATGTGCTGCAGTTTTATTATATTTCATTTTTGTTTTAATTGCTTGATTATGTATATTTTGTATATTGTTTCAAAGTTTTACTCAGGACCGTAGAGAAGGCAACCCCATTCGGGCTCATGAGTGAGGTCGGGGCCCGCCAAGCTTTGCAATACGAAATATTTCATAAATATTAGCGTTCATAAAATTCTTCTTAACATACTGAGCGTGTAATTCTCGGAATTGAGTACATGGTTATAATGCATATAACATATTTTATACAGTTTGAAAATTCATTTTTTGGAACATTAGTATAGTATATTATATAGTATATAATAGCATAATATGGCAATGATTGTTCTATCATCATCTACCGGCATGAAAGACGAAGACACGAAAAAAATGAAGGGGTCCCGAAACGCAGTCTTACTTTCTAAGGAGATTTCATATACCTATTGAGACGGTATCCCAAGTTCGACTTCCGGAAAATGTCTTCATAACATTTCATTTCATGCCCCCCTGAGCCTAAACCCACTTTCCACTCCCCGTTCAAAATGTTATATATACAATATATATATATATACTTGTATACAGTATATAGAAATTGTACAATGCAATACAATATATATAGATCTTATAGGGAACACAGTAACCTTTATAAAAAAAATTAAATTTTTGTCTAAATAACGGTTATTCTCACTTAATAAGACAAATAAGCGATTTCAAGATGTCCAGTCAATGTGAAAATAATGTGATACTTGCACAAAAGTTCACAGTCGTCTACATAGTGTTTTAAAAGGGGGAAGTGGGGTCGGCGCTTGTGCGAAATGGGCTCTTGTGTGCTTTAATAGTGCAATATGTTATCATTTATAAGGGAAGGAGATAGGTACCGCCGCCCCGCAGTCGGTGCTTTTATGAAGTCTCCCTACACCTGATCCTGAGCCGACAGGTTTTTTTTATATTTGTGTGTACTAAAGTAATCCATATACATATAAGCATAGCAATCAATGTGTAGGAATCCCTTTAGCGTTCCTCTGAGGCTTTACTCCCCATACAACTGTGTTACGTGTTACTTATGTAAGTTAAATATTTCTGGAATTCACGCTTTGATGTGAAATGCAAAACCATGGGGTAGTATCATGTCACACCCTTACTTGACAAGCCGAGGATATCCAAAAATACAATAGTAAGTCCTTTGTTGCCGACCAGAAGGTCGGAAGATCGTTTGTGAGACAGATAGTTTTCACCCCATGTTTTTATATTCTAAACTAGGGTCGATTGCGTATTATTGCGTTTTACGGAACAGCAACACTAACCAGTCTTTCAGTATTTTGGCTTCTACAATTTAATAATCGAATCCTGGCTGTTCAAAACTTTTGAATTATAAATTTTTGTAAAAAAAAAATGGTTTTAAATGCTGTAATAAATAATGCAGTTTGATGATTTTTTATTTGAAAATATAACCGACTGTACCAATCAATGAATTTTTTTGCGTTACGGTACTTAGTAGGTACATTTAATTGACTACACCGTTCTCTAACGAGGTGTGTCACACTTTCCTCTTTAAATCAATGATTGATGGGGTATAGTAAACGTCTTATTCCTTCACCAAAAAATCGTAGCATAACTAGTCTATTTATTGGCATAAAACACCCCATAATATTTTTTCAATTGTTAACAAACGTTGAGTGAAGCAACAACATATGGATGTCATAAAAAACGCGTGCTAATTATTATTTTTTGAATTATTACTATATTTTTTTTCAATTTACAAAATTCTGTAAAAGAGTAGGATCTGATTTAAAAAAGAGTATATTTGCATCAAAGGCACGAAAAGAAAGAGTATGTCGAATTTGGAACACAAAACAGTATAAAATAATACTCTTGAGAAGTATGTCAGGCCACCCTATGAAGATGTAAATAACCTATACATTGCTGTATAATCATGAAACTGCAGGCGAATCCAAATCATATTTTTTTGAAAAATAGGTTGCTGACCAGCTGTCTTGCTGATTTCATGTCAATGAGGAAGATAGACTCGAAAGAAAGCCAATACGATTATTGCAATGTAAAATTTGTCGAGCTTACTGATAAATCTGAATAGAGCATCATTTTAAGGCCCCATCCAACATTCAAATAAAATGGAAATGATAATATGACGCTTTACGACCCTTGCCGCCCGGTTCCTTCTCCGACCATTGTCCTTGTATTCCATTCAGGGATGGTTCCAGGATTCCTTTCAGTGAGCGCATCAGGGGGGGGGGGCGGTAGAGGTCTACACGGGAAATATCATTAAAAATATATGTGCAAAATATTAAAGTCTTTTGACATTTTTTAAAAGGATGATCCATCTCTTCAAATTTATTGTTCATGACCATTGCTCAAGAATAAAAAATTTAGAAGTTAGTGTCCTTCATAGCCTTCATACCCGGGGTCTCCTCTGGGGAAAACTTTGAAAATATAGGTGAGAAATGGTAGGGTTTCCACATATCAGCAACTAATAATAAATAATGCATTTACCTTCATATTAATGCGTATTGAATTTGACCCCAAAATAATGTAGGATATTTACATTATTGTAATGTAGATAAGGCAATCCTACATACAGTTAGTAGGCTCCTGTCTCGGTCAAACACTTAGGCGGCCATTCCACCGGCGATTTTACCTCATATTTGACTTTGTCATTGACGTTTGTTTTGTTTTAAGGAGAATATTTTTTAAACTTATCTATTATAAATTAAGTTATAATATGGTAGCAGAAATCATTAATAAGTCTCTACCATATTATAACTTAATTTATAATAGATAAGTTAAGTATCTACATAATAGTCTCCTTAAAACAAAACAAACGTCAATGACAAAATCAAATATGAAGTAAAATCGCCGGTGGAATGGCCACCTTAGCAAGTCAAATACCAGTAATACGACTATGATACAGCCTGTTGAGTTGCTGAGCAATATAAAACCGGGTAACATAAAAATCTAAGTTGAAACTTTTTAGAGTCGCATAAATCTAAACTAAAATTGCATAAAAGGAGGGTTGGATAATTGCACACTTCATATTATGGGAACAGCCTTCTAGCCTCCCTCGCAAACAGTATCAAATTCCCAGTCATTGTTCGTCAAGGTACAATGATACCTTTTTCATAGGGACAATGTCATAGTACGATGTATCTTTTTTATAGCAATGTCTCAAGCCTCTGCCGACGTATATCATGTTGACATCCAAAAGATGTCCTCTGAAAAAGCTCTTTAAGAACTTACTCACGCGTGGGTTTTCATTTTTTGCTCGGTTTTTTTTTTAAATCTTCTCTACCCTTTTCTTTAACCACTTTGCAAAAGTGAAATGCCGTTCATGCGATCATGCAACAATGGCGTTAAGAGTTAGCGACAACACTGTGTTGATTGTAAATGTGAAGTTGGCGTTTAATTCTATCCGATTATTGAAATAAGGTGGGTACTGTAGTATACCTACAGATATTGTCGGACTTTTATTATGTTTTTAAGGACATAGACTGACTTGTATTCTTAAAATTTGGAATAACCTTACTCATCTGCTAACCTACGACCTTTCAAGAAGTCCATATCGATACTATTATTTTATACTTATTACTTATATTTATTGTTAATTGTTAAGTCAGGCCCGTATATCCAGGGGGCTGGGGGCTCGATTCTGACAATACACTAGACGTAGAATTGAACTTTCGATCCATACGTGCGACATTTGACTACATACGATAGGATTGTAAATAAATAAATATATACATTTATAAATTATACAATCAAGTAATTAACAAGAAAGTATTAAGAGTGTACACCGCAAAATCCGTTGTTTTCACAGGCTTCTTATTTTTCAATTAATTAAGAAAGCAAGATATTAGAGTTAAGTTGTAGAAGGCCACTTCATGCATCATATAATATAGCGTATTTTTAATTTTTGGTACCGTAGCTTTTTCATAAAAATGTTTGAGGGCTAAAATTTTGCGTATACCATGAAAAAATTACAAAACCAAAAATTAATAATACCCTATTATATGATGCATAAAGGACTCTTTTACATCCAACATAAATGAAGCAATATACTTTCATAGTTTGATTAGTTATTTAAATTTAATATAAGAAGTACCTATTAAATTTCGGGCTACCAATTTCCTGCGAGAAGTAAAATCATCAAAGTCAGGTAGTCATTGTGCTAGTGCCTCAGTGACAATGTAGAAAGCTTTCTCTATGATATGGTTTCAAAGCAATTAAGGGAAGTTAGTAGCGTTTCCTTGGTTACGGGCCAGTGTCAAGTAGTGTCACTGAAAAGAATCTCAACATGGAGAACACAACACACAAGTAACTAACATAATGACAATATTTAACAATATTATATATATACATTACAATATTATAGTGCCTGTAAAAATACCATATACGTAATCTTATTTTCAATAATATTTCTGGAACATACTGCTACAGTAAGTTTCGGTCTCTATGTTGACTAATTATAAACGTATATTTGCCAAATATGACTTATATATATTATATCACTACAATATGAGTTCAGCAATCCGGGTACTTTATGCAGTATAAATATAATGGGTGCTACTTTTTATAATTTTTATAATATAATATAAAAATTTAAATGATTAGGCTACACTATAGTGTCGATCTATGAGTTATAATAATCTCACAGGTAGCCCTTTTAGGTTCCTCCAAACCCATTGCATTCTTATCAAGTACTTCAAGGACCTTTTTCGTATAGGAAAATGCTCGCGCCCAAACAATCATGGGCCAAACCGTGCCCAACCAATCAAAACATGGGATTTGATGTGATTTCCCTATTAATTTCTAATATACGAATGAGGTTCACTTGTCGTATTTAGGTAAGTCAGTAAGTCACATAGGATGTTGTAGACTTACAGTAGGCATAAGAGGCCGTCCATTAATCACGTGATGTTTTTTTAAAACATTTTTTAACCCCCCCTCCCCCTTGGTGATACGTGGTGAGGTTTAAGACTACCCTCACCCAAAATCACGTGTATTTTTTAGTACCTACAAAGAATCTTAAAAAATTTTATATTATTATTTTATTCTATTGTAGAAAATTAAAGACCTTGATAAAAATTTCTAGACAGAAAGGTTGCAGGTTGTTTTTGACTGGCATAAAAACAATATTGAAGGAAGGGGTAATCATGTGTGTAAACATGCGATCATGCATTTGACGAAAAAATAAATACACGTGATATGTTACTGTACCCCCCTCCCCCTTTGTGATATTTCATGATTTTTCTGAACCCCCCCCCCCCTTTCGAACCTCACGTGATTAATGGTCGTCCCCTAAGCTGAAAATGTAAGTCTTCAATAATTATGTAAAATACCCCAAAACCGGAAATGGACATCTAGCCTATTCTACCCTTCCGTTCATTGAATAAAACCTAACACCACCAAAATTCAATCAGCCACGAAGAAACGACAATGGACGACAAAATATAAACACTTCTTGAAATTACAATAACAATAGTCGATTGTCAAAATAAGGAATTAATACGCCAGTAGCCTTATATGTCTTTGTTACTTTGGACGATACTCAGCAGCAGGGGGCAAGGCTCATGTTTTTTAAATGGGTAGATTCCGTGTAAAATGGCTCTATCTGACACACATAGATATCATTACACAAGACCCCTTGGTGATAGCAATGGGTATTTTAGCAGCTAGGCGTCTTAAGTCATAAATATTGGCTGTGTGCCCAGAAGTTCCTTTTTTTCAATTATTGGTGTTTCAGTCATGACTCTTTACAGCTATGTAGGTGTTGCTTTTTATTTGGGAACCTCATGTCAAATTAAATAGGGGGCAAACAGTGATTTTGACAGTTTTATGATGAAACCCAACTTAAATAGCCTATTTTATACAACTAGTGACTTTTTTCTATACTTTCGATTCCCGTTTTCATAAATTAGGCTAGCCTAAGTCAAAATTACCTATGCCAACTTCTGCCCGTACTTAGGATTGACACTTTCAATTTTAATTGACGATTTCAAGGTGGAGGCCAGTCAAAGTGATAATGATGGGGTACTTGCACAAAAGTTCATATTCGTCTGCACAGCGTTTTTAAAGGGGGAACGTGGGGCAGCGCTTGTGCGAAATGTTTTCTAGTGCACTTTAATAGTGCAGCATGTTATCGTTTGTAAGCGAAGGAGAAGCGGGCGTCTTTCGACCCGCAAATGATTTAAAAAAATCAGTTAAGTGCGAAAATTCGCCTATTTTAATGTATTATGTTAGAAATTTCGGTGTTTCGGACTGTTCTTTTGTCAATGTTTATGAATCTGCACTGCAATCATGGATATATCTTAAAGTTTATCTTAAAGTTTTTGGGGTCCTCACCCCCCCCCCCCCCCCGGTATTGGGGCAATTTACACCAATGGTAGTCCATCATGTACACAGTCATTGAGCGTCTTAGCCTGTTAGGGCTGTAATGGTGTATTATTCGTATGATACTTTACGAGGTGTCAATGAGAGTACAGAATAGTCACACATTGTCAATAATTGGGCGCATAGACACAAATATAATTGTACTAAAAATAGGGGGTTCGTTTTTGTGGGTCGTCTATGTTGACGTTGGCCCCTGTGGATACCAGACGGCCCTGTCGGCAAGGACGTCTGGAGAATTCCGTCAGACAGACACCACGCTGACCGAAGCATTCCAAGCTATTCTCAAATGACCTAATCAGCAATCAAGGCTATTATTTTTCCTATATAAAATTAAGTTACTCATGACTTCGTGGAATTTCATTTTAATTAATGAACAAGAAACAAGTGTTTTATTAAAACTTCTTATGAAAACTAGTGCCAGGAAAACCAAATGAGTTTTTTTTTACTGGCACTAACTTTTTCGACAAAGTTAAGTTTTTTACCTAAACTATTGTTTATTAATTTTTATTACTTAAGAGGATATGAAACAGAGGCGTAAAGTTTTAGAATGATGGCGGGGGCAAAACTAAGTAGACCTTATGAGTTATGACGTCATCAGGCAGGATAAGGAAAAATTGAAAATATAAGAGCAAAATAGTAGGGTTTTACGCATTTTAATAGTAGTAAAGTATAGCTGTAGATTTTACAAAGCTAACGAAGGAATGCTTATATTCATATTGCTGCAAAGGGGCCCGGGGGTCTCTATGAACCACGTCTTACAGTGTTCGAGGCTGGGGGGGGGGGCAAGTTGGACCGTGCCCCCCCCCCCCCCATTTCACTTTACGCCCCTGATATGTCAGTCAGTTTCTATTTGGTATTTTGGTCAATCCAAGTTGAAGAAGACCACTTTATACGCAATATGATAGGGTTTATTCACCTTTTGGTGCTGCCATTCCTCCATGAGCTTCACAATCCATGAAATTGCAGTCCTCCGTTAAGGTCATCAAATAATTACAACCAAAAATTAAAAACACCCTATGATATTGCTCTTGAAGTAGTCCCCAAAACTTCTAAAGACCAAATCTTTATAAATTAAATAAGAATTAACATCTGATTAATCCTGGGGTGACCAATATCTGTGTTCCACATATTCTAAAGTTTATTGTTTACTTTTCTCAAAATGCCGAACCTTACAATTGCGGAACCTATAAATTGCCAGTGGTGGATTTAACCAAACCAATCTTATAGTTAAGTTACCATTTTCTTTATTAAAATAATGAATAAATATTGACTTTTTTTTGTTCTGTTACTAAGCCAACCTAGCGGAGTTAGGGCTGTAAAGCCCTCTCTTACACTCAACTAGAAAAGCCCGGGACCGCCTGTGTTACATGCCCTCCGAAGCATGGCCAGACAATGTAGCAAGTGTGGGACTCGAACCAACAACCTTTCGGGTGAAAGTTGGAGTCTGTACCACTACTCTACATCTCCTGACCTGACTAATAAGATATAACAACAGAATATCTTCTGCTATGGTATTATAAGTTAGTGATATAACAACGGACTGCATGCGAAAGGATATTGTTGTTATTAGGCAGTGGCGTAGCCAGATTTTTTTTTGGGGGGGGGTTCAGTTTTCATAAAGTTGCGATAGGTTTGCGAATGGGGGTGGTGTTTCATTTGGCGCCCCCCCCCTCCCCGGGGATTGTTTTTTAAAAGATAGACCTGAAATGTTTTGTCGGCAAAAAAGTTTGATTTTGCAGACGATAACTTGATTAACAAAACTGGAAAAAGGGGGACCGGGGTCTCCCCGGCGATTTTTTTTAGATAAATATGTAAAAAATTTGCTATTTTGCCAATTTTTTTTTTTTTTTTTTGGGGGGGGGGGCTGTAAATATAGCTACATATAGGCAAAAAACCGCTCCAGTCTTTGTTTCCCGCCATTGTTTTGAAAAAATTGCAAAAAAAAAACACCAAAATTCTTGACAACAAAGCGCAAGAGGTAGATCTTGAACATCAGAACTCTGCGGAAAACCAAATCTTCCGCTCCAGGTTTTCAACTGGGATAGCAAACTTACCAACCTATTCTACCAATCGTGCAACCAAGTTGGATCGTGTATAATTTGCAGCTTAAAAGGACTAGGTACCCTACAGGCTGCTCACCCTGAGATTCAAGTTGCTGGCTAAATGAGGCGTAATTATAAACAGTAGGTAGGCACATGTATATTCAGTGGCAGCAGACACTGATATACAACTCTTTAACATAAATAACACCGTATCAAAGGTGCAAAAGTAATAAAGATGCATCATGCAATTGAGCTATTCATTAGCAGCAGTTTGTTAAATAGGTGTAATTTTGCAATATCACACCTGACTACCTGAATAAAATATGATTAAGCTACATGTCTAGGTAGACACAAAAATCTGTTTGCAATCTGCACTACGTGCAGTGTTATTTATTTTTAATAAACTGCAGTGGAGTCGTTAATATTGTAATATCATATAAAAATTAGCTCCGCCTTCCACTTAACTTACTAACTGCAGTATACGTAAGTATGCTGTAGTTAGTACTCAGAGGCGTTCCGTGAATTGTTATCGCGTTAATATAAGATAAGATATATAATTATATAATATAAGTATTATACTGTATAAAGAGATATATTGTACCTACTTTCATTATTCAATCATCAATCAATCAATTTTAATATCCCAGTACAGTAATACAGTTACAAATTTAAACACTTCCCTATGGACTAGGCCCGTTTTAGGGTGGATATAGTATAGTTTCTACCTGTACAATATTAATAATCCGGCCGCAATGGTATTCGTCACAGTGGATTGTGTGTGTGTTTGTGTTTATGAAACTACTACTATATGAAAAACCCTTATACCGCAGACAAATTTTAAAAAAAAACCCATCCCAAAATTAAATCCAAAAAATTGAAGTTTCCGGAGAGATGGCCTCTCAGCAGATGAGATTCGATTAAATCACAAAATTACCATCCGCATTTGACTTGCAGTGCCAGTGGGGGGGACTGTGCGATGAAAGGAGCTTTGATGTCGTTCGTTTAAAACGGTTAAAAGCGCGGAACCACGGGTAATTGGGTGAGGCGCTGAGTCCGTCGCAAGGGCGGGGGGCCCCCGGCCGCTGGCGGGTTCCTTACCGCCAACTTGGCGCTCATCTTACCGCACAGAATTAGTAAAAAATCCATGTTTTGCCGAGTAGGCTTCCTGGAAGGAGGAAAAGAGGAGCAGCATAATATGTATAAGCCCTACAATATGTGAGAGTAGTCTATTACAAAAAAAAAAATGTTACCCACTTAAGTATAGAATAGAATAAAAAACATCGCCTTTGCTGGGTCAAAGTGAAGTAACTAAAATTTTTAAATATGAGTATTTGTAATTGTAAAAGAAAAATCTCCGTCGAATGAAGCAGAAGTGTATCATAGAAAAAAAATCGGAAGTAAAATAAAATTAGTTAATTCCGTTTCTAAGCAACAATTTCCCCCCATGTTATGCTGATTGGTATTGAAGTTACCACAATTCCTTCCCTTATATATATTGCTACAGCAGCCTGCTCCTAACAGAAGTAGCCTAATTTGACTTCCTTCGGTATGACGCATCCAGCTGCTTGATACTGAATAAAACGTAAAAACGGTTTATTGCATTTACTTGAAAATGAAAACTTTGAGCTTCCCCTTCATTCAGCAAAGGCGATATCTGTGTTGATTAATTTTGAATACAATAGGCCATAGGCGTCCAAATAACTTAAGCTGATGCCATATAATGCGTATTTTACGATATTCCTCGGCCCAGGGAGTGGGGGCTGGATTTGACGATAAGGTTCGGCCAGTCAGAAAAATCCTGTTCTTTGAATGAATACATAATCAAATTTCACTGGAAAGCCAGAATATCTTAAAATAAATGTTCCTCTTCATTTTGGTATACTTTATAGTACCTAGGTGGCGTTCATACCAGGCTATGTCACAGTTTTGGAAGAAGTAGGATATTTCCCTTTGCTGTATTTCCCCGATGGTTTTCCTAAGAAATTTGGTTCTGTAAAATATACAATTATCTAATAGGTCTTTTACCTTAGTTCCCCGCTTCCACATTCTCTTAAGTTAACAATAGGCTACATGGCCAATTTCAAAAACCTATATTTTAATGCATTAGTAGATTGATTTTAACATTTTAAAATTATAATTATTTTTCTTAAAACGTCGGATTGCAGGGTAGCGTTCTTTGTGATGCCACGGAGGTGGTAGGTGGGTTTGACGATTGGATGCCGATTGGACTGTGACGTCGTGTCCACGTTACCCATGTCTGCTGACGTTTTGACTCTTTTAATCCACAGCCATAAACTCACATTTATGTATTTATTTTTTAATGTTTGCAATTTTATTAGGCAAAAACATATTTTAATATCCTAACCTATCTAGGATATTTTATATTTTATTGTTACTACGATAGTCAAGTAGATTATCGTAATTTTCTGAACTAATCAGTGAGGTTAATTGTAAGAGTTGGACGAAAGCCCCGAAATTCGCCCATGTGGAAAATAAATAATATATACAAATACCAGGATATAGGTCTATTGTATTATATAACGTGATTTTCATTTTGTTTGCTATAATTTTTTCCATGAATTTTATAGCTTGGTAAATTCCGTCGCCTGTCAATTTCACGGACATATCTAAATTCTTATAGAAGACAAGGGGGTGGAAACATTCACTGCATTCATAACATCATTTAATAAGCCCTCTGAATCAATTATAAAGTTAGTAATATTTGGGTTTGTTTATTTCTTATACTGCCACCCAATTTGTCCAGACCAGCTGAATGGGGCATTGTTGTCTAGAGCGGAAACGACGCGACGGACAGTCAGCCCGAATTCCTCAGCAACAGAAGCCCTCTTTTATCACTGCAGCCCTTAGCACAGCCCTTCCTTTAAATACGTGCCATGCATACCCAAAATAAAACCGCCATCTCTGGCGCATAATATGGTAAAAAAGGGTAACTTCTCTGGGCCCCTATAGGCAATGAAATTGGTGGGCCCCCTCCCCCGTCTATAGGCTTAGCCTATTAGGCAAGGTGACTAAAATTGAAACTAAGAACTAATAGGCCTAATACTAAATACAAAATACATCATATTTTAAATAATATATAAAAATTATATTTTAATGTTTTAGCGGGAAACCTTTCTTTCTGATTTAAAAATTGGGCTTTCACAATATTATGAAAATTTTTCAAGGTATTATGAAAAGCTTTGAAAAATTACCTACATAATAAATTAACTTTTTTCAAAATTTGTGGGCCCTCAGGCAGCTCTAGTGTGCCTAGTTGGTGATCCGGCACTGAATATTGGTACTACTTGTATTTCGAGATAAATTTAATTATCGAGACATGTAACAAGGTTTTAGAAAATGGTATAGAACCTTGAAGTGACACAGCACTAAGTGATCCTCACAGCCTATTACTGTACTACGTTGAGTTCAATTTTATATCCTATATGTCCCTCCCAAAATTTACTTTTTTTCTAAGTTTACTCTCAAAAGCACTCCTTGACTGCGGCTTTGACAATATACCCACAGTCTTTCTTTTGTAAAATGGTAATATTTTTTTATAACAAGCGCAACTGTCAATCTTGTGTCTATATCTTTAGTCTATGGTCAGTCAGTTTTATAACCAATAACTTTAACTTAGGCCTAAACGCGGTTTGCATAAATTTGTGGTGTGGCAACAGCGTATAATTAACCAAGTCATTGGAGCTGTGGAAACATCTTAATTACATATCTGCGGCGGCTGTTGGAAAATCAGCAGAAATGATCTGTTATCAGTAAGCATTAGGAATTTCAGTAGTGGAAAGAGTAAGCACTCGTTAGCTGGTCCATTTGGCTTAAAACCAAAAGATGGTATATCGTGATAATCTTAAAATAACAATCATCCGTATGTTAAAATCATTTGTATTACTTCCAAATCTGATAAGATGTTGCTCGCTGATAGAAAGCCACTTTGTTTTTGAGAAGTTTTCTTTCAGGACCGTAGCCTAATTTTGTGAGCTCCGTATTCTTACTAGTATATCCGTCTACTAACAGTAACTTAAGCTATTTGGAGCAGATAGCTTACGAGAGTAGCCTAGTTACTTTTTATTTTTACCTAATGAAATCTCTACTAGAAAATAAATAGGTAACAGATGAACTACCCAGTGGCGGCCACAGCCTTTTATTTTTGGGAGGGTCATCCTTCAAAATGCCGCCTCAGGTATAAGCTGAAAATAAAAACAATACGGTATTTGATTTAAGTAACTGATTTAATTTTTCCGAACAATTCTGGTTGGTACATACTACAGAACGAAACGAAACCATTTAATGAAGTATTACAATAACACTTTCCATGTTGTGTTTTTTTATTTTTAAAGAATTAAGTTCTCATTTTGCCGCCTTTTTAGAATTTTGGAGGGGGTTATGACTCATGATCTACCTACTGTACGCCTGAACGTGAATTACAGTTGATTAGGCAATATAAAAGTGTTATTATAGCATGCTAAAAAAACTAATTTCCAAAAATACACCAACTTACCCACTGTTTATCCAAATAAGTGATAGACTAAGTAAAAAATGTTAAAAAATGTATAATTAAAAAGATTTTTTTATGGATGATCCGTGTGCACCCATCCAATTATTGACTTGTACACCATAGGTACCTTTTTTCAATTCTTACTGAGTAACAACGGGTGCCCCGTCCCCTATACAACGATACTCAAGTCATAGCCTACAACGAAGTTCAATCATAAAAAAATCAGTCTAATCATGACAATCACTGGCTGCAACCAGTCTAATTGAAATCAACAACATGTCGGACAATAAAGGCATTGTTGACTATTTTCGAGTGATGGCGGCGATCTTTTTATAAAATGAACCAGTTCAATCATTTACCTCTCAGTTTCCAGTTGTTTGCTTTGAAACAATGAGGCAATCAGAGCGTATGTAAATCGTGATACTATATAAATGGCAAGGAGGTATATGCAATCGTAATGATGAGTTTTGTTTGCAATTAAGAGACGATTGGAGAGGAAAAAGCCTTATAAGTGTAAAAATCAAATATCAAATACCAATCGTTGAACTTCCAAAAAATTACAAAACAAACAGAAATAAGTGGTCTCAATTATTGAATTTGATTTGTACAAAAAACGGTTAGTAACTTGGTGTGGTAATTCTAAGGAAGGAGTTCAAGAACTGTGGCCAATTGGTGTTAATGAAGTCCAAATTTCAAGAGTTTTAATTTGATTTACAACATTTTTTTACCAAGTTAGAAAATCCGATGGCACAGCACTCGTAACTTACATGCAGTGACGGGCAATGCCGCATTACACTCAACAAATCCTTAGAATGTATTAAGAGCCTTGTTGAAATCTACAGGAAGCCGCGAGCAAGTTAGAGTGTATTACCTGATGTTATCAACGCAGTCTAAGAAAAGTAAGAATCTCGTCACGTCAGAATTCAAATGTTTTCTTTTTTGTTTTCAAATTTTTTACTTTTTAAGAAGATAGAACATACTATACAAAATAATGCGTTTTTTATTTTTTATTAAACTTAAATAAATATTTGCAAGCATTACACTCGCAATTATCCCACGCTCTGCCACTGCTTTCATGTCTGGTTTATGAAATAATGCCAAATTTGCGGGTGTTTAGCACAAACCATATAACTTCATGAAGAATATCCAATGAAAAGGCATTGCCTTAATTAAGACGTTTGTGCCGATTGTATCTGTACCTATTATTATAGGTTGAGGTTCATATAAGTAGCATATACCAAATTAAAGGCCTCAAAAAAGCTTCCATTTGATGTGTAACTTAACTTGACTTGACGTGATGCTATATCAAAACGTAGCATTTCCGCTAATTTAATTTAATGGATATTTTTGACGGTTCTACGATCGATATCTCCTGTGAGGATCGGTTTTGTATAAAAATCGCGAAGTGGGGAAACTACGAATTGTTCATAACGCAGTTCAAAAATTTTCCTTCCTAACTCAACTTCCCCCAGCCGATCCGAAATACGTTATGGGTATTAAAATCAAATCGGACACCCCCACTAACCGTTTTTTGTACGGTCTATACTTATAATATATACAATCCTTAAAGATATTGTGTTTTTGTTATGATGTAGGCAGGGGCGGATTTGGCTTTTGTGCGGATATAGGCACTGCCCTTGTCGCTGACATTAATTATTATTGTATGCACAAGGTATAGTGGGGGGGGGGGGATGTTCACTAATAAAACCACTATTTTTTTAAATGTTTACAACCAAAATAAGAAAGAAAGAAGAAAGAAAATTGTCTTTACTTTTCATATGGGCGAATGTTGGGCCTTTCGGCCCACTCTTACAATTAACCCATGTAACGTACTTTCTTTTCCTTAACTAAATTGTTATACATAATTATTATAATTTTTTAATTTTAAAGTACGCGCGCGCGGATATAGGCATTTGCCTCAGTTGCCTACCGGTAAATCCGCCACTGGATGTATGTTGGGAAGTACAATACCGCGCCTTACACAATATGACCTCTAATTTATTCCTACAAGACATCCGAAATGCCAAATGCAATAACTAATGATCGCCGGGGGTGGCATACCGAATGTGCTGACTCGGCGCCTCGCATCCTGCTGGCAGCGCCCCCGCCCCGCCCGGCGCCCCATTTAACGCCTCATTTCACGTGCCCCATACCACCTGATATGCCCAATCTGTCCCCAATACACATTCCTACCATTAATGACGCTGAGTTTGCCCATAAATATGATGCATCTGTCACTTTTTGTTGTTGTTGTTTTTGTTATTATTTTTTGGTTTGTTTAATTTTTTTATGCCTATGCCATAGTGTATAGACATTGCACACCCATAACACTGCGGAAGTGAATAAAAGCTCTTCGTAATTGGATTATTAATGTAAATTAATAAATGCATAAATTCTTCAGTAATTGTACAAAGCTGTGAAATAATCATTGAAAATAAGGCCAAAATTTGGTTCTGTGCAGGCACAAAACTTTTTCGACTTACACTTGACACAGATGGCCTGATGTTTTGTATAAATTTTGCTGATATTTGAAAAAAAAGCCCGCTTAAACACCCGAGCCCCCCTATTGCAGTTTTATTATTATGTCTACGCCTGTGAACCCTATATTTTTTACTTCCTGCAATAAAATGCGTCCAACCCTAATAACCTTATGCTTGGAGTTATTTCAACAAGTTTTGCTTTGGCTGGGATTCCACAGACCTGCAAGTGCAAAATACAAATACGGTGACGTGGTAGCAGACATTCAAGACTTAGGCGGGGTTTCCACCGACCTCTCATTGCAGAATGCAAATGACATTGACGGAAATTTTTGTTTTACTCTATGCCATAGTTAAAATTGATCAATGATCATAGAGTAAAATCACAAACAAACTAAAATTAAAAAATGGCGTTACGGGATATGTTAAGTACAAACATTTTAATAGATTTCTATAAAAAAAAATTCAAATTTCCGTCAATGACATTTGCATTCTGCAATGCGAGGTCGGTGGAATCCCCGCCTTTGTAAAATCTAAACTTTCCTCCTACTAGACCACTTATTGCAGACATATTATATATGCCGGTATATTACCCCCCCCCCCCCTAAAGTGGAAACCTGGACACGTGTCTGGTTCTGTGGCACCCTCAGAGGCAAATTGGTTTGGACTTTATGTGGGGGAAATCACGTGACGTCACCGTGGTGAAACTTTGACTTCCAAATGGGCATTTTCTGTGCTAGAAATATTTATTACAGTCCTGTTTTTATTTTATTTTTCAAACATTTTCCCGCGATTGTTTAGCCTCATAATTCGTCCAAAAAAACTCATTTTTCCTAAATTCATATACAAATTTATTTTTTTACATCACGCACTTCTACAGGCAAAATTCCCTTGTATTTCAATGCCTAAAGGCCCCTGGTTCATATTTAGGAGGCGCAAGAATTTACAGGTAGCTAGACTAAATCACCTCAGAAACACAAAAACATTGAATAAAACATTTAGTGGCCTTATGGCTCCAGAAACGTTGAGAAGTCTGATGCTTGGTGACCGCAATAAAATCGGCGGGGTGCCCGAAAAGGTAAATTTGGAAGGCCACCCCTGCAGCTGATTGCCACTCAACTGTGAAATCGAGCCTGCAGGTTCAAGTCAGAGTCCGACATTTAGCACAGTGCCCCACTTTTCATCAATTTAAAAGGTTCACGGCGCTCATAATTTTGTAAATGGATTGATTGTACTGTACCTTTGCTTTGTAAGCTACTAAACCTCATGTGGCCAAGGGCGGATCCAGTGGAAAATTTAGGGGGGGGGGTCACAAGTTGTAAGTTTTTTTGTAAAAAATATTTTTACTGTCTTATGAATTTACTCATTTAGGGGGGGGGGTCATGACCCCGAGACCTCCCCCGTGGATCCGCCATTGGATGTTTCCGTGTATTAAATAAAAAATAAACTATAATTACCGCATGTTCTGTGTTTTATATTGAATAATAGAACGGAGTGAGGTTGTAGGATGAACCTCCCTCACTTTCCCGATCATATTTAATTTTTTGTGGTGCCATGGCCGTAGCCAAGGGGGGTTCATGGGGGTTCAAACCCCCCCCCCCCTTCATACTAGATAGAACCGGATTTTGAGAGGAAAAATAAAAACCACTATGTAATACCCAATGATAATACCCCCCCCCCCCCCCCGAAAAAAAAATCCTGGCTACGGCCTTGTGTGGCGCTATACAATTTTATTTCGGAGAGGGTGGGGCAATGAAGCTTCCCCAGGCATGGAATGAAATTTATATAATTACAGAAGCCCAAGCCTAGACAAAAGACAAAATCTACCTGCGGTACTGGCCAATTCGGCGTTCTTTGACTGGTAAGAAAGTTATGAAAGATACGTGAGCACCGCACGGAGAATATTTAACTGGCGGTCGCTTTGACGTCCATAGGATGACACAATATTTCATACGACTTCCCCATAAGTCATACACTGCGAGTAAGACATTATTCTGCTGTTTGTTGACAATTACCGCTTGCTACAAATTAATGTGCCACATTTTGGCTGGATTTAGGACACTACCTGCGATGCTTTATTAGATAACTCGCCCCTGCTGGAGTTATAAGCTAACCGAAATTAGAGGATATGGAAAAAACTGTCCAGCGGTTAAGACGACGCCCCGGTTAGGCGTAGATCGTGGGTTCGAATCCCGCCAAGCCCAGTTTTTTCCATATCCTCTAATTTCGGTTATAACGAGGAGGTTACCTCTTCAACCAAAGTTAATTTAATGTCAGTGTTATATATACCATATAATACTACAATGTAAAGTTATAAGCTATATAGTACAATCAGGTATCAGGCCAGATATCATAGAGCAGAATGGGAAAGAGAAGTTACAATAAGTAAAATTCTAGATAGGACACTGAGAGATAGAACATTCAGCTTAAAAACGGCAGTTCTTTAATTGTATTATAGTGGAATGGGAAGGAATGTGGAGGGAGACTAAACATTGGGAACGTTCACATTACCTCTTTTAATGCATGCAATAGGCAAATACACCAGAATATCTCATTGAATACCGCGCCGTGAAAAAAAAATGGTCAAAAAATTATGGTAAATAAAAGGTTCACAGCGAACTGAGTGCGGTCAATAAGCAACGTAATCCGTAATGGTAATCCTTGTTTAGGCCATCTCCATTAGTGACGTCATTGGGACGTCTGTTGCCAACAACTTCGTTGTAAATAATATGAAAACTTTTCATGCTCAATGAGATGTTGATTGTTTTTACTTTTCTGGACGAGCCCCTGCATAAGAATAGTCAAAGAAAATAATAATTTAATAAAATAAATAATATATTTTTATATGATGGGCCCACAGCTCTTGCACTTATTTTACGGCTGTAATGCAATGAGATGCACATTTCAAATAAGTCACCTTTTAGTTACTTAGTATGGATTTATACTAGCATACCTAGCCCGGCCACTTTGAATATTGTTCTTTCGTGTAATGTAAGTTTCCATTCGGAAACATAGGCTAGCCGATCCAAAAGTTATTGTTATCAGTGGCGGATTTACCAGTAGACAACTGAGGCAAATGCCTATCTACTGTATATCCTATTTATAAAATTAAAAAAAAAAGTGGTTTTATTAGTGAACACCCCCACCCCCCTAGTATACATACAATAATTATTAATGTCAAGGTCAGTGCCTATACATCCGCGCAAAAGACAAATCCGTCCCGTCCCTGATTGTTATAATAGTATACTGTACCTGTATGTGTAGCTTAGCTCCAGTTAACTTTTTCATTTAACGTTGTCTTCTTTGTTTCAGGTAAACAGGCCGCTTACTATGAAGAAGGAGGGAATACAGACTAGAAATAGAAAATTATCGTCCAAATCAAAGAAAAAGAAGGGAAGTTCGGCGAACTGCTTGTCCTTAGGAGGTGTCATGTCGGACATCATCAAGCCGTTGGATCCGAGCAAAAACGCCGGGTTTTCTACAAATTTTTCCAGCCATCATCACCTTAATCCTGCACTGCATAGCCATCATGTAAACGCTGCCATGTCTCACTGGTAAGTTTAGTACCAAACAACATTTAGACGATGCAGAAATTGTCAGATTTTTTAAAAAGACAATCAGAGAAGGGAAAAGCCTTATAATGTTCGCCCAGCAAAGTTTGCAAGCACACAATGGATATTCCCGTAATGCTTTTCCCTAGTCCCGCCTCTCCATGCAAATTTCCTATGCTGAATATTCAAATCAGGTAGAACTACTTTGCATGTGTATTCTCAGAGTAAAATTCAAATATGACATACCAATCAGAGAGTTGTTAAAAATCCCGGGACTATCAGAAGACATTTTTATGAACATTTTAATATGCCTCCTTCTGACACATTGAATTTGAATTGTTGAAAATAACGATTGATGTGGTAATCCCGAAGGAGAAGAACAAGAAATGTGCCCAATTGGTGTTAGTGAAGGCAACATGTCATTGTGTATCGAAATGTGGAGGAGCATTTTTGATAATTTAATTGGCCACATTTCTTTTAAAGCTCCATGATCGATATTTTCTGTGAAAATCGACTTAGTACTGTACAAGAAACGCATAGTGGGGGCACTCCGATTTGCTCTTATAAATGACTAGTGTGACTTAAATGACTCGTATCATCTACTGTACCTACCCGTTCCACATTTTTTTTGTTTACTTTTTGTGTTGTTTATCAAATACTATTCTTTCAATATAAATTCTAATTTAATTCAATTTAATTTAGATATTTTTATATTTTGGTTCAACCACCTTCGGGAGGTCCCTAGAATACGCTACCAAAGTTTATCACAATCTGATCAGTTTTGGAACAAACAAAAACAGGGTCATTTTTTATGCTGTAGGCTGCATACAATAGATTAATAGCAGATAGGCAACTCAATATATCTGAATATGGCTAATACTCGTGCAATATATGCTGACTGCTGAGCCATGGCAGATCTCCTATTATCGTTTATGCGGTGACGCATAACTAAACTCAGTGTAGTTTTACCATAGTACGAGCAATCTACCACCGCAGGCCTTCTAATAAATTTAAGGGATTAGGAATTTCTAAACTTTTCTCCGAATCAGATTTTCGCAAATAAACTTTGAATTGACGATAGATAATAATTTAATATTACATTGGCAAAGCATTTAATTTTACAGACCATCAAACCGCTACTGTAGATTAAACACTCCAAAAAGTTTCAAAAGTCTATAATCGGACAATTAACCTATTTTATAGAGAGAGGTGAATTAACTTCTCGCTCGACAGCCATCAGGACGCAGGAGCACGTATAGTCAATAACATATTGAAATAGTTAATTAAAAATGAAATTTTCCCTCTCCATGTCAATAGGCTACAACAGGATTGAAAAATGCACAGGTATAATGAACATATTGTGCTGTTGCTTATTATGTACGCACTGATAGTGACAATGATCTGATGCTGTTGTTACAGGTATCACAACTCCAATATTCACCACCAAGGGTTCGGTATGGGCGTCGGAGGAGGCCAAATGGGCGTAGGAGTGGGAGGGGCGCCCCCTTCCATGCACCACCACCATATGTCGCCCCTTCTAGGCACTAGTGCAGCGGCAGGGTTAGGCATCGCTAGTAATGGAATGGTAAGTAAAATATGTCTTATGAAAGCAGTGAGAGTAAAAGTTTAATTTTGTAACTCTTACACTATAAGATGAACCCGCTAGCCTAATTTTTTTTATTGGCCAGGGCGACAGCAAGGCCGTAGCCAGGATTTTTTTTGGGGGGGGGGTTTCAGAAATTTCATTTGATATTACATAGTGGTTTTTATTTTCCCCTCAAAGTCCGATTCTATCTAGTATCAAGTCATTTCATTTCGGGGGGGGGGGGGGGGGGTTTGAACACCCATGAAACCCCCTTGGCTACGGCCTTGAGCGACAGTATACGTTTACAAACTATGTAATAGTAATTAATAAAATTGTTGGTAAGGGCATCAGGAACTCAAACTTTTACAAACTATAATCGAACCTAACACCAAAATCAGCAGAGTTATTGATGTTTAACATATGGGCTCTTATCGCTATTGTGGCAATATCTTTTCAGATAGGGACGCAGTGAGGTTATTTTAAGTTTTAACTTTTGCAGTGGGTTGAGAACTGGGTCTGCACTCATCTGCCACTAGTTCGTTACTTTTGCCCCCCCCCCCCCTGAATGGGGTATGGTTTCTAACGGTGGTAGGTAGGTATCAAGCGAGGCTACTGTATACTGATTTTGTGCTTGTTTTATTTGCAGACAAGTTGGCGGTCGGAATACACCTGATTAACGGACGGCTCGTCATCCCCTCCGCCATGGTTGCCAGCTATTTAAACGGACAGTTTAAGTTAACCAGGGTACGTCCGAGTTACCCGCGTATAAGCCACTCGTTATATACAGTACATAGATATCTATGTTTACTTGAAGTCAAATCTCAATTAGCTTCGAGTTTCTATGTGAAATAAATTTCTATCTATCAAAAAGATACTAAAACTGTCTTATCTGACCGACTTCCTTATTAAATTGGAGTCGCCGTGACTGCCGTGAAAATAATCGGGACATTCGTTACTGCTGTTTTTATCATGCGGGGTCAGTTTGGATTATTCGAATAATTCACAATAAAATGTGTGACCAATTAACAACTTTCAACACACTCTATATTGTAGCTGATGAATATAACAGTGCATACCATAATTAATTATAACATACAACATTGAGTCACCTAAAAGCAATAGAAAGCCTCTCCAAAATGTTCATAGCTGACATTTTTTAGTCATTCTACCTATTGTAACCAAAAATACGGTCCTGCATGCAACAAACTACTGACAAGCAATGGCGGATCCACAGGGGGGTCAGGGGGGTCATGACCCCCCCCCCAAATGAGTAAATAAAAAACGTGTGACCCCACCTACATTTTCCGCAGGATCCGCCCTTGCTAACAAGGTATGTCTATGTTTTCTTTCGAACCCCAGCATACTCAGGTCTTATTTCCTTAAGGCGGGGATTCCACCGACCTGCAAATGCAAAATACAAATACGGTGACGTGGTAGCAGACATTCAAGACTTAGGCGGGGTTTCCATCGACCTCGCATTGCAAAATGCAAATGACATTGACGGAAATGTTTGTTTTACTCTATTCCATAGTTAAAATTGATCAACGATCATAGAGTAAAATCACAAACAAACTAAAATTAAAAAATGGCGTTACGGGATATGTTAAGTACAAACATTTTAATAGATTTCTATAAAAAGAAAAATTCAAATTTCCGTCAATTTCATTTGCATTCTGCAATGCGAGGTCGGTGGAAACCCCGCCTACGTCTTGAATGTCTGCTTATTTGTATTTTGCACTTGCAGGTCGGTGGAATCCCCGCCTAAGCCTTCCGCCAAACAAAACATTCTGTGAATGTTCGCGCGAGTCCACTAGCTTTATTTATTATGCCATCAGTCTGCAACAAGTTCTTCAGGTCTTGAGAGGCAAAGCCAATAATTCCATATTGATTAGATATTTATTTTAGTTGTCTTCGCAATTCCTGAAAACTTGCCCATGTGGAGAGGATGCTTCTTTTTGCTTAAACGACTTGTACCGTCTTATCCATTACTTTTCCTGTGTTTTTTATGTTACTTAAATAAGTAGCGGTAAGCAGTATACTACTCCTTTCAGCTGAAAAGACCCACCTTTATTTCTTTTTACCACTATCGTTTATCGCTTTCAATGGTCTCAACTCTCATTGGACCATTGTGACAGTTTCAGGACAAATTATTTTAAGTCGTTTAGTTGATCTCTATTTTATGTTAGTCACTGAGATGCACGTCAGATTGTATGAGGCAGCGCAAAAATCTACACCGACCGAAGCTAAGATTTTTTTTTTTTTTAAACAGTGAATATTCTGATTATCGTAACATTTATTTAGCCAAATTATATGAAGTTTCATTTTGGCTATTTGACCAATAATTTGCAAAACGTATTAACTGTATCTGTGTATTATTGTATTGACTGTTTATTAATACGACACTTATGACTTATTTTGACGGTGGCAATGTAGCATGTCTGACGAGACTATGTGCAATATTGGGTGCATTAGAAGCCTCGATTATTAGTTGTTAGTTAATAATATTTTGGAGTCCTTTTTGAATGGCCTATAAGCTATAACTGGTTCAGACTTCAGGGTACAAAGGGTACCTGACCTGGGTTCTCCCAACCCTAATAGCTACAATACCTTCATGGGTAAGGGATGAGCACGCGGCTGCTGGTAACACCCTAAATTGGACCCAGGAGGGTGGTCCAAGAGGTCCGGACCCCCCCCCCCCGAAATAAAAGGGCTTTACCCAAATTTAAATTAAAAATTTTTTAGGGATACAATTTATCATCTTATGCAAACCTGTTTTGTTTAAAGAATTGGAATAAATTTATTTAAGTTTGAACACTGGATAGAATGAACTTAAATTAATAAATTACGCATAGAAATTGGACCCCCCCCCCCCCCGAAACAAAACCTGGGCACGGCCTTGACCAGTTCCATCTAGTGAGCACTGATATTTCTCAGGGGGCGGGCGCCTCTACCCTTGTATCCGCATCTGACCAGTCCTCAGGCCTAGATTCTGATTTATCCTTATATACCTCTCTCGCCATATACATGATCCTTCTGAATTAATTTAGTATCGGTGCGCTGCCTATAATACCATAATTATTTGACTTAAAAATATCTGTGATATCTTTATGCCACGTACTAAATTGGTATGTCCATGGTTTGTAAGAAAATGTTTAAAAATGTATATGAGAGTAATTTTTATTGTAGTATAATCCTGACGAAATGCAATGTAACTTAATTAGGCAATTATCTTTGGCTATCAGTCTATCACTTTACTGCCCAAATGCCGAACAAGATACCTATCTGTTCAGTACTAATTTTTGTATGATGTGAAACGGTTTTGAAACAAATACTGTACAATTTTTAGTAGTCTATATTGTACTTTTGCCCATGATTGTCGTGGATTTCACTATTTCAGGGCTTTTGACATAAAATCTATAGTTCGTCCTCTATCAATTAATTAGTACTGTGTAGGCGGTACTATAAGTTAGGAACAGTCACTAATCCACGAAAATTTGGGAAAATTGCACAATAAAATGCAGTTGTTCATTCTTTTCATTTGCTGGCGATTTTGATAATGACACTGGATTATACTGCATAGCCACTCCAGGACTTCCCGTTGATCAAAGTGGGTGTGTTATGCTTATGCTACATAAAAAAGTATAAATTAATTATAATTTAGTTGGATGATTACACTGTTTCTGGCCAGGTACACAGTAACACAGAGACAGATTCTGCGTAGTAGATTCCCCAGCAGATCTGCTACGGCGGGGATTCCACAGACCTGCAAGTGCAAAATACAAATACGGTGACGTGGTAGCAGACATTCAAGACTTTGGCGGGGTTTCCACCGACCTCTCATTGCAAAATGCAAATGACATTGGCGGAAATTTTTGTTTTACTCTATGCCATAGTTAAAATTGATCAATGATCATAGAGTAAAATCACAAACAAACAAACTGAAATTAAAAAATGGCGTCATGAGATATGTTAAGTACAAACATTTTAATAGATTTCTATAAAAAGAAAAATTCAAATTTCCGTCAATGTCATTTGTATTCTGCTATGCGAGGTCGGTGGAAACCCCGCCTAAGTCTTGAATGTCTGCTACCACGTCACCGTATTTGTATTTTGCACTTGCAGGTCTGTGGAATCCCCGCCTAAGTATAATCTGCCTTCGTGTACTTACAGTGCCTCACTGTTTTCACCACTGTCTGCCGTATGCACAGATAACTTAATGAAGCATTGCGGTTGTGTACTGTAAAACTAAAAACTGTAAAACTAAATCTGTGTGATGTTGGTAAGTTTTGAGTAGAATTTTTTGTAGTTCCTGGATGCTTATTATATTACATGTGATGAAAATTAAAAGTGTGAGCCATATCCTGTATGCATTAGCACTCAATCGAAAATTAAATTGGCCAATATTATCATATTATGCATGCGAATAATTTTTGACTTAAGAAATATAAACTTTTCACGGGATCTTTTATGAGTTCATTAATCAATATGGTCTAAGTATCTAGCATTTAACAACCGAACAATTTTTCACACTGTATGTGGAAAATGGGAACATTTGTAATTTTTATTTGAATATTCAAATAGCAATTCTTTTTAATGACAATAAATTAAATAAAAAAGTTGCTACTGACAGATTTTTTTGAAGATATATTATAGGTTCATATTTCTCTCATTTCGAGACAATCATTGAAGTATCTACTGTTATTGTATGTGAGACTATGAGGTTAAAGCCTTATTTTTTATAGGACGACCACGCACTAAATGTCTTTTATTGGCTGACTGTGCGAAAGAATTTTGTGTTTTTTTCTTCATATAACTTAGGTACGGTACCTGCAGCATGGAAATTATTTCCTTATCACATCTTCTTATCTTCTTTGTTGGTAGCGGACGTAAATTACAGTAGATCACTGCAAAATAGAATTATTTACTTTCTTTAATTTTCCCATACTCTGAAAAAAAGTCGTGAAGTCAGTTACTCCGGCTGCGGGTTAACTACCTCTAGGCTTCATGAAGTACGGTATTACGGATGATTTCCCATTTTCTCATGTACAGGTGTTGTACGTGCATTCAGGTAAAGACAGTAGAATAAGTGCAAAGTACTATAAGTATAATCTATACTGTACTGTAGACGTAGAGTGTAGATAACAATTAAGATGCATCAAAGATTAATTTATTAGCAAAAGTTGAATAAGAATTACAATACATATTGTACTGTATATCCATGCCTAATTAAAAAGGTTGTATTCGTAGGGATAGGAATTCCTTACCGTTTTTGCGCATTAAGTTAGATGCCGCTGGGGCAAAATCATTACAGTTTGCAAGCTTATTGTGATCTACTCGAATATTGTTTCATTATTTGCGCCAATTAAATAATTAGCTAAAAATTAAATTAATGTTTTCGATTGATTTCTAAGCCGGAGGAAGATTAATATAGTTGGATCAGAAGTGTGACAAGTCATGATAAGTATTAAAATTTTGTAACATGAGTACATAATGTATAAATAGAAGATTATTTAAGCTCAATATTTAACAAAATATACAGTATAGTGTAAATAGCCTGTCTAAATCGTTTGTGATCTTACAATAAAATATTGTGTTTTATATAACGTCGCTGCAGTTGTTTTCTAATGCATTACCTTACCAGTCTCATAGTGACTTAGGTATATCCAAGATAATACCTATTATCAATACGATTGTTGGCTCAGACCATAAGGCAAGGTCCTCTAGGTACTGCTAGGTACAGCTGCAGTAATTGAAAGCTAAAGCCTTGAAACTCTACGCTAAATCGATTTCTGCCAACTGCAGTATGAAGGCTATAGTATAGGTTTGTTATGAAATACGAGAACGTTCGTAGAAAAACGAAAAAACTGTGGTCACAGAAAGAAAAGTTAGTTAACATGATTTTTTTTGACTCGTTTCCGCACAGTTTAGGTCAAGCTAACGCATCTTACAATGTCAATGGCAAGCATGTCTCAGCTTGCCCATTGTCACTTGTAGCCGGTGTGGGTTGACATCGAGGACGTGAACCAGTCTACCAGCGGCTAAAAATTCATACGGAAACATTACAAACAATATCCAAAAACCCGATGTTGGCAGGGAAATATTCAATTTTTCAGAATTGCAAAGAAAATGCTTCAAATCTAGCTCTAAAGCAGAGGGAAAATTGTATGATTCTGATTGAAGATGTCTACGTTGTTGACGAAAGGTTCCGATCGACCTCGGCCCATCAGCCAGGATTTTGTTGTTATTAGTCACCGTACTCTATTTTTGGTAAGCCCTTCTATGCTGAAAAGTACTTGACCAAAATATAAGACAGGCCCAGAGCTCTTGCATTCTTTATAGTAAATAGCTACTTCTTTCCATGAGTGGTCTTCCATGTGTCCCGGGGTCAGAATGTATGCTGACTATATAATTATAGGTATAGGAACAGTCACACATGTGGTGTATCGTGACCGCGGGCTTATTTATAGGCAGCCTTGCCTCCAAAAACACATTTCTCAATTGGGTACCTCCTTCTTAGCTCCGATTCCTTCTCACTGTTAAATTCCTCCATTCTTTACAAATAGGGTGCACTGTCTGATCGGCATAATCTTATGAAAGCAATATGGAAAGAATAGGTCTAATTCTTTAGAATAATTACCGAAATCGGTTAGTAGACTCAGGAGAAGTTAACTGAAATTATTTAAAGAAGAGATTTCAAAATATGTATGACATGGTATTGTATAACAATGAATGGCCGGGCATTTTTGATTTAATTAATTAATTCCTCGTTCCACATAAAAATTACATACTATATATTGTAATAGCTATCAATGTAAACAAAACCCACTAGATCGACCCCCCCCCCCTCCTTGATAGTTTGGTTCAGAGTGCAAAAAAATAAAACATTTTTTTTTCTCCTGTGGAACCTTTCAATCGATACCTTCTAACTTCAGGTATGTTTTAGGTGGTAAATAGAGTAACAAAAGCGAACAGATTGCTTTTCCAAGCAAAGTTTTTTTGTTGTTGAAGAAATACAATAATATTTTTTACAATAGAAAATCATTGCCCCAATGCATTGGCATCCCTTGCCATTATTACTGTGTAAAATTACTCGTTATTGGTCTGCCCACTCTAGACCATCAATCCAGCGCTTTAGGATGGGGAAAATCAAGGCAGTCGAAATTTAACCCTAGGACAATGTTTGCCCATTACTCATAATTATATATTATGGTACCTGCGGTATATACTATACTAATTGTTAAATAGGAAAGCACGTAGATACTGGTTCTTTAAATTGTTTTGTCATCTTTCTGAATTAACTGAAAGTAGGTACCTCATGTTACTCATTTCGCCACTAATCATGGCCTCGTGTTCCAATTTTAAAATGGCGGTTATCTAAAACAGACGCCTTTATTCCGAACTGTTCTTTTAACTGCCGACAATGATGAAAAGAATCAAAGACAAAGCTATGAGTAGTGAGCGTACAAAACTGGTCAACCGCGACAACGAGAGCGGCCCGCAGATGCAAACAGAAAGGTCACTCAATCTCTTCACCTATACCGTGCACAAAAACGCAATTAAATGGGTCGATGAACCCTGTACATTGTCGATGCATTAGGGGATTCAGGAAAAAAAGAGGATAGATCGTAAAATTGGGTAACCAATCTCAAAATCCTTAAATCCCGCTGAGCTAAGAATTGGATTGTGATTGACAAACCCTTAGAATCCGGATGTTTGTCTAAACACACTGGGGTTACTCTGCAGGGACCATGTAGATTGAAGACTATTTAATCGGGGGTTGATATTGCGGCAATTTTATGTGTATTCGATGATTTTGATCGTTGGTTTATAAAACGTTGCTCAAAGATGTATACTGTAGGTCAAGACAATTTTTATGGCTATTGTATTTTATGTAACTACGCAGTGTCAGTATCAATAGGTACAATATAATTGCACAAAACCAAATAGGTTTTTTGGGCAAGTAACCTGTCCGGTTTCGTTACTTATTTTAACACCTAAAATATGCCTGAAGGTGGAAATCATCGATAGAAAGGTTTCGCAGAAAAATTATTTTTTTGTCATTTTTCATTAAAATTTAGTTATTTTTATTTTTTTACCCCCAGAAGCAACATATCAAGGGGCAAGCGACCCCCCGCATTTGGTTAATATTAATAACCACTATAATATATGTGAATTTAAAAGAAATCGTAGGAGCCGTTTTTGAGAAATAATTTTTTTTAGACTTTTTTTTGGAGTTTTTTGAAAATAAAACCCCCCCAAATTGAGTTAGCCAAAAATAAAAAAAACAGTTCCGAGGTATGATTTTTGTGAACCTACATGCCGAATTTCATCAAAATCGACCGAGTAGTTTGCCCGGAAATCGACGCACAGACAGACAGACGGAGCGACAGCGACAGAGCGACAGACAGAGCGACAGACAGACATTTCGTAAAAACCACTTTTTTGGATTCCTGGGACCTCAAAACGTGTAAATCCGTTGAAATCTCGGAATCGAAAATTTCGACCATCACAAAGCTTTCCTGATACTACGTATAAATTGGAAAGCAATGAGACATGGGAACTGACCAATTTTGGAGTGATACAGACTCCAGAGGTGGACTCCCCTAAAATGGTTTACCTTTTTCGGAAGGCCAGACATCCGAATGCAAAATAGTGGTCAGTAAAATAACCTTGAGTAGGCCTAATATTGAATGGGATAAGGCGGCTATTGCTTTGCTATTACTTGTCAATATTCCGTCATTTGTGCATCAATAATTGATGCGATTTTTGTTTTAAGGAGACTATTATCTTGATACTTAACTTATCTACTATAAATTAAGTTATAATATGGTATAGACTTATTATTGTTGCATAAATGACGGAATATTGACAAGTGGAAATGCCTAAGGGAAATTGCAATTCATTGATGAATTCGTAAGTGTGACGACTTGGCGCAGTGATTTGCTACGCTCCATTTACTAGCTCCAACGAGCTAGCCTAAGGTCAGCAGATTGTGACCCTCCCCTCGCTTTCTTGACCTCCCTTTTCCATTATTTCCTCATCCCTGTAATTTATCATTGTTCGAGATCCTCCTGGCTCCATTGCCCAGATAGTAAGAAGTCTTTTCGCGGAAAATTTAACGCGATCAGGCAACGTGATATATGACAGAAGAGATCTTCTCCTGAAGTTATTGAAATTCATGTATTTTGTCTGGGTCTGACTAGCAATTGAAAGAAGTGACGCTGTGTTTACACCAAGCCATGACTCATGAGTACAAGCACGAGCACGGGTGTTTCCCCACGCGCCATTAGGCTTGGGGACGCCCTGATTATGGCAAAAATGTGTACATGTTCGAAAAAATTAAGAAGTTATTATTATTCCTCAAATCACAGAAGCACGCAGTATCTCATTTCATTTAAATCCTGGTCGCACATTTGTTAAATTTCATTATTAGATATTGTATATGTTTGATGTTCTCTGCTGTGACTTGGTGGAACTTAGACATAATTAAAATGAAAATAATGACGTAGCTTAGACCTCAAAATAAAACAATTATATTATTGTACGACCGGTTTCAGAGCTAGCCCATCGTCTTGTTCTTATTTTGTGGACTAAGCAAGCCATTATTTTTATTTTAATTTTATTCTGGTCTATTGTAAAATGGAAAAAGTCAGGGCGGATCTATGGAGGGGGGGGGGGGGTGGGCACATAAGGTTTTTATGCTTAGTAAGCTTTTACTATATTTAAAGCGTGTTTTAGGCACAAAAAACGTAAACGTAACAAAAACAAATTCCGCTATAGTAGGCCCGACCGCGTTCTCCATTATTATAGTTACAGGTATTGGTTTAAGGAATGTTAGTTATTATAAAGAACTAATTAAATTAAATAAAACTAAATTTATAACTACAATATCATTAACAATTCACGTAGCCTATTTAAACAATATGCCAATGGTAAAAAATGTGATACTTAAGGTTTGTGCCTAAATATCCAATGTTTCAAAATCAACAACTAGCAAAGCAATAAGGCAAGTTACTATACCTATTGGTTAGTATCGATCGTTTCATCTATCCTCTTTAAAGCGTGGATAGTCCGGCAATTTTTTCAAAACACGTGTATATATACGATTGAGACCCGCCCACTTAACCGACCTTAAGCCCTGTTTCTCAGCTCCATATAGGCACTGGGCGGATACCATGTAAATTCAAACAAAATAAAAAGCATATAAGGATCGTAACACCTGAGGTGAAGTGTGAGAGCGCGGGCCCTGATCATATAATTACTAGCTAAGGTTATTAATAATATTAATAAATTCAATGTAAATGAGACTTGGGTCCACCTGTACAGCGTGAACAAATGCATTTCTATAATTGATCTCTCAGGGCATTTTACTATAAATTTAGCGATTGCCCTTCATATTCGATATTCCTGAGTACTTACAATATAAAGGCTCAGTTTCATTTCACTGCTGGAGCCTGGATTGTTGTACGGTGTTGTGCGATGTTGTACGATTGTTGCCCTTCATATTCGATATTCCTGAGTACTTACAATATAAGGCTCAGTTTCATTTCACTGCTGGAGCCTGGATTGTTGAACGGTGTTGTACGATGTTGTACGATTGTTGCCCTTCATATTCGATATTCCTGAGTACTTACAATATAAAGGCTCAGTTTCATTTCACTGCTGGAGCCTGGATTGTTGAACGGTGTTGTACGATGTTGTACGATTGTTGCCCTTCATATTCGATATTCCTGAGTACTTACAATATAAAGGCTCAGTTTCATTTCACTGCTGGAGCCTGGATTGTTGAACGGTGTTGTACGATGTTGTACGATTGTTGCCCTTCATATTCGATATTCCTGAGTACTTACAATATAAAGTCTCAGTTTCATTTCACTGCTGGCGCCTGGATTGTTGTATGAGCACGGTATGCTATGATACCAAAAATGATTTTTATGGAAAATGAAAATAAACATGCAATAAATTATAGCGAGAACGGAGGGCGTATGGGGGTAGGGCAGACCACGGAACCGATGGGGTGGAAAGTGACCTGCCAAAGATGTCAGTAATGGCTTCGCAGAGGGAGAAGATGGGTCGGCACTGGGAGGTCTGGAAGGAGGTGGTGCGACAGCCTACAGGCCAAAGCTCCCCCCCCCCCCCCCGCCACGAGCTGTAGTGGTGAGGAAGAAAAAGAAGGAGAAACATCCGATTGTCTAGAAGTCCAGAACTTTCGTCTGACACAAAAGAAGTTGGATCTCTTCCGCTAAGCTTCAGAGGATCAATACTAACCACAAACTATGACAACTTTTACTGGTTGTGGAGGGGGGCCGGGGGTGGGTTCTGAGGATATCTCCTGGATCCACTACTGTTTCAACTCTTCTTAATATCCATAATAATATACTTATTGTAATGTAATAAACATTCACCAATTTTTAAAGTGGGATATACTCATTTGCTTGATTAGTTGGTTATATTTTTGGGGTAAAAAATGAAAAAGGGGGCCTGTGACACATATGACCCTAACATCTGTGTCCATTATGCATGCAGTAGACAACCAGCTTGAATTTGTCCTCAGTAGAACACAATCACTCACTTCACACCACCCTATATCATGAAATTAATTAAACAGCAGGTGTATTCCTGTATTGTTGTTACTAGGCTACATACGATAAAACTTATACAAAAAGCGACACACAAACTGTTCTTATAGGCTTAAAATGATTATTCCTGGTACGAACTATATTCCTAGTATTTCTAGGTAGTGTGCCGTCTTTTAAAGGATGCCTAAATTAATTATATTCGATTCCCCAATTTTTTATTCATATAAAACACCTTATTGTGGAATTTAATTAGGTTTATAAAAATAAAACTTCCAACATAAATGGAATTACCAAACATTGTAGCCTATAGGTCTATCTACTGTATAGTAATTTCCAGTGTGGCTTCCAAATGTAATCGATACAGCCCGTAAAACCAATAGGTGTGAAATGAGAATTTTCAGGCTATTAACGAAAACAATACGTATCAGAGGGGGGTGGGAAATGAATCTATCTTCAGTCTATTGTTGTCTTATGAGTGGATTATTTCATTTTACTTTTCATTCATTGATGAAGATTAAACGGGTCATCATTATTGTGATGTGTACAGTATTGACTGATGACTAGGCAATATTTATTATGTGCCCTGGAATTAATTTTATCTATTATAAATATTGGCTGTTACACCCCTTTAGTTAATGGTTTCTTGAATGATTTGGCCAGAAATGGCGCCAGTATATGACAATAGAGTGATATAATTTGCTGACAATCCCTTGATGTACCAGGCTTCACAAAACGCGAATACGAGGAACGTTGAACTTACCGTTTGCAATGGATTTTTGGAACATTGTGGGGCTGTGTGGCGGTGTTTTCTTGTTTTTCCTTTCCCATTTCACTCTTCTACTTTTTATATGAGATATCAGCTGTCTTTCTTCTTCAATAGCCTCTAGAAAGTACAGAGATACCTAGGTAGTGGTAAAAAAGCGATTGATGACTTGACGAGATACGGTACAAGTAAAATTTATGGGTATTTAATAACTCTAGGAATCAACAATCCAAGGGGATGCAGCTCGGAGCTTCGCGCCTCACTTTCTCCACGAAGACTTCACTTACGTTTGGCTCAATATACCTACTTAAGAAGTTTTAACTTCAATAATACCCAACAACTCTACCATTATAGCAATTATCAACAATCTCGGGGTTCAGTCTTATTATCAACCAATTTTGAACCAGTCTCCACATTGCCGGGGCCCGGGATTTTATGTTGAGTGTTGACCTCTATACCAAATTCGTCGTCATCCAAGTCTCAATATCTTCCCGTACTAGATGAATGTTCCAGTGCATTCCTGGAATTCTTACCGGTAAAATGCTTCGCAAGTCGGTGAGCTATATGAGTACTGCGATACCTACCCCGCAAAAGACTCGGTTTCGAATCCTGTTATTTCCACCCATTTTTCTACATCTCCCTTTCTCTAATCCCCCTGCTTGTAGAGGCGCTCTACAAAGTTAAATATGTACTCTTGACCTATAACTGATGTTATATAACAAACAATATGACACAGGCCTTACGAAGGTGATTTAGAATCCAACTAAACATCTATCAGACCGAAAATTAGAGGATATAGAAAAACTGGGCTTGGCGGGCCACTAGAGCTTGTGGTCCAGCGGTTAAGACGACGGCGCGGTTAGGGGTAGATCGTGGGTTCAAATCCCGCCAAGCTTTTTTTATATATCCTCTAATTTTCTGTTATGACGAGGAGATTACCTCTTCAACCAAAGTTAATTTAATGCCAGTATATATACCATATAATGCTACAATCTAATAGGGGTCTTCACAGTGTTCGTGTTATCGAGTTATACCTAGTTAAGTGTGTTATATCAAGCTAAGTTAACACATCGATAACCCGATAACCAGCTAACCAGCGTACTATCCTAAACCCACTTCCAAGTTGGTTAACGTGTTATTTACCTTGCTATAGCTCAGGTTTGACCGCCGCCATATTTGTTTTTTTCGATTGATTTGAAACACGAGTTTAAAATTTTGTAGTATTTAAATGTATTTGTGTAATCTATTATCACAAGCAATTACCGTAAATACTTAAAATTATAATAACCAAAATGAACAAAAAATATAAACAAATGTGGCACTAGAATAGAGTTCTGCCACTTTCTTTAAAGCCGTGCCACGAACGTCTGACTACTACCACGTTGTTTACTCTGTCGATATAGCATGATAACTCACTCCTGAGGTCCACTCACGATTGTGTGTTAAGTTGAATAGCACATCTAACTCGATAACTCGATAACACGAACACTGTGAAGACCCCTAATGTATAAAATCTATCAGACCCACTGATAGCAATACTGCCTTCAATTTCCCTATATAAAAACAATACTTTTATAGCGAATAAGTTATGGACACCGTCATCAAATTCATCTTGAATAAACACTCTTGGCTATAAGCAGGAGTAAGCACTTTGCCCCAAAGCTCCAAGCCGTAACACGGTCCAGCCAATTTTCCACGACGCTGGAGTTAACGCGGACATAAACTCCGTCCTGGGAGAGGTCAACTGTAGTCAATTCCTCCAAGAAAATCTCTTAAGCCGGATCTCTGCTCAATCTCACTGATTTTTATTTACTGTGGGGATTTATGGGAACGAGTGGTGCAAATACTGAGATATAACCAGCCACCCTCACCCCCCACCCCCTCCCGGCTCCTTATTTCAACTAGATGTCCCTTTCCACCGTTTTCTTGAGACACATTATTCTCTTTAACGCCGTCGTTTATTCAATATTGAGAATAAGCCGGTTCATTTCACTGAACCGTAAAAAGATGAGATTTATGATTGGTGGTGGAGGGTTACCGAACAGTGCTATATTGTAGCCTACGATAGCCATAAATAAATAATGGCTTTTGTTCTATAACTAAGCCAACTTAGCGGAGTTAGGCCTGATATTTAGACTTACATTACTTAACACAGCTTTATCCATAACTTTAGCTGTAAACATGGAAGTTAATCAGTAATCCATAACGCTTACAAAAGTTTCTAGGTTTTAACTTTCTTACGGCTACGGTCATGACATGGTTAAGGTTATGTTAGGTTTCTTATAAATCAGGCCTTAGGGCTACAAAGTCCTCTCTTGTACACAACTAGGAAGGACCGCCTGCTTTACATGCCCTCCGAAGCATAGCATGCATGCATATGTGGGGCTCGACCCAACAGCCCTTCGAGGAAGGTTAGGGTCCATACCACTGCTCTGCATGTCTTGACTGTACTGACATGGGCGTCGCCAGCTATGAACAGACAGGGAGGGGAAGTTCCCTGATGATTTAGGAAAATAGGTTCAGTTTCCTAAATTTATTAATTTCCACATTACAACGAGTGTTACTTAACGTTTCATTATAATTAGCTTTCTTATCAGTAGCCTATGCATCCCTATTTAGGTGCAAATAAACAAAATTTTCCATCTGGTTCCACTCCATCCTTTTCCTTTCCTTTTCCTTTTTTAGACAAAGGTTAAATCGCATACAAACAATTTAATGAATGTATCCGAATAACCTCTTCAATCGCCTCACTAAGTCACCTAATAGGTACTTGTGTCGAGTTGCGACACGTCTCCGATCGCAAGGTGTGTAGAGACTCGCACAAGCACAAGCACGCTACCACCTTAGCACCGAAGGTCCAACCCTGATGGGTGCTATGTACCCTCATTGGGGAAAGCAAGACCACAATATCCCAAATAGAGCAAATTTAGAGGAAAAGAAAAAGCATCCACTATCTAAGAATATCTAAGATCTAAGAATATCAACGGTTTGCTTCGACGTACCCTTTATTAATAAAATTACAATATTATTTATCTTTAAGCTATATGCTGTGAATACCATGGGCGCATTGGTTACGAGCATGTCAAGCAAAACGTTCCATATTCACGTAACTTAAACAAATGTACAGAGTATCAAGTCTGCGTAGTCATGAGCACAAGGCATGTGCTATGCACATTCTTCAAAAGACAATGTTTCAAACATCTTCAAAACAAATTGTCTTAAAACCCCTGAGGACATGACAAGAACCCCCTTGTCATAACCTCTTGTGATATTGAAACCTTTGCTGATTTTAAACTTTGACACTATTTCAGTAAAAGAAGCTTTCATTCCCAACTTACAGAACTTGAAAACCCCAGCATTAATACTGCCATTTATTTTAACCCCTCTTTGTCTCCCGTACCTGGAACTTATCAAACTCATAAAGGTTCAAATATGCAAAACACAACCGTCTCACGATCCTCGATTGGCCCAGCAAATGAAGGGCCAAATCAAGGTATATCCTACTTACTAACCTGGGATTTAACTTTTCGACTGGTCATCGTATATACATTAATCTTATATCCCCGGATGGTTTTAATATCGGATGCATGCTGGGATCGGTATTAAGCATTTTAAATAAGTTCGTTTATTCTTCTATTGATGCAAGAGGCTCACGAACTCAGTCTCCATCGACAGGAAAGCCTTGTCTTCTATTGTGCAGAGAACTGGGACATTATTTGTACAAATCTTACGCCTTTTGTCCAGCGGTTTATATTTTGAGCTATGTGTGTGGGAGGTGTGTAAATCCCTTTTAAAACCTTGACCAGGTTTGATTGCCAAATGAATTTTTAATGAATTGGTCTAAGATTTCTGTGGGTCATTATACGATACGGATACAATATTTTATGGTGGCTAATCGAATTTATTAGATAAGGTATGAACTTGAAGTTTGGTACCGTTCGACGTTGCTTATTACCGAATGCCTTTGTAGACGTAGCTATGAGGTTCTGTATAGGGACAGTTTTGGTCACTACGTTCGCTGACGACAAACCGATATCCATATTATTCAAAATGGCCGCCATTTGCATGCGAAAACTAAGCTCTTAGCATCTAATTAATTCTTTTAATATTTTTTATAATACTTTTACTATGCCTGGACCTTATTTCGCTGCATATAATTTAATATACATATATATATTCTCCATGACTTATAGAAAAATATCACTTTAAAATAATACACAAATAAAATAATTTTCAAATATTATTGAGGCTTATGGCAAAATCAACGCTTTGATATCATTGCAACTGGTGCTGCCATCTACAAAATGACGTCACAAATGAACCTCATTGTATGTATACATATTGTACCTCTCTAGAGTTACATATAGTATTCAATGATCAACGGTGCCGGAATTTCCTCTTTACTTATACAATAATAATATATCTATAATACGGGATTGAGGATTCTCTTCGAAATGGTGCTGATTGTACTGTACTGGCCATGCCTTAAAATCATTAAAAATTATAGGCCAAGTTATTTATTGTGACATTGCAATGGGTTCGTACACCTGTCACGCACGCTAACTGAAATAAGACCTGAGTCACCTGTAGAATTTCTTGTGTTTGGCCAGGCCTATACCCGCCGATTATACGGAAATTTGACACAGCACCTGTATGGCCCTCACCTGTACTTGTACCGATTTTAAAGGTGAAGCAGGTGCCGCTTCCCTCCCTCTCTGTGTAAGACTAGTTTATAAACTTCCGTGCAGAAGCTTTTCTAAACCCGTTTAAACCCGCTAAAAATTTTAACCGGACACCCTTAATTTTATTGACTAAAGAGACACGTAGAGTAGTGGCACAGACTCCGACTTTCACCCGACTGGTTGTCGGTTCGAGTCTCACACTTCACACACTTGTTAAACTTTCTGGCTATGCTTCGGAGGCATGTAACGCATGCGACCCAGGGCCTTCCTAGTTGAGTGTAAAAGAGGGCTCTATAGCCCTAACTCCGCTAGGTTGGCTTGGCAATGGAACAAAAAGTCAATATTTATTCATTTATCTGTTAAAATCATGCATGTATCTGAAATATCCATTGTAGCGATATTAAAAATTTCGAATAGTGAAAATCTATAGGCAGCCGATATTTAACCACAGGAAAATTATTTACCGTGGAAGTGCAACTATTGCATATTGCATGGTACCCCTACTAATTGATAAAATAGGAATGCATGTTGACTTGTATCCATGCCCGGATTTACACAATTTTTTGGCTAGAGACGAATTTGCGCCCCTCTTCCATGGGCGTACATGACTTTCTCACTTTGCTACACTAGCAGGCAAATTTTAGCCTAAATTAGCAAGCAAGTGTCCAATACTCAGTGGTTTGTAGCAAATATGAAAATGTTATTAAGCTAATTGACTGATTGTCAAATGATCAATAAATAATATTGTATAATATTGCAAATGATACGAACTTTTTATTAAGAGGACATGAAAATTAGCACCCCAAAATTGGTTGTTTTATTGACTTTTTATTTTTTATTTAATTAACAACGCAATGTTATTAAAGATTTGGCTCATGTAAGTTGTAGAAGACTACTTCATGCATCGTATAATATAAAATATAATATTTTTGGTACCTTTGTTCTTTTATAAAAACCATTGGGGACTAAAATTTCGCTTAAAATTGAATTTTTGGAAAAACTACAAAACCGAAAAGGAAAAATACCCGATTATATGATGCACGAATTAGTCGTCTAAAACTTGCTGGTGGACAGTGTAGTGTATAATTTTGGTTTTATAGTACCTATAACACTGTTAGATTTAAATGCGGGGATGTGTGGATTGAAAGAGACGTGGGTATGTGCTGGGTTCACCTTTAACAGAAAATCACCTGCCGGTGTAATTATTTATGGGACACTAATGACCTGCAGACCATTTCATCAAATTACCTCTGCCGAGCCTGCCCGAGCACGCGCCGACTGAACCCCAACAATAAAAAAAAATAATCATTGCTTTCCTCCGTCTGTAGCCTATTGTATCCAAATAAATAAATAAGCTTTAAAATTGTACCAGCAGCCCGATGATGGCCATTTGGGATTATTATAATACCGGGGTTTATTCAATTGTTTTAAGCAATTGAGTGCAAAATGCGCGGGAAATTGCAATTAATAAATTAAGGCCAAACCGGAGGGGGTCAAGTGACTGGCCTAGATATATGTCTTTGCAGGGGGTTCGTAATATATGTTTTAAACCGCAGGGGTATAGTAATAATCGATAGAAGGGTATAGTACCTATATATACTTTGGGTGAGTTTTCAATTTTTTCTTCCTTAGATGTAGACACATTAAATAAAATTCTTGTTATATTTCAAAATTCTAATTGTACCTATACATTTTAATGTTTATTAGCATTTCCTTCAATCAAAAAATAATGCGTTCATTTTTTTGTATTCTAATAATCTATTAATTTGAATTTTCCGCGCATATTTTAACACAGTCACGTGACACCTTACAACTGCTGTATTAAAAAATAAACCCAGGTATTATAATAATCCCAAATCACCATGATTGGGCTGAGGTCTGTCTAACGATTAATAGAATTAAATTGATTTGAACGATACGTAAACACTGTGACATTAACGATCCACCCAACCCTAATCGATATCTTTTATACCTTTACCGGTAGGCGACAACGTGCCTGTCGGACATTTTGCTGACTACAGCATCACAATCCTCCAACACCCCTCATGTCTATACACTTCAACCTCAAGGGTTGCATTGCCTAGTGTAGTTTATGTTAGGTAGAACGTAAGCTACCTGTTATTACCATGCTATTTACGTCTGTTTCAATTTTCATGGTTCTGAAAGTAGGCTGCAATACCTGCGATATACTAGATGCAGTAGGTCTGCCTGTGCCTATGGACAGAGAGAAATAGTTCTGAAATATTCAACTACTGGCGACGAGTATTACTGCATTATTTGTTGTTTGAACTGTATGTTACAGTAAAATGTAAGCAAAACTTATCACTCTTTGACATAAGAGAAAGGCTTCAAAGACGATGTTGATGTAAGGTAGAGCTTCGAGCTATAGTGATGTGTAGTTTATACGTGTGAGTTTGTGTTGCATTTGTGCATTGGTCAGACAGTACAGTACGTTTGTGAATACGGAATTTGAAGACTAATAAGTTATTCAGATTCTCGAATCTTCAAGACTTCAAGACAACTTTAGGACATACTGACAGTGGAAGCAGCTGCAAAAGCATAAACCTATCTCAAGACAAGCAACAGAAGTCGCAAAGGTTAGAGATAAAGCTTTGAATGAAAAAGAAAATTTGTTGTAGGTTGAATATGGTTAGCTGGAATAGGATTATAAACAAGTTAAGGAGATATCCTGATTCTAGGTATTTAGCGACGTACCTAACTCCAGTCCTGCCGTTGTCGTGAACTCAACGAATTATGTACCTATCGTCAGGGCCTAGTTGGTTCTTATTTTATTTACATATAACGTATATATCCTCAGATTAAATACTTTGTATTTTTAATTGAATTTTCTACATAAGTTATAAAAAACTTAGGTAGGTATCTAACTTAAATTACCCTTCTTACATTAGTTTGGTAAAAATTATGTGCAGGAGAAGCAATTTAGCCATTAATTAAATAAATAAATAATTAAGGACTATTTTTTGTTCTATTACTAAGCCAACCTAGCGGAGTTAGGGCTATAAAGCCCTCTTTTACACTAAACTAGGAAGGCCCGGGACCGCCTGCTTTACATGCCCTCCGAAGCATGGCCAGAAAATGTATAGGAAGTGTAAGACTTGAACCAACAACCTTTCGGGTGAAAGTCAGAGTCCGTACCACTACTCTACATGCTGCCCTGCCATTTTGCGATTTGTGATTTCAATTTTTATCCTGCGAGCATTCAGCAGTTAATCATTGTCAAAATGTATCGGGTGGACACAGACATAGACTCGTATCTATACTTGATAAAGTCATGGTTTCATCTGTTATACATTGCGTCAATTATGAGCTTGTCTCAGCTTGTTCATTGTTGCTTGTAGCCAGTATAGGTTGACATCGAGGACCTATACCAGATGCCAATGGCCAAATTCTGCATACGGAAACAATGTAAATAATGTCCGAAATCCAATTGGACAAGGGGCCAATGGAGGCCTACTCCTAGGTTCATAAAAAGTTTGCAGTTACATCATAAAAAGTTCTTCAGCACATTATTATTATTATTATCGGATGGACATTTTAAGGATTAAAAGGAAGACTAACTTTCAAATTAAAAATAAATCATGTATGCATTACTCCTAATCAATTGAATAGCTACATTTTGGAAAATAAAGCAGGCAGTCCAGCCCCCAGCCCCCTGGCCTTTCTATAGATGACTGTAATGGAGAGATTTACTCCGCTAGGTTGCTTCGAGAGCTTCGAACTCTCTTTAACTCGCCAAGCGTCACCGAGGAACTAAGAGCACGAAGACTACAATGGACCGGTCACCTTTCAAGAATGCCCCCGACCAGGGCCGTGGCTAGGGTTTGGCAAGCCCAACCAGCAGGCAACCAGCGGGCGACCTAGGAAGAGATGGTCAGACCAGCTCTCCGAGGATTTGAGAGCCTGCAGCATCCATTTCGAGGCATGGAGGGAGTTGGTGGAGAATGAGGTTCATTTGTGACGTCATTTTGTAGATGGCAGCACCAGTTGCAATGATATCAAAGCGTTGATTTTTCCATAAGCCTCAATAATGTTTTAAAATTATTTTATTTGTGTATTATTTTAAAGTGATATTTTTCTATAAATCATGGAGAATACACATATTAAATTATATGCAGCGAAATAAGGCCCAGGCATAGTAAAAATATTATAAAAAATATTAAAAGAATTAGGTAGATGCTAAGAGCTTAGTTTTCACATGCAAACGGTGGCCATTTTGAACAATATGGATATCGGTTTGTCGTCAGCGAACCTAGTGACCAAACTACAGTCCCTACAGAACCTCATCGCGCGCTTTGGAGGGGCTTGGTGCGACAGGCGAGAGGTCCTCACTGGCCGATGGAGCCACCTTAAGTCAAGTAAGTCAAGGTTGCTTTTTTAATGGAACAAAAAGTCATTACCTATTTATTTATTTATTCAATAATATTTCAGTTATAGTAGGCTAATAGACTATGGTAAAATTGACCAATCTGGGTGATTTGTGTTGAGTCTATAATACTTCAAAAATCTAAAATTATAATTCTGGCTGGACCAGTCCGACCCTGCGCTATGTTCTCTCTGGTATATGGTGATAGCATCTTGTGTTGCATTGGTCCACGCTCCATCATTGATTTGCTTGGTTGCCTTGTTAACACCAGTCTCTCGACATTTACTGTAGGGCTACACCTGATGATGGCAAATTCAGGGAGCGAAACTTAATCCCTCTGTCTCCCCATGGGAGCGAAGCATTAGTTGAAAAAGATTAGAAATACAGATAATTTGCACTGAAATTTACAATGAGGAACTCACTATATAGCAGACCCCAGAGCTGAATCTATCTGTTTAATTTTTCATTCATGTATTTTTCGGTTTTACTCTAAGTTTCCTAACTTTTTAAATAGGTAAGCAATTAGCAAGTTCTGAAGATTATCGGCTGAGATTACTCTTTGGGGGGAGGGAGATTTTTATTTTTTGAGTTTCTAATCATTCCGATGAAATCATGAAACCCAAAGCAACTTAGCCTATTAAGAGTTTTACAGCGGTAGACTGAAGCTGTAAAACTAATTCAATGTTATAGAGAACCTCTGTGGCATTAAAACCCATTGGGGGGCCCATATGCGTGTAAGGACTCTCTTTTGACTACTGCACTGTTTCGGTTATTTTGGTCAGCAACACGACCGGAATGTTTTTCCCCTGTCGATGAAGTTGAGGTACTTTTATCTTTAGAAGATACTTTATGAAGGTACCCATTTGGGTTCGGTCAACCCTTTTTCAATTGAACCTCAACCCTCCGTTTCTTTCATACTCCCTTTCTTTCCAAGAAACTGGACTATTCTGTACCGTAAAGTGTGCCTATATATGATTTACGCAGTTATGTATGGCAATAATTCCCATGGGACTCAAATAACGTGATCAGTATAAAAATGGCGGCAAGACACAAAGACATCAGCTACCGGTGTTTGAAGTCATGAAATTGAGGTGCCTGAGCGTCTCCGAAGACGGTTTATATGATATTTTTATGAATGAACCTCGACGGCGTTCGATTGAATTCCTAAAAATCGGAAGCCAGTCAGACCCATTCATCAAAAGGAAGACGTTTTATCCATAACAATGAGTAGGGGACTATATTTGTATTGTCTCCTGATGTACACGTGTGTATGGGCGTGCTTTCACCTGCAAATATTCTATTGGTCTCTTTTCATAAGGCGCGGTTTCCACCGAAAGGCTAGGGCTAAATACAAAAACGGTGACGTGGTAGCAGACATTCAAGACTTAGGCAGGGTTTCCACCAACCTCGCATTGCAGAATGCAAATGACATTGACGGAAATGTTTGTTTTTCTTTTTGTAGAAATCTATTAAAATGTTTGTAATTAACATATCCAATGACGCCATTTTTTAATTTTAGTTAGTTTGTTTGTGATTTTACTCTATGATCATTGATCAATTTTAACTATGGCATAGAATAAAACAAAAATTTCCTTCAATGTCATTTGCATTCTCCAATGCGATTTCGGTGGAAACCCCGCCTAAGTCTTGAATGTCTGCTACCACGTCACCGTATTTGTATTTAGCCCTAGCCGGTCGGTGGAAACCCCGCCTAATGGCTTGCTGAGTCGTCGACCCGACGGAATAGTTCAGGGGGTAGAGAACAGGACTATGAAACGGAAAATCGAAGTTCGCGGCATGAAACAAAAAGAAAAATTGTTCCGCCGGGACGCCAGGTTTGAAAGGCTTGTAGGTCTTCTTCTTCTTCAAGTTACAGCCGGCTGGCTGGTTGACAGCAACATGTGGCATCGATGCCTCCACTTCCCTCGATCCAAGTATGTATTAGTCACAATTTAAATATTGGCACCAATCCTATCATTCGTTGGCGAGGTTATTATATAGATAAAAAGTGGGTGTGTGTGCTTATGTATACGCGTGAGAAGTTATACTTCTTTGCCATCATTAAAAAGAACCGGTCCGAGTTTACTCGAACATGCTTTCAAATTTATCAAAATTAGTAGGTAGAGAAAATGAGTAATTTCATGGAAAATAATTTTCCTATGGTTAAATTTCCGATATCTCGGGGGGGGGGGGGGGTTGTCCACCTGACGTCCCACTGGAGGTGAGGTAAATTCTAGATAGGTCAGACCAACACATTACCACACAGCAATACTGGCAGGGCACGCAATGCATTTAAGCGTGAATTTTCTATCATTTTTTCAAAAAACATTTTTTTTTACAAAACCAAATACTTTTCTGGGAAAGCAACCTGTCCGGTTTCGTTACTCAATTTAACACCTAAAACATGCCTGAAGGTAGAAATCATCGATAGAAAGGTTTCGGAGAAAAATTGTTTTTTAGTCATTTTTCATTAAAATTTAGTTATTTTTATTTTTTTACCCCCAGAAGCAACATATCAAGGGGCAAGCGACCCCACGCATTTCATTTTCTTAATATTAGTAACGACTACAATTTATGTGAATTTAAAAGAAATCGTTGGAGCCGTTTTTGAGAAATAATTTTTTTAGACATTTTTTTGGAGTTTTTTTAGAATATAACCCCCCAAATAAAGTTAGCCCCAAATAAAAAAAATTGTTCCGAGGTATGATTTTTGTCAACCTACATGCCGAATTTCATCAAGATCGACCGAGTAGTTTGCCCGGAAATCGACGCACAGACAGACAGACAGACAGACAGACAGAACGACAGACAGACATTTCGTAAAAACCATTTTTTTGGGTTCCTGGGACCTCAAAACGTGTAAATCCGTTGAAATCTCGGAATCGAAAATTTCGACCGTCACAAAGCTTTCCTTATACTACGTAGAAATTGGAAAGCAATAAAAATAATACGTACGGATAGAACTAAAACACATTTGACGTTCAATTGTAATTTTTATCACAAACTTTTTATTAAATTTATTTCTTTATTTTGTAAATATTATATAACCAGGTTGGGTTTGGTATTAATAAATATTTAACAGTCATAATTTAATAATATTTAGTGTTAATAATTATATTAAATACAAATATTTTGATTTATATCAAGAAATAATGCGTACGGATAGAACTAAAACACGGGCACACATTGGCAGCTTCATTCTGTAAACTTTGTCTGTGAACTTTTTCTGCGAACTTTTCTGTGAACTGCGCGCGCATCCTCAAAATTCACTCTCGATCGTAAAGAAGTATAACTTCAAAAAACTTACATATAATCAACAATACAATCCTTATCCAACCTTATCCATTAAAATCCACAACTTAATAATATACAATAGGCACTTATGAATGTGATGGGATTGTCAGCATGGACTATGGAGGGAGGTTGGTCGCTAGAAATTCATTGACAGAGTAGGGGCAACAACTCACTAGGAGACCCTTTACCTTGCTCTTGAAAACGTTAGGACTAATATCATCTCTTTTTAGACCCTGTGGGAGCTTGTTGAAAAGCCTAGAACCATGTTGGGATGGTCCCTTTAGTACTTTGGTGAGCCTAACGGGTCCCAAGTGAATGTCACCCCTTCTCCGTGTGCTGTAATAATGGTGAACCTCATAATTTTTAAACCCCAGTCCCTCCCTTCTGACATAAATTAGCAGGTCTAATATATAAAGGGCAGGGACAGTGAGTATCCCAAACGGGGGAAATGTGACCGGCATGACACACGCTGGTCCGATACTCCTGCCAGAAGTCGCACAGCTATTTTCCTGCAGGCGGAAAGCCCTAGTGCAGTTTGAAGAATTACCCCATAGGGCTACGCCATATGACAGGTGAGATTGCATGAGGCTGTAGTATATTACCTCAAGAATGTCGTTACCAGCGACAAAGGATATGTTTCTCATAAGGAACATCGTAGATGAGAGTTTCCTACATAGTTTGTCGATATGACTTCGCCAATTGAGGTTGGAATCAAAGGTATTGCCTATAGGGATCGAACAGTCTAACTAAAACACCAAGTCTTTCTACCATATGTAATCAACTACTACTGCACCACTGCTCTACATACTCCATCACTTGCTGTAGATACTCTTTTCTCGGGCGCCCAGGTCGGTTGACGCCTTCTAAGGTTCCCTCTATGATGCAGCTTATGAAGTTCTCGTTTCGAAGCAAATATCCAATCCATTGAGCTCTTCTTGTACTTGTAGGTACCTTTAACTAGACCGGTGGTGGAAAAACATCCCCAATAGAGCAATGCTCGAGAGAGAGGATCCTTTAACAGACCTCAGGCCTAGGTCCCCATTCGTAGGGTTGTCGTCCCACACTGCCTCGGTGTTGTTTTCTTCTGCTGAGTAGGGTCTGAATATTATAATTTTGACTCGTATCTGTACAATGATTAAGTCTCGCTTTCGCCTGTGCCATTGCGTCAAGGGTAAGCTTGTCTCAGCTTGTCCATTATCACTTTCGGTTGACATTGAGAACGTGCAACAGTTTTCCAATGACCAAAAATTCATACAGAAACAATACAAATAATGTCCGAAATTCATGGGGTCATTGGCATCATTAGACAAGGGACCTATAAGTAAGCCTGGCTCCATAAAAAGTCCTTAAAAAAGAAATAAACAACAATAACATAGGGTCTGCATATCTACATATACGTGTATGTATATACACATCTACTACAAATTTTCTATCGAACTCAAAATGAGTCAAATTAAATGCATAGCATTTATCTGCAATTATAAGTCAGTTTCAAATGGTTTATGATAACCACAGAAATTTATAGGATACAATAGAAAGAATCTATTTTTTTCTTCTTTGGGGTACGGTACGTATGCAAGTAAGCACAATATTGCGCCCCCTACAGTTACAAAGTATTTAGAACAACTACTTCACATAATACTAGTATAATAGGAAAGCAAAAATGTGAATATTAAGACAATGCAATACACCAAAGAAAATGCGTAAGAAGTCTAATTTTTAAACTTTAGACCACACATGATCGTAGCACTTTATTTCTCATTGTCTAATTGGCTCGCTCTGAAATGAATACCAAATGAAAAAATAAAATAAAAGGACAAGAAAAACGAAGAAAAACAAGGAGCGAGCAGGGAATACATTTCTTAAGCAAATTGACACTTTTCTTTACATTATTCAAATGATGTGAGTTGCCTTGTCCCTACAGAAATCTTACGTTTATCTTATGCCCCTACAATACGATCCAATTCTAGGAAGTATTATATAATCTTTTTGTGCCCGTCCTGTATTTCTTCCAATTATAATGAACCCTTCGCAGTTCGCAGCGTCTTTGCCATTTTCTTAATTTGCTAGAAATCTGTGATCGATTCGTTGGAAAAATGTGTATAATTAATTTCCTGACCTGTATTGCCTTGTCTAGCTCGACAATCGAGAATGTCAAACTGAAGGATCTCTGCCAGAGTTTGGAGATAAGGTGACTAGTGCCGGATTAACCCTTGTGGGGCCGTGGGTGCAAACGTTCAATTTCCCGCCAATTTCAAAACTTTGTTTGGAAATTATCTTCAACTTTTTATTTTTTTAGTTTCTTTCATTTATTTGTTGGGGGCCGGAATTTTAGCCATTTTTGGGGGCCGTGGGCCTGTGCCCCAAGTGCCAATGGGTTAATCCAGCACTAGATAAGGAGTCTCATTAAAACCATTTCGGAAGAAGATGAGTATGAGTTTTACTTAATTTGAAGCGTGGGAATAAAAACCGGGTTAACCGCGAAAAATGCGAAATCAGTTTTTTCACTCAAATAAGATCCACGTGACATGGCCAATGTCCTGGAAACGGCGCCAAGCGACAGTGGCAAAATTGTAGTTGCAGTTGGTAGATAGATGGGAAATGTGTCATATGATGTCATGACATTATAGCATAAAAAATCGAGATAACTCAAAATAATGATTTTGGCGGTTAACCCAGTTTTTGTTTCCACGCTTCATTTTATGTCACCTGTTGAGAGCGTCTTCTATGTTTGGGGCGAGAGTTCTCAGGTCGAGTTCATTTTTCAGAGAGGTGTCGTGCTCGTGCCACCCATCAAAATAAGGTAGTATTTTTTGGCACTAATTTATCATTACAGTCAATTTTCTTTTCCAAGTCTTGTTTATTCAGTAATTAGCAATAAAATCCTTATAGAATCAAAAGATTGGGAAGAGTCGGTGTTGATCGCATTTGACAGCGAGTTGCTGAATGGCGAAATGGAACTAGAAGGGTGTACTGAAAATAGAATGTAGCGTTGGATGCAGCTTTTTGGAAATTTGTAGTACTTATTCACAAGGCCGTAGCTATAGATTTGTGACGGGGGGGGGGGGGTAGGTATGGGATAAGCATAAGCTGGCCTAAAGCCCGAGCCTACCATTCTACCATATAGTAGTGTATACTGAGTTCAGAAAGAAAAACTGAATTTTGGTAAATACAAGAAGTAGAAATGAGTTATAGAAAGAACAGAACAAATTGATGTTTTATTAATTTAAAAACGACATTTTGAAGGGACTGGCAAAGAATGATAGCATACGAAAATACTTTGTCGATGCTGGAATAGCTTATACATAGTATATATAAACACTAAACGATCATTTAAGATTGTAGCATTTTCGCTATAAGCTTATAACTGTACTGTATTATGTATTGATGTATTTGAAGATTCTTAATTACTTAAATAATGTACCTTCATTACCTTCATAAGTAAAGGTCATTACCCCTATCACAAGTAGCATCTACTATTGCAATACACAGTGCTACACACAGCAAGATCTACTGGAGATGATACCATTGGAACGCCAACAACGCTGAAGAAAAAAAAGCATTTAAAAAACGTTTATTTTTTGCTGTTTCTAATTGCGCCCGAAGAGACTCCAAGGCACCTTCTATACACCGTCACGTCTCAAATTATAGAGAAAACTCAATAAATTCGAAGCTTGAGACAAAAAACAGTTTATAGTGCTTGCCCTCCAGGTCTTGGATGGATATAGAGCCATAGTTAGCATTTGTCCGGGCGTTATGAGCAGGTTAGATACCTGAATGTGCCTACTAGTACGTACAAGTACCGATCTTCATCTTTAGCCCGTTACCGCACTTATCGTTTAGACTACAAATTTGAATATCGTTATTTATTTTTTCCAGGGCACATCAACAAGATTAATCACGATTTAAGAAACGTATACGTGACGTCTGTTAGGTACAGGATGAATAGGATACTTAGTATTTTATTTCATTCCGCGTACCGATTTTATTAATACTTTTTGTTTGAGAGTCAAATCTGCTCATTACATAGTTCTCGATACATGTATTTTTGATCCAGAGACACACTTTAAAAGTTATTTGGTAGGCAGACTACTAAGAAGCTAAACTGGGTTCAACCTTATTATTGAAGCTTCACTGTTATGGATATACGTATTAAATAGGATTATCGACTTATCATTAAAATAATTAATAGAAGGAATACACCAACAGTTCACAACGCCAAGCAACAACAGTAGAACTCCAATTATCTAAACGGAAATTATTGCCGCTTTCAGGGAATCATTGCTACGACCTTGATTGACGAAGACGTACAGTATTTTTATATATTCGTTGCTTTCCTATTTAAACGTAATATAAGGAAAGCTTTGTGATGGTCAAAATTTTCGACCCCCCCCCCCCGATATTTTAACGGATTTACACGTTTTGAGGTCCCAGGAACCAAAAAAAGTGGTCTTTACGAAATACCTGTCGCTCTGTCTGTCTGTTCGATTTCCGGGCTAACTACTCGGTCGATTTTAATGAAATTTGGCATATAGGTTCCCAAAAATCATACCTTGGAAAGCAAGTTCGAGTAAACTTGGACCGGTTCTTTTTCTTTTTATTCGGTCATCGGTGCTTCCTTTCAGCGAAAGGATCCTCTAGCGTCAAACTAACAGGTCTATTGCTGCATCACCACCATGATATTAATGACTTAATATGAAAGTAATAAATAAGATTAGTCTATATACAAAAATACCCTAATGTAGAAGACTTTAGGCTTATTGTTGGCTGTTAAACAACCACAATAAGAAATACTCGCAACATAAAACATTAAAATGCCATGAGCCCAAAAACTAAACGATGCCCCCTCTGGTGATATAACTGGTTGCGCGTTTGCTCAGATGGGGACACGGATTTTGGAAACTGTAACATAAATATTTTGATTAGGTCATCTGTCTTACCCGGGTGTCGTACTCCTTTAAATTCCGAGAGTCTGAGTCACCTGACAAGCTAACAACAAATAAGATTAAAATAGGCGAAACATTAAAAGCCTACCTTGCTCATATTCCCTTTTGTTTTTGAATACCTTAACTCGTCATTAATAGATTTTTTGTGGAGTTTATCGGCTGGTTTCGCAGGTACGTTGTCTTTTATTCGTGCCTGGAATGTGATTAGAACATGACTTTATATGGTCGTGTGGGTGTAAATTATGAAACATTCATGTTGAAAGCTTTGGTTTGAGGACACTGAATATGTATAAGGTGTTAGGCGGGTATTCCACATACGTCAATCGTCAATGAAAAATTGAAAAATGACGTAACAATGACGTAAATTGACGTGGTAGCAGAATTTTCAGTATGTCTTCAATGTCTGCTAAAACGTCATTTTTCAATTTTTCATTGACGATTGACGTATATGTGGAATACCCGCCTTAGCATACCCAGTCATATCCACAAAACGTTTGTGTAGACCAGTAAACCTATACAGCCCTACACATACTTCAAAATCAATGTTCATTTATTATTATTAAACTAAAAGAATTGAACAAAATAGGGAAAATAAAAAAATATTTAAAAAATACTTAATTTCAAATGCAGACTATTAGCCATTTTATTATACATATAATTTTACATAGGCTATATATTTTTATATTATATATATATTTTTTATTATATATGTAACAATACCATCCTTCAGAGTTCAGAAGGATCTCACTCATTGTAGAAGGCTAGAGTGAGTACTCTATAATGGTTTATTATTATTAATTATTATTAATTATATTTTATATCTTGAAGTGCCACTGCACTAAGATCGCTCGATAAGCGGAAGCTTGAGCTTTATAATGTTGATTAATACCAAATTGTTTTTTCTCAATACATGCACCTTGTCCGGGGTTACTGGTCAAGGATAAAAGTGAAAAAAAAGTGAATATTATTATTATTTTTTTTTTGCTAACACAGACGTGAAATAGGAAACATGCTGCATCATCTACAGCGTTTACTGTGCGACCCCCCGACAAGTTGATTAACTTGGGGGCCCACAGGTTATTTGTATTATAAGGGTATAATTGTTAATTTATAAATATATTCCTTCGGCGCAGGGGAGTACCGGCCGAAGAAGAAGAAGAAGAAAAGAAATACTTAATTTCAAATGCAGACTATTAGCCATTTTATTATACATATAATTGATGAAGTTCAGAAGGATCTCACTCATTGTAGAAGGCTAGAGTGAGTACTCTATAATGGTTTATTATTATTAATTATATTTTAAATCTTGAAGTGCCACTGCACTAAGATCGCTCGATAAGCGGAAGCTTGAATGTTGATAAATACCAAATTGTTTTTTCTCAATATATGCACCTTGTCCGGGGTTACTGGTCAAGGGAAAAAGTGAAGTGAAGTGAAAAGTGATTTCAATAATTATGAGCCTTGCTTTTCAGGGCTTCCGCACTCATGTCGTTGTCACCTCTTCACTCTCCGCAGATTGTTCCGAAAGAGTTTTATTTGAAACATAACATACCATTGTAGTATACAAACACAATCTACAATATTATCTCTTATTTTTATTATCTCTTCAGAATTAAAATAATTTTAAAAAAAAGGCCAATATACTGCATAGAATTACATATATAAAAATAATAAAAATTATTCCACAATTATTCCATAATTTATTATTACACAGTATACGCTAGTGATATATATTATAGGAGTATTTAACAAGAATGGGAAAAGTTATCCCAATAAGTTAGTCTAACTGCTGTCTGAGACTATTCACAACTATACAAATACAATACAAAATTTTATTTATTTCCTTCAAAACAATACATTTTTACATTATTACATTTTTCCATGGTAAGGGCTCAAAGGGATAAACCCGCGCTGAACCCTTGATTTATTGAAACTTAAAAAATATAAATTATTGAATTAAGAATAAAATGCGTCAGTAAAATAAATTACAATAGTAGGCCACATGAAGAGTAAACCACGAAATACTCTATTTCATATTTAACAAAGGATTAGTTGGACTTACATTGCCTGTTGTGTTAATAGTCAATAGAGGGGGCCCCCTTGCTGCCTTGCGGCCCTGGCTCCACCCCAATTGCTTGATGACTAATAGGCCCATGCCTCTAATGACTATTAACACATCAGGCAATGTAAGTCCAACTAACCCTTTGCTAAATATTATTACACCATTGCCATTAACCTTTACCATACCAATAGATTACTCTCAATTTCATTTTCATGCTGTTTGGTTTGATGCGGCTTTTTATTCAATGTTAGCGTATTATCTATATTTATATTTTTTTAATTCTCTGGCACCTGTCCCTCATACTGCATAGCATATTGCACAATAAATTGACCCACGCAGTATAAATTGGCTTACAGTTAATTGCTTCTAGCAGTAATTAAACGAAACCTGATGGATGCATTTTTCCTAACCTCTCCATACCATAAATAACAAAAACTTAGAGTTTTAGAAAAACTTGTTATAACAACCCGAATTAGTAAAACCCAAATAATCGTTAAGAAATTAACTTTGTCTAAGAAACCCACTTGTGTTAATATAAAACCCTGAGCGCTTTCGGCAAGAACTGCCATCTACAGAGGGAAACCCACTAGCACAGTTACACCTTATCTGCGATTTGAGACTTGCTCAACTCGAGGAGAAGATGCAAAGGGTTTTATATTAACACAAGTGGGTTTCTTAGACAAAGTTAATTTCTTAACGATTATTTGGGTTTTACTAATTCGGGTTGTTATAACAAGTTTTTCTAAAACTCTAAGTTTTTGTTATTTATTGTTTATTAAAATGAAATACCACGAAGTCACGAGTAATCTAATTATTTATGCTCTCCATACCTACTGTTTATGGCTGTTTTATTTTCGTAATTTATTTTACTACTAAAACATTAATTATTTAAGACTAGATTGCATTTAAGAGAAGCGCGTGCAGGCATTATAATTTTATGATGAAACACACAATGTGGAAGGCAACATATGCAGGGTGCACATTTTTAATGCTTCATCGAGTTTTCAGGGAAATTAAACAGCATGCAATAAATTTATTTATCGCATATATAACATAATAATTGAAAATATCGTGACAGTACTGTACACAAGTTGTAGTAGTGGTACGGATGTAGACTATCATCTGAAGGGTTGTTGGGGTTTCTCACACTTTCAAAATTTTCTGGCCATGCTTCGGAGGGCATGTAAAACATGCGGTCCCGGTTTTTCTAGTTGAGTGTAAGAGAAGGCTTTATAGCCTGAAGTCCCGAACCCTGCTAAGTTGGCTTCGTAATAGAACAAAAATACATTTTTTGTTTATTTATTTAGGCTATGAAATGAATCTATTATATTTTTACTTTGCACGTATGTATATACAAGTAGTACTAGTACATATATATATTTTTCTTCAGCTTTGCATTTTTGGAAACACATGCCTACATTACATAGCTCACACTTGCTTATTTCTCTGAAATGGTTTCTTAAGTTTGAAGTTGTTCCAGCCATACCGTAAGCAAATTTTCTGAACCTATCCTTTGAAAAATATCAAAATTATTCTATATCCATTTTCTGTCTGCAACTCGTGACTGTTCTTTGATATCAGTGGCGTATATATAATATACAAGATGTATTGTATATTGGGGGGCCGGAGCGGGTTGGCTAGTAGAATTCAGCGTCGTCGCGGGCCTCTGCACGCGGCAAAAAGTTGATAGCTTCAGGCAATTTGCTCTTTGCCCTTTAGTGTTCTTGTTCCTTTGACTGTAAGATTTGTTGCCCTTAACTTTCCTATTTGGTGAAAAAATGGCCAATGAACGCAGAATAATTATTCACCGCAAGAAGGAAGGGCATCACTTGCGATGTGGGTATACAAGTACTGGCAGAAAATTAGGCTTGACAATTACATGAACAATATGTATATGCCTTAGCATAGGTTACAGGCTACAAGACGGTAATAGTACTTTTTTTCTCCAATTGCAGATTAAGATTTGCATGAACTTTTTCAAGGAAAAAAAAAATAATGCCTAAATTGCTCAAAGAATAAGGTAGGTCCACATAAATGTGTTTGTAGCAAAGATTATTTTGTAAGAAAAAAAATGAAACCCCCTTCGGTCCCCTTTACGTAAAAAAAAATCATGATTTATATATAGTGTAATAGCCTAGATAGATAATTTTTCATGCTGAAAAAATCAGCACATGCACTCTTTTGTTGAATTTCTCTCAAAACAGATAAGACAACGTGATAACAAAATCAAGATTGCGGATACCTCACTTGACCTGAGCCCTCGGAACCAGGTGAGAGAAAATCCCGCCCGCACGCGATTCGATCACAAGCACACACCAACGAGTGCGATCTTAGACCGATAATTACAGTAAATAAACCTGTTGCCCTAAAGGGATTGGACTACGATTTTTCGGATATTAAAGTCGTGTTGAAGGTTTAATCAACTGATAGGCATGGATGGTACCTAATAACGTTTTAGAATATATACCAGTTATAGATTTTTACATCATGATAATTATTTAGGGTATTGTTCCAGACAGCAACTCCTTATGAGCGTGAGTCGTGAACTATGTGATACGAGTACATACGATACATCGCGAAAAACAATTATTAGGCATAAGGAAGGACGGTTACAGGGCGCCAGGGGGGTTAGCTGTCCTCCCGGCGCCCAAATTTAGTAAAGCTGTTGTAAGTTAATTTATTACGCTGTAATTTAATCGATAGAACCCCCAAATGGGCTGGATCTATCCCTGGGTATAAGCCTGCTGGTCGCTGGATCCATATTATTGGCACAAACTGTGGTTGCCCCCATGTTCATAAGAAAATAAGAAATATACTTATTTAACTTATAAGCAATATTTTCTTATTATTAATGATGCAATTGTAATTCTTCCTAGAAAGTTTTTGCGGTGAAACAATTTTTTAATAAAACTGTAAAACTGGACACCACTGATATGCATTAGAAAATGGTGGTGCCGTACAGCATTCCTTATAGATTTCTAAGGGGGGGGGGGCACATCCCTTAAAAAACATGCAAAGTTAACAACGACTTATGAATTAGCCTATGTTGGTATATTTTTTGTCAGCTTTGAAAATTTTGAAGATGTCAATTGTTCCAGCTCAAAAAAAAAACCAGTCCGAGTTTACTCGAACATGCTTTCCAATTTATCAATTAGTAGTTAGAGAAAATTAGTAATTTCGTGGTAAATAATTTTCCTATGGCCAAATTTTCGATATCTGGGGGGGGGTTGTCTACCTGACGTCACTGGAGATGAGGTAAATTCTAGATCGGTCAGACCAACACATTACCACACAGTAATATTGCCAGGGCACGCAATGCATTTGAGTGTGAATTTTCTATCATTTAAAAAAAAAAAATCCACAAAACCAAAAAGTTTTTTGCGAAAGCAACCTGTCCGGTTTTGTTACTCAATTTAACACCTAAATCATGCCTGAAGGTAGAAATCAGCGATCGAAAGGTTTAGCAGATAAATTATTTTTTAGTCATTTTTCATGAAAATTGAGTTATTTTTATTTTTTTACCCCAGAAGCAAACTATCAAGGGGCAAGCGGCCCCCTGCATTTTGTTAACATTAATAACGACTACAATATATGCGAATTTAAAAGAAATCGTTGGAGTCGTTTTTGAGAAATAATCTTTTTAGACGTTTTTTTGGAGTTTTTTGAGAATAAAACCCCCCAAATTAAGTTAGCCCATATTAAAAAAAATGACCTCGAGGTATGATTTTTGTAAACCTACATGCCAAATTTCATCAAAATCGACCGAGTAGTTTGCCCGGAAATCGACGCACAGACAGACAGACAGACAGACAGACATACAGACAGACATACAGACAGAGCGACAGACAGACATTTCGTAAAAACCACTTTTTTGGGTTCCTGGGACCTCAAAACGTGTAAATCTGTTGAAATCTCGGAATCGAAAATTTCGACCATCACAAAGCTTTCCTTATACTACGTATAAATTGGAAAGCAATAATACTTCTTAAATGAATCAAACCGTTGATGAGGAGCTTGGATTAGGAAAAGTATGCTGCAGATCTTAATGTATGAATAAAAAGAAAGAAGAAAGAAAATTGTCTTTATTTTCCATGTAGGTGAATTTCGGGCCTTTCTGCCCACTCTTACAATTAAATAAATAGCTAAATTCATAATAATGTCTATAAAATTAAGTTTATAAAATTATATTGCTCGTTTTCCCGTAGAAATAGATCAAGTTTAGCTTGATAATATATAAAAAACATTGTACGTATAGGACACAACCATGAAGATCACATTCACACGAAAAAATTCACTTTAACAGACCCTAATAAAGAATGTGAAAACCAACAGTTCGGTACGTAAAGCGGGCCACCAAATTTTCTCACAGGAAAGGGAATATAATAAAAATATATAACCTGAAAGAAAAATGTCGTCAGGTACATGAAACCTAAAATTGTGGGCTATTTGTCACCATACGGTTGGACAGAAGTGGTTTTATTATAGGATAAACATAAGTCTCCGAACCCTCTGGGGGTTAAATGTCACTCTGAGAGGTATGGGCCCATTACTTGTCTTGTTTTATTGTTTTTTGGGAGAGTGTCTCAGGTTCCTAAGGGGGATGTTTCCCATTCTTGGACATGATTATCCAGGCTCAAGCCCTAACGAGACAGTAGGTCTGTTGTAATGTGAATGATTTATCGAGTTTCAAAAAGTGTCCCAGGATTGCTGTCTCTGAGTAGGGGAACAAGTAATTAATCAATAACTCTATGATTGTCTTTGAGTGGTGCTGTCAGTCTGCGCTCGTAGCTTACATATTCTCTATATCTCTTAAATTTGATCGACTTCTGACTTATGACATCTGAATGGCCTGCTGTAGGATTAAATGGGCGCTGCAAAAATTAAGGATACCATAGTAAATTTGCATTTCCCATTTTCCTTTCATGTGGTTTTTCTTTAATGCTAACTTAAAAAAAAACCGAAGGAGTCGTTGGCTGGGCAATATTCAAATTTTCAAAATTGCAAAGAAAATGCTTGAAATTTCACAAAGCTGAGGGAAAAAGTGTAGATAATATGTACGTACTCTTCGAGAAAATTGCATGTTTCTCCCACGCCACGTGCTAGGTAATGTATACTCAGCCACTCTGGCATTACATTAAAGTGTCTCGATCTCCGTCATATGGATTCGTTCAAAGTGTGGCACTCTTGATATGGAGCCTCCGAGATACATTCTTAGAAGTCTACGCAGTGCCAGAAAAGGTGCCAGCGATGTTGACTAAAGTGACGAAACATTTGAAAGTACGCTTTCAGATCTCATTAACGCTACGATCGTCTTTGAGAGGATGCGGTCACTTGTCAGTCTATGCTTGCAGGCTACATATTCTCTGTATCTCCTAAATTTGATCGACTTCTGACTTATCAAATCTAAATGTCCTGCTATGTAGGATTAAACGGGCCCTGCGAAAATTAAGGTGACCACAGCAAATCTGCATTTCCAATTTTCCATACATTTGGCTGTTCTTCAATTCAAGCCGACTGTCAGTAGTTACTCGTTTGATCAGAAACGTATTGATTGGTCCATGGTTAAGTTGGACCTAGTATTGTTTTTTTAATAATTTCGTAACGAAGTCATCATTATGATTTATATAATAGTAAGCTATGGCAATTTGCAATTAAAAAATGACTGTCGGCTACAGTGCAAAATCTTGAACCATACCCTGAACCAGGGACGGTTTCAGAAAAAGTTTTTTTTGGGGGGGGGGGGGGGGGTGGTGGCCTGAAAAATATCGCGATTCTTTACTTGAGTGATATTTTTTTTTAATTTTTTCAAAAGTCCATTCTATCTAGTATAAAACTATTTCTCTCGTGGATCCGTCCCTGCCCTGAATCGGCAATAACAAAGGTTTTCACGGCGGAAGTCAGATGATAAGGCAGTAGAATGTCAGATGATTGATCAGAAAGCGTAGGTCTTACAAACGTTTTTGCTCCTACCAAGCTTCCAAGATACAATCTTAGAAGTCTACATAGTGTCGGAGTACCAATGAAGATGTAAATGACTGTCGGATTGACCACGGTCCATCAGCCCAGATTCAACTGCTTCATAACCTGAACCGGCTATTTACTGTTGTCCCTTCCCAACAAATTGAAAGGTATCTATTCAACTAGAAATAGAGATATTAGTTGATCTGAAGGAAAATGTATATACAATATATAATGGAAATGTATTAGCCTGTATTTACAGGACGTGGCTTATCTCGCAGGTGCTGTTCAAAGGTGTACACACCCACGTCAGGTCGCTTTGGTGTGAACTTTAGGTATAATACCTACGTGTATACCTATCTTCTACAGCCCAGTACTAATGAAGAGAGAACTTGAGTCTATCTCTGAGAGGTCATCTAGGCCAGGCGGTGGAGGTTCACAAGCGATTTTCGAAAGGAGAGCGCTCGCAAGAATCCCACGTGATTTGTTTATTTAAAATGCAAAAAAACCTTTGCGTGAGAAAATCTCAGTAGATGAAAACTATCATGGCTCAAATGGGTGAAATCTGTTTGTTACGCTCTAAATACATTTATAGGTATAGACTACGAAGGTAAGAGCAGCAGACAAATTTCTTTGATTAAACTGTCATCAGGCAGTTCGATGGTGGAAGTGGGCAAGGGGCTCTTAAGGGGTGAAACAGCGTCGAAAATTAGAAATGATATCTTCACCAAAGATTTTTATTAAACCATTGTTTCCATGCGTCCAATTCTCACACCTTCAAATTTTCGATCTGCCTATATTTGACAGGAATATCACTTGTGTATTCAAACAGATTTAGATTCGTGCTCGAGATAGTTCATTAGATAATACGGTTACATTGTTCGGTATTGCCAGGCTCTTAAGAACACCTATAGCGGTGGTGATTGCACTATCAAGTTTTCAACAATTTTATCAGCAATCTAGGTTCTATGGTTAGTGTTGGAGTCTCAAATTATTTGGGCACATGGGCGATATTCCGTTTGTATTTATATTGGACTTTACGAGAGTGCCGCTCTGTACATTTCCTACGAACCCAATATATAATACATGTAGTGTAAGTTAAAGCAATTGTAGCCTACGCTACAAGTCTAAGCACAAGTCTAAGAAAGAAGAACAATTGCAACCAACAGAGCAAAATAAAAAGCAGAGAACTTTGCAAGCCTGAAAGTCATGACTTATATCCAGAGCCACTAAGTAAAGGTCTGTGAAACCATATGGCTCAGAAACCTGGAACATTACCATCAATGACGCCAACAAACTATTATTTAGTACTAGCATTGGATAGGAAGATAATAAGGAGAACTGTTGGACGGCTGTGCGAAAAATGACGTAAAAGAAACAAGACGCAATACCTACTCAATGATAGAGACGGTTACTCGGTTTTATAAAAGTGGAACTTCTAAGATGGCTGGGATACGTTGTGGGAATGTTAAAGACCACATGCAGCATGCTGAACAAAAGGTACAGAGCGAGCATGGCGGGATGACAACTGCAGGGAAGGACGAGTTAGAAATTTCGAGTTGGTAGTTTGTATATGATGATGGAGCGTCGAGCAAAACCGCGATTATTGGAGAAGCTTAATATGGCTGCAGCAGGAGGTCATAGCCAAAGCCTAGTACTGTAGGGCCGGAAAAAAAAGAAGTAGAAGTATTATTTGAATAAATTGAATAACAGATTTCTCCCTTATTTATACCTTTGTAGATTGAACAATGGGTTCCAACTTCCAAAAGGCCACTTATCCAAAATACAATACAATAGCCATTCTTTTGCCACATGGCTACGCCAAAAGAACATTAAACAATAGATTAACTCACTATATTGAGCATATAGTACCTACATTCTGTAATATAGGTATACTAGGTATACTTGTAGTATGCTATATAAGCACTTATGTGCAAAATACAGTAAGTGGCACTCATTGATAAAGGCTAAATTTAATCTAGTATGGTTCCGTGTGGTTTCTATTTTTTTTTTTTTTACTATATTTAAATAGAAAATGAATCATAAAGTACTAGCGGCCATATATAGTACTTACTGGATGCACAATATATTCTACGGTAGCCAGGCGCGGATCTACGGGGGGGGGGGGACTATGGGGGCTATAGCCCCCGCCCCCCCTTAGGTTCAAAATGCGTAAAACTCCACTATTTCAGTCCTATCTTTCACAAATTTTCTCCCGGGGGAGACCCCCCGGCCCCCCTTGTGCTCGACTGTATTAATTACCTATAATATAGAACCCTTATTGCTCTGAAAATGCGTAAAACCCCAATATTTCAGCTCTATTTAAAAAAAAAATCGTATTTAATCTTAGTTCTTAGCCCCCTCCTTGGTCTCATTGTAGATCCGCGCCTGCATGACAGTAGCCGCTAATAATAGGTCAAATTTAAGGTGTACATTTGTCAACTTCGTAGTTTTTATTTAAATCTCCCTACTAGACTTTTAGTTTAAAAACTTCAAAAGATTCATAAAAATGAAGTCGTGACTATAGTTGAATCTATCAGGCACTATATATGAACAGTATGTAGGGCCGGTACATGTTACTGTACATGGATCACTGGATGACTAATAAACTTACTAAAATGTAAAGGCTGACGCCTATTGAAATTGTGTGAAACGCTATGGTGTGCTTATACCTATACATTTTAATTAAAATGCATATAGGTAGGATGATTATCCATTTTGGAAACGAGTTATTGTTGGTTGGCGAGACAAATATAAGTGAAGGGAGGGGCGCATCAAGTGATTAGTATACCCATAATACAAGCTCAAGTCAAAGTTGTAGAGGAATGTGTCGGGGGTTTACAGCCTTACTGTTTCACTATTAATATGTAGAACTACTTTTTAAATAATAATAATAAACTTTTAAATTGTTGTTATGATCTTAATTGTTTCTATAGACGACAGTTTCGTTCTTCTTCTGTCTCTAAAGCCCTTGATGAGCTTTGGCCTGCTCGACAACACTCCTCCAGTCACCTCGTTTTGTACAACGCTCCACCAGGGGCGTAAAGTTGGGGGGGGGGGGGGGACGGTCCAACTTGCCCCCAGCTCTTTGCCCCCGCCCCCCCAGCCTCGAGCATTATAAGACGTGGTTCATACTTCATGGTCCCCTTTGCAGCAATATGAATTCCTTTTTTAGCTTTGTACGATTTACAGCTATACTTTACTACTATTAAAATGCGTAAGACACTACTATTTTGCTCCTATATCTTTTCCTTATCCTGCCTGATGACGTCATAAGGTCTACTTAGTTTTGCCCCCGCCATCATTCTGAAACTTTAGACGACAGTAGTATACGATATACATTTTACAGCTCTCTCACCGATGTACGAGTATATAAAGTAGCCTCAGCTGTTCTGTGGTGACTTTCCGAAAGTAAATACACTGTCAAACTGCCTTCTTCTATGAAGAAAAAAAACGTAGAGCGTCTGAGCATTCTTCTTAAGGTTACAATCTTAGCGATTGGTTGGCAGCAACTCCCTGCATATCGTCCTCCAGTTTACTCGGTCCTCGATCTTCCTCTTCAGTTCTTGATATGATATTGCTCCTGCGTCTTCTTTTACTTGATCCATGAATTCCTTCTTCGGCCGTCCTCTTCGGTTATTTCCCTCTACTGTGCCCTCGATAATAGTGTGTACCAGATTTTCGTGCCTTAGCAAATGCCCCATCCATTTTGCTCTCCTTATTCGTCTCTGGGCTACTAACTGTCTTTCTCCCCCGATAGCGTCTAGCACTCTGTCATTTGTCACATGGTCCCTCCAGCTGATCCGTAGCATCCTTCTGTAACACCACATATTTTCGAAAGCTTCGAATTTCTTTAGTTCCTTATCTGCTATAGTCCAGGTTTCACAGCCGTACAATAAAACACTCCACACACATGTTTTTAGAAATTGCTTCCTGATGGTTAGTTTTATGTTATAGGATTCCAGAATCTTGGATTTTTTATTGAATGCCACCTTGGCTTGTTGGATACGGCTGTTTATTTCAATCGCTGAGCTATTGTCTTCTGTTATTGTGCTGCCCAGGTACTTAAATTGCTTGACACTGCTGAGAACTACTCTGTCAAGGGATGCAAATGCTTGGCTAATGTCATTCTTATTCTTCACAACCATGACTTTGGTTTTGCTTTTATTTATGGTCATATTATATCCTCTTGTCAATATGCCCTGTATTGTTTCTAAGGCACGCTGTAGTTCCTATTCGTCGTCAGCGATAAGTGCAATGTCATCAGCGAAACGTATCATGTCAACTTTTACCCCCTGCACTCTCACACCTCTTACGTCAAGCAGCGATTCTCTCATCTCGTTTAAGTCCATTTGTATGTATATATTAAATAGTGCCGGAGATAACGAACATCCCTGTCTTACCCCCTGACGTATTCTGGCCTCTCCAATTTCTGTCCCAGACCTTATGACTACCGCTTCATTCTTGTATAGCGCCGATATGATTTTCCTGTCCTTGTGCTTGACTCCAGACTTTTTTAGTATTTCGAAGAGCTTTTTCCATTGGACTTTGTCAAAGGCCTTCTCCAGGTCAATAAAACCGATATAAGTTCTACGGTTTCTTCTTAGTCTTTTTTCTAGCAGTACTCTTAGTGATACAATCGCTTCTCGTGTTCCTCTGCCATTGCGGAATCCAAATTGGTCTGGGGTTAATCGCTCTTCAATTATCGGATTTATTCTCTTTAGAATTATATTGGTCAGGATCTTGGACGCATGGGAGATTAGGCTGAGTGTTCTATGTTGTTCGCATTTGGTGGTTCCATCCTTCTTAGGCAGTGCCACAATAACGCACTTCTCAAAGTCTCTTGGTATCGAGCCAGTGTTGTACATTTTACAAACCAGCCTATAGAGCTCTTCCATGCAGTTCTCCCCAATATTTTTTAACAATTCTGCTGGCATATCGTCTACTCCTGGGGCTTTTTTAGCTTTTAACTTTTTTACCGCTAGATCGAATTCGTCTCTAAGTATGTTGTCTCCTAACTCACTGTCGTCTGGTTCGTTTTCTAGTATTTCATTCTCATTGACAACACTATTTCCATCATACAGTTGTTCAATGTATTCCTGCCATCTTTTGTTTATGGCATCGGCATCATACAGTATTTTCCCATCTGCGCTTTCGATCACCGGCGACTGTCCCTTTTTATTCTTAAAGAAGCTCTTAGCCATCTTGTACGCAACGTCTGTGTTTCCTTTCGCCATATGCTCCTCAATTTCAAGACATTTCTCTTGGTAGTAGCACTCCTTGGCAAGCCGCGATTCTTTGTTAATCTTGTTTCTCAAGGTTTTATACCTTCTTTGACCTGCTTCCGATTTGTCCTTTTTGGCTTCCCTCCTTTGCCCTATTAGCTCCAGGATTTCCTCTGTGATCCATTCTTTTCGTGCTTGTGGTCTATCATTGTTTCGGACTTCTTGGTCTGCCGCTTGTAGTATATTGTCTTTAATCTGGTTCCACCATCCCTCTACATCGTCATTGTCTCTGACAGCAAGGCCCTCTGATGTCTTTGTTTGGTACCGCTCTAGGACAACGGCATCTTTTAGCTTTGAGAGGTCCCATCGCTTTTTCGTTCCCTTTTGCAGTTTTTTCAATTTTATTCTGCTTTTGGTCAGTACTATGTTGTGGTCGCTTTCTATGTCGGGGCTGGAGTAGCTTCTGCTGTCTTTTATTTGGTTCTTATACCTGCCGCGCACTATAATGTAGTCGATTTGGGTTCGGGTTCTACCGTCAGGAGATTGCCAGGTGTACCGTCGTCTTGGGTGGTGCTGGAAGAGTGTGTTGGTGATCACTAGGTCGTGCTTTGAGCAGAATTGTACCAGTCTGTTACCGCGATTGTTTCTATTTCCAAGCCCGTAAGGTCCAACCGTCGAACCATCTCTTCCCATTCCCACAACTGCATTCCAATCACCCATAATGACTAAGTTTTCATTTGCTTTCCCACCCTTCATTAGTTCTTCTATGCTTTCATATAGTATCTCTACGTCATTATCGTCGTATGAGGACGTGGGCATGTATACTTGTATTATCACCGTATCCACGGGCTTGGTTTCTATTTTTACTAGTATTATTCGGCCGTTGTATTGTACATAGCTTTTAACTCTCTTTCCCCATTCTTTACCCAGCACTACCCCCACTCCTCCTTGGCCGGGTTTGCCCTCAATGCAGCCAGTATGGATCACTCTAGTATCTCCGGTCCAAAAGTCACCACTGTTCGGCCATCTAATTTCTGCAATTCCGATGACATCCAGCTGCATTTTTTTCATCTCTTCCTTCAGGTTCTCTAATTTTCTGTTTTGCAGCAACGTCCTGACGTTCCATGTGGCGTATCTCGCTCCTCCGTCCTTGTGGTTCTTCAATTCTTTCTTCTTTGTCTTCTTTTCTTCTCTGCTTTCGCGTTGTCTGCTTCTTTCTTCATTCACAGTCGTCGTATTGTCCTTGGTCTTCTTCTTTCTTGAGTCGTCTCGAGTAGTCCCCACCCGGAGCTCCGAGCGGGGGACTTTTTTATCTCCGGAAATAATTTTTACTTGAGACTTTTTCATATTGTTGCTGGTCCTTGGGATGCTATGTGTGGCCTTTAATGCGGTGGTTTCCCGTTTCCTTCCGCATCCTAATGCCGTTGACTCCTTATGAGTTCCTCCGCCTGCGGGGTTAGTTTCCTAACCCCAGGACAATAGAGTGCCCTTGCCCTAACTCCGAAGAACTAGGTGGGGGTCTTATACCGGACCCTTTTCGGTACAGTTAGGCTTATTTATTGGCGGCCATAATCACCAAGTCACAAAGAGTCATCGGGCTCATGTGGCATTTTATAGGAAAGCCCACACCACTTGGCTTTCCACCACGCCCTCATTCTTTGCCGCTGCTTGGTCGGGGACTGCTTATTCAGTATATTCGCAGCTAGCCACCACTATCTGGTGGCCGTTTCACTATCCGCCACCTGTGACCCCGCTAGTGGCCTGCAGCTTAGCCCTAATTACTAATTACATTAATTACTGTAAAATGGTGTAGTTCCTTAATACTCAGCCATAGAAATTGTACTGTACAACGCTAATAAACCAGTAGGGAAGAATGGGACGGCAGCATGCAGAGTGAGAGGCTGTTAGGCTAATATATTCGATATTTGATTTGGTTTGATTTGACCTCGTTTTGGAGGCTTGATGTAAATAATGTAAGGTAAAATAAAAGTATATAAAACAATATTAGGTTCTAGGTGCTTTCTTTTCGGTACAGGCGGTGAGGCTTTGAAACTCTACCGGACCCCAACAGAAATAAAAAAAACGTTTAAAGAACTTTTATTGGACTTGTCCCCACTATTTTATGTGTATGCATTAATACATGTAATACATTTTTTTATATTTCGTATAGAATACATTTTTTATAATTGCTGTTTTCGTTTGTTTTACAGTTTAATTTGAAATAGCTTGTATTGCATTTTGCTGATGAGGGTTGTCAAAAATGGACAATGGTATCAAAGCTTGGAATATGGCAACCTGAGCCTGGACTAAGGACTTGTCCGTCTGCTTACTGCCTATTTCAAAGTTCAGGCTTGGTACATCCAATACACAGACATAGCACTCAGCAGACAGGAAAATTACCCATGAAGTGACAGTATTTATATTTCTAAAAATAAAATCGAAATTCAGTACATCCTGTGGTGCCCTAATAATTAAACTTAAAAATTTTGGATGTATAGCCTAACTGTACAAACTGCAGCACTCAACATGTACAGTACGTTGCACATAAATTTGCAGTCAAGACGAAAACTAAAAATTAGTTATTGGCATCAGTAATTAATAATTCTGGCGAATGCATGGTATAGAAGATAGGACGGCAACATGGATGAGTGAATCAGGTAACTGGAAAATACAGGGTGCTCGGCAACAAAGGGTTACCACTAAAATAATTTTGATGGCACGCATGACTATTATGCATAATTAATATTCTTGAATCCTTGGGGGTGGGATTGAAGAAATGAAAATTTGGAAAGTCTGGTAACCCCAGCAACAATAAAAAACAGCAAGCTTCCAGTCACTGCCGACTTTACTAAATGTATCGATATGAACTAATTTAGTGCTGAATGGTGCTGTAATAATAAACTCAATAGATTGATGTCAATACGCAGTGACCTACGATGCAAACTGATTAATTTTAAATAATGAAAATATTAATAATTATAAAACCCCAGCCAATAAGCTCAGCGCAAGGCCGTAGCCAAGGGGGGTTCATGGGGGTTCAAACCCCCCCCCCCCCCCGAAATGAATTGGCTTGATACTAGATAGAATCGGATTTTGAGAGGAAAAATAAAAACCACTATGTAATACCCAATTAAGTTTGTAAATCCCTCCCGAAAAAAATCCTGCTACGGGCTTGGCTCAGCGTACAGGCACAGGGAAAATTACTTATCTTCCTCTATGGTCCAGGCATGTAAGGTAGGTACCTTGAAGTAATACCTAGCTTATTTTCATTTTACCTCAGAAGGCGACTAAAATCTGAAATAGCCTGCACCTTCAGATATTATACCCGAATCTACATAGTTTACTAATATACTGTACGTTTTCAGTACTACTACAATGAAATTCGACTCCATGCATAATTTCAAAATTTTATTTTGGCTGGTTTTTGTCAGCAAATGAAAAATTGGTCTCTATAAAATTTAATGACAAACCATGGCAGTAGCTCTTGCGAGACGGGGGTCTAGGTCTCACCAGGGAAAAATACCAGTAAATAAATACTAGTAGTTAGCCTAGCTCTTTCTCAATCCGCTATACTGGGTGTAGTTTTATTTATTTAATTTAGGCATTCTATGTAATTTCACCATTTCACCATGCTGAGCAGAATATGCCTACAGCTTACTATTGTATATAGGCCTATTCCTATAGCCTGCTGGCATTTTTTGCGAAATCGCCATCGAGCCAATTTCCATCCCTTTACGTCTTGTTTTTTGCAACAAACCCTTCATTGAATTCTTCATTGAAGTCTCAGTAACGGTTTCATCGTTTAGCCAGGGTCAATGTGGGTTTTTTTCAACCCCAAATGACGCCTCAGCATTATCTTACTGGTTTGGACAGTGACAGTGGTTTGAGCAGCGGCGGCTTGCCATTAGATTAGATTAGAAATGGGGCGATGCTGCTACTTGAGCTTGGCTCACTTTGACCTTAAAGATCTATTGTGAATCCCCGTACTTTTAGTCCTGGTCAGTCAGCAGGTCCCGTAAAAACCTGCACAACTGCCCAGGGGCCAACTGGCAAGCCTCCCTTGGTGATAGAAACCAAGAGGACGTTGCTAGCAGCCGTCTGTTCTTTACTGCCGGACACGAGCAGATGATATGCTCAGCAGTCTCAGCCTTTTCTTTGCAGAATCGGCAGGTGTCATTCAAGACTTTACCCATGTTCTTTAAATGGTAGTTCACGTGGCAGTGTCCTGTGAGTGCACCTGTAAGTACCTTAAGTTCAGGCTTGCTGAGGTTCAGTGCTTTGGCGGTATAGCTCTTAGAGTGAGTGAGGAATATTTTGGATTGTCTGTGGCCTGTGACAGACTTCCAGTATGCTTCCTTTCTCTTTTCTTCCCATAGGCCAATCTCTAGGGTTTGGCGGTTTCTCGGGAAGGCGCAGAAGGGTTCAGGCCCAATGAAGGGTAGCGCGCTCCCTTCTCTCGCCAAGGCGTCGGCATTTTCATTGCCTTCGATCCCGGCGTGTCCTGGAACCCACATGAGGGTGACTTTATTCGTCACTCCCAATGCGTTGAGTGCAAGCATACATTCCCACACCTGCTTGGACTCGTAGCTACTCGAGTCCAGCGCAAGAAGGGAAGCCATGCTGTCGGAGATAATGAATATCTTGCTGTGGCGGTAAGCACGTTTAATGCAATGCGCCGCACATTGCCATTAGAGACAACTGAGACAGTGCCTCACCTAATTTTCCAAATAATTCGACTAAAAAAAATGTATTTTGAATTAGGAAATGTAGGCTAATAAAATCCTAGAAGAGACAATTAAAACTTAAAAAATACAGCAAAAAAGAACCATGAGCTGAACTAGCTCCAAAAATTCACAACAACTAGCTACGAGTATAACGACGTACAGAGGCACCATTCCCCACTGCCATTTCTCCATTGTTGGTAGACAGGCACCAATTCTAGCTGTTTAAAGCTCAAGCTAGGGCTGAACTGCAGGCTACTAGTGGGGTCACAGGTGGCGGATAGTGAACGGCCATCAGATATGATGGTTAGCTGCGAATAAGATGAATAAGCAGTCCCCGACCAAGCAGTACCGAGTGGGGTCCGGTTAAAGATCCCCCACCTAGCTCCTTGGAGCTAGGGCATGGGCACCCTTTTGTCCATGGGAGAGAAAAAGCTCCGTAAAGGCGGAAGAATTCAATAGAGGAGTCAACGGCATAAGGATGCAGAAGGCAACTGGAAACCACTGCATTAAAGGTCCTTCGGGGCATCCCTTGTACAATCATCATGAGCGAAATTTTTTTCGCTCATATGATCGCCAATCTTCAACGTTGAAGGGGCACGAGAAGAAGAAGAAGAAGAAAGCTCAAAAGCGTGAAGATACATTCTCAAAACATTCGCTGTACCCAGCTCAATGATATGCCGGTGAGACACGCGCTAGACCCTGCCTCTAAACACACACAGCTCTCTCAATTTCATGTTTTATTTTATTATGCTGTGCCTCACCAATTTATATCCCCACGAACCGCCGAGTCGAAAATGGGGCTCAAAGCAGCCGGACCGGCCTGTATACCTACAGCCGCCTCATGCCCAATGACTAATCAATCCGTTGTCGGAAAGCGGGGCTTTGTTTAAATAAACACAAACAAACTTCCTCTGATTGTCCTTCTCCGTTAATTTCCCTACTCCCAATCAAGTTGGTATCAATTTTTGCGATCCAGTTTTGTTCATAACCAGTCAATTGTAAAGTACTGCCGCGCTGCACTCAACCAGAAACTAGCTGATTACTGCCTCTGTTTTTCTCCCTTAGCCATCTTTTCCATATTGAAATGTTGACGGATGCGGGAAATGTTGTTTTTCGCTGTGCGGGGATCGTATTTAGATAAACTGAGTGCAAAATATATATTTTAATATTACAAAGGTGTTGGGCTCCTGAAAACAATACGAGCGCAATACAGTAAGTATATAGCTGATAGTATAATGGCGGATTCAGGGGGAGGGGCCCTCCCTACAATCTACATCGGGCTAAAAATACACATTTTCCTCTCAGGGTAGGTGCTCCGACCCCCTTCCTGACGGGGTTGTCTTTGCCTGCAGTTTATCCCAATATCTCTCCTGTTATGTTCTTCTAACGCCACTGAGTGGTTTTGTACAGAATGACTGGCAGATTCTGATGCATCAAAATATGGATAGCAAAATAAGCTCAATGATTCTCTACTCTTCAACCTAACGCAACATAGTATTACATTGAAGTTATTTCATAGCAGCAGAAAATCATGCGATTTCTCTTGTTCTACTGGCTGTTGACATCCTAGGATCACTCCAAAATAGATTTCTTTATATATTTTTTAAATTTAATACTTAAGCTATACCGATTTGGTACGTTCAAATGTTCAATTAACTAAGCACTTTTTAATACATATGGTGCATGAAATAGTCCTCTACCAATTGAATGAACTAAATACTTCAGTTTTAAGATTGTACAGCCCGTAGGAAAGTGGCAACCCGAAATTTAATACTTTTTATTTTTTATTTAATTAACTAAGCATGTTATTAAACATTTGGCTCATCAAAGTTGTAGAAGACTACATCATGCATCATATAATAAGGTATTTTTAGTTTTCGAAATTGTAGTTTTTTTAAAACATCGATTATACGTGAAAAGTTATTGTTTATAAAATATTTGCATGTTTATAGAAAAACTACAATTTCGAAAATTAAAAATATCATATAATATGATGCATGAATTATTCTTCTACAACTTTGATGAGCCAAATCTTTAATGACATACTTAGTTAATTATATAAAAAATAAAAAGTATTAAATTTCGGGCTGACAATTTCCTACGGGCTGTACACTTTTAAGTTAAATACAAAATTTAATCAACCTAATAAATTCAGGGGTGGCCAATGCCAATATCCTCCCTCTTAATATGTAATTTTAACTCCTGTTATTGGGTACCATCATGATACTTTCTTCAGGCTTAATATTTTTTTTACAATTTTTTTTCCCGGTGAAGCTTGCGGTGGCTGAAGACGGTATCGATCCAGGTTATGAATAATAATTTTCCCTGTGAGACCATTCACGATAAGAAGACCATGTTTCCCATGGTAAAGGCGTAGCCATTATGGGTAAATAATTCGTATTAAAATATAACATATATCGCATGTCAACGAAAGACACGCCTCTTTGCATCAATTGCATTAGCAACCAATGGGAACCGAGTGTGTAGTTAACACATAGCCAATCCAGTCGTGTGAACCACAAACTGACATACCACTAGCCTGTTTAAGTGCTCATTCCACGCTCTGGGCTTTACACGCAACTGATTAAATCAGTGCAGGTATGTATAGTTTGGGTGGGGAGAGTGCAGAAAGAGTAGAAAAGAGAAAAACAATTAGCAATTTTCATCTTGCACTGCACCTTTAAAGAAATAGGGAGCGAGGCGGGTTACCGAGGCCCGAGGGTTACAGCCAAAGGGTAGAGTGAGGCCAGACGCCAAAGGGGGTGGCAAGTGGCAACTGTGCCCCATGGCCCCCATGGGCCTTGTTCTTGTTACTTACAACATGGATTTGTGGTATATATTATATTAAAGTTCAGTTCGCTTTCAAAACAATACATTTTTCTCTCCGCAGTTTCCCCGCTGACTGTCTTCCCTTGTGGCACCGGGGAAACTGTGCTGATTAAAAAATAGGCCAAAGATAGGCATTCTACTTGCGGTTCCTGTATGGCCTATTGTACTATGAATATGACGTATGACTCATGACTCATTTATACCAGTATGCACTGGGAACAGTTTAGTTTAGATAGTGGGTTCGAGTCGCATGGATTTAGTTCCATCTTGATATCCTTTTTCGGATATACGAGTACTTAAGTAGTGTCCCAATTGGAGGTTCCCTCTTCAACCAAAAATAAATTTAGTGCTAAAATTAATTGTTAAATAAAAATTTGACTTAATACACAAAGATAAACTCCCAAACTTGTTCTGTTAGGTGGCTATGTAGCTGTACTAACCTGTCAAACAATTTGAATCTTGCTGTTGTTGTCAAAGATGAGTGCTGTGGAAATGTGGAATCCGTGGTGCCTTCCTCTATTTTGGTCCACGAATTCCACACTCACATTTATTGCTTTCCCATTTATACGTAGTAGACTATAAGGAAAGCTTTGTAAAATTTTCGCTTCCGAGATTTCAACGGATTTACACGTTTTGAGGTCACAGGAACCCAAAAAAGAGTAATTTACGAAATATTTGCCTGTCTGTCTGTTCATCGATTTGCGGATAAACTACTCCGTGGATTTTGATCAAATTTGGCATGTAGGCTCACAAAAATCGTGCCTTAGGATTTTCTTTTTGATGCTGGCTAACTCAATTTTGAGGGGTTTTACCCTTAAAAAAAACAGCTAAAAAAATTGTATCTCTAAAACGGCTCCAAGGATTTCTTTTAACTTAATTAAATTCACATATATGTAGTCGTTATTACTGTAAACAAACACTTGCCCCTTCATAGTCTGCTGTAATAAAACTGAAAATTTACAAATAATTGTCCTCATGGGCAATTTAATGGTCATTTTCAATGAGATTTGGTTTACTACTGTATTGTCTCCATATTATGTTAAGAATATAAAATACGCCTCAAAATTTCTATTTTATTGGCCAGTTAAGGTGTGACGAAACCTAATGACTGACTAGGTACAAAACTGTTTATGGTAGGCTTAAATAGCTTACTTTCTGTATTAATAGCCTACTGAAGATGAAGTAAGTTCCAAATGAGCCTGCTCCTAAACTGGTTTGTGGGGTTTTATTAAAAATGTCATCATTGACGACATTGACATTGAAGTAAAACTGGAAACTGACGTTAAAGAGCTACCCATCAAGATGATACGTCAAATAATAAAACACAATAAGCCTGCTAGCTGTATCACAAGGTGTCACAATGTTCATTGGGTATTCCATCCACAAGACACATAGCTCATGCTGCCAACAAATGGGAAAATTCACTCCAAAAAAGATGAATGAATCGATACAGGTGATTTAGACGGCAGAGGACAAAGAAGGTGTCAATATATAGTTGGTGTGATGTGGTTTAGTATTCCGTAGACATGCGGTACAAGTACACTTCCGCCAAATTCCTCGAGCTGGGTCCACAGATGAGAATGCTAATCAGTGAGGTGGAGTGTGGTCAGCCATCGATAAGGCAAATCAAACGCCACGATCACACCTATAGTGTTGGAAGACGCACCGGCGGCACCTATTTGTATTGCGTTGGGCACTGAACAATGGGTAGACGTTATAAAATTTTATGAAGCTAATTTTTAAGTCAGGTACAACGTGGTCATCAAAAAATATAGATGGCTAAAATGTTTATCCGTGAGCATAAGCGTGCGGCGTGCCGACTTGCGGTGCTACGAGGTGAGGTGCCTCATGCGCCAAAGCTTCTGTCTAATATATCTATATATATATATATAAAAGGGGAAAGTCGCCCCAGTCAGGGTCGGGTAGCTAGACCCCCCCCCCTCCTGTATCCGTCCATGTTATTGGCTTAGCCAAGAGGTTGTAATATAATAATAAAGAACCGGTCCGAGTTTACGCGAACATGCTTTCCAATTTATCAACATTAGTAGGTAGAGAATATGAGTAATTTCATGGTAAATAATTTTCCAGTGGTTAAATTTCCGACATCTCGGGAGGGGGGGGGTTGTCCACCCGACGTCACTGGAAGTGAGATAAATTCTAGATAGGTCAGACCAACACATTAATTACCACACAGCAATAATGACGGGGCACGCAATGCATTAGAGCGCGAATTTTCTATCATTTAAAAAAAAAAAACTTTTTGTGCAAAACCAAATAGTTTTTTGGGAAAGCAACAAAAACCATCGATAGAAAGGTTTCGCAGAAAAATTATTTTTTAGTCATTTTTCATTCAAATTTAGTTATTTTTATTTTTTTACCCCCAGAAACAAACTATCAAGGGGCAAGCGACCCTCAGGATTTTATCAACATTAATAACAACTACAATATATGTGAATTTAAAAGAAATTAGTTTGCCCGGAAATCTACGCACGGTCAGAGCGACTGACAGACAGACAGAGGCACAGACAGAGCGACAGACACAGACAGACATTTCGTAAAAACCACTTTTTTGGGTTCCTGGGACCTGAAAACGTGTAAATCCGTTGAAATCTCGGAATCGAAAATTTCGACCATCACAAAGCTTTCCTTATACTACGTATAAATTGGAAAGCAAAAATATTAAATAAACCCGACTAAAATAGTATAGGCGTATAGCCTTATAGATGGGTCCTTTATACAATATAGACACTTCTGTTTAGCCATTTCATCCTATAATTATATCCGAAACAGTAGAAGAACAAGTGCCGTGAATGTCTTCAGGTTGACGAAGTCTCAAATCTGTGATCAGATTTTTAAGTTGCTATTGGTATTGTACATCGTGTATTTGTAAAACATGCTAATTCTACAGTAATGGCATGACATAACATCCAAAGCTTTTTTACGTCAGATATAGACTATGAGATTCAATCGACTGATCACGAGAGCAACAAAAATTTACATTTCCCTGACAGAAATTACCTTGTCAAACCCAGGGACAGGGACATTATCAAGCCTAAAACAGACGGACCCGTCTTCAACCAAATATGCCCTTCAATACGGTCCATTAAGATGGGGTAATTTATATAAAATTATTGAAAGTCAGACAAATTATTGGCTCTGGAAAGAACCGGTACAAGTGAACGCGTACGTGTTTTCTTATTTATTAATTAGTATACCTGAAGATAAACCCAGATAGATAATAATATAATATGCATGATTAGTTCCATAGTAAATAATTGTCCTTGCGTTAAATTTCGCTTGCCTCAACTTTCCCTAACCCAAAGCACCAAATTGGTCGATGGGTCGATTAAGTAGTCAAGAATGGGCAGACAACAACAAGGTAATATTAGCAGGGTATGCAATGTGTTGAGCATGAATTATCCATAATTTCTTCAAAAAATTATTTTTTAGCCATTTTTCATAACGATTGAGTCTTTTTAATTTTTTGCTTCCAGAACTAAACTATCAAGGGGCAAGCGAAGAATGGGACTCTGTTTGCGTTAATAACGATATAATATGACATAAGTTATGTTACAATAATGTGAATTTTAAAAAAATCGCTAGAGCTATTTTTGAGAGCCGCTTTATCGAGGGTTTTTGTAGGGTACAAGTGGTAGAACTCCCCAAAATTGAGTTAGTCAAAAAAAAAAAACCCCAATTGCCATCTGTATGCCAAATTTCATCAAAATCCACCGAACAGTTTCCCCACAAATCGATGAAATAACAGATTTAGGGACATTTCGTAAAAACAACGTTTTTGGTTCCTGAGACCTCAAAACATATAAATCTGTTGAAATCTGATGAACATTGGAAATTTCGACCATCACAAAGCTTTCCTTATTTTATACTAACGAATAAATAGGAAAGAAAAAAGAGTGCCACCAGGGAACACGAGATCCTCTCTCCAGATACCGCAGCAGACTTCAGTTAGTTATGAGCTCCCCAAGTTATTAGTAAATACAAACGGGATTTAAATACAATGGCGGATGCGGTATGGGAGAGACTCAATACAATTTATCTGGCGGTAGAGACTGGTTGTTTTGTGTTATGTTCTGTCATTTTTGGGCGTCGCAAAGACACAACAAATTTGCTAACTAGAAAATTTATATTTCTCTTTCTTACTTACGCAATACCTTATATCGTATTGTAGCTTCAAGTTATTGTATTTTTCGGCCGGAAAATGAGAAAACGAGAAATCAGAATTTTATTATAGCGCATGCTCTATTGTGTATAATAAATACAGTACTCTGTGTAAACGCAAGCTATTAAAATATATAAAATCCGGCATGTTGTTAACAAAAATCTCAAATTTTGGGGAATTTCACTCACCACGAACTAAAAAAAGCTAAAAAGATTATTTCTCAAAAACACCAATTATTACAGAAATATTTTTTTTGTTAAATCCCATAAAATATAATTAAGTGAACAAAACCCACTAAGTCTCTTCCCCCCTGATTGAGGGTGCAAAATAAGTATATTTTTCTTGAAAAATTACTACTAAAAAAAAAAAATATTTTTTTCAATGTTTTCTTTTTAAAGATAATATGGATAATCCGAGCATTGCGTATCATATCATTATTATTATTATGCAGTAAATATATTATATTATATATATTATACATTGTATTGTAATGGGTATCTGACCTTAATTGGTAAGCTAACTCAAACACAAAAACATGATGGTACAAAATTGATGTAAATGAAATTATTATAACTTGTCCGGCAACAGAGGCTGAGCAGGGACGGATCCAGCCCATTTTGGAGGGGGGGGATAGTTGTGGGTCGAAATAGGAAAAACATATGTAAGATCGATTAAATCAGAGCGAAATAAATTAATTTACAACAGATTATTTACCAATTTGGGGGGGCAGCTACCTCCCCCCCCTGTGTCCGTCCTTGAGGCTGAGGCAGACCACGACATTATTTTGAAAGATACAAATTACAGCCGTACGGACACCAGCCGCAGACCTTAATTGTCAGGCGCATTCCTCCTCCAAGACGACCCATCATTTAACACGAACCTATATTGACATCAATTCAGGGCCGTTAAGGGCCTCGGACCTAAGAGCATTTATAGGGTCCACCCTCCCTTCACATACACTCGGATTTTTTTTCGGGGAGACAAAAATATTTTGAGACCTGATTGTAACGTCCCGCTAGAACATGAGCAATATCCGGCAGTCAGGTTGGAAATAATAAGACAAAAAAAAACTCCTATATCGTCTTGCTCTAAATAAGCTAAATATAGAGGTAACTTGTTACAGAAAAATAAAAAATTACAGTAAACGTATTGCAAAGATTGTCATTAAACTCATGATAAATGTATCATACTGTAATATAGGTATGCAAATAAAATCCCTTATTAAAATGCGAATCTCCGTAACATCGATGGATGGTTTGAAATCCGTACATGATAGTCAGTATAGTCAAAAAAATTAGTTAATAATTAATAATAAAACTGTCAGATTATTAAAAAGCCGACAGGATAGTGACGGATCCATGATAATGGCCCAATTGCTGGTCGTTGAATTATTTCACCGTTATTATAATATTATGTTCTGAAACATTGGAATAACGTAAGTTACATACCTACTATAGGCCACTATAGGCCTACACTTTAATACTAAATTAGCCTTACATCACATCTTACATAGTCTAAAAAATGCAGAGGTAGAAAGAAAAACATATGGCGTTATGGCCGATTCCGAATATGTTTTATAATCATTCAATTTTAAAGATGTATAACATACACTAAACTGCTTATAGCAATGGTACCCGTTCTACATACGGTAACTTATGCATTAATATTTTTCTAACCCGTCTCGTATACGAACATCAAAATTGCAGATGCTTGCCACCAAACAATCAAGTACCCGAGCTTATAGAAAGTAACGAGGTTGGGAAAAATACCTAGCGCATGCGTGCTCACGGATCTCATGGTACTTGCAAGTTTGCTGATTATTATATATATTTACTTAATAAACGAGTCTGGACCGTACGTAGAAGGAACTACGAGCGGCCATTATACCATAACACAAACAAACTATTACTTAGCTGGAGACGTGATGGCCGCATATACCTTCACCAGATTCACTTGGAGGAGGACGCGGTTGTCAATAATTGTGTTGCTTTGTCTCTTATGGGTTAGTTGCAAGAGTGGGCCGAAAGGCCCAAAATTTGCCCTTAGGGAAAATAAGACCATTTTCTTTCTTTTTAATTAACTCTTTTAATTATTTTTTTAAAGGGGAGGGGGTAGGATGAAAGTTATGTATAAATTTTTATACAATATTGTACTGTAGACTCTGTACTTGGTTAAGTTATGCTTTCCCCAATTCCGTCCCGCATTCCGTCAATGGTAAGCTTGTCCATTATCACTTGTAGCCGGTATAGGTTGACATCGAGAACGTATACCAGTTTGCCAATGAAATGAAATGAAATGAAATGAAAAATCGACTTTATTGCAAACAAAAGGCGAACAATAAGACTATAAAGTCTTGTTTTCATTCTAACCTTCGCCAATGGCCAAAAATTCATACGGAAACAATACAGATAATTTCAGAAATACATGGATTCGCCACAATAAATAGGTCTGGGTCCATAAAAAGTCACTAAAAAAAAAACAATATTGTAACGATTCCCTCGTTAGTCAGGGTCAATTTTGTATTTTTTTCCAAACCCTGGGGAAAATTGACCACCCATTTGGGACTCCAATAGACGTCCCTGTTCTTATGTAGGCTACTTTCGACCATCATACACGTATAACAAAAATCTTGAATTTGCATACCTGTTTTTGCCAATGAAGCTGATTTTTTTATTGCTTGTGCGACTGTGTTAAGGTATAGGGGTAGGCTATAACTTAGGGCAGCTAAGATTCAATGGAACTTATTGAACATGAAACATTCAAAATCAAACAACTTTGCTGGACTGAGGCTGAGGTTTCAAATTATATTAGATTATAAATATAAACAAAGGACGACCAAGCCAATTTAACGAAATTAGGCTAATTTACTCCTCGTTCCACGGCCGCATGTGAAAATGGACTTATAAAAAATACAAAATTTCTCAAAAATCAGACTATTCACCAGGCTGATTCAATAATATTCCTTTAAAATTTGTATGCGCTGTGTTTGTTAGAGTAATAGCATAGCCTAACATTTCAGGAGGTGAGAATACAATGTAGCCTAAATTTACTGCGAAAGGTTGAATTTTTTAATAAAAAATTATTAATTGGACCATTTTTATATCTTTGCAGATGTGGGTCGAGGAATCGATTAATTTCGTTAAAATAACTCGGTCATCCTTTGTTTACAAAATATCTGTAAATTTCTGTATTAAGGTGTCGATTAATTAATTGCATTCCATTCTACAATGAAAAATGAATTTGCTCATATATACTGACGATCAGACACCAATATGATTTGTCAAGATTAATCGCCTATGAGTTATAATACCATCATAAAACTTTTTCACTAAAATGAAGCTGTTAAAATTAAATTATATCCAATTGAAACACCTACTCGCAATAAATTTAATTTATCATATAACTCAAGCAGCACCTGCTTTTCAGTGCGACGAACCTTTAAATTTTTCTTCCCAACCTGTACTAAATCATAGTACAGTATATCTTCTAAAATGCCTAGTTAAGTTGATCGATCTGTACCCCTGGGAAATGAAACGTTATCGAAGGGCTGAATTACGTTGGATATCGGGTCGTTATCTATGATTATCTGCAGATTATCTATAATATCTGGGCGATCGTCCGGCAGATCGTGCTCTATGGTAGCCATTACACGTCCACAGACCCATCATTACGTCTCTTCCCCTATACACCTTGCTACGTTCAACTTGTTCCAGCCTTGTTACATTGCCGCCTTTAAAGGATACGATACAACATTATAAGGAAATGGAAAAATGCAAAAGAATACCAATTGTATTATAGAGAACGTTTGGAAGCTTAGCTGCATTGATCTTATCTTGAAGTTGAAAAAGTTCAATTCGACCACGGCCCGTCAGGTTGGATCTTTGTTCCCCTATGATTCGGACCAAATAGGTTTAGGTTCATAAACGAAGGTTGCAAATAATACTATTCTGCTTACATTGAGTACATAACTCGGCTCAGGCAATGCACAGCTAGTTGCTTAATATTGTGGAACGTACCTTACCGTACAAAGATATATTGTATATGAGTTATAAATATAAATATAAAGTATGTAAATAAGTTTAAACTTTTTATTTTAAGATTAATCGCACAATAACAATTTAATGAATGTATCCGATTGACCTCTTCAGTCGCCTCTGTAGGTTAGTACCCGTGTTGAGTTAAGACACGTCTCCGATCGCATGGCGTGTAAAGACTCGCACAAGTGCAAGCACGTTACAACCTGGCCATCGAAGTCGATTTTAGGGAGATACATCTACCTATTGAGACGGCGACCAATGTTCGACTAATGTACCTTATCTAATTTTTATAAGAAAATTACTGTTTAAGCACCATGTTAAGTCAATTTAACTTAGTTACAGGTATTAATTTATAAAAAAATGTAATTTAATATCAATAAGACCTCTCAAAAAGGATAAACGCTATGGGCTACCTTAGAAAGACAGAATCACGAACTTTCAGTTAATCTCTCACAATAAAAACAAGTACGAATTAGTCAAAATGCTGCTATACAACAATGGGTAGGGACACCCACTGCATCAATAAATCTATGCCTATTCAATGAAATTGTTTTTAGCAGCAAAATTGCACTGAAACAATAAGGGAAGAGAAAAAAGACTGTTAACGAATAAAAATAATGTCCCCGACTCCGGACATCATTCCATACCATAATGGACCAAGTGCAGAAAACGAGTTGTCTGCGACAGACTTAGGCCAGTTTGTGACCCCTGTGGTCAGTACTCAGTCGCAAGCTTACAATGGCCTTTGATACAGGTATACACGCGCAAATATGTCGTATGTCATATAAAATGCTTTGAGACAGGGTAAAACGTGATAGCAGACGAATTCAAAAGGCCAGGTTCAGACAGTGGGTTAGAGTATAGTCCTAAATAAATTGAATAGGAGACATCAATTTCGAAATTCGAATTTGCACTTCCTTATCAGTATTGAGACTTAGGTACCGTACCCTACTGAGTACTGACTTATCTATTACATTGTATCAATGGTACTGTATCAGTATGCCAGAGGCCAACATGTATACGGGAGCAATGCCAATTAATAATGTCAGAAAAATCAATGAGGTCGTTGGCAGACAATGTTCAATGGGTTCAGTAGGATTACTTCAATATTCTAAATAATAACAATAAATTGATTGGTACGGCGTACAACCGTATACTGTATGTGCTGGACATAGATTTTTAACAAATAATTCACAGTTTAAAAAATTGAAGTGGTCATTTTTAACATTTTCATGGGTAAGGTGTCACTCCGTCCCGTTTTGTACCGGAATTGGCTCGGGACGCTTAGATGGCCAGAAAATGCTTCTCAGTAACAGCGCAATTCAAAAGTGTTTGAGTGTAAGTAAATTATATAGGTTTCTGTAGGTCATATACAGTAGGAATTAAATTAGGAGGGGCTATGGCAATAAATGATTGAGGAGTATTAATAAGGTATTAATAATACCAAGCCACGGATTATGTTCTACAGGACTTTTTCTTTATTAATTGTTGTTATGAGCGTTTTCCATCACTTTCATCACGTAGAGTATTATTGGTTTGAGGTAATAACTAATTTATCTTAGTAGCCTATAACTATAGTTTTTCCTTCGACTTCAATTTTATTTTTTGAATGTTTTGGCAAAGCTTCCACGCAAGGGTCAGCCGGTCAGTGCAGATTTGGAAGCAAAGTACCAGTTTATTAAACGGTGATCGTCGGATGGTCGTATTTTCAAAGTTGGAGTGACCCTTAAAGGTTGTGCCCCTTTGAGACCAATTTGAAATGGTAAATAAATAATTACTTTTTGTTTTATAACTAAGCCAACTTAGCGGAGTTAGGGCTATAAAGCCCTCTCTTACACTCAACTAGGAAGACCCGGGACCGCCTGCTTTACATGCCATCCGAAGCATGACCAGACGCCTCACGGTACGAGGGAGCGCAACCATTATTAAAAAACTGTATAAACATTAGATCGAGGTAAATATACGTTTATTTTATTATATTATTATTAAAATGTAGCATGTGTCATGGGTGGGACTCGAACCAACAACCTTGCGGGTGAAAGTCAGGGTCCTTACCACTAATCTACATGTCCTGACATGGTCGCATTACCCATGGGATGATGGGCTACCTAATGAAAGACTAAAATGTGCAAACGGTAGGGCACATGGCCCTGTATAGCATGAAGCCGGGGACACAGGTGTTCACCAGGCAAGTATTGTTCCACAAGCGCAAGCCATCATAGGAAATTTATCATGTTGGTAGGGAATGCAAGATCGGAAGATACCTTACAAAATATACATAAACCGATACGTACAATACAAGATCCTTCTATATTGATATTAGGGCCATTTAAGCGAGGTTGCTACCCACGACTTCCACTTAAGGCTATATCAAACTTTATTTTTTATTTTTTTAAATGATGGGCAATTTAAATATCATAAATTAATATACTATCATGCGTCGTCCCTTTGGGGTAGCCAAGACACAGTGTAATTATAAACATAAAATTATGCACCCATTGTAGGCTACAGTACTGTACTACTGTATAGCGTGTGTCACTAATATAATTTTGGAACCTCTCTGAGTGTATTTAAGACAATGTTGTTAGCCATAATTGATAAAATGTTAGATTGTAAGATTGTATTGTATTGTATTGTATTGTAATATAACCTACATTGGAGCTCTCTGTTGGTTGCAATACACGCTATTATTATTATTATTATTATTATTATTATTATTATTATTATTATTATTATTATTAAACTGATTTGAAATTAAAACTAAGTTTTTTTTGCTAACACAGACGTGAAATAGAAAACATGTTGCATCATCTACAGCGTTTACTGTGCGAGCCCCCGACAAGTTGATTAACTTGGGGGCCCACAGGTTATTTGTATTATAAGGGTATAATTGTTAATTTATAAATATATTCCTTCGGCGCAGGGGAGTGCGTTGATTAAATAATATAACTGACTCGTACCAGAAACCTTATTGAAATTTGCTGCTTTAATTAAATTACTGTTTCTCAGAGGTCATTTGAGCTACCTGTCTACATGCCAACGACCCCATGGATTTCGGACATTATTTGTAGACCCATTGTTTCCGTATGCATTTTTGGGCCATTGGCAAACTGGCATACGTTCTCGATGTCAACCTACACCGGCTACAAGCGATAATGGACAAGGTCAGACAATCTTACCATTGGCGGAATGAAAGCATGACTTAATCAAGTAAACAAGGCCAATGGCGGATCCACGGGGGGGGGGGGGGGGGGGGGTGTCAGGGGGGTCATGACCCCCCTAAATGAGTAAATTCATAAGATACCAAGAAAGAAAAAAAAACTAGCTTTCAACAAAAAAATTACCTTTTAAACTTACAAAAACCTTGTGACCCCCTAAATTTTTTGCTGGATCCGCCCTTGACAAGGCCGTGCTCAGGAGGGTGGTCTAAGGGGTCCGGACCCCCTCCGAAATAGAAGGGCTGTACACTGAATGAATTAATATAAAAAAATTTGGACCCCCTCCGAAACAAAAACCTGGGCACGGCCTTGCAAGTACAGATACGAGTCTAAGTTATACATACTTTGACAGGTTATTTGGCAGTCTCCATCATGTACATGGTCATTGACGCCATCCAACACAGCAGCAGCAGGATGTGCAGGGTTCAGATAGTTCACTTGGCAAGTTGCTGCAAGTCGGATATATTACTCAAAAGCTTCTCTCAATAGATAAGCCTGAATTGAAGACACTTTGAGAGAAAGTAACTAGTCCTGGTGTATATTGTAACAAAAATATAAAAACGATAAAACCGTTTGAGCGTATAAATAAAAATTAATAACTTAATGTGGACATAGTAATATTGTATAGCTAATAACTTATTCAAATAGTTAGTAGTATTTAATAAATCATAAACAAGCCAGAAACTCCGCCAGACATACAGGAACCAGTACCAGTTACGACTTTTATAACATCCACCTGGTTGGCTAAAAAAAGAAACGTAAAATAACAAGCACAGACTCGAATAATGTATGGACTTAACTGCAATTTTTTGACAGCCATCTCCAGAGAATTCTCAATTGTTTGTGAATTGCATCATGTACCATTATTAGTTGGGACTTGTTTTATCCAGGGCTTAAGAGGAAACTTAGATCAGGTTACGTTAAAAATTTGAATAGAATGGCATTGTAAACTATTATGATAAATTGAGAGTGGAAAGACTGTCAGCGTGCCTAGTGGAAGACAATCGCTTCTGCCTGTGTAGCACGGTGTCTGCATGGGACAATCTTTCATTTATTTTTAATCTATACCTTTTACTTCTGCCGGATAACCGTCCTATAGGCGGGTATTCCACATACGTACATCGTCAATGAAAATTATGAAATTGAAGGACATTTCAATTTTACTCTATGCCATTGTTAAAATTGATCAATGATCAATTGATCATAGAGTAAAATCACAAGCAAACAAACTAAAATTAAAAAATGGCGTCATGGGATATGTCAAGTGTGTCATGTACAATTATTTTAATTGATTTTTTTTAAAAACAGTTTTCATCCATTAAACAGATTGGTGAAGGTCGATCTTACTTCGGATCTCCTACTAGCCTATTATTAGGTTTTATTAAAAATAATAAGTGTACGAAGAAAACAAATACAAACAAAATTTCAAAAAACGAATGCAAACAAATTTCAAAAATTTGGCGCATACATTTCAATAGAAAATTGTCAATTTTTGAAAAAACATGTGGAATGGCCGCCATTAATGAAAAATTGAAATGTCCTTCAATTTCATAATTTTCATTGACGATGTACGTATGTGGAATACCCGCCATAGGACATGTAGAGTTGTGGTACAGGCTCCGACTTTCACCCGAAAGGTTGATGGTTCGAGTCTCACACTTGCTACATTTTCTGGCCATGCTTCGGAGGGCATGTAAAACAGGCGGTCCCGGGTCTTCCTAGTTGAGTGTAAGAAAGGGCTTTATAGCCCTAACTCCGCTAGGTTGGCTTAGCAATAGAAAAAAAGTTAATATTTATTTATTTATACCTGTGCAACCTATATGAGTCCGATTGCCGTAGGATAGTTGTGATGGTGTCGCCATTGTATCACGATACAGACCTACCGTAATGAGATTATTATGAGCGCGACGATTGGGGAACAAAATATACACAGATAAGACGTTTTGAAGCCCAGCATTGGGCCTAGCAGTGATAGGCTAGCATCATAGGCGTAGACTTGGGAAAAGTTTTGGGGGCGCTAGGACATTAAACTACAATATATTAGCTTATTATGTGTCATATAAAATACTACCTATAGGTAGTTTTTATTTTTATTTTATAAAAGATTATTCGCATACAAACAATTTAAGGAATGCATCCGAATAACCTCTTCAGTCGCCTATGTAGCCCTGTAGGTAATACCTGTGTTGAGTTACGACAGGTCACCTATAGCATGATGTGTAGAGACTCGCACAAGTACGAACAAGCTACCACTATGCCATTGAAGTCCGAAAGTATGTATAATAATTAGGATGAGTCTGTTAATGTGATTATTTGATAAGCATAGCCTACCATTTTCCTTATACGGGTATGAGTTACAGTCTAATACAGAGGCGTAAAGTTTTAGAATGATGGCGGGGGCAAAACTACGTAGACCTTATGACGCCATCAGGCAGGATTTAAGGAAAAATTGAAAATATAAAAGCAAAATAGTAGGGTTTTACGCATTTTAATAGTTGTAAAGTATAGCTGTAGATTTTAGAAAGCTAAAAAGGGAATGCTTATATTCATATTGCTGCAAAGGGGACCATGAAGTATGAACCACGTCTTACAATGCTCGAGGCTGGGGGGGGGGCGAAGCCCCCCAAAAGGAGCTGGGGGGCAGGTTGGACCGTGCCCCCCCCCCCCAACTTTACGCCCCTGGTCTAATACAATACACTGTCACTGAGGCACTAGCATACTAAAAGAACTACCTGATTTTTGATGATTTTACTTTATACTTTTCTGTCAATTACTTGTTGATTACTTGTATTGTATAACATAACAGAAATATATATTTATATTTATTAATATTTATATTAATTTAATCTGTTACATAGTGTAAGGCTGCCAAACATAAGAAATTTGAACGATTGCTCTATGTTTAGGTACCTCATTTATCACCATCAATTTTTTTCACATCCTGCTGCTGTGGGGAAATTTTGGAGCACTTGCAATATTAGGGTGACGTAGCATTAATTCGATTGAATTTAGTTTGTATTTTTCTTGAGCGTTGGGGGTGCTAAGCATGTGTAGGTCTATGTATATACGAGATGGTCCAGACTCAAAATTCAAGAAGAACCCCGTAGAAGAATCCATGGGCACCTGTACCTGGGGCATCCCCTCCATGAGAGACTCGATTTCGGTAGCTAACTTATATAGGCCTACTGTCAGTATTTAACACGAATAAAAAATATTGTAGGAACACTGGCATCATGAAGGGGCTCATGCAGAACCATAAGGATCTACAAACTGGTACTTGGGTACCTAACTTCCACCATGAATGTGCCATCAAAATGTGAAAACGACAAATTTTTGTCGCATGCTTTGAGTTTTTCCATGCTTTCGGATGTCACGTTGACCTTGTTTAACCATATTTCAATTTGATATATTCTATGTGAACCCTTAGGATATAAAAAAACGTCTGCTTGGAATTCCTTCCAATGGACTTTTGACATTATCACCGTAAAACGACCCTTTATTATTGTATATTTTAATTGTAATTGAGTTATAAAAAAAGAGCCCGTTTAGGTTTGGCTGTACATACAGGCTATAACTATTGTAACTTATTAAAGAATTAAAAATTAATTAATTTTTAGCTAGAGTATCCATTATACTGAATAATCCTTTTCAGAGAACCTATGTATACGAGTACACTACCGTAAGTTAATACCTAATTTTTTTCAAAGTTAGGCTATGTTACAGTCTCTCACCTATGATAGGTGACCTATCATACACAATAATGTGAAATATACCATTGGTTACACTTAAAACACTTAAAACAAGAATGGATACAGGGTAATTCTATATAGAAGGACAGAACCATAGGACATACAGTATACACGCTATTTAGAAAATGATAATGTAGGATGGTACTCCACATACGTCAATGGTCAATGGTAAATGTGGTATTGACGTTTTAGCAGACATTAAAGACATACTAAAAATGTCTGCTACCACGTCAATACCATATTTACCATTGACCATTGACGTATGTGGAAACCCCGCCTTCAGAAAAATATGGCCTATACGCTATATTAGAACAATTTTCATATGGGTCATTTTCATATTATAAGGCGGGGTTTCCACATACGTCAATCGTCAATGAAAAATGTTAAAATGACGTTTTAGCAGACATTAAAGACATACTAAAAATTCTGCTACCAGGTCAATTTACGTCATTTCTACGTCATTTTCACATTTTTCATTGACGATTGACGTGGAAACCTCGCCTATGCTTATAGCCTAAGCCTACGTACAGTATAGATCATGTTGGTCTCTTGGGATGACTCTGGCGCTGAAGTAGCCAAGAAATGCGGGAAAAGTAAGAAATAGGATTTTTCACAAGTTCGGACTCAAGCGGAAAGATGGCAGAGGCATCAGCAATAAATCGTCTCTCATCCACGGGTAAGCATGATGGCTATTGCAAATTTTATTGAAATTCGGCATCAAATGTTCCAATAATCCCCGGACTGAAGACAGGGACGGATCCAGCCCATTTGGGGGGGGGGGGGTAGTTGTGTGGGTCAAAGTAGGAATACATATGTAGAATCGATTAAATCAGAGCGTAATAAATTAACATACAATAGATTTACCAAATTTGGGGGGGGGGGAGCTACCCCCTGCCCCCCCCCCTGCACTGCACTGAAGACCGTTATTAATATGGCTGCTAGTGTAGCCTGCACAAGAGAAGTACGCAATTTGGCGGGGAAAATAACCTGCAAAAGCTATGTACAGAGTTGTCGACTGGGTATAGGTATCCGCTCTGCTATGCTGCAATGTGTAAGTCGTAGGACTTCGATATTTTTTGTGTTGGTACTTATCTCTGATAGTTGGCTTATCGGTAACGGGCATATTATGGCTCCCACCGCTCCAGTTAATATATTTCTATTATTTCTATGGTTCCAATGGGTTGGTGTAAACTTGTTCACCCTTCGCTTACATCGCATTATTAGCCTATATATTTTTAAATTTAGATTTTATTTGCTAATTGGAATTAGATGTAAAATATTTTATGTTAAAATTGTAAAATGGGCATAAGCCGTAATTATAATATATTGTAATAAAATTTAAGTCTTGGCAGCAGAAAAAGCAGAGGGAGTTTTCGAGATATTCATCATAGCTAGTACTGTATATATTGAAGCATTATATTTATATAATATACTGACATTAAACTAAATTATGCTGAAGAGACAACCAACCTCCTCGTTACAACTGAAATTAGAGGATTTAGAAAAATCACGACTTGGCGCGATTCGAACTGGCGATCTATGCCCATCCAGTGCATTGTATTAACCACTGGACCACACGCCCACAAATAGAGAGTTCGCTAAATCCTCTGTTTATATGCTATTTGACCAGATTTTCCGATTATTGATTTTGTTTTTGCACAAAGTCTTGATATCATGATATATTGGTCGTATAGCCATAAATGTATCAGCACTGCATCAAAAACTACAGCAGAAGAAGGTTCCTACAATTAACACCGATTCCCTATCGGCCCTAGTTATCAAGTTACTGAACTAGATATGGAAACAAATAACAGACACTGAGGATGTCGGGTCAAAGGAGTTCCAAAATCTGTGGGCCATTGCTGATACTGACGGCCACATACTTGCATCAAAAAGTAGAGAATTAGGCTGTATGTATCATTTATGGCTATACGATCAGTAAGTATTGAGAAACTGGACTATGTTCGAAAAACAGAAAATGGGGCCCCCTTTTGCTCATATAAGGAACTAAACGAGCATCCCGAGCATGGTTGCATACGTACGGTACATACTTGTCCAAGATCATTATTTGAAACGGAAAGGCAGAAAACACACGTTGAATCATCAAAACATTTCAAAGTACGGTAGTAGATTAAGTATTGACTTTTTGTTCTATTACTAAGCCAACCTAGCGGAGTTATAAAGCCCTCTCTTACACTCTAGGACGGCCCCGGGACCGCCTGCTATACATGCCCTCCGAAGCGGCGAAGCATGCCCAGAAAATGTAGCACCGTTGATAGAAATCTAGATATTATGTTTGTGTCAGCTTATTAAGAAGGGATACTTTTATAACTAACTTATGCTGCAATGGCTGACTTTGACCATACCTCTGGAAGACAAATGTGGCGCCCGTTGGGATAGGTGGAGCCATCTTATAAAAAGTTGTTATCTTGCTTCTATAAAAGTTGCGATATGGTTAAACAAGAGATATCTATAGAAATTCTTCAAATCCATTCCTATCGAATTGATTCTGAGTGACATCAACAAAAAAATGAGTAACATCACACAAAAATGACAGTACCGTACAGCAGGCCCGTACCCAAGGGGGGGGGGGGTTGTCAAAGGTGCCATGGCACCCCCTAAATTTGATAAAAAATAATAAATAAAGTAAGAGTTTTAGCTAAAACTACTGAAATCAATAAGGATGTACCTATCAATTATAGCATTTTTTGTTCTTGCCCCCCCCCCCAAAAAAAAGAAATTAAATCCTGGGTACGGGCCTGCCGTACAGTACAGTACAGTTACGTACCGGCACCAAATTTCATGATAGGTAAGGCGCCCATTCCACCGACCGGCTAGGGCTATTTACAAAAACGGAAACGTGGTAGCAGACATTCAAGACTTAGGCGGGGTTTCCACCGATCTCGCATTGTAGAATGCAAATGAAATGTTTGTTTTCCTCTATGACATAGTTAAAATTGATCAATAATCATAGAGTAAAATCACAAACAAACTAAAATTAAAAAATGGCTTCATGGGATTTGTTAATTACAAACATTTTAATAGATTTCTATAAAAAGAAAAACAAACATTTCCGTCAATGTCATTTGCATTCTCCAATGCGAGATCGATGGAAACCCCGCCTAAGTCATGAATGTCTGCTACCACGTCACCGTTTTTGTAAATAGCCCTAGCCGGTCGGTGGAATGGGCACCTAAGAAAGCAGTGACGTTAGTGATCGCAATGAAATTAGTGTAGCTTTATAGTTTCGGCTGATTTGTTATTGTGGGCAATCAATGGGGCGCGTGCCTAGCCCCCCTATGGTCTTCATCAACAGCCAATCCAACCCCTGCTGCCACGACAATTCGTGCACTACAGCAGCGAGTTCAGAAAATTTTCTTTCTTTGTTTTATTTGTTTATAAAAATCGCATACAAACAATTTAAAGAATGTTAACCTCTTCAATCGCCTCTAAGTAACCTAATAGGTAGGCCTACTTGTGTCGGGTTACGACACGTCTCCGATCGCAAGGTGTATATAGACTCGCATAAGTACAAGCACGCTACCACCTTCCCACCAATCTCGTTATTGACATCAAGTTCGTATTTTGTATCGAACACCAAAATCTGATAATTTCTTCTCGAGTTGCAATCTAGGGATTGGTTTGCAGCGAATGTTGCTTTCTTCTCCTCCAATCTTGTCTGTTTTGTGCGGTCCTTTTCAGTCCTTTCAGGTCCTTTTTCAGACTAAGTTTATTTTATACGTGACATCGTAAATTATTGTTAATATTTGGTGTTGTAAAATAATATGTACTTCATAAAAATTACCGGAGACTAAAATAACACGCAACATAAAATTCAGGAATAATTTGCACCCAAAATAATAAGGGGGAACTTTCCCATTTTTTTTTTTTTTTAACAACATGGGGTGACTGGTGAGAGCTGATTAATTCATTTCTCGGTCGAGAGCCCTTATATTGACAAAAATACTTTTAAAAATCTATAAAATAACAATAGTCTACATATTATACAAATGTATAAGTTATTGTATATTATCGAAGTTTATTCAAAATGCAATTATATTGTAATTTGTATACTTAAGGAAAAATTCAAGTTATTATTATCATTATTATATTGTATATTTCAGGGGGTGCTGAGCAATTTTGACTACCTAGTATATAGGGGGGTATTCCATATACTTCAATCGTCAACGAAAAATTGAAAAATGACGTTTTAGCAGACATTAAAGACATACTAAAAATTCTGCTACCACGTCAATTTACGTCATTTTGACGTCATTTTTCAATTTTTCGTTGACGTTGTACGTATGTGGAATGGGCACCTTAGGGCCTAGTCACTGTTGTGCTGTGTGCGAGCTGTTGTTTTCCAAAAATTTGGAAAGTCTACCTGTCTTACCCTTTAAAATGTGACCTCTGATATTAAGTCAAGTTTAGTATGAAATCGTCTTCTGCAACTTGAATATACCAAACCTTTAATTACTTGTGTAACAAATTAAGAGGACATGCTATGAAGAAAATAAGCACCAAAATACTTTTTGTTTTTTATTGACATTTAATTTTTATATAATTAACAAAGCAAGGTTTGGCTCATGTTAGTTGTAGAAGATTATTTCACGCATCATATAGGCCTATTAGGAAATATAAAATTTGGTACGGTACCTTAGTTATTTCATAAAAACCAGAGGGGAATAAAATTTTGTGTAATCTAGGATTTTTGGAAAAACTAAAAAACCGAATAGGTAAAAATACCCGACTACATGATGCACGAAGTAGCCTAGTCTTCAAAAACTTCTTAAATGAACCAAATTTTTATTAAATTGCTGGGTTAATCAAATAAAAAATGAAAAGTATTTAATTTTGGGGTGTCAATTTTCTACGTAGCTTATCCTTTAAAATAAAAATTCATAGATTTTAGTAATAACTACGTTTAAGCATATTCTAGTATTAACCAGGTATAGATGGGGAACTCTACGCACACTGTTTACATACCACCCGCCGCCGCTTGAAATCGGCCTATTCGCCTACATTTTCAGGAAACCTCTATAACTATCTTTCGTGTTCATTCCAATGCATAAACACAAAACTGTAAGTAGCAACTAGCAACGTATCCCATTAGACCATTGACGGATGCAAGGGGGGGGGGGGGGCTGGGGGGGGGGGGGCAGCTGCTTGATCCTGTGTTATTAGTGAATTGTTAATTGTTCAACATGCATATACATAAGTATGTACTGTATCTTGTATTGACAATAATTCAATATTTTAGCTTACATGCTTGTGTGTTTTTTTTTTCTGCGTGAGCCGTAAACGACCGTGAAGTTTATAATTATAACGTAAAACTTTATTGTACAAAGAATTTTGACCATGACTTGACTGAAGTCTCAAAACGCATAGGTATTTTTTCAAAACAAAATCCATTTTCCATTTTCAGTTACCGCAAATAGATTCATGGGTAGGCTATATAAAAAATAGAATTGAGATGACCCCCCCCCCCCCAAATTCCAACTTGTCTGTGCCGCATCTGAAATACATAGGCCTATAGGATTTTGATGGCCGTACCAAACGAAACTAAAAATAAAAATAAAAAAGGTGTGCCTAGTTCACCCTAAAATAACTGATAATAAAGGAATATTAACTTTGTCCTTGGGCAAACAACCATAACACCAATAACAAAACCTTTGTGGCATCAACCACCAAATGACACGCAGTTAACACCCTTCTTATAGAAATTCAGACAATAGGGTGACCTATTTTCAAAATAGTTGAATGAATGCGGTCCACTTTTATAGGGTGAGGCAAGTCCGGAAAACGACGCCCTTTTTCGAATAATTTGGCAATTAAGGTTGACATTATAGGCCTACAGTTTCTATAAATGATATGAAGACGTCAGGGGAAAACCGAAAAGGTGATCGAAAGTTGATTTTTCAGAAATCTAATTATAAAGTTTCTTCCCCTGTATATAAGATTACTGTTTTTTTCCCACGCCATTTGTGCTGAACCTGACTTGTTTTGTTAGGTCATTTAAAGCTACGTTAAAAACTGAACAGAATGCCACCATTATCTCAATTTCGACCAAAAGTGCACCTTTCCTGGTTTTCCCCTGACGTCTTCATATACTTTTTTTTTTTTGGGCGGGACTCTTTCGAGTATTTGCGCCGGTCGGTGTGTGTGTGTGCGGAAGTCATGGGTGGTTTAGAATGGTATTCCTGAGTTTGTCTACATGTGGGGAAAAATGATCTTCATATACTGTACAGTATGTAATTTAAATTAAGGTATAGTACGCAGCGGGAAATCGAGGGGTCCGAAATTTCTTTAAAAAAAATCTTAGTCTAGGGCAAATTTATTTGTCAAAAGTCGGCCAACTTTATTCTTTGATATAACTGCAAAGGCTTTCACGGCCGGAGTCGAATGAGGAACCAGTAGAATCCGGGCTGATGGGCCGTGGTCGAAGTGAAAGAGAACTTCCAAACGTTTCGTCAACATCTGCGGTCGACATCTTCAGTGGAACTGCGTAGACTTCTAAGATTGTATCTCGGAGGCTCAGCAGCGACTGTGAGGGCAGGAGGTTGTGCTCTGAAATTTATACTAAGATGCGGGGTGGTGGGGGGTGGAGGCGGAGTCATCCTCGCTCCTGATTGGCTCCCCGGATTCTACTGGTTCCTCATTTATTCTTTGAATAATATAGCAAATTAGATTAGATTAGAAAAACGCAAAAAAACGTCTATACAATGCTTTGTCAAAAACGGATCTAACCATGTTTTTAATTCACATTTCACACACAATACTTAGCAATAGAAACAACAAAAAGTCCTTATTTATTGCTTTCCAAAATTTCTCAAAAACGGCCCCAACGATTTCTTTTAAATTCACATATATTTTAGTCGTTATTAATGTTAACGAAATGCGGGGGGGTCGCTTGCCCCTTGATAGGTTGCTTCTGGGGGTAAAAAAATTAAAATAACTATATTTTAATGAAAAATGACTAAAAAATAATTTTTCTGCGAAACCTTTCTATCGATGGCTTCTACCTTCAGGCATGTTTTATGTGTTAAATTGAGAAACAAAACCCGACAGGTTGCTTTCCCAGAAAAGCATTTGGTTTTGTAAAAAAAAATGTTTTTTTGAAAAAATGATAGAAAATTCACGCTCAAATGCATTGCGTGCCCTGCCAGTATTGCTGTGTGGTAATGTGTTGGTCTGACCTATCTAGAATTTACCTCACCTCCAGTGATGTCAGGTGGACAACCCCCCCCCCCCCTCGAGGTATCGGAAATTTAACCATAGGAAAATTATTTACCATGAAATTACTCATTTTCTCTATCTACTAATTTTGATAATTTTTTTTTTTTTTTTTTTTTTTTTTTTTTTTTTTTTTTTTTTTTGCGTCGGCGATGGGGAGCCATTCAGCCACTAATGTGCGGCAGTCTTAAATAGCTTTTTTACTGTTTTTTAAAAAATTATGAAGAGCAAAATATATTGTTGGGCTGGATGTTTCTAAAATTGAAAGTAGATTGAAAGGTCTGACTATGGAATTTGGGAGGCAATTAAGGAGGACTGTACGTTGTGCTGAGTGTGATGGGCATTCTAGTATAATATGCTGTAGGGTTTCAGTTGACCCCGGACAAGTGTCGCACATGCCACTGGGGTCCCTACCTATCTTCCACAAGTATCTCTTCGTGACCCCATGGCCACTTCTCAGTCTTGTAATGGTCGTATAAAATTTTTTTGTGAGTGGTGACTGGTAACCTTTAAACCACGGAGAAAATGATATTTTTGGGAAGATCTCCTTATACTGAACCCCAGCTGGGTAACTGGAGAATATTCCCTGCCACTTCGCCAACAGTGACTGTGTTATGTGAAAACCCAAGTCGGACGGGGGACATACCGGGTCCTGCATGTCAATGCACCTATGACTGGTAGCTTCCTTGGCCAAAGCGTCTGCCATCTCGTTTCCTACGATTCCGACATGTGCCTTAATCCAAATAAATTGGTGTTCCCATCCTTTACAGGCTAGCTGCTCGAGAAGTGTCAGTATGTCAATCTCTGGCTTTATAAAATCGGATCTCGGAGAGATGTTTCTAAATTTCTCCACTAAGCTCAAGGAGTCAGTCAAAAACACCACTTTTTTAATGCGGGCTCCCCTTAATGCTACAATGTATTCCATCGCCATCTGAATGGCAATTAATTCCGCGGTGTAAACGGACGCAAAGTCTGCTATGCGAAAGCCTTTTTTTACTTCTAATTTTTCTATATAAAAGGCGCTACCGACTTTTTCACACATTCGGGACCCATCACTGTATAGATACAGGGCGTCCGGCCACTTCTCTGACAATAATTCTCTCAGCTCAAATTTGGAGAAATCGGTATGCGGGTGTATGTACACGCTTGGTGTGGAAATTAATTGCTTGTAGGGAAGGCTGAAAGAAAGTGGTTTTTCGGATGATGTTATGAGGGGGAAAAACATGCTAAGGTCGTAGTAGCTGTCGCATAGTATTGGTGATTTCTTCTTTTGCCAATATGGCTCTGTAAGGTTGGACACTGCTAGCTGGTTTAGGCGGCTAAAAATGGTTTGGCAGCGATTGTACGTGCTCAGTGTGTACCTATCAGCTAACATTTTAAATCTACACCCTACTGGAGGCTCCCCAGCTTCTGCATTTATAATATTTAGTGGCGTTGATTGCAAGCTGCCAAGGATTATCCTTAAGCAGCATGACTGTAATCTCTCTAGTTTTTTGATAAATTTTGATAAATTGGAAAGCATGTTCGAGTAAACTCGGACCGGTTCTTATTATATTTTAGTTGTTATTGATGTGGACAGAAACCCATACGGTGGTTTCCTCCTTGGAAGTTTGGTTTTGGGGGCAAAAACTAAAAAGACTAAATTCGATTGGCCTTTAAAATACCGCATATCGGGGTAATATTTGCCCCGACAAAACGATAACCCCCACATTTTATATTATTTTTCTTTGAAAAAGGAGAATTCAGAATTGATCATTTCATTTCACATTAATGAGGAATAACCTTGAAATGAGGGATTTTAATAACATGGGCCCACAGACACTAGGCTGCATCCCGCGCTTTCCTTTCCTTATAATTTTGTAAAATTGTGGAAATTTAGAGAATCAGGGACATTGTTGGAAGAGGATAATGCTGAGACCATCTTCCTTTCTTCGGCCCTGCAAACCATTAGTAATTATTGAGAAATGACTTGTTTTTTGGGCCCCCACAGAGAGAAGCCACCCTCCCACAGCATGTAGCAGAGATGAAGAAAGGAAGATGTACGACGAACGAGTACTTAAATTCGCCCCAACGCATCCACAACCCTCAGTCTTCAACCCCCGTCCGAGAAGCCAGCTACATAGATCCCAACAGGTTTGTCCACATGTTATTATAAAATTATTGTAATCATTGCAAATATCTAAGGGCGGCAACATATTCTTCTGACAACTGAATTGCCTGGAGGAATATTTGTCTGTGGTCAGGCCTAATGCATCCCAATTGAGTCCGATAGTCAACATTGATAATTAAATATATATATATTAGTTGGCTGGATGGTTCTAGGTTCTTTACACTAATAAATAAAATAAGCCACATGGGGGGGGGGGGGGAAATCGAATTACTATAACTTGGACGACATAAAAATATGAAAATGTTGCCAATTAACTCTATTAACTCCTCTTTGTACTAATAATACGTCGCAATATGCTACCTTTTTTTCTGCTTTCTCCATGGGCAAGTCCCCGTGTCCCAGATTCGGCAAAAGTGATTTGCATAAGTTGTGAGTCAAGCAAAAGACAATAGATTATATTCTGATTTTATTCAGTCCATGGATGCTGACTTTATTAACAATTAGCCTAGTTGAATGTATTTATTGTTCTTATGGTACCTACTCGTATATTACGCTGCCACGATGATTTACGCCATTCTAATTCAGTAAATGTATAAAAATGGTCTTACGAAAAATGAGGAATAATTACAAGCTTTCTAAAAAGGTACAATGTAAATTGTATGCCCCGAATGATGTAAGACAATTTTTTATAATCAGTTTAATGCACTTTATCGCGATTTTCTAGAGAAATTAATTTTCAAATGCAAGAAATTTAAATTGACTGAAAAAGCCTGTATTTTTAGATCCCCTTTTGTATCTGGCGGCTGAGGGGCACACGAGGAATAAATGCATTTCATCAAATTACCATGGGCGTAAAGTGGGGGGTCCTGGGGGGGCTTAGCCCCGCAGGTATAAACGTTAATACTATACTGTCAAAATGCGTACAATCCCACTATTACAAGCCACATTTTAAAGGAGACCCCCAGACCCCAGAGACGGAGGCAGCGACAGGCAGTCCGGCACTGCGGGCAATTGCCTCCCTTCCCTTTGGAAAAAAGTTAAATTCTTTGCGTCTTAAAATCTAATTGTTACTGCACTCAAAATGAGTAATACCCCACTATTTTTGGCATATTTTTCCAAATTTTCACATGGGGGGGCCGGAGGTCCCCCCTTGTTCGCAATTATATTAATTGCCTGTAAAATTTCAAAGTTACAGCTATCAACATGCCTACAATCAAACTATTTCAGGTCTGTTTACTCTCCCCCCCCCCCTTCAGGTCTCTGGCTCCTGCACAAAGGACATTAAAGTCATTAATTTAAAGCTGTATGTATGAGTACGGTTTTCCCCCATTCGAAAACCTATCGTTACGCCACTGAGCATTGCTATGGTATTATAATATTTCGTGAACTTGCCAGGAAATTTTTATTTTTGTGTTTTAATGAGAAGGGGTGAAGGGCGAGGCTTCCGGAAGATTTACAGATTTACTCTTTTATTAAATTTTATTAGGGGCTTAGCCCCCCCCCCCTCAGACTTTTTGAGATTTCCACCATTCCACAAATTACCCGCCTCGTTTCCGTACAAGATATTTGGCAATCTGTGTCCTAATTCTGTAACATAAAATTAAATAGGCCCTACCCTGCAGATTTTAACTGAAATTGTATTGTACCTAGGTATAAATGGTATAATGTACAGTTTAAAGCGTACAATAATAAATAAATATTGGCTTTTATTGTTCTATTACTAAGCCGACCTAGCGGAGTTAGGGCTATAAAGCCCTCTCCTACACTCAACTAGGAAGACCCGGGACCGCCTGCTTTTCATGCCCTACGAAGCATGGCCAGAAAATGTAGCAAGTGTGGGACTCGAACCAGCAACTTTTCTGGTGAAAGTCGGAGTCTGTACCACTACTCTGCATGCATGTTCTGACTAATACCAATTAATTACTACATGCAGAATTGGCACATATTAATCACACACGAGAGTTGGCTCTAACCGCTAACCATGTGGTCGAATGACGCAGAATTTACGCACGCCTCGTCTATTCATTTTGGGGAAATTTTATGACACTTGATCGTAATTTGTTTCAGCGTCAACATGTTTCTTGCTATTTGGGTCAGCACTGTCGTATGTCTCTCCCTCGGGCCTACATCTGCCAAACTTTTTCTTGACAGGCTTGATCAGGTAAGCAGGCCCATTTTACCTACTGTTTAATGCATGAGCTGCAATGCAATGTGCAAAAGTATTGAAAAATTTAGAAGCAACACCGTAGCACGACAACCCATAGTGGGTTCAGGCCTGAGGACTTGTAAAAGTTTTCTTTCTTCACCGCCGCTCTATTCAGGGTGTTATGGTAAGCAACAAGCCCACGGCAGCCGGCAGGCACGGTTTCCGCTTGCCCAAGAAAGATATGTATCTGGTGGCTGATTCTCCACTTACGCAGAAACAATCATATAAACAGACCCGACCCGGTGGATAATGATTTCACATTTTGTGTCGATTCTCGAACCTCAAAACATTGAGAAGCTGCAGAAAAAAATACTTATGTTTTTATTTTGTCCTTGCATCCCTGCACACAATGCTCTTTCAACCAATATCTAGAGTTTTAAAAGCAGTGAGCAAGGCCGTAGCCAGATGTTTTTTTCGGGGGGGGGGGGGGGGGGTTTCAGAAATTTCTTTGGATATTCCATAGTAGTTTTAGTTTTTCTTCTCAAAATCCGATTCTATCTACTAGTATCAAGCCATTCCATTTCGGGGGGGGGGGGGGGGGGGTTTGAACCCCCTTTGGCTACGACTTTGGCAGTGAGGTATTACAGGGAAATTCCAGGGGTGAAATGAAGGGCAGGGTCACACTTTTTTTTACTTTTTATCGTTAGGTTGACAGTCAGAAACGGTTGGGTTTTTGCTATTTCTTATACTGCAACGCTTGGCTGATTGTAACCCAGTTCCACTTCTCTACAACCTGAGGTTTCATATTGTGTATTAGTTTTACACCTTTCCTCAGGTACTGGTACTTTTTTTAACGTCTTTATATTAGGCAAGCTTTAGCCCCGAGGTACTGGTACTCTCCTTGCTTCGGTATTAGTCCGGGTAACATTCTTCCCCGTAGCGCCACTCAATAACCTTCTCACAAACTTGACAGCTCCCATCAGACCTGCAAGTGTTCTGCACATTCTGATAGGTTTTTGGTAAGCGACCTTTGACATCATCGAAATAGGAGCAACATGATGCATATCAGTGCTTAGATTGTTCACTTTGACAAGTTGCTACAGCGTCAGGTTCCAACACGAAGCACTGTTTCCACAAGCTATGCCGAAGGCATCGGAAAAACGCAGCTGACAAATTGATAAACGCAGCATAAAAAATAGCCTATATACCGTATATTTAAAATAATACTTTTATAAATAGCCTGGAGACCCCCCTTTAAATAGTTACCATATTTGTTAAAAATCATTTTTATTTTCCACAGGTGGATTCGAACATAGTTTCGTCACAGCGGCTTCAACATCTCTCCCCGCAAAAACTGGGCAGCATAAAGGAAGACCACTGGGTCCAGATAGCTGAAGCACCCCCCACAGTCATCAGTACACGTCTAGGCGAAAGAGTTGAAATCGAATGTGAAGCTATCGGAAGCCCGGCCCCCGTCATTACTTGGCTGCGTGGGGAACGCCCAGTTACTCAGCAGGTACTGGTACGGGTGCAAATGAAGGGAAAGATCGGACACCCCACTTGACGTTTTTTGCTTTCCAATTAATTTTATACGTAGTATAAGGAAAGCTTTGTGATGGTCCAAATTTTCGATTCCGAGTTTTCAACGGACTTACACGTTTTGAAGTCCCAGGAACCCAAAAAAGTGGTTTTTACGAAATGTCTGTCTGTCTGTCTGTCTGTTCATCAATTTCCGGGCAAACTACTCGGTCGATTTTGATGAAATTCGGCACGTAAGTTCACAAAAATCATACCTCCAGACCATTTATTTTTATTTTGGGCTAACTCAATTTGGGGGGGGGGGGGTTATTCTCAAAAACTCCAAAAAGTCTAAAAAAATTATTACTCAAAAACTGCTCCAACTATTTCTTTTAAATTCACATATATTGTAGTCGTTACTAATGTTAACAAAATGCGGGGGTCACTTGCCCCTTGATAGTTTGCTTCTGGGGGTAAAGAAATATAAATAACTAAATTTTAATGAATGACAAAAAAAATAATTTTTATGCGAAACCTTTCTATCGATGATTTCTTCCAGACAGGTTGCTTTCCCAAAAAACTAGAAGACTAGAAGACTAGAAGAAATGCTCCTCTACATTTTGGTGCATAGTATAAAGTCGGCAATTAACACCGTTTGGCCACAGTTCTTGATGGCGTGGACCTAAATTAACCTTGGATTTTTCACGCCTTCCAAAACTGTGATCAATCTGTGTACCGGCTTCAAAATGGAGAGGAGCATTTGTTCTAAGTTACTTTATGTTTATGGCATCTAATTTATGGCTCGGTATTTCATGTACATGTATAAAGAATGGGTAGTGGGCGTGTCGGATTTGCTCTTAATGAAAAGGGATATTTGTTTAAAAACTATAAAAAATATTAGATACTTAATTATTATAATATATTTTGTAGATTATATATTTAAAACCACTCTATACGTGAGATAGTGATAAGAGGAAAATAGATGGATTACATCTTAAGACACGACAGACTTATCAGCACCATATAATTGAAGGCACAAATGGTAGTGATCGACCAATGTAGGCGTACATAGCCGACTAGAAGCAAAAAATGAGATGGGCACGAAAGAACTACCCTACACAGAATGGCAACTTGAAAAATTTTGCTATGCAAACCAATAGATAGAGAGTAGAGTAGCAGAATATAAGAATATATACTGCATGCTACATTAACAAAACGAAAACTTTCGATCACAGGTCAGAGCCAGAATCTATGAGCTCAGCAGCAAACATTTCTCATTAAATTTCAAAGTTATAAAAGTAATAATTTCACTTTAATAAAAATGGCTGTTATTTGCTTCGTTAAATTTTAAATCATAGGCCATGGAATAGAATCATAAGAGATTTTATTTTGAAAAATTTAAGCAGTAATGACATTTTTCTATGATGAATCAAAATAGTACAAAATCTAAGTTAGTCTTTGTGTAAAACTATTTTTTCTGAAACCTTGTGTCCCTTTATTTTATTAGATTAGGAAGCTGCAGCACAATCACCTCCAAGCTGAGAGAGCCGGACTTGCCAAATTGAAGTCGAGACTGGTTTTGGATTGCGTTACGAGAAAACACGAAGGGTTTTACACATGTGCCGCGCAGTCTGGTGACACAACTGCCAAAGCCAAGCCAACACTCATTCTAATCGAAGGCATCGGCCCAGGTATGCATAAATTGTGACTCCAAATTCAGCAGTCCTGCACAGGGCTGTAGCCAGAATGCTATATAAGACTAGCTGGCTCTATATCCCGTTGAAAGTCTCGACGCAGACATCCGCCTCCAGTTGCTGACGCTAAGCTTACGAAGGTTTTTTTTTTTTTTCGTTTTCCAACCTTTTCAGCGGTCTTTCTATGGATAATTAACCAGCTGAATCACTGTTTAGTTCGAAAGGGGGCTGGGGTTTCACCCAGGGACGCCGAGTTTTAAAAATTCTGGGGGGGGGGGCAAGAATTCGGCCGGTACTCTGGAAAGTATTAAGAAAATGCATTGGTAAATGGTTACTTAAAATAACTATAATGCAGAAAACGTTGACCGATTTACACTCGTATCGCTCTTTCTATACAAAATTATTGGCTAAAGCCTTTATATCAAGGTTTTGTGCCTCTTCATTGTGAATGCTCATGGTTGCATGAAACTATATAAATAAATGAACTGCACTAACAGCTCTTCATTTCTGGGGGGCGCTGCGGGGGCGAGATGGACCGTGCCCCCCCCCCCCCCCAAGTTGGCGTCCATGGTTTCACCCCGAAAATTTCCATCTATAAAGAGACCCCCGATTTCTTTTCAGTCCATCCAGAATAGCAACATAAATACATAATGGTGTCCGTTGAAAGTCCATTGGGTTGAACGAAATTGTATGAAGTACCCGTATTGGATAGGTCACCAAATCTGTCGTACATGTGCAAAAGGGGACAAGTCACATTTTTATACAAAAATGAGGTTCTAATGTTTTCCGTTAGAGGACATGCTCGAGATCAACGTGTGAAGAGACAGTTGCATAAGGTAGTCTAATAGCTTCATATCAACGCTTTGAATTTCAAAAGCACAGATGCGGAATGGGACAAGTACGACTGAAGAAATGTTCCATAAGGGGACAAGTGCTTTGCAGAAAAAGACAAATTCTTGCTTATTGCAAATGTCTCAGTCTTCAGAAGTAGCAAAAAGGGACAATGTCACTCTTAGTCTTACAAAACGTGTAGAACTAAATTTTGGCTCTCTATAAATTTCAATTGAAGGCACTTGTCCCCTTTTGCAAACGGACGACAGAAATATACCTAGGTAGTATTCATAATTTTGTTGTTTTTAGGTGATCTCGAACTATGCAGCGGAAGCCAAATCCAGCCTCCCAGAATTGTAGAATGGACCTCAACAGCCATGGAGACTATGGGCCTGGACGTAGTACTGCCCTGCACGGCTACGGGCTCACCAGCGCCTACCATCTACTGGGTAGATCCTCAGGGAACGGTTCTCACATCAGTTCATCACGGGGTGAGTCTGATAATAATTATGAAAAATCGACAATACCGTAGGTAGGGTACCTACTGTACCTCATTGTTAAAATTAACTTTGTATAGTTTTACGAATAAAATTAAATTAAAAATTCACAGCCGGGTTCGGCTCACGCCATCGTCAAGTGCGATTGAAAACAGATAAAATTTAAATTGTTTACTTATTCGTAAAACTATACAAAATTAATTTTAACAATGAGTGACACTAAGTGACAGCAAGTTTTACGAAGTTACTAAGGAGACTATTATGTTTATTATGTACCTACTGTACTCATATCCACGCGGGAAACTATGAAAATCAAGCAAAATAGAAATAAAGAACAAGCTTAAAATTATTTAACCTACAAACTGTTTTATTTATATTAACATTGAGTGTGTCTACTGTATCGGCGAGAGCCGAACCCGATCTATCTTTTGATGTAACCATGTCGTCACCCTAAAGTCAGAAGAGCTTAACTAACTTTTTTTGTCGAAATCGAGTTATGATCATTAAATAGATCGTTATCATTAAATAGAGTAACAAAACCGAACTGGTTGCATTACCAAAAAAAGTTTTGGTTTTGTGCAAAAAAAATTTTTTTTTGAAGAAATTATGGAAAATTCACGCTCCAATACATTGCGTGCCCTGCCATTATTGCTATGTTATAATGTATTGGGCTGCCTGTTCTAGAATATGCAATCCTATCGATCAATTAAGTGCTTTGGGAAAGGGGATATCGAAGGCCGTAGCCAGAGGGGGGTCCGGCATGTTCGAGTAAGCTCAGACCGTTTCTTTTAGTTGCGTAACAGTTTAGTGCAGATATTTAAAATTACTTTCGCTGCAGAAAACGTGTATCGACACTCGACAGAAAGAGTAAAAAGAAGCCGTTTTAGGTTTCAGAAAACGGAGACTTGACCATCCCCCGGCTGGAGTGGGCACATATGGGTGAATACACATGTGTGGCAGAAAATTCGGAAGGAAGAGACACTGCGACAACATTTGTCTATCCTGTGTTGGTAAGTATACAGTAAATGGGCTCGTATTGGGTTAGCACGGTTGCATTTTTTTTTTTTTTTTAATATAGATTAATCGCATAAAAACAAATGTATCCGATTGACCTCTTCAGCTGCCTCTGTAGGTTAGTACCCGTGTTGAGTTACTACACGTCTCCGATCGCATGGCGTGTAATAAAGACTCGCACAAGTGCAAGCACGTTACCACCTGGCCATCGAAGTCGATTATTTCGGAACCCAGTACCTGCGCAGCAGCCCAAACACGAGGTATCAAGTTTACTTATTACCGGGGTTAAAAATGAAGCCTATCTGAACCATTTTAGAAAGAATATATAAAATATTTTTTGTTTAGATCAGCTTGGTACAGTCGGGTTAGCCCTTTTGCGAAATTCTCAGATTACTCAACATAATGCACCTGACCATATGGTATACAACGCGAAAACTGTAAACATATTTACCAATTGTAAACACTTAACACATTAGGAGGTAGGGTTACAGTGTTGACATGTGGGTAGGTAGTGTTTTACTCTTTTCACCAAAGTCTGAGTGTTAGTGTAACTCGTGCTTGAACCGCTGCGGGCCTACCATGGAGTTTAAAGAATAACTTATCCGGGAATAAGATTAAATGAACCTCAATGAATGTAACTTTACATACGGGATTTAAAGTATGATAAATTAATTTTACAGATTGTTTTCTCAGCAGGGATTAATTGTGACATATGCTTAACTTATGTATAACTTACTTACAGTGGTACCAACATGACAAAAACAAAATGAATTTCATCTGCTGGGAGAGGGCAATTTTAACACCTGTATTAAAATGGTTTAAATAATTCCCGGGGTAAGTTATTTATTAAACGCCATGGTAGGCCTCCTGGTATTCAACACAGTCAATACGAATAATAAGTCATCGGAATTATAAATCTAGCATGAACTAAAACTTAATAATTCAAACTAGGCTAATGCTATTTTAATATAATTATACTATGAAAGCTGTGCGGTAATTGCTAATTTGGTACACAAACTGAACTGATTTTATTATTGTCTAAATTTCACAACTTTGACCATCCTTATTTAAGCTCACAGACAACGTAGCTACTCAGTCTCTGTTGCTTAATCATTAAGCCTAAGGCCAGGATGTTGGCATGAGCTGCAAGAAGGTTAAATTTAAATTGGGGTATTATTTATAAATTAAAAAATGTAGCAATTTTTATTTATGTTTAGTGTGTGGCTGTCATAGGAAAAATTTTTTGTGTGCACAGAGACGCGGTTTTTTTAACAGATTAATGCGGGTACATTTCTGGTCTCTACAATATCATGTTGCATGGTCTTTGAGGCGAAAACCCGGTATTTTTTTCATGGTAAGCTTATGCATTTAAGTATAAATTTATTTTTGACGGACTGTAAAACAGTAAGAGTTTCCTATGAGCTACTGACTATGAGTTAGATTAAAATACCCACGAAATAGTTTAAGTTATGAAATTCAGAATATAGATATGCATCACAGTAAATGACTCGGTGCGTGGTTAAGAGTGTACAGCCCGTAGGAAATTGGCAACCCGAAATTTAATACTATTTATTTTTTATTTAATTAACTAAGCATGGTATTAAAGACTTGGCTCATCAAAGTTTTAGAAGACTACTTCATGCATCATATAATAAGGTATTTTCAGTTTTCGAAATTGTAGTTTTTTTTTTATAAAATCGATAATACGTGAAAAGCTGTTGTGTATAAAATATTTGCATGTTTCTGAAAAAACTACAATTTCGAAAATTAAAAATATCTTATAATATGATGCATGAAGTAGTCTTCTACAACTTTGATGAGCCATATCTTAAATAACATGCTTAGTTAAATAAAAAATAAAAAGTATTAAATTTCGGGCTGCCAATTTCCTACTCTTAATATTAGATGTTCATTAGATTGCGCCACTGGAAGTACCGGGCAACCCCAAAGTGTGATTGAGTGAAGGCTACTAAGGCGCCCATTCCACATACGTCAATCGGCAATGAAAAATTGAAAAATGACGTTTTAGCAGACATTAAAGACATACTAAAAATTCTGCTACCACGTCAATTTACGTCATTTTTCAATTTTTCATTGACGATTGACGTATGTGGAATGGGCGCCTAACCTATTATTAGTATTATTATTATTCGAAGTTTTTCTTTTATGGAAGTAGGCCCTCCCAACGACCCCATCAGTTTTCGGACATTATTGCAATTGTTTCCAAATGAATTTCTAGCCATTGGGAAACTGGTTCACTCCTCAATGTCAACCTACACCGACTACAGTAGTAGTAGTAGTAGTGCCATGGGCAAGGTAAGGCAAGGCAAGGCAAGTAATCATAAGAACTATATTCGGTGATGCCATCCGATTATTACATTGTAGTATTATATGATATATAACACTGACATTAAATTAACTTTGATTGAAAAGGTAACCTCCTCGTTATGCGTGACCCTCACATGCCTCACGGTACGAGGGAGCGCAACCATTATTACAAAAACTGTATATAAGATAATATACGTTTATTTTATTATTATTATATTTTTTAATTAATTATTAATTAATTTCGGCTATGACGCCACCGAATTTGACTGATGCCTATTATAGAACAAGGGGTTAAAACTTAAAAGCAAAACGGTCATCCCCAATATCAGTTTCTTGAACAATATAAAATTTCCCAGGAAGTATCAATTGTAATGCACATCCCTTAGAAAACATTCTCCTCCACACTTTGATGCATGAGATGTGGCCGCCACTAGCACAGATTGGCCAGTTTTCAAACTACTTCCTCAGGACGCCCTCATTATCCGTTATTTTTTACAAATCAAGTTCAATAATTATTGCCAATCGGTATTATATATCACAATATATCATGAATCAAGATGTTGAGGAGCATTTCTGCTGAGGGATGTTATATATTTGACAGCTCTTCATGAGATTTTTTATTTATTTTACACCTTTAAAGCTTTTCCCTTCCGGTTGTCTCTTAGTTGGGCTGTGGTTATCTTGGAACGAAATTCAAAGAAATGGGAGTAGGTAGGCTATCTAAACCAAGTTGTTCAAGATACTTTTTCGATACCTCTATTAATACTTCTTACGAACCTAATAAATGTGTAACTGTCTCTGTTTCAGGAAGAACAATAGCTCAACCAAGAAAAATTTCTTTGAAGGGACACACTCAACTACTAATATTCATTCATAAGATAAATACGAGTTTTACTGGATACGGTGTAGCTCAACCAAGCCATCATCTGGAAAGATCTCAGTATAATAAAGTTGTTAAAACATGTATTGCTTTCATTTATCCCGATCCTTCCATGTGTTTATAAATGCATGATACGGTAATTATCGTATTTATTATTCTATTATTATACGTAAGAGCATGAAGTATGGAACCTAATCTATTGGGTTATGTCAAATATTGCCAAAAAACAACAAAAAAATTACAATTTGATCCAGTACAATTTATTTCATTACAACAAACACAATAATTGCTTTATTTACTAATTTGTAATTAATGGAACAAACCATTTGGGAAGAAGAACAACCCGAATAAAAAGTCATTCACTTCATAACTATTTTGAGCACGTAAATGTGTAATTCCTCATTTGTGCTACTAGAGAAGAAAATAAATAAATAGGTAGGCAAGGTACGTAAGTTTCTGATAAAACAATACTAAAATTTGTCATAACAATTAGTAAATGTTAGGTAATTATTGCATTTTTTAAAAGGAATCCCTGGCATATTTATTGGTTTCAACTCAAAATATTACCAAATTGTCAGTTAAAGTATATTGCACTCTGGGTACAGATAATTGCACATCGACGTAAAATTTTGAAAAAACAGTATGTATTCAAGTGAAATTTATTTCTGAGTTCTGCAGATCTTGGGTGGACCACATCTGTTGACATTTTTAATATTGCATTATCAGCTACGGTACAAATCAACTAAACCAATAAAGCTTCCTGCTCCATGTATTCACTAGTGACTTATGTATCACTTGCCTAGCTAGTCGGAAGGTAAATTCTTAAACTTGAGTGAAAATGGAAAGCTTAACACTCTCGACGCATTCTTTTAATGGTCTATGGCAATTTCAATGTACAATTTATAAGGGTCTAGGAATCCAGTGTCAAAAAAGAGAGCGTAACACGCACAAGAGCAATACTATACCGTCATAATAGCCATGGCCAATATGGAAATATTTGTAAATAGCTTAATTGAGGTTAACTAACAAATTTGTGCACTGGCAATTTAATGATTTTTGCGATAATAATATAAATAATTTGCAATAATAAAGGTACTATATCTAAAAAAGATGGAAATAAATAAAGAAATGCAATTAAGCAACTATTAAATCGAGCTAGCAAATATAACCAAAGAACATGTACATCTCAAATATCTAAAGAAAGCCGTTTATCTGGTTTCACCATAACATTTATCAAAACATAAATAAAAATGTATTCTATCCCAGGTGTGGTACAATCATGGAAGTTATATAATCTGCGTTTCGAACATCAAATTGGAATGTCATAACAAACATTTTTTTATGGAAGAAGACGGTTAGAAATAAACCTAACGATTTTAGTCTCAAACGCTTTAAAGCTTAATTGAAAAGAAAAACATACTGCTTTAGTATGAGGAGCATCAGATATGATAAATAAATTACAAAAATGCCAATAAAACGAGTATGATAGAACAACGTTTCAGAAAGAAAGTACCCATTTGTAGTAATCAAAGAGAACAAAGAGCGAATACTTGCTAGTTCACCAACCAAAAATATTCCAAGGGTGAATTTTGGTACAGGAGTTAACAGATAGCGTCCAAGTCGTATAACGATAACCTTACGACAGCTGATAAATACGACCAGAATACGCTTTACAAAGCAATGGCCAATGATTCTCACGAGCAAAAAAGAATTCAACTATGATTCAAGAATTTCCGAATATTTTGTAAAAAAAAAAACCTAGGCCTAGGCAATTTTGACTAGTTCCTCGCTTCACAGCCAAAAAGATATAAAAATGGTCTAATGAAAAATTAGAAAATTTTTTCTTATAAATTCTGTTTTGTAAACTAGAAAAAAAATGCACATTTACTAGGTACAAAAGATTGCATATTTTTATCAACTTGCCATAACACCATTTCCATATCTACGTAGCTGTGACACGAGAAATGAATTAATTTAGAAAAAATACCTAGCCTACTTCGTTTGCAAAATATAAGGATGCTTCTGCCTGCAGCCCGAGCATGAGGTACCAAATACCTCTTGCTCGGGCTGCTGAATAATATCCGGGTAATTCGGCATTTCTGGGAAATTCCTTGCAATGTTAGCGTGGCACAAAAAGAACTGAAGCCACGGGACCACCATCTACACTCTACAGTGTATAGATAAGAAGCAGCAAATCTGGCATAGTGGGCGACTAACTAATCTCACCATTTCCAGCTCTTCATTCTCTTTGATCCTGTCTCAAAGTTGTCAAATAAATAAATCTTCGATAATTAGTGAAAAAGGTACAGTGTGTTATTTATTTCAGTACATGACGTCTTAGATGACGCCTTAGAGAAAACCACTGATACGTATCACAAAATTCAATAAGAGACTCCACTAACTTGTTCAAAGTTCATCGTGCTCCTCTCCTTCTTCAGCTTCTACTTCTCTGAATTCAAATTCGTCCTTACCATCTGTTTCATCATCATCTTCTTCCTCGGGCTGAACAAAAAAAATATATAACTAAATAAGCATGAAAGTAGTAGTGCAAGGCCTTCGAGGCAGAAAACGTGTGATAACCGGCCTACCATACATTTTAGAAAACGTTTCGGATAAAAAAATATTGGCTCATAATACTGTAAGTTACCAGGGTGTGTAAGCAAGAACACTCGGGAAAACAACTGCAACAACCCACATTATTTAAAAAGGGAAGCTATCAAAATGATCTCAATAGTAATTCATCACACATCAAGAAACTTAAGAAGAAAGTTAGGGAACTCGCGTGTATAATAGCGTTACGATATCTTAAAGATAGATACTGCCCGACCACGATAGGATGGCACTTGGAACACTTTGCTTATTCGATTTTTATAAGTGTTCCAAGTGCCATCCTATCGTGGTCGGGTAGTATATCTTAACAAGCCGCATTCGCGCAGAAGAGACAACCCTAACTAGGCTGCGCATTGCACGAACCCGCCTTACCCACGGACATTGAATATCTGACTAAACCTTAAATTTCTGCAGCAATTATTGTTTTAAACGTGCCCTTAACGAACTATATGTCAAACCAATACCCTACGACGTATATTAAAATTACATACCTCAGCATCCAGTGGAATTCCTAACGTCTTTCTCATAAGCGATTCCACGCTGCCAGCAAACTCGGCTGTATCAGTGAGAATATATCCCGATCGCAACGTCGCTGCAAATTAAAGGTTGAAATAATAAGGTTTTATAAAATTATCGAATTCTTTTCTATTCACTTTTAGTTGTTTTGGTGTATGTAATTAATCCAAATTAAAAAGCACTATGCGAAGCGATGGATTTTACACTAGGCCATATTAGTTAGCACTATTTTTCTACTATGTAAGGAAGTATATTTTCAATTTAGCTTTGCTAAAGGGCACAAAGACGACCTGACAACTTTCTAGACAATTTTCCAGAAGCTGGACTGAACGAGTGGTGGCAATGAACACGCGTCTGTACATAAAAATCCGTAATCTGCTGTCGCAATTTCAACAATGCCAACAAAAAGATGGTCTGGGCCGCCGTTAGGTTTTCATTCATGGGAAATTAATTATTGAAGCAGCCCAATGCTTTGGGGAAGGGTATAACTTGATTATCTCCAGGACTATAGATTACAGCCAATGATTGCACGTATTCGACTGCCTCTATTACTAGCAAAAGGCGGCAGTTGGTGTCTAGTACTTTCCATTCTTACTATACTATGCAATAGTTTACGAGGTAATTTACCGGTGCGGAACATCATAAGAGCAATGTCTTTAGCAGTAGGGTCATTCTCATCGTCCTTGACCCTTCGCAAGAGCTCAATAATGAGCGGATGCCTCGGATTGACTTCCAGGTTCTTTTTCTGGTTCTTGTAGTAATTCTTCTGGACATCGTCAGCCTTCTGATGTGCGTTGGACATGACTAATCGCTCCATGTTTCCGGTCCAGCCGAAGACAGAGGCTACGAGGGCGCACGGAGAGTCCGAAAGTCGCTCTGAGATGGTTGCTTTTAATATCTGTGGGCAAGTTTAGAGTTATTATTATTATTTAGGGAGTTGAGCAGGCATATGTCTTGGGACCATTAGAACAGTATAATTATTGGGAACCCCAATCATTCATATTATGACCATTGCCAATTAATCAACTGTTGAAAAACAGCAGCTTAACCTTGTTAACAAAGACAGCCATGTCCTGCAATGGCCAGTCACGCGTTCCGCGGTTTCCTCGGACTCATTCACATTGCAGTGCCGGCAGATGGTAGCACCTCCATGACCAGTGACCAGGGTTGCGGTCGTTTGAGCCGTCTAGTTTAGAGTTGTAATACATAAAGACATTGTATAATAACGCCCCTTCCTATAGTTATTCATGGAAATACACAAGCAAAACTATTGTACATACCAATTGAGAAATTTCCGTTAGCTGTCGTCAATTGTAATTGAGAATTTTCCTATAGAAAAAGCCAAATGGCGGGGCGCATGCCCATTCTTATCTTATAGCCAGAGGGCATCGTATCACCTTCGTATATGAGCCAACGCATTGATTGGTGGGTGTAATTGGTAATGGTCATAACATACGCATGGGAATGCCCCCAGCCAATCAGAGGAGGGTAATTTGCCGCATTGTTTGGAAGACCGCAACTGTTGGATTTCTAAAGGAAAATTGTTCATAGTTAAAAGGTTTAGCAACAAGCAGGGCCTAAAAGTAATTGTCATACCTTATCTTTAAGAGCGATGTTGTTTAACCAATTGAGGAGAGGCTCAAATCTTTCGGCTAAATTCTTTTGCCGTCCTTTGTCGTCAGGCAAGGTAAAATCTTCTTTAGCAACATTTTGGAACCGTTTTCCATCAAATTCGGGGATTGCAGACAAGCAGTATTCGTCAACAGCTTCGACCAAATACAACACTTCGTATCCCTTCTTCAGCAGTCGCTCTACGAATGGCGAACTTTCCACCTGGTCACAATCAAAGAAAACTAATCAGTTTCTGACTATCTGAGAGGGAAGAGCCTTACAAGTGAACAAACAAAAAACCGAGTGTGTGCTTAAGACCGCACGGCAGAAGTGAAAACTTCATTCAGTTCATTGGCAATCCCAATCAATTTATATGCATATAGTAAATAATATTATGTATTATGTAGTATTATTAGGGAACGTGTTCGTAGGTTGAATGAGAAATAAGCCAGAAATTGAAGTTAATATTTATTAAATTCTATATAAATCAAATTATTTTTTTAGTATATTCAATTCTTACGTCTTGTCTTTATTAAATTAAAACCTGTGGTTATAATTGATACGTAATGATAATTATTTTAACATTTATTTTTATTTTCATGAGTTACAATAATATGAGATTGGAAAATCGACGATGAAATCCCTAATAATGCATTAATACCTACTACATTATATTATTTACTATATACGAATCCCACCAAGCCCAGTTTTTTCCATATCCTCTAATTTCGGTTATAACGAGGAGGTTACCTCTTCAACCAAAGTTAATTTAATGTCAGTGTTATACATACCATATAATACTACAATGTATTACTATATACATATAAATTGATTGGGATTGCCAATGAAGTTTTCACTTCTGCCGTGCGGTCTTACTCTTAAGCACACACTCGGTTTTTACAAGTTTTGTGTTCCACTCGTGTTTAAAGGGTGAAGGGGTAAATTTGAAACTATGTATTTATACTAGTTTGAAACCTTAATTTTCATACTGCTTCTAATGAGACCATAAAAATTTATTTCGGTTGAAAATTGCAGGCTGTGGAATTTTTTACTCTAAGCATGTAAATTGAAAAGTACCCTTTGAACCTGTTTTCCGCCGATACACGGATAGCTTATACACTCACCTGACCCTGAACGAAAAGACGGGTAGTAAAACTGAATATATGTCTGGAAAGAGTAAGAAAGGTGGAAAAGAACTAAAGTAGTTTGAAGTTTTCAAATTGATATTAACACCCCCAAAAACGCGTCCAAAAAAGGCCTATTTTCGATGAAAATCGGCAAATTTGGGCGCACCTCCTCACGTTTCCACCCCCCCCCCCCCCCCTAAGTCGAACCCCTTGCCCTATTACATCAAGTATAGCACGGCCTGAAAGAGAAAGAGACGAAGACATGGGTATAATTTCAATTGAGATAGGCTCTCTACATCTGCCCAAAAAGTTGTTTTAAACCCGCCCATACAATTTAAATGGGGTGTTCAGTTCACTCCATCGAAAAGTACCGAGCGGACGGCACCCTGTGGCGCGTCACGATCCAGCTCAACTTACTACCCTGCTAGAATCTGAGTGTGGTGCGCCTATATAAGTTTTCACTTCAAAAATCAATTATCCCGTGAAATATCGATCGCAGAGCAGCTAAAAATATGACATTCATATGGAGATATTTTCCTGACCATTTTGATTTTATTCACCCAACTGTGGAAACCATGTGTTTGTGTGGGGGATAATTCGATCATAATATGAAAACGTAAAAGGGGCAGTGCGCTTAAAGTGGCGGGTCTAAGTCTTAGTTGCTGTGCATGTTACCTTGTGCTTCATTGCGTCTTCTAGAAATTTCCGTCCTATGTGCATTAGTATCAGTTTCTAACACCGATTGCCGCAATTATGGAAACTCATTTGTGCAACAAAAGACGGTTGGTCACCATTAAAAAAAAAATAATAACATTCTATTCCGACAAAGACAATCTACGGTCTTTTGTGCGATTACAACGGAGGACTCAGGGTATTCGCGCTTTCTAGTTTTATTTATGGTGGCCTAAATATTATCCTCCTGTTTGGATCAGTTCAATGAAATAAAAGGAATCAAAGCAAAGTTTGAGCCTGAACGCCCTAAAGAAACCTTCAACAATACTGCAACAATCAACTACAACTTGTAAGTACCTGAGATCTATCGGTGCCCGCAACATAGTAGATATGCTTCTGATTAGGTTTCATACGTTCGACGTATTCAGCCAGTGACGTCACGCCATCAACAGAAGACGAATGGAATCGCAACAGCTTGCTAAGTCTCGTCCTGTTGGAAGGGTCCTCAATGACACCTAACTTGATGTTAGTAGAGAATTCTTTCCAGAACTTCTCATACTCGTCCTTCGGTATAGCTTTCATCATATCTAGAGCTTTGCGCACCAGCTTCTTCTTGATAACCTGATATAACCAACAATAACAATGTAATTTGTTCTTTTCTACAAAGCTCTCCTGTAAACCTGTTTGTTGGTTAAAGGCCGAAAAACTAGTTGTGACTAGTCAAAATTATAGTGCTAATAAGTAAAAGAGTAGTAGCCTTTCTAATTATGTTTCTAAATTAATTATAGTGTCATTGACTGATTTTTTTATACTATATTAAAATGTTAGAGCGTTTTCAAACTGATTTATAGAAGAAAATGCCTCATATCAATAATGAAAGTTTTTAATAAGTTTTAAGCTATTACCTACTCCTTCACTTTTACTATTGTTTTCATATTGTATAATATTGTGGCATTGCTAAGTGCTTCCACATTTCCGCATTACTTCGCCACTTTTGTTTTACTTGTTTTTGCTCCCATTTGGCAATTAATAAAAATAACAATTTCATTTAAGTTTAAAATGACTTCTTGGAAGATAAGGAACTTCCCCACAATGTAATATATACAGTATATATTGTTTAAAATTATTTCCAATCCTCCAAGATTCAATCTTTGCTTTAAAAGGGGTTTAATAATATATCGTGATTCAGAATCAACATTTTAAGTAACTTTGCCGGATGTGGATCCGAAGTGTTCATTCGAAAATGTAAAACAGCACCATGTTATTCGACTTTAAATAAGCCTACCATATTGTAGAGCACTGGGAATGGTTAAATGTGACATAACAAACCTTAATTAGCTTATGTTGCTGCAATGTTTCACGGGAGACGTTAAGCGGGAGATCATCAGAGTCCACAACACCCTGAATAAATGCCAGGTAGTTTGGCATCATGTCATTGAACTCGTCGGTAATGAATACACGGCGCACGTACAGCTACAAAAATACAGTTACTGTAGTAAGGTTTTGACTGATGGGGACCGAAATTAAAATGCTCCGCAGGATCTTTGGAGATACAAGCATCAACGGAGTCCGGCGAATCCGATGCAACGCCGAAATTCATCGGCTCTACAATGCCCCCAACGTCATTGACGATCTTAGAGCAAAAAGGCTACAGTGGATAGGACATGTGCACCGGATGCCGGACTACAGACCCCCAAAGGCCGTGTGGGAAGCAATCCCCCTCGGAAGAAGACCTAGGCAAAGATGGGCGGACCAGTTTCAGGAGGACCTCCTTCGAGTTGGCGTCGAGGCAGCAGATTGGACAGCGGCTGCTGAGGATCAACAAAGATGGAGGAAAATTGTCAGAGCGGCCAAAATCCCCCTGGGCTGATTAAGTCAAGTCATGTAGTAAGGTATTTAAAAAAATATATAATTATTCCTTTAGAGATATGTTTTTCCAATACTGCAAAATATAAAGTTGATAGAACAAGATCAATATTATTCGTTGGCTTTAGTCAGAATTACGCTTCCTGTCATGGCAAAACTTAAACAAAATATTCTAAAAGTTCTAAGGGAAACCTTTCGACTTGCTAGCTGCCATGGTTTTCCATGTCTCAAAATGTGGTAAATTTGGGCTATTTATTGGCTTTACATATAAAAAAACACAAAAACATTAAACACCTGCCATCCCAGCGAAGTTTGTTTCATTGAATTGAATTGAAAACGACTTTATTGAATAAAAACAAAACAAAAGGCGAACAATAAGACTATAAAGTCTTCTTTTCATGCTAACCTTAAAAACAAACATATTGTATTAATATATAGATGCTTAAAATTAAATAGAGAAGAAACCAGAGAAGAAAAGGGGGGGGGGACATGTATTCTGAATCTTAACCTGAGGTTTAATTTATTTATTTAAATTGGTATGAAAGGACAATTTAAAATAAAATTTAGGCTATATAATGAGTATATAATTTTGGCAGATTAGTGCAATGATTTTAGAATTCAAACAAACAATTATTAATGAATGGCCTATTGCGTCGTTTCACAGAAACATTAATTTTCGATTAAATAACTACACCAAAGACAATTCCAATTCAAACAGAAAAATGTATAGGAATGGATAGATTAGGTATACCAACTACCACATGGTAGCTGGGTAAGCAATAAGCAAAAAAATTACCTTAATTTTGTCGTTTTTAGAGCCATATTTGTTAAAGGACTCGGAGGGCTGCGTTGGAGGTACAAACAGAAGGGACTTGAATGACACCTCCCCTTCGGCGACGAAATGAGATTTGGCCATGGGTTCAGACTTGTCGCCCGTGAGACTCTTGTAAAACTTGACGTATTCTTCGTCAGCAACGTCAGCAGGTCTGCAGAATAACGCTAAATTATATTGAATGCCACAACAGTGTCCGACAATAACCGGAGAAAAAATATTTTTCCACAAAATTTTAACTTTTAATCAAGCAATAGTAGAGCGTTGTGGAATTTTTAAAAACTTACTTGCGTGTCCATATGGGCTTGGAATCATTCATAATTTCCCAGTCCCAAGTAGTCTTCTCCACTTTCTTCGTCTTGAGAGGATCTTCCTTTTCCTCTTCAACAGCGCCATCCTCATCCGTCTTATCCTCAGACTCATCTTTAGGTTTGTCTTCAACGGGCACATCGAGGATCTCAACCTATAGAATAATAAACAATGTCACCATATACTTTTAAATCGGTGAATATTGCCTGAATAATTATCATTCATCCAGCTAGGCCAGGACAAGCGATGCATGCGCTGATAGAAAAAATATAAATTTGATTCCCAACCACTATGTACCCAGGGACGGATCCAGCCAATTTTTTTTTGGGGGGGGGGGGTAGTTGTGGGTCAAAATAGGAAAAACATATGTAGGATCGATTAAACCAAACCTCCCCCCTGTATCCGTCATTGTATGTACCGATCATATTTTGCTGCAATAGTGATTCATTATTAACCATTTACAATGTACGAAACGCATATATTCATCCCTAACTATTATAGGAAACTATCAGAGACGAGAATAGGCAACAAACAAGGCTCTAAATAGTCAATATTATTATTACTAACAAATCTTAAGATAAAGAAACATGGTGAAAGGGTGTTTGCTAAAATTATTATTATAGCCGCAATACCAACGTTTGATATATAGATTTACTTAATATAATATATAGTGTTTATATGTATGTATATATAATAGGAACTCACCTTACTCGCCCACAATCGTATGGGGAAATTAATAAATTGCGAGTATTTTTTAATCAAGCTCTTGAGTGTATCGGGTTCAAGGAAATCAGCAGCTTCGTCCTTAAGATAAAGGCTGACTCTAGATCCCCGAGCCATAGTATCGCCACGTGGATCTTCCACTACACTGAAACTGTCCGCATCCGACTCCCAAATGTATTGTCTGTCATCGTTGTGTTTCGACGTCACAACAACACGATCAGCAACTAAAATTACAATCATCGAAACTAATTTGCTTTAGGGTACTTTAGGTCCGGTACACACAAACAATTCGAATCCAGCGATTCACGGACGATTTGTCATGGGAACAAATGGGCTGGTGCAAAAGAACAATCAACTTCTGCACGCACTTCCAAATATTTATGACACTGACGCGTGTTCTGGAACAATGACAAATTTCTCAACGAGTCACCGGTGTTCAAATCGTCCATGTGTACCGGGTCTAACTTTATCCAACGCCCACTCTTAGCATTTCAGTCAGTAGAGGCCAGCGTTTGCACAGGATTGTTTTCCGCTCTCACTACGTCCTCTCAGGGCTTGCCCGTGATGGAGATGATCTGCATTCATGCGTCCGGATGTGCAGAACGGGCATTGGTCGAATTCGGTTTATCAAAACTGTGAACACTAACTATTTAGGAAACTCCTATTAGAGGAAAATATCATAGATAATTTCGAGGAAGTTTTTCTTATACTGCCAATACTGGGAAAATAACGGACAAATGACATCGAGCGTAAGTATGATTCGTTGATTACAGTACTTTTTTTTAGATGCTACAAGCCCATGATCGTAATTTCGAAATTGTCATCTGGAGCTGGTTGGGCAATGGCAATCCAACACAGCATCGGCTATATAAAAACTAATAGGCGAACTTAGTATCGCATAACAGCCAATTTTCCCTGTTCTCTTCACAACATTTGGTAGACCGTTCCCCGTTGCCTCCACTACATTTTTCATTGGGTATGGCGCCCATTCCATTGACCGGCTAGGGCTATTTCCAAAAACAGTGACGTGGTAGCAGACATTCAAGACATAGGTTGCGTTTCCACCGATCTCGCATTGCAGAATGCAAATGACATTGACGGAAATTAGAATTTTTCTTTTTATAGAAATCTATTAAAATGTTTGTACTTAACATATCCCATGACGCGATTTTTTTAATTATAGTTTGTTTGTTTGTGATTTTACCGTATGATCATTGATCAATTTTAACTATGGCATAGAGGAAAATAAACATTTCCGTCAATTCTGCAATGCGAGGTCGGTGGAAACGCCACCTAAGTCTTGAATGTCTGCTACCACGTCACCGTGTTTGGAAATAGCCTTAGCCGGTCAATGGAATGGGCAACTTAGCAATGCTTCCCCGTCCCCCTTAAATTTTCCCCATTCCCTCTGCTTTTAGCGGGCGCACTAAATAATTGACATTTACAGCACGGTTGTAAACCCCACTAAGGCGCCCATTCCACCGACCGGCTAGGGCTATTTACAAAAACAGTGACGTGGTAGCAGACATTCAAGACTTAGGCGGGGTTTCCATCAACCTCGCATTGCAGAATTGACGGAAATGTTTATTTTCCTCTATGCCATAGTTAAAATTGATCAATGATCATACAGTAAAATCACTAACAAACAAACTATAATTAAAAAAATGGCGTCATGGGATATGTTAAGTACAAACATTTTAATAGATTTCTATAAAAAGAAAAATTATAATTTCCGTCAATGTCATTTGCATTCTGCAATGCGAGGTCGGTGGAAACGCCACTTAAGTCTTAAATGTCTGCTACCACGTCACCGTTTTTGTAAATAGCCCTAGCCGGTCGGTGGAATGGGCGCCTAAGTAGTGAGAGGTCAACTAATGATGTGGTTGTTGGTGATGGTTGTGGTTACCATGGCAACTAAAACCATTAATTGTATATCGACGTTTTCTGAGGTCACAATCTCAACGATTGGTTGGCATCAACTCCCTTCACGTTAAGTGTATAAAAATAATAATTGGATATGTTATAAGACCAACATAATAATCCTGCTTACCCAAAAATGCTGAGTAGAAACCAACACCGAATTGACCAATCATGTCGTTAAACTCTGATGACGTATCCGCGTCTTGCATCTTTGACAAGAACTCGGCTGTTCCACTTTTTGCTATTGTGCCCAGATTATTGACTAGATCATTCTTCGTCATCCCAATGCCCGTATCAATAATGTGTAATATTTTATTCTCTTTGTCTGCTTTTATCTTTATTCCCAGCTCCGACGTCGCATGTAAAACTGCGGGATCTGTGAGTGATGTTAACCTAATCTTGTCCAGTGCATCAGCAGCGTTTGATATCAATTCTCGCAAGAAAATCTGAAAAATGTATCAATTTTATTGCAGAGTTACCTCACCCAAACAGCATCTACATCAACGGTATCTGATCAGTACCATATATAATTATATATACAATTAATCAAAACAGAAAACCGCCTTAAAATGAAAGTGTAACAATTCTAGGTGATACAATTTGGTATAATCTACGTGTCTCAACAATATTAAAAAGAATTAATGTTGGCAAGAGCAATGCCTTCATCTTAAAACTTACATCTTTATTTCTGTATAGTGAATTAATAATGAGTTTCATCATCCTATTAACTTCAGCTTGAAATTGGAACTTCTCCGCTTTCTCTCTCAACTCTTTGACTTGCGCCACATTCAGGCCATCAATTTTTATAGCTTCCTCTTCACGTTTAATAACTTCGTCATCAGTCCTAAGTGCTTCCCTGCTTGCTCCCAAATCAATGTCAACTGTGTTGACGGCTTCTTCAGAGGGTTCTGCATCAGCATGGCATACGCCTGCAACATACATAAATATGATTTAATATACATTATATTGACTGCGTGAGTAGGATTTCACGCGAAACAAACTTAACCGGTTGCCTGTCAAGAACAAGACTTTTCCTCTTGGACACATCATCGGCTGGGCTGAAATTTATCTTTGTTCACCATGCCAAAGAACGCAGCACTACCATGAATACGTTTTATAAGATAGCACGGGGGCTTTTTGGCGAGCTGCGTTGCTTTATAGATTACTGAACAATGCGCCAGACTATTATTAGGGAGAACGTGTATAGGCTTAATAAAATAAATAATGTATGTAATGTAAGGCAGTGTAACTATACAGGTTCGGTGTATCTATTTAAAAACGCCGGTGAATTAAAAATACATATTAAAAATGTAGGCTACTATTATTTCTAAGAACTTACCGATGATCCCCACGAAGAGGAATAGAAAAAAATACTTATTCATAATGTCTGCAAGCACCTCGTAGAATTCTAGAATATAATTGAAAGTATGAACAGAATTGACTTGACTTCACAAATCCATGTAAGTCGTAAGATGTAAACGCGTGGACAATATGGATGAAATTCGGTCCAATGAGAAACAGCCAAATTTAAAGCAGCAACCAATCACAAATTCACAGGTGTTGAATGCAAAAAGGTATGAGAAAATAAAATAAAAACAAGTTTACTTACTGATGAAACAAAATATAGTTTTGAATACAATTTAATCAATTTACTTTATAATTTTATTGAAAACTATGAAAAATAAGTTTTCAAAGGTTATTGTTTATCTTTTCCTTTCTTTATGAAGCATTTGACATTTGACACTTGTGGTCTTTTAATATGTAAACAATATTTCATGTTTCTTCTGCTAAGTGTCAAAGTTTTATTGATTTTGTTTTTGTTAGTTACTTTTACCCCAATTAATTTTACAATTAATACAATTCATCGTTACCAATGAGTGCAATACAGCTAATGAATCCTATGATTTTCACAGAGAGCCTGGGCAACGCAATGGAAAAATTAAAAATACTGAAAGATGAAGAAAAGTTCTGCGATATTGTGCTGTTTGTTGACAAGACAAAATTCTTCCTACACCGGAATATATTGGCTTCATTTTCCCCTTATTTCGAGAGAATATTGTATTCACATAAGACAGTTGTTGAAACATTCAATGTAACATGTCAAAGTCCAGAAATTTTCCAATATTTAGTAAATTACATGTACACCGGTTCTGTTACTATTCACGCTCAGAATGTTCAAGAACTGCTGAAATTAGCGCACAGGTTAGAAGTATCCAGGTTAAAGATGTACTGTGCGGAGTACTTGGAGCGTTACTTGGATGTAAGCAACTGTCTTCAGGTTTGGCAAATGACCAACAAGTGCTGCATGCCAAATTTAACCAACCACGTAGTTACGTTCATGAATAATCAAATAAATACGGTACTTACTTCTAAGGAGCTACTGAATTTAGACCTACTAGATTTTGAAGAAGTTATCGGCTTAAAGGCAGGTAAACTCGTAACATAACAGCTGATAAAGCTGCACTAAACCGCCCACTGTTTTAAATTGTACATTCATATTCTACTACGTTGCAATTTTATATATTTTCTCTTGAAATAGTCCTATTTTTACGATCGACTTTTGGCTATTATATCTTTGTTGCACGCTAGAGAACAATATTGTCTTATTTTTCAAGCTGTTTGAAAATAAGTTTGGCGGATGATTTTGTAACCTGGGTCTCTTTTTGGTTAAATTTAGACGTCAGCCTTCATTAAACATTTACAAGTGCTGCGAAGAGATGTAAAGCTAATTTTATTATTGACTTCCAGGATCTCGTATTAACCAGCATTCAAACTTTTCGAACAATCGTAGATTGGGTTAAAAACGATATTCCCGCAAGAGAAAAACACATCAAACAGTTATTGCGTTTAATCGATTGGAGGGGCGTAAACATTGAAACAATTCAAGCCATATTAGAGAAAGATCCATTATTTTCAACCAGTGAGTTGGTGCTCTATATTTGCCTCAAGCACCTCAGCGAACGCAGTTTGGCTCCTATCCAGTTTCAGGGATTACTTGACTCTTTACACCAAAAGTACGATATGTTATCATTCCAAGAAGTAAAGCAAAGACCTGTGGAAAGTATAGCCAAGGTATGCAGTAGCGAGTAGATGTTCCAATAAAATAACAAATTTACGCGTTAACGAACGAGACCTTTTAATAATAAGTCAGTACATATTTTTAAATGGTGCGCTTTATCTAATCGCACAGTCGGGGTGGGAGTGCTAAAAATGAATCGAGCCATTTGGTAATTTAGTAATAAGGGGGCAGGAGTTTTATTTATTTTCCCGAATTCTTCCTTATTATACAGTCGTGCAGACATTGCGCTTCATCCCAACAGATCCCTTATTTTTATAACAACAGAAATTGGATGCAGAAGTAAATAATAAGTTTAAACCCCACGTGTTTCACGTGGAATGAATTTTTCTTTGTTGATCCCCCCTATGTCGGACGCCGTCTATCCCCCCTTGGTGGGTCATGGACAAAGATTGATTGATTGATATTACACGGTCAAATATTGTTCAAATATTCGATCCAATAAATATGAGTCCAAGAAAAATTCGAAAGTGTAATAGGTACTCTAAATTCAGATTCAAATCGTGTAGGCTACTTCAACATAAACATTCTAAATATTTCTTCGATCGAGCAAATATTGGAGTGGGCCCATTTCAATGTTTTAAAATGTAATAGATGGTGCCTAACCATAAGCCAAGTAATGCTGATAGCGGTGAAACGTAAAGGGAAATGCCAAAGATGGGCAAAGGAAAGATGACTGAGTTTGTCGAGTTGCAACATAAAAAAATTGCGGCAAATGAAGAACAAATGTACAATTCAGCAGACAGACAACAGAATCCGCGCAGTAAATACCTGCGCACTTGATATGACAATCTTGAAGCTTCATTATGGCTGTAATTAGCTCCAATCTCAGTCACAACCTTTTGTCGCTTTGTTGTTTACGCTGTGGATAGCCATCATACCCGCCTGGTTCATTTAGATTAGTAACTTTTGATCTTTTGATCTAATACGCACATTAGAAAGAAGTAACAATTCATAAGAGCTCCCATGGCCGTAGCCAGAATTTATTTTCGGGGGGGGGGGGGGTTCAGAAATTTCATTGGATATTACATACAGTAGTTTTCATTTTTCCTCTCAAAATCCGATTCTATCTAGTGTCAAGCCATTTCATTTCGGGGGGGTTTGAACCCCCATGAACCCACCTTGAATACTGCCTTGAGAGCTCCCTAAATGATAAATGATGTAAACTCGCAACAGTAAGTATAACAGAAGTGAAGCAGAAATATAAGTATCGATAATTTTCAAATATCCCCAACTACCATCTTTGAGAAATCACTAATTATTGATATATCCCGAACGCAATCTAAGGCGCAGACTCCACCAACGTCAATAGTGATATTAAATGTTTTTTGACGTGGTAGCAGACAATTTTAGACAGTTTTAGCCATACTAAAAATGTCTGCTACCACGTCAAAAAACATTAATATCACTATTGACATTGGTGGAATCAGCGCCTAAGATTGACACTAAGGGGATGTCACTCAATTAATCCTGCTATGCATATTTTTCTCCAGAGAAGCCTTGAAAAACGGCACCGGAAAAAGAAACGTCTTGTCCGTGGAAATCCTATTGCAAGACTGGCCGCTCTACGATTGGCTTTGATCGGGCGCAAAAAGAAAAAAAGGAAAATTTATGTTGAAAAGCTTGATGATGCGACAAAACTGCCAGATATGGAAACCAACGAGAGAAATTTGGAGACGCTGAAATGCCACCTCTGTGACGATCACTTCTCCACAGACACGACTACCCTGGAACATCACTTAAGTTCAGTACACTCTCGAGATGTCACATACAAGTGTGGAGTCTGTGGTTATGTGTGCCAGTGGAATAATTTGTATCTTGAACATATCCAAGGGCATTTTCCTGGGCCACCATACAAATGTGACTCGTGCAATTACGTCTGCAGTAAACTGAATGAAGTAATGACTCATCGATCAATTCATGCCGAGGAGAAGACTTTCAAATGCATGCACTGCTCGTTTCGAAGTCGTTCTCAGTCAACAGTGGCTATTCACTCCAAAAGTCACGGCCCTGCAGAGAGAGCTGGTGAAGGCAAGAATTACGTATGCGACCACTGTGGATATAGCACTAAGTATCTGAGTCATTTAATTGCACATAAGAGGATACACTCAACTGACGTTTATAGGTCAGTATAGAGTTCTATATCTTCCCAGCCATTTTTTTTTTAATTTCCACTTAAATACCAAAGAAGACGTGGCAGGTGCCGTCATTGAGATGGATCTCTCCTATGGCGCATTTTCCACCTACGTCAATAGTCAATAGTAAATGTGGTTTTGACGTGGTAACAGACACTTTTAGACTGTCTTTTTTGTCTGCTAAAACGTCAATACCACATTTACTATTGACTATTGACGTAGCTGGAATATGCGCCTATAAAAACTCTAGGTAAACCTTGAGGGTAAGTATTATGAATGAATATATTTTAATACAATACAATGCAATAATACACAGCACATTAACAATTTATAGAAATCACGCCACTGGGCAAATGCCCGAGTGTGGCCTACATCCGTTAACACAACGAAATAGGCTACTACATATAAGTAAAAGGAACTACAGCACCGAAATGTGTTTTTAATTTTGTGCGTATTTGTAATATTTGATAAATACTCGGATTTTCTATCTATCTCATTCAGCAACCAGAGAAAATTGTATGCAGATGAATAGGTAAAAAGAAAAGAATCCGCTTAATTTCTGTTACTATGAACTATGTTGCATAGTTAACCGTTACATAACTGGATTTAGCATACTATCAATTGTTTGCTTATGATCGGTATGACGCATTTGAAAAAAATTGTGATTTTTGCTTTCCAATTTATACGTAGTGTAAGGAAAGCTTTGTGATGGTCGAAATTTCCGATTCCGAGTTTTCAACGGATTTACACGTTTTGAGGTACCAGGAACCCAAAAAAGTGGTTTTTACGAAATGTCTGTCTGTCGCTCTGTCTGTATGTCTGTATGTATGTCTGTTCATCGATTTCCGGGCAAACTACTCAGCCGATTTTGATGAAATTTTGCATGTAGGTTCACTTTCTTAGTTTAGTGTAAGAGAGGGCTTTATAGCCCTAACTCCGCTAGGTTGGCTTAGTAATAGAACAAAAAAAGTCCTTGGTTTATTTAAAAATCATGCCTCGAGACCATTTTTTTTAATTTTATCAATTTGGGGGGTTTTATTCTCAAAAAACTCCCAAAAAAACGTCTAAAAAAATTATTTCCCAAAAACGGCTCCAACGATTTATTTTAAATTCACATATATTGTAGTTGTTATTAATGTTGATAAAATGCGGGGGGTCGCTTGCCCCTTGATAATTTGCTTCTGGGAGTAATAAAATAAAAATAACTCAATTTTCATGAAAAATGACTAAAAAAATCATTTTTCTGCGGAACCTTTCTATCGATGATTTCTACCTTCAGGTATCTTTTAGGTGTTCAATAGAGTAACAAAACCGGACAGGTTGCATTCCCAAAAAAATATTTGGGTCTGTGCAAAAATTATTTTTTGAAGAAATTATGGAAAATTCACGCTCCAATACATTACGTGCCATGTGTCATTGTTACTACAGTTACAATGTATTGGTCTGTTCGTTCCAGAATATGCAATTGAGTTTTATTGGGTTTTTTATATATTGAGGTGGACCTCTCCCCCCCCCCCCCCCCTCGAGGGATCTGAAATTTAATCATAGGGAAATTATTTACTATGAAATTTCACATTATGTCTATCTACTAATTTATAAATTGGAAAGCATGTTCGAGTAAACTCGGACCGGTTCTTTACCAGGTGCACGTACCCTCAGTGTAAGTTTACAACTGGCACGAAGTCGCAGTTGGGGTCCCACGCTCGGAGTCACCAGAGTGTCCGTCCGCACTGTTGCCAGATTTGTGGTCGGGGTTTTCTCGAGAAAAGCCATTTGGTCCGCCACGAGCGCATTCATCTCGAAGAGAAGCCTTTCAAGTGTCATGAGTGCGACTACGCCAGCAGTCGGCGCGACAAATTGAAGGAACACCAGGCCAGACACCATGGGGACCACGCCTCTGCAAAAGTCCCCTATAAGGCTCGTCCTAACAAAAAACCCCAGGTGGGTTATAATTTCGTTATATGAAGCCATGATTAGGCGGGGTTTCCACATACGTCAATGGTCAATGACAAATATGAAATTGACGTGGTTGCAGACATTTTTAGTATGTCTTTAATGTCTGCTAAAACGTCGATTTCATATTTCTCATTGACCATTGACGTATGTGGAAACCCCGCCTTACTGTATAGGCAAATCAGCAGCAGACCAGGCATCAGGGAAAACAGGCTGCTGCCGTCCACCCAAAGAACAAACCCCAGGAACGTCTATGATAAACTAAGACTCAAAATTCGGCCGAACTTTGCATTCAAACAGGTTTTTTTTTAAAAAACATTAATTGCATACAAACAATTTAATGAATCCACATAACCTCGTCAGTCGCCTTACTAAGTAACTTATACAATACTTGTATTGACTTACGACACGTCGCCGATCGCAAGGTGTGTAGAGACTTTGATAAGTACAAGCAAGCTACCACCATGCCCCTAAACCGATTTAAAGGTACTTTTCTTTTTGACTCAACATTTGGATGCCCCTACCCAACAAGATAGAATATTGAACTATGGTCGGTTTTTATTTATCTAGCTTTATCAAGAAAGTTTTTCGCCTGGCGAAAGCAATGGTGGAAGGAGCGGCCATTCTTCCAACATGCAAGACGTCATCTCCCAGCACCACAGTTCAGTTGCCGTTAACTACTCGGCATTTCCGTCTGACCCCCATACCCACCACAGTACTCCAAGTATGTACCATTATTGTTTAAAAAAATAATATCTGTTATATACTGTCCTTTTACGGCAAGAGTATCAACGTATAGAAAACCTAGCCCCCCTACGAGACCACGTTAAGATGCGGCTGCGAGGTAGAGTGCCATGCAATGCAATCCAGCGTCATCGTCTCATTATCTCCGATGGCTAATACAAAATGACATGTTAGGCTGTAACTGGAAATGAAAAAATGAAAAAAATGTAGTGGAAGAATAATCGAAAGTAATGCCAGGTGTCAAATTCGAATCCGATAATTGGCGTACTTTTTGTCAACACAGCATGCATTTGGATTTAAAATCCAGATACTAAAAAAATTACTTGGGACAGAACTGTTTTAGAATACGATCTATGTCTTTAAGTCTTTATGTCTTTTTATTTTAGCATAAGATTGCGTTTTTTGTTTTGTTGACTATGTATTTTGGAAATTGTATTGTTTTTGGACGTGGGTTAGACAGTAAAAGATTTTCTAGTCTCAAGTCTCTCCCCGTAAATATAAGACGTTTATACATTATATTGCAGTGTTATATGGTATATATATAACAACACTGACATTAAATTAACTTTGGTTAAAGAGGTAACGTCCTCGTTATATCGAATCATGTCAATACGAGCGTATAAGTAGAGGATAGACGTAGATCGTGGGTTCGAATCCCGCCAAGCCCGGTTTTTCTATATCCTCTAATTACGGTTAGGACGTTTATTATTATTATTATTACTGCCCTAAGAATGTTCGATAAGCGGAAGCTTGAACGTGATAGACTGATAAATTATAATTATTTTTATGCATTAAATTGTTTTCGATATATTGCACCTTGTCCGGGGTTAGTGGAACTGGACAAGGAAAAAAGTGAATGTGAAGTCAATATAAATGCTTTTGCTTTTTTATTTTGCTGCCTACACCTTTTGCCACATATCGACTAGTAGAAAGGGTCCCTGAGAGTTGTAGAAAAATCTTTTCAACGAAATAAGAAAATATATTTTTTTGACCGCCTTTACACTTGATTGCTTATTATTTTTGTTGAATTGCAGCTGTCTCTACCCTTGATTTCCATCAGCAACAGCTCTTGACATCAACCAGTCGCACAAAAGAGCACAGAGCGGTTCAGCAGAGTACAGCGGCTGCCGCAGTCACCGCAGCTATGATGCTGGACCCAAGGTAAAACTATACGAAATTCTGTGAAAATTCATTGCGCTTTAAGCCATTACGACCATCAACGGATGCTGGGCTTTATGTAATTGCCCAGAAACATGTGGCAGGTTAAATTGATTGATGGTCTGAGTCGCCCTTGGAGCATTGGATTTTCAACTTATAGAAAATCCATTGTTTGCTCACATTTGGTATGTCCCACGGCTCAGTGCGTCCGTGTTTTATTTTTTCAACACCTGCTTCTAGCATTTCTGCTTTAATTAAGCAACCCTATCTGCCTGGCGGGGGGGGGGGGGGGGAGTGAGTAATTTTATTAACTTGAGACACCCTAAGGGCTGACTCCTTCACCTCAGGGAGATGGGGAGTTTCACTGACAGGGTGGATCTCTTGATTATAGTGGATCCCGAACAGACATTAGAGACCAGTGTCCGTGTCTGTGCTGGTAATTGCAAAGTACTTGTTAGAATGGCTCAGCATTTGGAACGTGGACACATTTGGTAATCTATTAATATTCACTACTCTTAATTGCTTTCATTTCCAGGTTTCACCACAGTGTACCGAGTGGTGGCTCTTATGTGCCGCCGGTGGGAGGTATTGTCGGCCAGCCTCCGGGTCAAGTCGGCCAATCTAGTCATCAGGTTCCAGAGTACCCCACAGCGCTAATGTCGCTCTTTTAACACGTTCATGTTAATAGTAAGTTGATAAACTCTTATTAAACCCATACCATTTATTCCTTGTATGCAGTCCGTGTTATTCATAAAACTTAAAGCAAAAGCGTTCAGGGAATTTTATTTCATTACTTAGTTCGTGAACAAATTGATTGCTTTCATGGCGTCCAAATAATCTCCGGCAGGCGTACTATAGCGTTTGAAAAATAACTTGTTCTAGGGTTAAAAATTAAAACAAAGCAAGTGTTAATAGCATTTCGTTTTCTAAAGTTAAACATAAAACATAAAACTAGGGTCAAAGAACATATAACAGGTATAGGAGACACCAACACAGCACATTCGCGAAACACCTTAACTCAGAAAATCACACATTTGATCCTCACAATTGGACAGCCCAACACAAAATAAAGAAAAGTTACACTTCACATTTTTTTGAAAATGTTGAAATTAAAAGAGGGAAGAATTAACATACGACATAACATTCACAGAATCATACCCTCTAATAGATCTAGCTAGTAGGTTAGGAATCTGTAACCGGCCCCTCCCACCCCCTCCCCCCGCTCCCAGTCCTATATAAACCAAGGTTTCCTCTCTCTAGTCACATTTGCATCTTCTCGAGTTGAGCAAGTCTCAAATCGCAGATAAGGTGTAACTGTGCTAGTGGGTTTCCCTCTGTAAATGGCAGTACGTGCCGAAAGCGCTCAGGGTTTTATACTAACACAAGTGAGTTTCTCAGACAAAGTTAATTTCTTACCGATTATTGGGGTTTTACTAATTCGGGTTGTTATAACAAGTTTTTCTAAAACTCTAAGTTTTTGTTATTTTTTGTTTATTCTAAAGTTAAAAATGATTTTTTTTCATTTTTGACACCAGAATAAGTTTTTTTCTTTTTTTTAATCCATAGTACGCCTGCTGGGCCCTCAGAAATGATCAAATAATGGTTCACTAAGAATAAGAATAAACAGAAATTCGGGGAATATTAGCCAAAGTATCCTAGCGTTATACTGTAATATATAATTAATTATCTTGGCGGAGGCGAGAGTTCAATATTCGACCTGTTTTGGAGGAGCAAGGTCCTGCCTAAAATTAAAGATATCACAGTAATGCATATTTCGTACCGAATTTAATTGTTAAAGCTGGTAGTATTTATCACACGAAACACAAGATGATTTTGAGATTAAAATTATACTAAACGCAGCTTAACCTGCAGCCATAGCACAAGGTGCCAACTGCCAAAGTTAACTTATTACCGGGGTTGAAATCGAAAATCTTTAACTTGGTAACCTTGTGCTGCGGTGGCTGTCATGCCGTTAAGGTTTAATAATGTAGTGGTTTAACGTGTTGAATATGTCGGGTAGAGTCAAGGTCATCATCATCCTCATCTCTCATAAAGAAGGGAGTAAAACTGAGATCCAAAGGAGGTTTCTCTTCCCGTCGTCTTTTTTCAGCGATTTCTTCGAGAGTAGGCTGTCGATAAAACGGACATAGTCAGTGAATTTGAATTTGAAAATGAATTTCAGTTTGCCCGTTTTTCCTCTTTCAGTTGTGCGGTTAGACCAGGACCTCAATAATTTTCTCTTGCCTTGTCAACAATCACGTGGCTATAAGATTCTGCGAATTTTCGCTCGGGGCATTAGTTCAACGACCTGAGCTATGAAAAGTATGTACCGTAAAAACGGGTGAATCGGGAAAAAACTTTACTGTCAGATTTGATAGATACAGTTTTCATAGAAGCAAAACTTCATTCATTTGTCTTAGTTTCGTCGTGTGTAGACTTGTATTTGGTTAAGTCATGCTTTCGCCTGTTACAATGGTAAGCTTGACTTAGCTTGCCAATTATCGCTTGCAGCCGGTGTAGGTTGACATCGAGGATGTATACCAGTTTGCCAATGGCCAAAAATTCATACGGACACAATATAAGTAATGTCCGAAATCCCTAGGTCAATAAAAAATCATTATTATTATTAGTTTCGTTGTAATTTCCTTCGTTTTAGTTTCGCTTTTATGAAAATTTGAATTTTGGCCTCAAATCGAACAGAGAAGTGAGTCCCTATTCACCCGTTTCTACGGTAACCCAAATAGGGTCTCATCCTGGCTCTGTATATAGAGATAGGTCCTGAGGAACAATGTAGCAGTAAAACTCAGAAGGTCCACAATAGGCCACTAAAGGCTTGTGCTACGTGCATACACAACTGACCCCAAAATACTACCCGAATGGCAGGTAAGATTTATTTTTATTTAAGTATGAAGACATTAAAAGCGGCTTTTGTGTGCTTCTCGACACCTCGAGGGGCGTTACTAAACCTGACTACATAATTATGTTAGTTGTATTTTGGTAGGCGTAAAAGTTGCGTGCTCCCAGAAGATGGTGACTTGTGCTTTAAGTGCTATTTTCGCGTCTATAAGGCGTAGCGCACATTTAATGATTTATAAAGCAATTTGTCGATTTTATCGAACTTTTGGGCGCAAAAACTTAAATCAATTTAGAAATTAAGATTGAAAAATTATTGGCTGCAAGGCTAATACTCCCGCGAATTAGCCTAAACTTCAGTAAAACATGCTTACAGAACAAGAACAGTGAATGAGGACTCGAGGAGCAAATTGATCGAATCAGAAATAAGGCCTGTAAAATCAAATCAAAACTTACGCGTTCTCGGACAACCATGCAACAAGCTCTGATGGTAAAGTAGTAAATTATTTCAACTCCAGACAGCAGACTGAATCCCAAGAAAAGACCAGCGATTCCTCCGAAAGAGACTGAAAATGAAAATTAGTTGATGTGTTTGGACTACATTTCTCTCTTACATCAATGGGTTTTTAATTTTGAATAATACATTTTATCTGCGATAGAGGGAAAATAAAAAATAAACTTATGCCGTGTTCTGACGCTGACTTCTCAGTAATGACAAAAAAAGTGACAGACAAAACTCTTGCTACATAAAACACTCACGGTAATACTATGGGCCAATAAGTGACAAACGGAGGGGGATAAGACTTATAAATTTAAATATCAAATATCTAATTAAATATAAGGCTTAGAGTTGTCCTCAGGACCCTCAGTCTCTCACCGGATGATACTCAAGACCGGAACACCTGCAAGTTGAAGATCCGAGCCGCCGGCCCCGTGGAAGGGATAAGGCGGCGTTAAAGTAAAGAGTTGTCCAAATATCAGGGCAAGCAGAAGATATTTTTCTGAGCATTTATATATATTATGATATAACGGAGATTGGACACATTTATTGAATTTGATTTGCACAAAAAACCATTGGTGTGGTAGCCCCGAGGAAGGAGTTTTCTAGAACTGGCCGATTGGTGTTAAAGAAGGCCATATGTCATACAGCGAAACGTAGAGGAGCATTTCTGCTAATTTAACGGCTTTTAGTCGATATTTCCTGTGAAAATTGTAAAAAAAAAGAAAACGCGTAGTGGAGGTACTCAACAGGCAATACAAAGGAAAATGTCTCAACTACAGTGCTATACTAAAATGAGACTTGGCGACGCCATTAAAAGAAAGAAAACCTACCTAACAGATCAACCCATCCAAAGAGCACTTCCCTTTTGTAGCGAACCATTGGCCATGAAACGAAGGCAATTTCCAACCCAGGAGTTCCACTGAAAAAAAAATCAACCTTACATAGTAAATGTATCTCACGCAGACTAAAGGAGAAAGTGGCAAACAAATGCCACAAACTAAGGAAAGTATCGGGAAAGCCATGTTTTATTGTATTTTCAAACTTGTATTTCAAAAATTGTCTATTTGCTTAAGAGTCCGACATTATTTAACGTGAGACTGCTAACATGAACAGACAAACTTGAATCTGCAATCAGAATTTACGCACATTTAATCCATCTAATAATTGAAGGTGATTTTGTAGTTACACGTAAATGCCTACCTATCTGAGGCTTCTGATAGTTTTTCTACTTCGTAAATCGTATTATCACAACCAAGTTCACACCGGCAAGAGGTTTTATCATTCAACTTATCTGAAATGAAATGAAAATAATAAACTTGCAAATTCGTATATCTATATATATATATATATCGTCTTTGCTAGGTCAAAGGGAAGTAACTCAAATAATCGAAATGTATAAAAAAATTAGGAAAAAATTCTCCGTCGAATGAAACAGAAGTACCTATCTCACAGGAATAAATCTGATTTCGAATTAAATGCGTTAATCACTATCTTAACAACAATTTCCCTACAATTTGTGCTGATTGGTATAGAAGTAACTCCACTTCCTTCTTTACGGCCCGATTTACTGTATATGGCCTGCTTCAAAAAGAAGTAATTCGAGTTCCTTCGGTGTGGAGCATCCAGCAGCCTGATATTGAATAAAACGGAAAAGCTGTTTTTGACATTTACTCGAAACTGCAAATTTTGAGTTAGTTCCCTTTGACTCAGTAAAGTCGATGTGTCATTTACATAATGTTGAATTTATTAGAAAGTGAAAAGAAAGGTCTAGCAAAATCATCGATGCATACTATAAGTAAAAAATAAAAGGTAAATGGTGTAGCCATATATATAGTAGGCTATATATTATAGTATTCTGTGGGTGTAGCTTGCCGCAAGACGTCATCCTGGTTGCCCGCCACGACCAGCTGAAATATTTTAGTTTATTAAATATTCTATACAGTGGGCTGGGCAGAGCATTGCCTTCATTGCCCCATGTAAAACATCTGTTAAAGAGTAAAAATCTTACAACCAAACTTTATAATAGTATTACAGTAGAGCTTTTTAGTATTTCGGTTCCCCCACTTTACAGAATTACTTGTTATCGTTAATACGACGACTCCTGACGAATTCAAACACCGCCAGAATTTTGCATCCGCAAGAGATAAAACTAAATTTTACCTATAACATCAGGAAGGCAACCCATTTGTGACACGTTGCAATGTTTGTACTGTTTGGTCTCCACGTAATACAGAGGGACGCAACCGCATGCCTCATAAGCTGCTTTCATTCGGCACTGTCGCATGCAAGCTCCATACCTATGTGACATAAACACGATATATAACATAACTTTGAAGTTATTGATAATATAGTCTATTAACTAAGTTAACGACTGTGAAATAAAATCGCTCATTGGCCCTGATTACACACTAATATTTATTCGATCGAAGAAATATTTGGAATGTTAAAGTAGGGCATTACATTTTGCTTCTGCTTCCCTTATTTATTATTCCAATATTTGAATGTGCAATTTGGTGGATGAAAGGAACTTTTTCATGAAGCTCCTTGCACATTCAATGAAGGAGAATTAACGGAGTGTTGAAGTGATTATGAACGTCTGTGCCTGCATTATTAGCCGTAGTGAAAAAAAGGAAATAAAATTGTCAGCATTCTGAGTTTTATCCTTGTTATTCAACCATCCGTTTCAAATTATGAACTCAACTTACGAATAAACATCATCGTTGATTAGACGTATCTCATTAGGAAAAACACAACGTCTTTGTTTGATACTTAATTGTCGAGCATCTTCCATGGTGTAGGTTGTCTTCGCCAAGAATGCCAACTTTGATATCCGCCTGTCCCACACAAGGTGGACGTCCAAATCAAGGCCTGGTTGTTCACGGGCAGAATGAAGGTACACCTATTTAATGACAGTTAATTAAACGTCTTTTTTTATCAGGGAGGCATTTTTTTGTTGTCCTTTGAAATATTTCCAAGAGACCATGCAGTAATTAGATACGTATCGATTTTTGGTGTGCTCATGAAGATTCATGCATTCACAGCTCCTCAAATCAACTTCCTCCTCTTAGAAATGCTTTCAAGGGGTCAGAACTTTGCACAATAGAACCGTAATATGATCAATTATGATAATTAACACTTCGTCATTAACTTTTGAAGAATATTTTCATTCCACCCCATCGAGGGCGGGTTCCACCACCATTTGTAAGGCCCGGTACACACGGACGATTCTAGTTTCCCCGCGATTTGCCGACGTCTTTTATCATTGTAGGGATAGGGATTGGTGAATGGCCGGTGCGAATCCAACGAGTCTACTTCAGAAGATTTCTGTGATCTGGTGAGTCTAGAGGAACACCGTGCACTTCTACTGGCCCTGTGGCTAGAATGGAGATAATTTTATAATAATATATATACATATAATAAGTTTAATTTGCATATTATTGGACTTTGTCTGTTTGCAAGTAAACGTTTATTTATTTATTTATACGCCGGCAAATCGCGATTGCATGAATCATCCATGTACGACCGCACAAAAGTGCACGATGTTCTGCCAGATCATATAAATCTTTTGAAGTAGACTCGGTGGGTTTGCACCGACCACTCACCAACCCCTATCTATAAAAGACGTCGGAAAATCGCGACTGCGAGAATCGTCCGTGTGTACCGGGCCTTAAGTTTTGGTAAATGGATCCAACGTTTACTCACGCTGCCGGTATGCATAGTAATAGGATAAAACATGGCGGCGGCGTGCAGACTTTACAAACTATTGCAGGTATCGCCGCAAGTAGGAGACATTGGAGTTTACTCTTTATACTTACGCTCAGAGGATTTTTTTCAACATCATGCGCATTGAACTCCAACGACCATTTTACATCGGTTTCATAAATATACTCCTGCTTGAAATTTATCTCCTTTCCGTCGCTAAAATGAGGCATAACGATAAAAAAAAAATTGTTGAAGTGTAAGACAGTTCCTTTTCAAAGTTTTGTGTCCATTATCTCAACCTACCTAACTTAACAAAACAACGTTATTAATTACATAGTTTTAAAAGATCCCAAGTGTAGTAGTCAGCCAAGTCGATCCTAATCACTCAGAACACGAAAAATGAAAAAGCTGAACGGAATACTACACACCTCACCTCAACTCAGATTGGCCATAATTATTGAATTTGATTTTTAATAAAACTATTAGCGTGGCAGAACTAGGAAAGAGTTCATGAACTGTGGCCAATTGGTGTTGGGGAAGGCCACATGGCATGAAATATCGAAATGTAGAGGAGCATTTTTGCTAATTTAAGAGATAGAACTTTTTGACGGCTCTACGGTCAATATTTCCCGTGAAAATCGGCTTTGTACAAAAAGAAACGCATAAGGGGGGGGGGGTGGTACACCGATTTGCTCTTAAAATCAAAAATCAATACGGTTTCTTTGTCTTTAAAAGTCTAATATGTTTATGTAAATTGCAATTCAAGTAAGACGAAACTCACCTACTAAACACTCCCTGTGACGGGTGAGTATTGAAGGTGTAGCAAATTCCAATTTCTGTGAAAATTGGGTGAAATACTTCACAGCAATCAATATCTTCATCCTTAAACTTGCAGTCAAAGAGTACAAACGGACATTGGATTACAGCCTGTAAAACATACAAGGAGGAAATTTCAGTGAAGCGATACTACACTGCATAAATTTAAATTAAAAATTTCACGGGAGCAAACAACCCTAAACTACGCCTGCATAGGCCTACTGCAGTCCTACCACATATCTTGCATGTTCTCTTCATGATTTATTAATTTTAGAAGAAACTCACGTTAACTGACAAAGCATGCGATTGTGAACCAACCAACCATATGAAAATTGGAGAAAAGACTGGGGTTTTTTATTCGAGTAAATTATTATTGACCAAGAACATACTAGTCTGCTTTATGATGGCTCCGATCATTCTTCTGACAAATGAAATCAGGACAAAACCTGAGCTTGCCGCTGTTTTGGAGTAGGGTACGTCGTTGTGGCAGACAATAATTGTCCTGCAGATTTCAGAAGGATGGTCGCAGTCGCTCTTGTAGGTATAAGTATCGTAGCCCTATTCTATAATTAATCATGGAGAATGATATGTAAAATTGAATTCACCTCAAATGCAGCTACTCTAACAGGCTTGGTGATTAAAAAGCCAATGTCGTGGAACCTTTTGAAGAACAAACCATTGCTGTTTATGCCAGAAAATGCAGTCATGAATTCTATGAATTTGGTTTTAGTGTCTTGACTGAAACCAATACGGCAGAATATTAGAGAACGAGGTTTTAACACAATCGGCCGGGTTTTGAGCTATATATGACTATAAGATGACAGAACTTATAAGTAAATTTGGAACATATTTGTTCCACATACCCTCGGTATAACTTCGGTGATGTAGAATTAAACGGTTCTTTTTGACATACGGAAACTGCAGGGAACTCCACGTCCCAATTATGAAAATCGGTGTCCAATCCCGTTATGGTTGGGTTTGTTTGAAATTTCTCCCACAATGACACAATGATGATTAAAGTCACCGTGGCTCCAACTGAAGTGCAAGCCCACCATAAAAAGCTGAAATCAAATATACCGTAATAAATTAATAATACATAAATAATAAAATAGAATAGCCTAATCATGAGCTAAAGTATGGAATAGCGGGCAAACGTATGTGGTAATTGTCGAATCGTCGTCGAAAGAAATGTCTCCAGGTTGTATGGCTTAGGCGGCATTTCCACCGACCTCGTTTTGCAGCGTGAGCGTGACATTGACGTGGTAGCAGACATCATTAATGTGTCTTTAATGGCTGCTACCACGTCAATGTTACGCTCACGCTGCAAAACGAGGTCGGTTTTTTTTTAATTACACCATAGCACTAGGCTTCCGCCATCAGCTTTCTTGCAGCCCAATACAACACATAATCTGGTGAACCTCTGCTACTGACAAGAGCCTGGCACGTCTTAAGATGATTTCCGTCCATCTCTTCCTGGGTGTCGCATAAAGGGCAGAAAGGCTCCGCTGCTACACCTATACGGTGGAGATGTCTCAGAAGGTAGTCATGACCCGTAGTTAACCTAAATTCCGCAACTGACTGGTATCTGGGTAGGTTTTTTGGCGGCCTGTCTTTCTTCTGCACTAGTTTTTCCCATGTTTTTCCAGCGGCGTCGGTCCTGTGAGCCACAGAACAACATAATATATAAGTGCTGTGAGCTGTCCCGCACTTAACCTGAAAGAATTCTTTGGTATGCCTTTTACAGTCACTTAAGGTCATGGGTTTGTCAGGTTGTTCCATAGCAGCTCCCTCTCTGGCGAGTCTATCCGCTTCCTCATTTCCATGGACATCAGCATGCCCAGGGATCCATTGTAGTACTATGGTGCAGCCAGTGCGGATGAGATTGCTCACGATTTTCCTGCATTGCAGAAAATCAAAGTCCTCGTTGTGTTCGTAGCTAGCAATCGACGAGATGGCAGCCTGAGAGTCAACGAAGACGACGACTTTTCTATTTTCCCATCGCAATTCTGTAATTTTCCTCAGAGCCAGCAGAATAGCACTTACTTCCCCATTATAGTTTGTAACTAACTTCCCGACTGGCGCAGCTAGGACGAAAAATTTAGAGTACACGCCGGCTCCAGCATTGAATTTCGCCTGCGATGCCGAACCGTCTGTGGAAATGTGAGCCCATTCATCTTCAGGATACCAAGTGGCTACGGTTTCTAGTGCCGTTGCCTTAAGCTCCATTGTGGGGGTTTCCTCCTTGCTGACTGTTCTTATTAGGTGCAGTCGAGCGGTGGCTAAATCTGTTGCTTGCATATCGGCCAATTTCGGAAAGCTCTGCCTGTTTTCTAGGTTAAGGTTGGATGCCATCTCTCTACACTTCGAAATAAAATCGGCTTGGGTCTTCAGTCTGCCACTAGCCGGTTTATACTTTTCCCAAAAGTCAAGACCAATCCTCTTAAATCTTTCGTACATGTTTAATGCAAGGTTGTCTCGCCTGATCCCTAGTGGCTCGACTTCTGCCTGAAGCTCCATTGCAGTGATTGGGGTGGATTTTGTACCTCCGGTAATTATACGCAGCGCTTGATTTTGAACCAGGTCCAATTTTTTTAGGGCGGCGGCAGGTGCAGTGATGGTTACCTCAGAAGCATAGTCCATAACCGGCCGTACATATGTTTTATATGCACACGACAGTACATCTTGGCTTGCGCCCCATTTTGTTCCACTGAGTCGCTTCAGAAGGGACAGTCTTTGTGTTGCCAGTGCTGCTTGCTTCTCTGTGTGCTTGCTCCAACTTAGCTTTTTGTCTAGCTTTACCCCAAGGTATGTTGCTTCTTCAGTTCTTTGTAACGGCACACGTTTATACCTCAGACTAACGTTGTGCTGCTTTGTATAGAGAGTGAAAACAGTTGGAATTCCGTTTTAGAGCTATTAATTTCCATTTCATTATCATTGGTCCATGATTCAAGCTTAGCGAGGGCACAATTCAGCGTTGTTTCCAGTGCTTTGATATCACTACTACTCGCCCATATAACTAAGTCATCGGCATAAAGTAGGGTATTGACTCCGGGTATACTTTCTATTACGCGCACTTCGTCATCTATGAAGAGTTTGAATAAAAAGGGACTGAGCACCGAGCCTTGTGGCAGTCCTTGTTTTGTCTGCTTGTACCCTGAGGTTGCGTTCTGGTACCTGACCCGGATATATCTTTGCGAGAAGAACGATGTGATGTGATAGTGTGGAGTAGCTGCCCACTTACCCCAAGGTTTCCGAGATCGGTGGAATTGCCGCCTTAAAGAAAACGGGAAGTAAACAAATCAACCGAATTCTGGCGCCGAAGTTTTGCGCACTTGACTTAGCTTGACTTTGACTGTACTTGGCTTATGTGTTATGGCGAGAACAACAAGGAAACAACTTATGGCTGCTTCATTATACCTAAGCTTCATTGCAAGCACTGTGGTCTGTGGGTGGCGATCCAGCTCCGTGCAATAAAGTTAAATATAGCACGTTCCCTTTTTATAGGTTATGGAACCCGCAGCCTTTCCACGATGACGGGCATAGGGTTTACACGGTGCCCATGCATATTATGTTGTTCTGTGCGCGCATGCGTCAATGACTAAAAAAAACAACTACTGAAATCGAAGTAATCGAACCCTTCTTCCATGTTTCAGAAGGAGAATTTTTGTCAGCGAGTTTCATCATGCACAATTTCTTTCTACAATCCTTACCGATCGAAGAAAGGTCTCTCCGCTTCGGCGATATATTTAACTCCATGGAGAGTAGAATTAATAAAATATTCTTTTGTTTGGACAACGAGACTTGTCATTGTGAGTGCATATTTCCTTCTTACTTCTGTAGCCGCCATTTCTTATGTCTCAGGGGGAATTTTTCGGAATCTCTCCTCTTCGACTAGATTTACCTAACCTAGAAATTAATTATAGTCAAAATCGTCAAAATAATCTTGTTTCCATGTATGCATAAAAACAGGGCAGAACAGAACTTGAGACTATTTGAGTAGGCTATAGCATATTCCTAAGTAAACTACCTACCGCGGTGTCGAGCGCGCCAATCAAACAAAATTGAAACCTGGGGCCTCCTGGAAGTCCTGGTGCGTTTTTTTTCATGGCTGATTAAATGAGGCTTGGCCCCAGAAATTAAAAAAATATATATTTTTTGTATAGTACGGTACTCTATTTAAACCAAGAAAGTACGGTAACTTAGCCAACATACAATAGAACCAGACAGTTATCTCAGCAGTACCGTAGCTTATTTCCGACATATCCTAACTCAATAGACTGCATTTGAATGAATATAAAATACAGCTTGCTTTGTCTCAAATACCCTGTTTAAGGTATAACTTACCAGTGAGGTCGAAGACAGCCTGATTGAACACAGTGCTGAGGCAGACACAAATCACTGGAAATGACGTTAAATTGCCAATGTTCGTGTCATGTCGAGGGCAATATTTCGTTGGCGTGTCCACTGATGCGTTTTATCTCTGGAAAATCGGAATATTGTAATTGGTTGTGTCATGTATCGCTAATCGGTCACGATAGTTTCTATACAGCTGGTACCGCAACAGATATACCTACGAATACGATACAACAATTATGTTCAGCAACAGCAATATTTTTAAGCTACTGTACATATACTGTATGTCCAAGCACAGACACGCAAAAACCTAGTACATTTTATGTTATAGATACAAGCACAGGCACTCAATATACATTTTAAGATTAATTTGGGACTCAGGGAGTCCCACCATCTGCAAACTTTGCCCTTTGGGTTACGGTACATCAGATTAATAAGTAAGAAATTATCATACGAGGAAGCTGGCTGTTCATACATTGCACGCCCCCCCCCCCCCTAGATCAACCCAAAATAGGTTGGCTTACATTTTTTGCTCAAGTTTTTTTTTTAAGCTTTGGGCCATTTAGGTTCTGGCTCTTATGCCACTGTGGGGACCACTTAGTCCCACATGTGTAATAACCAGTCTGCTTCCAGCTTCACCTTTTTCCCGGTAGATGGCGCTGTTCACATTCAGATAATTCAATATTCCTCAATCTTCCTTTTACGTATTTATTTCTCTTATTCAATAATATCTTTAATCTACCCTCTGTGTCTCATCAGCTCCTTTAGCTGTGGACACAGAGTTGGTTTTTCTATATGGAAGCAGGCTGGATCAAATTCAATATTAATTGTAAGCGTGTATCGTTCTCGTCTCACAGCTCATATTGTAACCACTGTGTGTTAAATTACTCTAACTTGAGTCGAAGCACTACAGTACAAACCAATTCAAGTCTACACTGCCTATTCAATCGCATCGTCCTTGGACAAGCTACACCACTCCTCAAACGATTCAGTTAAAAATTTACAAAATCACAACTTTAGTTTGTACCCGATCCGACGACTGATTACCTACCGTACTTAAAATTTCATTGACTTATTATTATAATTATTATTTATTTTGTTTAATATACCCCCTAGCTGGTGGTGTAACCAGACAGATCTGTAGAAAGTGAATGTCTCTGCCATCTGCCATCATGATTGACAGTAATAATCACAGAACAACATAATATATATGATAATAATAATTGTCAATTCCACTCAGATTGGTTCACTTTTTTTTACGGACGCTAGGGCTAGGTGAGACTCACCTGGTGAGTAAGTGACCCGAGGGCCGAGGCATACCTGAGGAGCGTATTTTAAAAACAAAAAGGAATGCCTCCGCCATCTAGCAGATAACAATTGAATAAGAATGGTTTATTTTATTAACGCTAGGTGTCATGAAAAGCGTGTTTTAAAAGCACGACCTTATAAAGGTTCTGTAGGGACAGTTTTGGTCACTAGGATCGCTGACGGCAATAAGATATCCAATTATTCTAAATGGCCGCCGGTTGTATGTGAAAACCAAGGATGTTATAGAAAAAAACTGAGTTCTTAGCATCTAATTATTTCTTTTAATAATTTTTATAATATTTTTACTATGCGTGGCCCTTATTGCGCTGCATATAATTTAACACATATATTCTCCATGATTTATAGAAAAATATCACTTAAAAATAACACGTAATTAAAAACAATTTTAAATATTATTGAAGCTTGTCACCAGTTCCACGAGTATTCCGGATATCCCCATTTTGCATTGCGTTCCTCAAGAACCTAATATGTTTGTATCCGTTGCAACTAGCTCCTAGCTCAAGCCTCGAGGAACGGCTCCAGTAAGAACGACCCACCTCGAGTGTTGAGTAGAAAAAGGGCTTAACACACAATGTGTCCATGCTTGCTTGTGATTGGTCGGGCTCTGTAGAGCTCTAGATGCCTGTTTTTTTCTCTCCTCCATATGTTTTGTTGTGCACACTGCATATTGTGTATTGTGTTGGTTACATTGACAGGAAGAGATTTATTTCATTTATTTACAAAATGTCCGTCTCACTCTCAAATTTTAATCTTCTTTTAGACTTTTAGTAGTCAAGGACGAAATTTTCTTTAGGTTAGGTGACGTTATCGTACTCTTACAAGAATGTCAGCTTCTAAATTTTTTTAAGTGTACTAAGTGACAAATGCTTTATTGGCACCCAGGCTTGGCAAATCAGACAACTGAAAAATAAATAAATAACTTCATTATCATGGGTGTTGATACAGCATTTGCAACAAACATAATGTTGGGGATGGTTTTGATTTTTGCTATTCCCTCAACCTCAGCCGCTGAAGATCTTGGCCAAGTAACTTTCGTTAATGTTGTAAGTATCACAACTTGTGTATTGATCAGTGCGTAGCCATGACCTAAGTTACAATAGTTGTACAATTATTAAGCTATGCTACTTGGGGCCTAAATGGCCAAGTAGGCGGTGTATGTGTATTTTTTTAACAAGTTAGGGAGATCAGTTGTGATGACAATAAATGGCAACTGCCCCATATTCAGGTAAATGATTTCTTTTGTGCATGTCTCTAACATTTTCCTTTATAAGTAATAACCTCTCCATATGAGTTTGTATAGCCTGGTAACCAGCCACCTTTGAAATGAAAACTATCAAATGGTAAAGGTTCAGTTTAGCTACCCCTCATAAAATCACTAAATTTGGTTCTATATCGTTGATTTAGCTTTAAAGAAACCCATTTCCGAAAGAATTAAAAAAGTCGGAAAAGTATAGTTTTTGAGTTACAGCCGAATTTATTTCGAATTTTTGCATGGGCAGGTATAGGGACAAATTGCTCATAAATTTTATATGGAAGGAACATTGTCAGAGGCATGTAAATAAGACAACGCTTGCTTAAAATATGAATTCCCTTGCAAATGGGATGTTTTCCTTCCATATTAAAAGCATTTTCATTCGACTTTTGATACAGCAGGGTAGCTAAACTGAACCTTTACCTAAAGACAGCGGGGTAGCTAAACTTAACCTTTACCATATCAATAAAAAATGTAGTCAAAGGTGATTCAAGATCGATATTCCGAGCCAAGAAGTAAAAGGTCTTCAAACCCCTTATAATACCGGCTGCAACATACGGCTCAAAAGCATGGAACCTTGACGTTAACAAAGAGCAAGACCGTATACCACCATGTAGAAAGGAACTGTGGTGGGGAGGCGACTGCTGGAAGAAGAACCTCCGCGAGTTGGGGTTCATATATTATTCCGCTGGTGAAGGCGGCTGAAAGGTATTCCATGAAAATATAGGTCCTGCGGGCTGCGTGCACTAATATGCATATAGGTTATTAACACGTTCGTTCTCACTCCAGATACGGTTTTAACATACTTTAAATGCTTCAGCTTGACGCGTTATTAGAAATACTTTCAAGAAAGGTCCACGTCCAAACACATTAGGTTTATTACCACCCACTTGATGGCGTTCAGTTTACAAATACATACTGTAGCCTAATATGTCAATACTAGACCGAGTGGGTAGAGTAATTGGCCACGTTAGGCGGTCGGGGCGCCAGTTTAATGTAGGAAGTGAACGACAAAATATGAAAACCGGAGTAATTATTATTTATCAATGGCAATTGTGCAATGCAAGCATAGCTTTGCCTATTGCCCGAATGAATTTGTGGAAAATATCCTCGGAATTGATCCAAGCCAGTGTTTTTTTTTAGGAATAGTCTATTAGTTGTGTCAAAATTTGGTGTAAATTCCGAGATAATTTACGGTCTCTTATAATTTTCCTGGACTTGATTTTAAAATAAAAAAACAATTCATTTTATATTACAGTACAACAAAAGACGAGGGATGGAAAGAAAAAAACAAAAGGAACAATAAGATAGGATATGGTCTAGTCTAGTGTTTAAAATGTTTGATGTTTGCCGCAATACCTCAAGGGACTTCGATGGCCAGGTGGTAACTTGCTTGCACTTGTGCAAGTCTGTCAAAATCGGAGACGGGTCGTAACCCAACACGGGTACCTACTACCCTACAGAGGCGACTGAAGAGGTCAATTGGATACATTCATAAATTGTTTGTATGCGATTAATTTTTTTAAATAATAATAATAAAAAAATGTCCATGTGGATTTTATTGCCAACTGCTTTTTTTTTTTAATAATTTTCATAAGACGCGGGATCTTTGCGCATATTTGTACGGTTAGGTGGGAGGCCAACTGTTTTATTATTATGTTTATATTATATATTATATATTATTATGTGTTTATCGTTTGCATTAATGGAACCGGGAATGATACAAAACAGCTGGCATTGTAGAGGTGGGGCGTTCCAGGTATTCTCAACAGCGGCGTTATCAGTTCCAGTTACTAAAAAAGAACGGTTCTTAATAAGCGTTCTTTTAGGAATCGTTCTTGGGAGTTGGGACAAAGTAATTCCGTTTTTTCTACATGTTTCTTACTTTCTCGTTCTTTCTTATAATCAAGGCCGTGTCCAGATGGGGGGGGGGGGGGTGCAAGGGTTCCGGACCCCATCCGAAATAAGGGGGCTTTACACTGGACAGAATGGACTTTCCATAGCAAAAATAATATAAAAAAATTTGAGATCAAAACAAATCATGAGACCCCCCCCCCCCCCCCAAACAAAAACCTGGGCACGGTCTCTCTTATACTCTTTGGTTAGTTAGTAATTTTTGAAGGACTTTCTCTGGGCCCATGCCTACTACTATATGGAACTGACATATTATAGGTTCCTTCTCGATGAATTATGTGGTTAAAAAGTTCCAGTGTTATTAATCGCATTGGTACCGGTACCTACGCATAAATAAAATATACAACGGTAGCTGGCCTGGTTGTTTAGTGCTTACTGCCAATCTTTAAAAATGTGCCAAAGGTAAAAAATGGATTTCAGAACGACTATCCCCGTTTCTAATGCTTCGTCACGTTTTTTAAATACAGTAATAATAATAATAATAGACTGAATAAGATATTTATTGCACTATCATGCTCCCTCACTGACCGCCACAATCAAGTTTGTTGTTGATTTGAATTGGTTGTGCTTTGGTGGATACAAGTTGGTAAGGTTGTGGGCTGTGATAATGTGCATGCATAATTTATTATAAGTTCGGCAGGTAGTCATAGCATATACAAAATGCAACTTTATTGGAATTATCACCTGGTACAGGCGCAAAAAAAAATCCACATAAAGCTTATTTTATTATTTGAACTTATTTTTGGTTGAGAAAAAACCATAAATTTCGAAGATTAGGAAAAACTAAAAACTACAACAATGAGTTGACAAACGACCGTTACGTGGTGGTCCGCAGTTGTTGCATTAAGTTAGACCCCAGTGTGGCTTGCTTAGCGTATGTAAAAGCATTTTTATATACATTGGTCTGTGAGCAAGTGATGCACATTTAGAAAACTATTAGGCTTTATTTAATCTAAGTATCAGTGCACTGATTAGTGGATCCAGTCTGAATCTGTCTGACATTTGAAGATCATTTTCCCCCATACTTAGCTAATGTAAAAATAAGTAAAACATATTATGAACAACACGTTGCCATTGTTTTCTGTGGAGTAAGAACTTGTTTTACGTAAGTGGCGATCTTTCAATAACGTGCGTTCCCATTGTTTTCCGTGGAGTAGTAACTTGTTTTACGTAAGTGGCGATCTTTCAATAACGTGCGTTCCCATTATTTTCCAAATTTTTTATTTTTATCACCAAAACCACTGTAAAACTATTTGACGACGCAGCGGGATGTGGGCATCGTGCAATTTTAGCAACTAGTGATATTAAAAGTAAACATGTAGAATCCATAAAAAAGTTGGTGCGATGGAATTTCAAGAAAGGGCGATGGAATGAGTACCGAACTCTTAGTGACAAATTTATTACCCGAGATCTGATATCCGGCACCCCTGAGGAAGCATATAAAAAGTTCTGTGAGGCTGTTAAAATGACTGCCGCGAAATGCATTCCTAGGGGCCAAGTCATGAATCATAGGCCGTACTGGAATACCAATCTTACACGTTTAAAGACAAAAAGGAATAAGACAAGAAAAACTGCAGAGAGAACCGGTCTCCTTTCTGACTGTAAACCTAAGAAAGGCGCAAGCAGAATTGCTGCTCAACATAAAGCAAAGCAAGCAAAACGCCTTTAATGACTTCATCAGCAAGATCGACTTTAGAAAAGATGGTCTGAGAGCCCATCGTTATATATCGAAACTGAACAATGACAGCTCTAGTACAGAACTGAAACCTGTTACATATGGTCAGAAAACGCTTACAGATACCAAGGCGATAGCAAACGCAATGTGTTCCCACTTTGCAAAAATCAGTAACATTCAAACCAGTAAAGAAATTACCAAAAGGATGAACAAAACCAGAATCAGCACCTGTCCATCAAAAAGTGAAAACAAACTATTCAATGATCCATTTACCATGTTCGAGCTAAATTTTGCTATCAGAAAAGTACTAAACCGAAAAGCTGCAGGACCGGATAAAATATTTCCCGAGTTCCTAACTAATCTAGGACCTAAAGGCAAAGAGACCCTTTTGGACATGATCAACCTGTCGTGGGACGTGCACGTACCAGCTCAGTGGAGGAAAGGAGAGATTACACCATTGCTGAAGAAAGGAAAATCGTCCGACCGGATTGACAGCTACAGACCTATCACATTGAGCAGCTCCTGTTGTAAGCTAGCTGAAAGGATGATTGTGGCTCGACTAGAACAGTTCCTGGAATCGAACAACTATATTGACGAAAGACAATCTGGTTTTCGAAGAAACAGGGGAACTATGGACCAAGTTGTAACTTTTGCACAACACGTCAAGGACGGGTACCATAGACAAATGTCGACAATAGCCGCTATGGTCGACCTAAAAGCAGCCTACGACAAATTGTGGAAGTCCAAACTTCGGTACAAGTTGTCTGCACAGTATGGAGTCGCTGGAAAACTGCAGAGGTGGATCAAGTCTTTCTTGTGCCAGCGTCAAATCAGGGTGCGTTTCAAAGATGCCACGTCTAAGTATCGTATTCAGCGTGAAGGTCTACCACAGGGAGCAGTTGTCAGCTGCTTGCTCTTTAATGTGATGGTGAATGACCTAATTACAACAATTACAGCTGAACACGGAGTAAACGCCCTTTTGTATGCGGATGATATCCTTGTATGGGCTACTAGCAAAAATAAAGAAGCACTGGAAGCATGTTTGAACTCGGCTCTTAAGCGCCTTGAATCGTGGGCAGATGAAAACGCTATGACCGTAAGCACAGAAAAGTCCTTTTTCCAGATGTTTACTCTCTCAACGAAGCCCTACCGTGCTACTATCTCATACAAAGGAACTAACCTACAGGAAAACTCAATTTCCACATATTTGGGGATCAAACTCGACTGCAAAATGACTTGGGCACCACAAATCGACGCTGCAGCTGAAAAGGGAAACAGGAGATGTCGCCTTCTTAAAAGACTCACTGGCTCCAAGTGGGGTGCAAATCAAGACGTACTAAGCACAGCCTATAAAACCTATGTCAGGCCAGCCATGGAGTACGGCAGCGAAGTGATGGTGATGGGAAGCGCAAGTCAATTGGAGAAACTAAATAAAGTTCAGAACAACGCACTCCGTATTATTACAGGCTCTGCAAAATCCACGCCAATTGCTGCTATGGAAATACAAGCTGGAGTGGAACCACTAGAAGTCAGACGGGAATGTGCAACATTGAAGATATGGGAACGTATGAAGCGGGCCAGGTCAACTTTTTGGAAAGCATATAACCCTGCTCGGGAGCGACTGCGTACTCACATGGCTCCTATTGCAAAGACTCTCGAGCTGGCATGGGATCAACTTGGGTGAAGCTGAAACTGCCAACAATAATTTTGAGTTCTTTAATAACCTACCTGCTGCAAACTTGACCTTAGAAGATCACAACCTACCCAAATCCGCATCCTTGGATATAGCCCTGCGTAAATCGGCCCTACAAACAATCCATAGCCGATATCCGGCTGCTGACTGGCTTCAAGTCTACACGGACGGATCATCTATGCCCGGGTCAGGAAACACAGGTGCTGGGTATTTCAGTCCCTTATTTGAAGGGCACGCTGCTGTAGGAGCCCCCCTAAGCTGCTATGATGGAGAGGTTGCAGCCGTTACGATAGCAGTGGAGAGGTTAAAAGAAGCGGAGAGTCCCAAAAAAGCAGTTATCTTTGTCGACTCCCATGCTGCTATCCTCGCCCTCTCCAGCAATAACGAAACTGACTGTCCTCGCACCATCCGATGTAGGCGACTACTCGACGAAATGGCTGCTGTTGGCTGGACAATTGCACTTCAGTGGATTCCGAGTCACATAGGTGTGGCTGGAAATGAGAATGCAGACCACCTAGCTAAACTTGGCGCATCACTACAGCAGGTTAAAGTGAAAACTACACTCTCCTCTGCGAGATCACTAATAAACTGCACATGTGCTAATCAAGTAAAAACTCGTCATGCCACAGCTGCACAGGGAAGAAGTGGGAGAGGCTAGTAAAGGACGGGCCAATCAACCGAAACCTCCCCCGCCACGTGTTTGTTGCCTCCTTCAGAGCCCTCACTGGACACGACTACCTAGCTTCACACCTACATAGGATAGGCGTATTCGACTCGTCCTCATGCCCCCTGTGTGGACACCCCTCAATGGTGGCCGATCATCTCTTTGGATGCCCGGGGCTTGCAGACGCTCGAGACTCGTCGGTGAACACAGGAGAATATCTCCTCGCTGATCTATACTGGCTTGCGCGACACCAAATGGCAGAGATGCCAAGAGTGGGCATTGGATAATAATAAATTATTTTCTGTGGAGTAAGAACTTGTTTTACGTAAGTGGCGTGGCCGTTTGCATGGCATTTTGCATGGCGTTCTTTTTAGAACCGAATATTCTTGTATACGAGAACCGTTCCAACTAGTTCCTAGATGAAGAACTGTTCTTTGGAACGACTCCAATAAGAACGACCCACCTCTATGGCATTGCAGTCTTGGGTTGCCTCAAAAGCTAGACATGGTTATTGTCAATCTCGTATTTTTTTTTTTTTTTTAATATATAAAAGGTTAATCGCATACAAACAGTTTAATGAATGTATCCGATTGACCTCTTCAGTCGCCTCTGTAGGTTAGTACCCGTGTTGAGTTACGACACGTCTCCAATCGCATGGCTTGTAGAGACTCGCACAAGTACAAACACGCTACCACCTTGCCATCGAAGTCGAATTGGCATCGTTAGTTTAAATGGTCCTTACTGCATCCTTAGGCTTTTGACATTCCATGACAAATAACCTACAATCTCATCTCATCTCATCAGTGGCTTTGTGACCAAGAGCTGCACAAATAGAATCTAGCCACCATCTCAATTGAATGAATTAATCGAGTTTGTACGAACAACGTATAGTGGTACTCCGATTTGCTCTTTTAAGTACAAACAGAAGTAACCTTTCAAGTTTGACCGATTTCCGCTTCCTATTGTGTATAAATAGACCAACGGTCCATTCAAAGCTTTATTTTTATTGACATAATAGGTTGTCTACGTCTATGTTTACACTTGAGCTGATTAAGCAACAAAGTCCACTAGAACTTGAATCACGAGACCCACATTACTCAATTTTCAAAGGTTATCTCCATCCCAAAATACCGCCAACTGGGTTGCACGATGAAATGTAACTGAGCTCACGTTATTATGCCGACACATTGCTTCCCACAATAATAAAAATAATAATAATAATAAATTGGTGTATTTCTCAACATTATTGATATAACAACATGTATTGTAGGCCCTCTTAACCTACCAACTCTATCTGACAAAATGTATTATATATTAATATACCGTAATAATGACACAACCACAATCGCAATAACTAAGCAACAACAATAACATAGCCTACTTAAACCGATACTGCAAAGCTGGCATCAGTGCCTCTGGCATACTCCAATTTGACCCATATATGCTACACTAATGCCTCACAGTAGTCAGTAATAATGTTTCCTATTATGGTAGGTGTCGGTATGCACCTACATATAAAGTTTGGATTCAAATTCAATTATTCTAATTGTAAGTGCAGTATTAAATTTTAAGTTACTGGAATAAATATAAATAAATGCGCGGAGTTAGGTGGAAATTTCTGATATGTGATGGTGATGATGGTTTGGTAGGTGGTTTTTAGGAGTGCACTGGACAACGAGGTTACCCAGGGATTCAAAAATTGACATGACTTAATTAGGCGCGATCAGCCCAGGGCGACTTTTGGCCGCTGTGACGATTTCCCTCAATCTTTGTCAATCCTCAGCACCGTGATGCACGGACCGCAGACCCCCAAAGGCCGTGTGGGAAGCAATCCCCCGCGGAAGAAGACCAAGAGGAAGACCTAGGCGAAGATGGGCGGACCAGTTCCAGGAGGACCTCCTTCGAGTTGGCGTCGAGGCAGCAGATTGGACAACGGCTGCTGAGGATTCAAAAATAGTGGTACCTAATAATGAAGTAACAGGAATGCCAGTTTTAGGGTAAGCATTTGATGAGGCCTTTGGCGGAAAGGCTGGAGACGGTCTTGTGCTGAGTAATGGAATTATTATTATTACACAATTGCCGTAATATGCCTCTACATGCGCATTTCGGTATTTCAGTCGCTGACAATGATGTTTTCTCTTTCAGCTGTACCGGCATGGAAACCGAACTCCGATTGATCCATATCCTACTGATCCGTACAGAAACACGTCTTTTTGGCCAGTAGGATGGGGGCAACTGACTGATGTGAGTTCACTAAGTAAAAATACTACCCATACGTCACAGTAGAAAAAAACCAGTCAGTAGACAGAGGCGTAAATAAATAAATAAGGACTTTTTTTGTTCTATTACTAAGCCAACCTAGCGGAGTTAGGGCTATAAAGCCCTCTCTTACGCTCAACTAGGAAGGCCCGGGACCGCTTGCTTTACATGCCCTCCAAAGCATGGCCAGAAAATGTAGGAAGTGTAGGACTCGAACCAACAACTTTTCAGGTGAAAGTCTGAGTCCGTACCACTACTCTACATGTCTTGACATACTGTGCATGTGTTAAGCTTACAAATGATATTATTTGCATCACAGCAACGTATGGGTCAACTCAGCGTAGTTTTACAATACCAGCATTTTCTTCACAATAATTTTAGGTGAGTTTTAGCCCCTTATGGCTACTCTTCCAGGTTACCAATTTTTGGTAAACGTATACAATTAATATGATATAATTTCCTAAAAAAGCATCGAAGAAAAACATGCACTCAAACTGGACCCCGTCTATCCCACATCGGCTGATTGATTGATTGATTGACTCATTCACTCTCACACATCACTCCCCAGTATTTGATAGCTGGTTGTCCTAAACCTCCCCAAATGATTATCATTCCTAGTTTCTTCTGTAGCCGGCCGCCATACCATGTTGAATCCAGCGGACCAGAGCAGGTTCAAAGCTGCAGATAACTTGGTCGTGTGCACAGTGCCGGTAGGGAAACATGGTAGGACTTGTCCTGGTCACCTCCGAACTAATCGTGTGACTTCACTGTGTTTCCCAGGTGGTTCGGAATCCACTATAATCAGGAGGTCCACTGTCCTATGCGCTGGCATAGGACAGTCAAGTCGGGGTCGCTCTATGGGCCCAAATATGAGGCCTAAGTCGTTATTAACCCGACGAACACTACTACTACTAGTTTCTTCTGTCAAGCAATTCCAAATGCTAGAAGGAATGGTTGTAGAAATTAGTTGTATGTGGATGGACACATGTGCAGTGACTTATGACTGTTTAAAAGGCTTTAGCCTACGTCAGCCTATTTCAACAATAATAATAATAATAGTTAAATACTGTCAATTTAATTTTTATTGCAGGTGGGAATGAGAGGTCATTACGAGTTGGGTCTTTGGCTACGCGACCGGTACAGAGATCTTCTTCCTTCTATTTACGATACCAATGACATCTTCGTGCAATCCACAGATGTGGATAGAACCCTCATGTCCGCTTACTGCAACCTAGCAGGTCTTTACCAACCGAATCCTGTAGCTAACTGGAATCCTAGCATCGACTGGAGGCCTATTCCAGTCCATACTACTCCTGTCAGCGCTGACGAGGTACCACATAAGTTTCCCTCTGTGCCTGAGGACAGTGACGTAATATAGCTACTGAATTACCTATTAAGAAGGTATTTACAGGGTGTGAAAGGCATATATGTGTTGGGTGAACTGCAATGGGATGAAAAATATTTTCTGCATGTGCCAGGCTGTAGGCTATACAGTAAGTTAAGCATTTAGTTGACATCGCTGTTGTAAGGGAGGGATTAATGACAGCAATGCCAAAATTGGTGATAGTACAGTGACTTCCCGCCAAGGCGTTTTAATTTACTTCTCATATAATTTTATAAGCCATATAAAGTAAAGTGAAAGTATTGTAATAGAATCGTAAAATTAGTTTTTCGAGATTTTGTATTTCGCATGATCCTTGATGTCCTCTGAGTTCGAAAACTTGGTTTTGAGGGTGGCGTATGAATGCAAATAGAGCTAGAGACTACTGGATTTGGTTCGCATTTGGTGGGAACTTGTATAAAAATCCACCAAATATGACCGCGCATTAAATAAAACCTTAACTTCAGAAGCGGAGTCGGTGATTTTAAATATTTAAATATGCATTTATTTAACATTATTTTCTAAAAAATGGCTCGAACGCCTGTCTCCAAACTTTCCAAAATTATTGTCCTCAATCTGCATAAGCAGTATATCCGGGAAAACTTGAAATTTTGAGTTTTGGAAACTTTTGTGTTTTCCCATTGTCTTCTTCTTTAAATGCCTTTTCCATCGAAGATTGGCGATCATCATGACCTTCCCATTGTAAGAAGGCCTAATTGCCAACTGGACTACTGTTTATGAGTGAACGTTTTACAGTTTGCTGGTGGCAAATTAATTTTTATTAGGAGGCAGTAAATAATGTCTATTAACATTAAAATTATAATATTGTGCATATATGCACGTTGTATACAACTTATTTGGTAAAGAAATTACAGTTATTATGGAATGAATATTATTTTTGTTATCAAGGGTGGATGAAGTAAGCTTACTATTCTTAAACGATACCGTGCCGTTTGCTTTCTGCGATATTCAAATTACACGCTGCTGCAAGGAAATGGAAATTATGAGAATGAAAATAAAATAAAGCTAAAATTTGAAAATCGCTAGCCTTTATGAAAGCAATGATTAAAAACTTGTTCTTTTCATGTTAAGTGTTTCTAATTAGAAAATATTTAAATACTGGTAAAGTCTGCATGCAAAATGGGTCAAAAAAGTTTTGTTAGTGTTAGTGCAGATGTAGTAGCTAGACTGCTCGAGTACAGTAACGACAGGTTATCAATAAAATGCTCGTATCACCAAATTTGAATAACGTGAGTACCATCAAGAGTTATGAAAGAAATGAGAAAAAATCTTTGCATAGTTGGGTGACCGTGCATTTTTATTGCAAGGCTATTTTTCTCTTGGGCACTGTAGGCAGCATAATACAGGCTTATTGCAACTGCTTAGTTGGCTGTGCCAAATTAAATCATTGTAGAATTTCACATGCAATGTACATTGCCTTGTGCATATATAGCTTTTCTACAATTCTGTAATATACGAACCATAGGTTTGGCAAGAATTATGACTAACTTAATTACAGTGCTTCCCGGGAGATGATGTGAATTCTGTTGTCTAGCACAGGGGCCGACAACGTGAGGCTCGCGAGCCGCATACGGCTCCTTGGCTCATGGAGTTCGGCTCTTCCGGTTCTATACACAAAAATTAAATAGGCAATGAACATTGAACATCCAGATGGCTACCTACTTTTTATAGTGCATTCGTATGTTAAAGACACCTAATAACCTGTAAGATGTTACTTATAAAGTTTATTGCAATTAATTTTGTTGTTTTATTTTTGGTTTGGGATGTGTTGCTCTTCTAATAGATTTAAATCTGGTTATTTCGAAATTTGGTTCAGCTGCTAAAAAAGATTGCCCACCCCTGAACTAGACTATCAAAAGATATTTTCTACATTAGTATAAGTTATCAATTACTGAATGGCTTTATGCCATGGGTAAAATTACTTGGTGATTGCTGCATTATGAGGCTCAAGACGCCTGAAATTTGGGTTTATAAATTACAATATAGTCATTTTAAACAAATACTATTTCAGGTCTTGTCCGGAGGAAAAGCATGTCCAAGATACCATGCCGAGAAAAAAGCGCTCTTGAAGACCAAATTCTTTAAAGATCTGCTGGAAGAAAATATGTACTTATTAGAGACCTTGTCCAATGCCACTGGAATGTTAATCCGTGACTTCACGAATGTGGAATACGTATACAACACCCTCCTTATTGAGAACTATCATAATTATCCTCTGCCGGCATGGACTGCCACTTTGTTTCCAGAACCTTTGAGAACTTTGGCCGATTTCAGTTTTAGAATTGACTGCTACACAGCGCAGTTAGCGCGATTGAAAATGGGTAACTTTTTTTAAACATTATATTGCAGTATTATATAACACATTAAATTAACTTTGGTTATAACCGAAAATTAGAGGATATAGAAACACTGGCCTTGGCGGGATTCGAACCCACGATCTACGCCTAAAATTAACTTTGCTTATAACCGAAAATTAGAGGATATAGGAATACTGGGCTTGGCGGGATTCGAAACCACGATCTCCGCCTAACCGAGGCGTCGTCTTAACCGCTGGACTCTAATTTTCGGTTATAGCTTTTTTTTAGTTTTTTCATCCCATCAATGCGTATAAATAGGCTTTGGTGGCAAGGTCGTAGCGCGCTTGTGCGAGTCTCTATAGTCTATACACCATGCGAGCATAACTCGTATTGAGTTAGTTAGTGGTGCAACTGAAATGAAAAGTTGTGAAGAAATTTTCGGAAAGTCGAACATTGGTTAATAGGTAAATGAATCTCTCTAACATACTCCGGAAAATAGACATTGCATGGAATGCCCCACGAAACAATAAGTCTCTGCCAGAGTACTTAGTGCTGGGATTCACATTAATGTATAGCAAAACTATGAACTGTGTAACGTGCAATATATTATTTAGTCTGCTTATTTACTTTACCAAGCATGTCATTAGCGCGCATTTATACACGTAAATAGGCACAACTTTGGCATAAGGTCTACATATTAGTCTCATTAATGGCTACCTTTGTAAAACTAATTCTCACTCATTGTCAAATTTAAAAAAAATACATAGATTGTATAGTTTAATATGATTTATTGTTTACTTTTCAAGTGGCAATGCTTTTTAAAGCAACGACTCAATATTTTTAGGGCCTTTGCTGGTTCAAATGGTTAACCATCTGAAGGACAAAGCCGAGGGTAAGCTAGATCCAGATAGGAAGATGTGGGTGTATTCTGCACATGACACCACCGTCGCCAACCTGCTGCAGGGCCTGAGCATTTTTAATGGAATTTCGCCACCTTACTACAGCACGGTACTGATGGAACTGCGGAAGAAGGACAACAACCATTTCGTCACTGTGAGTACCTACTCTTCGATTTGATTAAGGGAGAACTTTCAAAATTTTATATAAACAGAGACCTAAGTTATTTTGACAAAATTAATTAATATCTTGACCCACAACGGTAAAAAATACACCCATAAAAAATTAGCATTTTCCCACCTGCGATAATATTATCGTAAAAAAATTCAGATTTTGTATACATTAGGGTAAATCTTCCGCGCCTCAAAAAAGTTACTCCGTAAAATCTCAAAACACTATTCCTAGATGTTTGAGAAATTAATTTATTTCGTGGAAACACTCTGACCGTTCTTTGTTCGTTCATATTTATTCTTTATAATCGTTTGAATTATCTTTGTTTTCAGATATTCTACCATAATTCTTCCAGTGAGCCACCTCACTTTCTCTCCTTGCCTGGCTGCGCGTCGCTGTGTCCTCTAGACAAATTTTTAGATATTTTACAACCGATTCTTCCCGTGGACTGGGAGAAGGAGTGTCAGCTGACGTATATGGAGGCCATGTACGCCTATGCGGGGAGTGGCGTCATCGCATACATTGCTGCGGCAAGTCTCCTTCTAATTATTCTAGTCATTGTTTTTAAAATGTGTCGACGTGTCAGCAAATCGCATGATGATATTGTGTACACTAGTCTATCTGTGTCAGAAGCTACTTAAAGCCATGCCAAATAAGCTACTTCGTAACTGGGCGTTGGCAGTTAAAGGCAAGTATGGGTTTAGACAATGCAACATATACTCAACAAAACAAGATGATGTGGGATGTAGATTATATCTCCTCATAACCCAGTTATAGTAGGCTAGGACTGAATCCATGATAAAATTTCTTAACTACCACTTTTCTTCAGTTTCTAGAGACTATTCTAATAAGTTTGTGTCTGCGGTTCGAAAAAGTTATTAATTTTGTAAAAAAACTGTCCGCCGTTTTTTGAAAAATAATTTAGCATGCTTTACCTTTAGTGATAAACTTTTGAGGAATGACGATCATGACTTCGCACAATGTTCACAGCAACATTAAAAAATAATCAAGCTTATGTTTCCATTTAGTTTACAGTCTTTGTAAGTTTTGTGTCTAGTTCTTGAATAAAGATTAATACAGAGTTGTAGGGAATGAGATCCGCCTGAGATCATTCTAGTGTCCCAAGCACAACTTGTCCTGAGAGACCGTCCCAAGCCGTTTTTTTCCTTCCCCAAGATTCCTGAGTGTCATTCCTTTCTCATATTCTCTTACTCGCTTTCACGGACCGTCGGGCAAAGCAATATAAAAATTACTTTACCTCGGCTAATTACTTCGTTCCGAATTTTATGGTTTATTTTTTTACTACTCGTACCTTCTGTAGTTGATGGATTGATCTCATTGTGCACAACAAAATTCTGGTTTCAATCATCATCTTAATCTGTTGTAGTATATGGTGCAGTTTTGTCTATTTTTTTTATAACTATCAATGGTTTTTAAGTAAATTCACCAACCAAGTCTTTCCTAATTAAAATCAGATTGTGATTTTTTTAAGCTGGCGATATTGGCCTGTATTATGTTCAACGGAACGTGACAACAAACATGGTTCACATGTCTAACCTATATTATTCCGCTGGGTGGTTTTGTTCTGAAAATAATATCCTGCGTCCACCAAACTACACATATGGGGTATCCCATTTGTCTACACATTCATTAGAATCCCAAACATACACATAACCTCTTTAAATGCTTTAGATTTAATTAAATCTTTCTTAAAACTGAAAAACTGTAAAATTATGCGAATGTGCGCACGGGCTAACGTCTATATTATTGACAGCTATAACACTGTCACATATTTATGAAACATGATATAAACCGTAGAATATAATATAGGAAACCCATGTTGAATGAAATAGGAAGCGTCAACGCCGGATGGGACGTTGGGCTGGGTATTTGACATTGTACTACGTACGGATCATTGCTAAATTGTAGTAAATCGCATTCTAACTGCATTCCACTGAACAGGACATCGCTATATGTTTTACTATTTTATAATGGGCTCGAGTACTTATAATTTCTTTCTTACCATCTATAAAATTCAAAGAAGTTTATTTATTATTTTATTTTATACATTGGATGCGTTGAAAAATTGTCTTTTAGTCTGCCTCCTAGTTGCTTGGTAGATAGAAAGGGATGGTACTAAGTGGTGACGATGAGGTATGGTAGATATCGTATCAGTGACGGTACCCAGTCAGACCACCAACCAACTGCGGCCTGGCGTCGTTCCTACTAGGGAACACCGAGCTAGATAGGGCCAAATAGCCTCGGACGACGCCAAGTGCTAATGTGGTACGACCCAAGATGACAATGCGTCAATGCACCCTCTGTCCCACTGCCTGCACTGTAGGCGATCTTTGGCAGTGCACAGACAATGGCATCAAGGTAGCACAACACTGGGCCCAACAACTTTAATGAGTCTCAACCTCGGACACGAAAAAGTAAATGTAAGTGGCCGATATAAGGGGGTTCAAGGGGACTCGTGTCGGGCCTCCAACGCTAAGTTAATTGCTAAAGGTTTTGCCCTCCTAAAAAAAAAAAAAAAAAATGTATGCGTACGCCAATTTATAGTATCAATGGCAACGATACATTATTACACCCAAGAAAATGATCAGCGTAACTACGGAACCCTTTATATCTGCCAAGCAACTTATGGGCTGATTTTTAAAACTCAACCTTAGTTTGAAAAACATGTTATTGAGTACCTATAGTTGATCGCACACAAATTTTATTGTGTCACTACCACTTTTTCATGTCTGCCAAAGTCATGTACGCCATATTGTTTAATACTGTGGTTGCCATGAGGTATAATACCAGTGAAAACTGAAATAGCCAATGAATGGTACCTAGCTTAATTATTAGCAAAATGTAATCAAAATATTGAAACGTTGTACAACTGATTATCTTCCATTCTTCTTCTACTTTATTATTTATTTTAATGACTTAGCTCAGTATTTTGATCTCATGTAACAATTTTATTGATGTTACTACTTGGATTTTGTGTAATAATTTCTTCCAATATAAGACTTGCATGGTTACTATTGAAAATTCACGCCAATTGTTTTCCCTCGTTAAATAAGTCATTAACTGACGTATATTTACATTAAGTCGCATTGGACAGCTGTTGAAAAATGTCTACTTCTTTTATTACGAAACTTATACCTTTGCCTATACATTTTTCAAGAGCAAATCGCTCGGGTTGTGTTCAACAGTGAATTATTTATAATCTGAATATTTAACAAAATGTCAAATCCATTACCATATTTGGATCCTGGTTGAACACTTTTTTCTAGCCTTGAATTTTTTTTGTGCCTTAAATTGTTTGTTGCCTAATCTATCCTAATTAATTTAACTTGTTGTTTGGCGCGAATTATGAGACTTACGATTAAAGCGGACATACCCACTATCATTTTTTTGAACGAAATCAAACTTCACACGAAATATCGATTGTTGACAATGTCAGATCCTTTAGAAGAAATACTCCCCCACGTTTAGATTTATTAATATATGTGTCGCCACTAACAAAGTTTGGCCAGTTTATAACTCCTCCCTTCCTTATTTTTTACAAATAAAGCTCAAACATTTGGCCAATATCATGTATCAAAATATAGAGGAGCATTTCTTCTAAGGGATGTGTTATTTAATTTTTTAAATTTTCTGTGAAATTTGATTTTGTTGATAAAACGGACACAAATTTGCTGTACATAATTAATTAATGTAAAAAAAATGTAATTAATTAATATTGTAAAACATATCCAACAGCGCGGTGTCAGACGATCCCGAAGAAAATTAGGAAAATATTTCCCTAATTTCATTTTGAACTAATTCTCCAGAACGACAATGCTTCACGCTGATAAGGTGTTAGTCTCGGAGGACCCTCTATTTACCGTGCTCCTTATGGAAGTTTACAAAATGGCTGGGATGTTGACAAGGACAGGACACATCGTGAAATGAAGTGAGGACTGTGAGGTGTCGCGTAAGGTCATTGAGCATGACACTGCTATGGAGATGACCGTGTTTCCGCAGACAACACAAGGCGCAATATCCTGCGAGGTAGGTGCCAAGTGCCAAGTATTTTGTATTTCCTACTCTGCTTTTTTCATCAGCTCTTGGTGCAGATCATTGCCCTGAAGGTCCTCCGGATGAGACCGATCAGCGCAGCGGTATTGTCTACGTCTGAAACTGAGGGAAACGCCCATGCAGATCAAGTTAACATCTGGATTTGGATTAGTGTCGGGTTTGGCCTTGTGGGGGCCCTTTCTCGGGCAGAAAAGTCTTGCACCCTTACACGAATATTCCACTGTCATTTACAAAATAGATATGCAGAATAGAATAGAGTAAGGCGGTTATTCCACCGGCAAATTTGCTTCACTAAAATTCACTTGTGTTTTGAGATTTTTTGTTTGTTTTATTTGAAGGAGACTATTATGTAGATACTTAACTTATCTATTATACGTTAAATTATAATATGGTAGTAGACATCATTAATAATATTATAACTTAATTTATAATAGATAAGTTAAGTATCTACATAATAGTCTCCTTAAAATAAAACAAACAAAAAATCTCAAAACACAAGTGAATTTTAGTGAAGCAAATTTGCCGGTGGAATAGCCGCCAAACACAGATTGACCACATAATTTATTGAATTTGATTTGTGAAAAAAGAACGATTGGTGTGGTAGTCCCGAGGAAGGAGTAGTTAAAGAACTGTAGCCAATTGGTTTTAAAGGAGGCCACATGTTATATATCGAAATGTAGAGGAGCATTAAGGCGATTTATCATTAATGCCACGGCACGTTCCAATTTCCCGCCAAATATTTCTCCAAGTTTTTTTAATCTATTGCGATTTTGTATTTTGCGGCTTCTGTGGGGGCCCTGGCCCCATAAGGAAACCCGGCACTGATCTGGATTATAGAATATGGTTAAGGTTCCAAATTGCATTTTGGTATCTACATAATAATCTCCTTAAAATAAAACAAATAAAAAATCTCAAAACACAAGTGAATTTTAGTGAAGCAAATTTACCGGTGGAAGAGCCGCCTTAGAAAAGAGTATCACATATTAAAATGCTCAGAAAAATGTCTGCTGTTTGTCCTGATATTGTTGACAACTGTCCGGTTGATATATCATGGGATACTCCATGTTTACTCTTATAAGGCTTTTCCCCTCCGTTTGTCTCATAGTCAATGCGAGATTTAGAGAATTAATTTAAGATAAACTGGGACGTCCTGCTCGTCCAAAGGTGTTTTTTTTCGTGCGTTCCTCTAGCATTCAAATAATAATAATAGTGTATTGACCAGAAAATTGACAACTACATTTAAGAGAAAATAAATACATTTCTGACAATAAATCAATGACGGCGGTGAGCGTAAGCCCATATAGCCCAAAAACTTAACTTAATTTAGTCTACTGTATCCTAATTCTAATTTTTAATTTTTTTTTATCATTTGTTCACCCTCATGAGATATTAGAAACAATTTTAATTTTGCCATATATTTTGCTCTACTCGAGGCTCGCTGCAACTCGACAGGGAGCATGTTAAAGGCTCTAGGTCCCAGAAATAAGGCGGTACATTTATAGTGTGCGGTTCGCGGTCGAAGTCCGGTGTCCATGAAATAGTACGGATCACTTGGGAAATCGTCGGTCTAAGAGATAATTTATTTGTTTGGAACAAGTTCAAATTTCTTGCTATTAGGCATATAGCATTTATTTATGGCCTTCAATGGCCTAGTGGTAGCTTGTTCGTACTTGTGCGAGTCTCTACACACCATGCGATCGGAAACCTGTCGTAGCTCAACACAGGTATTACCTACAGAGGCGGCAGAAGAGGTTATTCGGATACATTCATTGAAGTGTTTGCGAATAATCTTTTAAAAAATAAATAAGTATTAAATTGTATATTGCCGCATAGAGAGACGATTTTTTCTTTAATTTTTTTTTAAATACTCTGATTTTAGTACAAAATAACAGTCACAACCTTTATTTGTTTTTATTTTCTCATCTATGCTAGATTTTAAAAAAAGTTGGCCTAATCTGAAGTAAAAATGAAGAATAGGCTATTTTGCATTCGACTAAATAATGTAAAATCTAAGTTTTTAATACTTTAAAGGAAAACTTTTCTCTGCCTGCCTACAAATATTACTTTCAGTATCATTTAATGTTGAAATTATTATTATTGTTCTGATAAGTTCGCTATTCTATCTAAGAGAAAACCTATCTATCTATCTGAGAGATACTGATACTGGCCGAGATACACAATATTAGCCTAGACCTATGCATTGGCATCAGTCATAGCTTGTGAAAGCCCACCGCTTCTTGTTGAAACTCTTGATGTATATATAGTACATTGTACAGCAGCTGGTTTAAGTTCAATCTGAACAATAGCCAATATATATTATGTTGTTCTGTGCAATAGCCTATAGTCTTAAAAATCAAACTATGCCATAAACAGTATTGCACAGAATTCCAAATGAGGAAATTGCCAGCCTGAGACACCCGGGTAATTTATGACTCATCTTTTGGCGTGATATGATGATTATGTACTGTATAAAAATTCCTCGTTTGGTCAGAGTTTTCCAATGTTCCTACTTAATTCCTCCGAGCCTTCCTTCGCATAAATTCTGGTAAAACGTCAAAGCAGTACTGTTGGTTCCCTAGTTCTGACAACAATTATTCGTAGCGATGGAGTCACCCCCTCGGAATCTGCTACAATCAGCTTAGTGGCCTCTTATTTCCTCGCAATAATGTCATGTATATCCTGCAACTTGACCAATTATGCTCCCTTAACTTCGTCCACCCCCATCTTCCCCTGCCTCCTCCCACCTTCCTGGTTCCTTCTAATTACCGGTTAATGATGACAGGCACAGTATAATAATGCTCAAGTGACCCTGCTCTGTCCTTCCCGGTGTGGGGCCGCCAAGGTTGTCAGTGCAGGACCAAATGAAGCATAGAAGCGGTTAATTTCACAATAGCCCATACGTCCGGGCTAAGATTGTCTTCTATATATACTACCAATCTCAAGATACCTATTATCATTGTACTGACGTCCATCCATCGAGATTGAAGTAACTGCTTAAGGTGAGAAAAACTTTTATTTTTGCCTAAAACATTGCTTGTAACTCAAGCTTTAAGGCGCCGCATACTTTATTAGAAATTTATATAGCTTAGTAGGATATAGCCTATACAACATAGATTTTGAATGCAAAATCGCTAATGCCAAAATTGTCGCCTTAGGAACTTAATTTAGTGATAGTTCGCTATGGCAGGATCCTTGACGAAGCCTTCACTATATCGCCTATATTTCTTCCTCGCTCATAAAATTTGTTGAATACAAGTTTTTCAGCCCAGGGCGCATGGAGCCTACTACAATGCACCCACCGTATTATAGGCCTAAATAACCCTTATTCCTCCACGAGGATCTTTTCGTAGCCAATGACAAGGTTATCCAGGCCACAGCATTTTGGAGCCACACCTAGGAAAACCCATGTAGTAGTAATATGGTTGGACACAGTCCCAGGCCACGGTGTGGGCCCATAGGACAGGGGACCTCCTGATTATAGTGGATTCCGAACCACTTGGGAAACACAGTGAAGGCACACGATAAGTTCGGAGGTGACCAGGACAAGTCCTACCATGTTTCCCTACCGGCACTGTGCACACTACCAAGTTATCTGCATCTTTGAACCTGCTCTGGTCCGCTGGATTCAACTTGGTAAGGCGGCCGGCTAATCTCTCCAACATCCCGGATCCATTAAGTAAGTTCACTTATTCCTGTGGTTTTGTTCTAGGCTCTTATAAAATATGACAGACATCACCAGACTTCCCCGTTGCAGTTTATTCAAATTGATTATAGTAGTCCTGTGCAACCAATGGGCCAGTGGCTTTCGAAATGCGTATGACCTCATGGAACGCCGTCAGTACAGAAACGATCCAAATGGTGGTGTTTTTGAGACATCAGAGCGCTATTACAATCGTGATCGCTACTCTACTCACAACCGAAACCCATCTAGTGTCTACTCCTCAGTTAGACCCATTGATGATGACCGAAAATTTAGTACTGTAGATCGAAGATCGAGCATTGCGGGTAATGGGTACGACAATCTCGGTAACGGCGATCATTCGATTCGACTGAATTCTGGTCTTCGGGATAGAGAGCGGTTTAACTCCTTTGGAGATGTCCGGCGTTATGATAGTAACCCACGGGATTATGATACTTTTCGGGAGGCGAGTCGTTTGGACTACCGCAGGCCCTCAATTGATCGGTTTCGAGACACGAGTAGATTATACGACCGTCAGCCAATCGATTCATTTCGAGATGTTCCACGGCTGGCATCACCACTAGAATCTTCACGTGATGGTCTGGCTGATTCAAGAATCACAGACTCCTTCCGAGATGGAACTCGTTTCGATGATCGACCTCTTCTTGGTTCAACTCGGGAATCAAATCGATTTGATGATAGAACCCGATATTTCGACGAACCTAGACGAATAAGGGACAGGTTTGATGACCCTCGAGTTATTGACGTTGGTGGGGTTGGTCTTAGGCGTTTGGATGATATTGGATCTGGTTCCCAACTGTTGCCGAGCCTAGAACGTAGTAGCTCGTCCCACCCAGACTTTTACCGACATGACTACTTCAACCGACCGCCTGCTAAATCCAGTTTCGAAGCTCAAAATTCTGAAAACAAGTATCAGTCAGCGGGAGGTGGTAAAGAAAATTCAGGATTGTCCACAATTGGAAGTTTCGTTACGAACAATGAAGATAAAAACCAGAAAAAAACTGATTCGGGATTCCATGACAATAAAGAGGGGACGAAGCTGGATGTCGACAATAGGGAAAAAGTTGGGGAGACGACAAGGTTTGACAAGAATGGCGGCAACAAATCTACATTGAAGAGTAATCGTGTGTCCAAGAAAGGATCCACGACGAAGGGTTTCGCTAAGCACCATCACAAAGATGAGACGGGCAACTCAACCACTTTCTTTGATGAATCATTGGACGAAGGAGGCCAGGAAGATTTCCAAGGTGAGTATAACAAGTCTGGTATTGGTTAAAACATCGTTAGTAGATTATTCCAACCTGCCAGAGTGACTATGTGACCAGTGATGCAAGTCTCTTTGAGTACTTAGTACTGGGTAGACTTTGAAAACTGCACAAGTAAAACTGTAATATATTATTACCTACTTTACTACTACTACTACTACTATATAATGAAACATTCGAATAGAGGCAATCTTGTAAATAGCCTACAATTCAAGACTGATACTCATAGCAATGTGAGTGAACCGAATACATTTTCCGAGCGAACAAGCATCGGTTGCTTTGGGATTTATACTGGTCATTTCTAGGATGGCAACGGCCAAAAAGCGTGGAAGTAAACCAGTGCCTAGCCTACCAACTTGCGTATAACATGGCCGCTGCGTGACCTAGATCCCCCTCCCCTCCTATGTAGGTACCATAGTGGTAGTAGTAGTACTCTAATCTATTATTAGGGTATATTAAATTTTAAAAGTTCCGTTAGTAAAGGTAGCTCAACATAACAACAAATCACACTTAGAAATTATGAAAACACTCGAGCGAAGTGGGAAGATCCATTTTTTCTACAGAAAGTTTTAAATATTTCGCATCTATTTTCATCTGTTTTTTTTTTTGTTTTTCCACTTTATGTTCTTTTTATTTTTCAATTCATTTGGCGCCTGCCCTATAAGATTTCAACGCCTAGGACAAGAATTCCAAGACGCCTATAAGTCTACTGCAACCTGCGCAAACAATCTATTGCTTGAGTAGCACAGTTTCACTTTCTATTTTTAGATTTTGAAGACGAATTTGGATCTAAAAAAACGTCCGAAGTTGTAAGTGGCAAAGAGGATGGTAAATTCTTTCAAGAAATTGGCGGTAAGACAGGTAACTTCGGAAGTGGTGTACTCAAGGACAACAAGAAAGTGGAGAAGGATGTTTTGGCCAACAACAACCGGTTCAGCAATGAAGAAAAGTTCGGCACTGGCCACGACTCCGCTGATCGCGGATTTAAGACGGCTTCGGAATACCTGGGGGGAGGCGTTTGGGGAGGTCCTCACCATCATTAACAGAGAAGTTATTTTTTTACAACGGCTGCACCACTTATCCAAATAAAATACAGGAATTCTTTTTCTATACAATTCTTCTTTCCTGGGCCTGTCTATTACATAGACTACATCAGTTTTGAAAATAATTAGGTGCTTGGAAATTTTACAATTATTAATATTGTACCGTATCTAGTACCCTCAAACCCACCATACTTGAACATGAACTATGAAGTATGGGTTTACTTTAAAACCAGATGAACGCAGACTATTGAATGGGAGCAGATACGTGCCCAATTTTGTTGACACAAGTCCCGATTTATTTTATTTATTTGTAAAGTGGGATATGTAGACCTACGTAGGTAGTCTCAGTGGCGGTTCCAGCGGAAAATGTAGGAAGGGGTAATAAGTTGTGTCTGTAAGTGTAGCCTAGTATATACCGTACCACCTTCCCAAGAAATGTTGATAAGGCAACTTATGTTATCATCTGAATTTATTTATTTAAGGGGGGCATGACGCCCTATGGATCTGCCATTGGGTAACCTGTAGCAAAACTCGGCTGAGTTTTCTGCTGGGGCTCAACCCAGTGTACCTTTTAAATGCAATAGCTTCAGAAGAAAGTTTCTCTTACATCCCTAAAATGGACAAAAATATCAAAAAGACGTGCATGCCCGTCTATCCCACCTTGGTGGGTCGTGAACAAAGGTTGATTGATTGTAGGGGAGCATCATTGAGGCATTATAATAAAATAAAATATTTCCGGCATGATTTATAATAAGAAAGCTAACAAAGAATAAATATAAAAAAATTATAAAAAATTCCCGCCAACATGCCACCGGATATACATCCCTTTTTCTTGACTTATGATTGGTTAATTATCAGAATCAGAGAGTAAAGTAAACATGTAAATAACAAAATGGCCGCTTAGCATCATCTGCGATGAAACAGAACTCACTTGAAAATTTATTTCTTCCTATTTGATTTAAAAGCTATGTTTAGTATTATTGTGAAGAACTAAAATATTTCCAGTGTTACAACTATTATGTTCAATCGTTTACAGACTACCAAAAATTTATTTCTGACAGCGCTTAGTTTTCCAGTTTTTCAAGATGCAAATCCGGACCATGTCAAACTCAACACAAAAACAGCCATTTCTATGGCTGAAGAAAAGAGCCAAAGAAAGGAAACTGGTTTGGACAGACTGTATATGATGTTTTCTGTTAAGTAAGTTAACTTAAGACATGTACAATTCTCTTGGTTGACTGTTGCCTTGGTTCAACCCTCACCAAATCTTCAACGTTGACACTATGTTTCAGTGCTTTGGAATAGATCTTTAGCCTTAGCACCTAAGAAGTCTCTACTGATCTTCACCACACCATATTAAAGGATTAAAGGGTATCTCAAATACGTACTGTATGCAGGGAACAGAGTAATTCCCAAGGTGTGCCAAGCACTTCCAAGTTAATTTAACTAATTTTGTTAAGCAATTAATGTTCGTTAGATTATCAGAACATTTAGGAAATAGGAATAAACACGTAGTCTTGTCTGTTTCAGTGAGTTTGGGGAACCTAGTCCACAGATAGTATATACTCTTCAAACAATGATGATGTCGATCGTTGCAGGAGGTGGTATCGGCGGCTTCGTTCATACTCGTGTCGCCTTTCTTAATTTTGTTGAAAACAATGACGCCACTAAATTTTCTCACCACATGGATGCCAAGCAGAAGTTACAAGACAAAGTGACTATCGGGTTTGCAAGGGGGGCATGGAAATGGGGATGGCGGCTCACCGCCTTTACAGGGACATACACGTAAGTATCAACTAAGGTCAGCAGTATCCCAGCCCTTGTTAATGTTGACCAAATTGAATATTTAAGTTACTGTAGTAACGTATATCAAGTCCGTGCACGTCTTGTGTGGACTAGTTCAGGTGTTGTACTGTAGCTCGGTATTCTATATGAACCTAAAATGCAGTACATTCAGTATCTATCTGTGAGACAGACTAGATACATAGCTCATATCGTATATCAGCTAATAAGTACGTCAGTCATTCCAATTTTTTAGTGAACGACTACACGGAAATAGTAAAAACGTTTTGTGACCACAGGACAATGGATGTTCATTGTACACTGTAAATTATTATCAGTAAATACTGATCCTACTTTACTGTGATCGATGGAATATTGGCAAACGTTAGCATTACATGCTACTATCAACAACTACTTACTTTACTTTAACGGCGCCTTATCCCTCCCACGGGGTCGGCGGCACGGATCTTAATCTTCCAGGTGTTTCGGTTTTGGGAATCATCCGGCGAGAGACCGAGGGTCCTGAGGTCCTCCCTCACTTTCGTTACAAGGGACATCCTCGGTCCTCCTATAGGTCTTGGGCCCTGCACCGTGTAGTCCCTCACACGTTGTAGCAGGTGTCCATTTTCTCTTCTTAGCGTATGGCCCCACCACGCCAGTCTTCGTTCCCTGACTTTATCGGTGATAGGTGATACTTGTATCTCCGCCCGGAAGGCCAACTACTCTCCTCCTGTCTGTCAATTTGTAACCGAGACAGTAGCGCAACATTCGCATCTCAGCCACATGCAGTAGTTGCTCTTCGTCCCTCCGCAATGGCCAGCACTCCGCTCCGTAGGTCATACACGGTCTCACCACTTGCTTGTATATGCGGCCTTTCTCGAGTTTCTTCGGCATTCTCCTATCCTTCAGGATTCCCGCCATATCTCGCCACTTGGCCCAACCTGAGGTTACCCGTGCTCTTACATCGTCTCCACAGCCGCCATTCTCGCGTAACGTTGCTTCCAGATATTTGACTGTCTTGGCCTTCTCAAGGCCTTGGTTATCGACTTTTATCGATCCAGGTTCCTGGCTTAGGTGCCAATTCCATTGACCGGCTAGGGCTATTTCCAAAAACGGTGACGTGGTAGCAGACATTCAAGACTTAGGTGGCGTTTCCACCGACCTCGCATTGCACAATTGACGGAAATGTTTATTTTCCTCTATGCCCTAGTTAAAATTGATCAATGATCATACAGTAAAATCACAAACAAACTAAAATTAAAAAATGGCGTCATGGGATATGTTAAGTACAAACATTTTAATAGATTTCTATAAAAAGAAAAATTCAAATTTCCGTCAATGTCATTTGCATTCTGCAATGCGAGGTCGGTGGAAACGCCACCTAAGTCTTGAATGTCTGCTACCACGTCACCGTTTTTGGTAAATAGCCCTAGCCGGTCGAAGGAATGGGCGCCTTATACATTGCATGTACTCTGTTTTCTTGCGATTCACTTTAAGCCCCTAGCGCTCCATCGTTTCCACCCACAGCCTGAGGGTACTCTCGATATCTTCTCGCGAGTCTCCTACCAGGAGGATGTCATCAGCGAAGAGAAGGCTTTCTGGCGCTTGCCGTTGTATCTGCGTGGTCACTACGTCCACTATGAGAACGAACAACAACGGGCTCAAGGTTGACCCCTGATGCAACACAAAAGTTACTGGAAAAGTGTCACCGACCCCTGCCGCACTACGCGTCGACAACAACTAGTAATAATAATTATAATTTTTAAGCTACATGTACTGTAATGGTTTTTGTAGGGTTTACCATGGTGTTCTGTAAGTCCCCTGTCTAAATAGCCCTAAAGCTCGTCCACTATTTAATTGCGGCTTACTTTATTTTCAGACTATTTACGAACGCAGTTTCCGTATACAGGGGGAAGAGCGGTATTTTGGAACATGCTATAGCTGGAGGTGCGGCAGGAGCAGTCTATAAAGTGAATCTTGGTTTGCGGGGAATTGTTGTTGGCAGTTGCTTAGGTAACTTAGTTATTCTTTATTTTACAGTTTTACTTACAGTACTATTTCTACATAGCCTCTACCTTTCTACAAAGTTAATAAATAGGTACCATGTGGCCAGTGTCTCTTATATGATAATGTATAACATCGATACACAATGGCAATTGTCTGCAGCGACTGCACTCCGCCTTGAGAAATAGACATAGCAGCTCAGTGTACGTCTCCTAGTACTTTTCCTAGCCTACTCTGTACAAGTACCAAACGGCGTAAACTGGGCTGAATGTCTATGAGGAATTACTGTCCCCACAGAAAATCGCCTTTGTTTACTGTGCTTAATATAAGTTGCCGATTATGTTGTTTCTTGGCATTTGCACGCAAATCCTTGAATAATTGGTTTTTTCTCGCTTTTCCCCCAACTCCGGCTGATTAAAGTCAATATAATATGTGCAAAAGCATTAATAATGTGGTGTACTATATTTTATAGGGGGTGCGCTAGGCACTATTTGTGGCGTTGCAACTTGGGGAATCCTGAAGATGACTGGCCAAACTATTGAAGATGTACTCAAAACAGGAGTCTCGCTTAAAAAAAGCAGAGAAGAGTAAGTGTCTTGTTGGGAGAATTAATGTTAAAACAGGATAGATTAGGAGTACATTGATTTATAGCTATTAATGCAGAAGAAAATATGATTTCATCACAAAACCCCACTTCTAGACTTACTAGTCGCACCATGAATTAGAGTCGTTTATTCCAATACTTGCTTAAACATGCATCTATACTATCGAAGCAACTGTATTTCCCTATCTATAATTCCTGCAGTTACTGCAGTGTATTTGTATTACACGACTTCTATGGTTAATGCATTAGCCATTGTACAATTGCAACTTAATTGCATTGTACCAGTTTCATTTTTTTACTATCATGAAATTTTTCTTTTAAAAACAGCGGAAATTTTAGTTGTAATGAATTATAATTGATTGATTTATATGAGTTTATGCTAAGTCAAAAATATCAATCACACATTAATATTAAGGGAGATTGATAGTAGTTGTACAAAACTTTTTGTTTTAGTCCCATGCGAATGGCCATTGACTGTAGGATCAAGGAAAACGATGGTCCAGAAGCTGCAGAACACGACCGACGCATAGGTGTTGAGACACTCAACTTAGACAGCATTAAACTGGAAGAACCTAGTCAACAAGATAAATCCAAAGCTCCCTAGTAGAATCCTGATTATTTAATCAGTATTTAACAATTAAAACGCTATAATAGTGTAGATTTAATTTATTATTACCAAGCGATCCGGAACAAAATAAATTTTCAGGCTACTTGTTGATATTTAAGTCTGAGAAGACTCAGGCTACCCTTTATCGAAGGATCTCTGTAACTTTGATCTTGGTACTATGCCGTAATGGTAAAAAACATTTGATGACATGATATCTATAAAACCAAACGACTTCTAGAAACTATGTTTCTAATTGGTGAAAAATTTCATTGATAAAATATTTGGCTGCTTCAGAGCTTATGCTAGCTGAAGACCATTCAAAGCAGTAATTTTGGAGTAAACGGGCCCTGATTATGATGACGATGAAACCTAACAATACAATGAGACGCTAGTCACATCCTCGTTCCCATCAAAACGTTACAGGGATCCGCCTATACGGTACTTTATGTATAAATAGTAACAAAACCATGATGCCTGTTTTAAATTCATATAAAAATGTTCACATATGTTGGCTCTACATCAAATTTGAAGCGCCTGGATGCAAAGGAATACAAGTGACAAAAATAAGCATTCAAAATTTGCGGCTAAATTTTGTAACTTGGTAACTTGTAATTTTGTAAATTGAAAATTAACGCCCCTTTTCAATGAATTCCAGCATTGTCAAAATGACAGGTTTCTAGACTAATGAGTAGCTAGAGTAACAGCATGCGCGGGTTACAGGAAAGGAGCCTCCCCGAAGATCGCTTTTTATACACGTGGTATAAAAACCGTGGATCAAAAACCGATCGGGCATACCCTGGGCAACGCAAAGTGGAAACATCTAGCGGCTACTCCTTTCAACACTGAGACCAAAGACGACCTTTGGGTGTGCACCGACCATGGCGTCAGGTTAGAAAGAATATTGCGAACCAGCAGGAATTCTCAATAGTCACACAATGAAGTGGTTTACTGTTGGCTCAAGGCTAGGATGTACAAAGCTTTGGTGCTGGGGTTAAATATCTGGAGTCTCTTGGGGAGACAAATACAGTATACCAACTATACAGTATACCTCTCTGGGCTTTGCAACTAGAATGGACATTTGCCTAACATAGGTGTCTAGAGTATGCAGATTCTGCAATGAAGAAACGGAGGACCCCGAGCACATCCTCCTTCACTGCGATGCAATCGCACGAAGGAGAGTGCTTGGGAAGCTCGCAGTTACATGTAAAAGACCTACCGCTTCTAAACCCCTCAAGATCCTGGCTCCAGAGAGAGATAGGCCTCGAGGAAGTGAAGCGATAGGCACAATAGGCTCATACACATAGACCCCATCAAATAAATAAATAAACAGCATGCGCATTCAACTCCAAAACGCAAAAGTCGCTTGTACTCCTCAGCTTCCAGGCGCTTCATTTATATAATACATAATACACTCGCACCAATAAATAAATTAAAAATAAAATTAAAACCAGAAACACAAAATTAACAATAGATTCAAATAAAGAGAATAAAACAGAAGACTAACAATTGTTTCAAAACATACTGTATAGGTACTAAGTTTATATGACTCTTGCTTCAAAACGAGATACTTCTATTATAAGTAAGCTACAAGGTATTTTTTTTAAATTCCGCCTAATGTTCCACAGTAAATTGTTGAATTTGCATGCACTTAAACTATAGTCAATGAAAAACGTGTTTTAAAATGGCCCATGAATCAGCTAAAACATTACACTTTCTAGTTTAAATTAAAGATGGCGGGTCAGAGTAACCGTCTGGGTAATTAATTACCAGACGTTCTCCGAAATATAAGTTATTATTTACGTGGTACTTAGCCATAGAATATTCCTTACATCAATTATTTAGCCACATTTACAGTAGATACATAAACTAACTATACGGAAGATTAATTCCGGGGGAAGTTTTCGGGTACACACTTTGAAGATATTGCATATTTTAAAGTAACCATTTTAGCTTTCAATGAGAGATTCGTGTAAGCAATTCAAAATTGAACTAACACATAAAATCATCAGCCTCATAGATTACAAGTATTATCTTTTTTTTTCTATTTCAGGGAAGTCACCTGGATAGGAAGCTTACAATAGGTTTACAGGCAGTACTTAGTTCTGTGTCTTTGTGATGCGACGAGCGCCGCGATTTGGAGGACCTTTTGGTTTATCAAACTTAGGGCGATGAAGATTTACTTTTGGGTGAACTTCGTCCATAAGGAACTCCTCTGTCAGTTTGTCGTCGGCATCTATTTCCAACTGAAAAATAAAATTCAACCTTGTTTTATATAATAATAAAATACAATACGTACTTCGTAGATAAACCTCGACCGAGATCAAAGTAGTACACATACACAAGGCGGGATTTGAATGCAAGCCTCCGCTTTTCGAACTACGATTGACTATACTACAATACAATGTGTAGAGTAATTAAAAGAAAAACTTAGCTTAGTCCAAAAATTTTAGCAGTTACAATTTATTTTACGACCGGCACGCGACGTCAGCTGTCCCCGTCCTGTTGAGGACAGCGATCGGGCGTCCCTGGTAACAGCGGGAATTACCCCGTCGGCCAATCCTTCCACCACCGGGTCAAGCGACAACAACGTGTCCTAGGCTCGGACACGTTAAGTAAGTAAGTAAGCTGTCCCCTTCCACTGCTGATCCAAGTTCACCTTATTTACTTCTATTTTATATTACACCTGACTATGGCCTAGTGCTGAAACTAAAATTATATAATTGTTTTTATTTTCTAGACTAAGCTACGTTATTATTTTTCTTTTAAGTATATCTAAGTTCCACCAAATCAGAGTAGAGAACATCGAATATGTGTATAGTTAGTATAGTATACTGTGTTCCTTAATCCCATATATACCTATTATATTATATATCAATGAACACAATATAGAGCTCCACTATAAATGTAACTGCCCGGCTCACACACGACGCCAATAATTAACAACAATATAGTAATAAATGAAGTTTACCTTCTTTTCAATGACGAGTCCCATATCTTTCAGCGATTCCAATAGTACTGCCTTACAACTAGAGTAGAGCATGCGTTCTTTTATTGAGCAAGAATAGCCTGGCATGGAGTAAATAAACACAATGCTCGTCAACGAATCTCCCTCGTATGTGTGCCGAAAGTTAAACAAATGATAGCGTGCGCTGTCATTAGGAACTCTGCTTTGGAGATCTTTTAAATGCAATTTTACGGCTTCCACCAGCAAAATCTTTTCTTCGTCCAAATCTGCAACAATAACATTAGTGTTGTAAAAATAAATAGTTATCCACTAATCCTCTGCGGGCCTACTATGCCGTTTAGCTTTAAGTTGATCTTGGGGTTAAAAATGTAAACAAATCAATTTTTAGTAGAACTTTCCATTTTAACATTACCTTGCTTACATTTTTAATCCTATGTTAAGATTAAAAATAATAGCCATAGTAAGCCCGCAGGCCCGATTAAAATAATAACAGCTACTGTTTTATGTCGACATATTTATCGTGAGACTTGGAAAGTTTAAAATTTAGTTTCTGTAAGAAACACTACTCAACTATAAACATTCTTGCCCACAGCCCTACCATGTTGAATCAACCAGAACAGATCCTGTTCTAAACTGCTGGTAGTGTGCACAGCATTGGCAGGGGGACATGATAGCGAGCTTATGCAATCTAAGCGGAGTAAGCGCGTGTCGAGTCCTGGTCACCTCCGAATTAATCGTGTGACTTTACTATGTTCCCCAAGTGGTTCAGAATCCACTATAATCAGGAGGTCCAGGCAGTCAGTCAACTCTCCTTCTCCCCGAGGTGAAGGAGTCTGCCCTTAAGGTGCCTCAAGTTAATAAACAGACTCACTCCCCCCGCCAGGCTGACAGGGTTGCTGAAAGCAGAAATGCTAAAAGCAACAACTATAAACATTCTTTTATTATGCCTATTTAACGAAGCAATAACGGAAATGTTTCGTGAACAGTCGTGTATCTTAAGACAACCAGCCGGCCTACTACTGTGATTATTTTTAATCCTAACCTGGGATTAAAAATGTAAACAAGATTATTTTATCATGTGTGACAGTGATATTCAAAATTGTTGTACTTACATTTTTAACCCCAAGATTAAAGCTAAAACGAAACGGCATAGTAGGCCAGCAGCAATGCAGCTCCATACTTCGAAATAGCCACTACTGTGGCGGCATTCTCACGGTAAAGCAAATAGCAAATAAATCTATTGAATACCAGAAAACATAACAGCCCTTTTTGACATAAAGGATAGAAATGGAGTGAATACTGCATTTACACTAGTAATGGACCCAGGATTCAGTCCACTAAACTAGATTAGGCTAGGTACTATTGTTAACATAATAAACCTGCAAGTGAAATACGAATGAGCTATTACCTATCTTAAGTTGCACATAGTCCACCAAACCGTCTCTGAGATCTAATACTGAATTGCGCGCAGGAGGTTCAATGGGGAAAACAACCCCAGATAAAGTTTGATGTTTAGTATCAATACCGACCCCGCCTGAGCTTAGCAGTTCACCACGTTTCAGTTCCTTGAGCTCTTCTTCCCTATATGTCAAAGGAGCAGGCGCTTGCATGTTTCGCTTATGGTCCAGATAACCGCGGTAACTTATTTCTTCCTAAAACAGAAGAAAATAAAAACATTACAAAAATATATAACAAAAATATTTCAAAACTTCCACTCAACTTACAATCAAAAAAACGAAACTGCAGTCAGACCAATTTAACCTATTACAACGTGTGAAATTAACGAGGGAAATAACGTTAAAAGTAAGATAAAGGGAAGATCCGAAATAGAATTCTTTATTACCCACCGATTGGGTCGTAATTTTGGTTCATCGGTAAGCTACACAAATATTTATTTTAAATAATTTCTTTAGCTTCCTTTTGCGGCTATCATAACCATTGCTTACCAGGGATGTGGCATGAAGCTCGTCACAAATATCCCCAGTCCCAAACTCCTGTTTAAGTGTTGACTTAGTAGAAGCGTAGAGCATCTTTTTTCGAACAGGAGCGGAATCAGGACACCAACTTATCAGCAGCCAATTGTATCCACTCGAATGTTTCGTGTCTAGTCTGTAAATTAGGTGCATATACATATACAGTATGTGACTTCTCGTTACTACAAACTAAGAAGCACATTTTTGGGCTTATGTAGACCACTGTTCCACAAACTGCCTGAAAGCACTAAATAATTCCAAGCGATTAATTATTTTTTGAATAAGATCAATAACGCAAGTACAAATACGTGTAAAAATGAAAAAAACTATCAATTTCAACGAAAATAAGAATGTTTCATCATAGAATATGAATAGACATATTTTTCATTACCACAGTGTACTTTTATCCACTGTAGTTATTGACGTCGTCATAGATAGACATAAAAGAATGCTCCCAGCACCGATGTACAAAACTATTTCCTGCTAGTTGTCAGAATTTCTTTCTGCTGGTATTTCCGATATTTTCGACCTTCCCCTGCTACTCACCGTACCTTTTAAAATAATTTGGCTATCCTTTTTTTTCATTCATTTTTCTTCATGCATCCGTTCTCAGCAATTCCACTTGTTCCAAATTTTAAAGCACGAACCGTGAATTCCCACTTATATTATATTATATATGATATTCGGTAGACTTACCTGTACAGAATGTAGCATGGTTCATCCGTTTCGATCATGGGAGTAACGGCTGTTTCAAAATCTTCCTCCCATGCCCTTGACACTTTTTTATCCGCAACCAAAGCCATCTCCTCTAAAACACATATTATCTAAATAGAAACGTTAAAAAACTGTTCTTGGTGACACAGTAGATAAGATCATGTAAAATTTATAGTCTATGGTAAGTTTATAAACAAAATTGTCCAGTGCTCTTCTATCGGAAAAAGGGGCTACCACACATCAATTTATCCTGGTATCTCCCCCAGTTACTAGAATTTAAGTTGATAACTTTCACTTAAGGTGACTGGTGAGTAGACTGCCTTAACCCATGACATTCACCAGATAGTCAGCTAATTAGACATTTGCTGTGCAATGCGCTGCAACTTTTTTTTTCCATTTGCCTGGTTGACGATGACTGCCATATTTCAAGAAAAATTACTAGATTGCAACTAAGATAAAAAGGCTGTTTCATGAATAGTCGCTTCTTAAGTTAAAATGAATGTTATGTTGAATACATACCATTTACAATGGAAACTTTAAAAGCCCTTATTTTCCCATCTCTGCACTTCCCGAAGAACTTCTTTAATTTATCATTAGCTAAAAAAATCGAAATATAATTAGACTAGAGCATTAGTTATGCATAACCCTAACAATAATAAATTGATCCATATTGCCATGACCGATCTAGTGAAAAGATTTGAACGGTAGACCGCAGACAGTAGGCCCTATAATGAAAGTAGAGAAGGCTTGATTATTAGGAAGTTCTACTTTTCCTTCAATTGCATACATGAATTATTTAAAGCAACAACTTGGAAATTAATAACTAAGCTACCTACCTTTTATCCCTGTTTGATGAGACATTTTGATGGAAATAGACTGATGAGTAAATGATTAAATTACTTGAGAGAAATTTTAATTACTATCGTTGGGAGAATTGAGAAATCAACACCGTCGCCATTTATAAATTTTGGAAACAAAGTTAACAAACATGAAAAGTTGAAACAAAACCACAGACTCTTCACTCTAGCCTCTATTTGTCTCTATCATAATAAGATCATAATAGACATAGTAAAACTATAGACTCATCGTAAACATTCGGGTTGAAGCCGCTTGACTTCGGCTATTTCCGTAGTATAGGACCAGATTGAGCCTTTTGCCATTTGATACTATGTTAACATTTTATTTTTTATTTGATTATTTAAAGATTATTTAGAACGGAAAATCATGCCTGCTAACCAGCAATATTTTTATGCAGAACTTGGAGTACTTTTAATTTACATTTTAAACAATATTTTTAGCAAAGTTTTCCCTACTTTTAGATAAAAATAAATTTTTTTAATGCAGATCTTTCAGTACTTTGAATTTAAATTTTAAACAATATATATAATAAATGTAAATAATAAATATAATTATATATGAAACAACAAAGAAAACTATAAAGAAAACATAAAATAAAACTATTAAATTTGAATTTCCCGCCAAAATGCACTTATGAGGGGGCGTGGTCGTGGCTTCAGTCCTCCAGCACAGCCGAAATACGACATGGTGGCTCCATAGTTTTATTAGCTCCATGGCATTGATCTATATACACGGATTTATATAAAATACTGGATAGGAAACTTTTTATTAATATCGTATGCTAAAAATAAGCGGAATCAGTTTCAAGATCAAAATCATTCTGCTGGTCGCCGCCATTGCATTGGTGGCCTACGCCATCTTAAAAAGCATGGTTGCCTATTAGAATTTAGCAAATTTTAAATAATATTTTATATAGAAGAAAAAATGGTTTATTGTGCAGGACTTTTATGCGAAACCCGTCCTTCATCTATTTCGAATATACCTTTACACAGGTAAGTCAGCGTTTGTCTCGGAAACCTAAAATTTAAGATGTTTTGGTGGAAGCCTCACACAATGCATGTTTTTGTTTTATATGGCCTTATTTTCATTTTAAACTAATTTATGTAGGTTACGATTACCTGTTGCGCATTTCTTAGTAAGATGCGACTGAATGGTATGTACTGCAATAAATATTTGTTATCTTGGTCTTGAAATATTTCCTCATTGTGCGCCAATAATGACACAATGTTGTTGAGTGTGGGTTGCTATTTCAGTATCACTTCGAAAGTGTACTTGCCTTTACATGATGATAGGCCTCAGTCCAACTTTAAGTTAATTACAGACAGATTGCAGAAAATTATGAATCAGGCGATGCGAGTGATCCTGAAGGCGAAATGGGACACCCACATTAGTACCATGTTGGATGAGTTAGACTGGTTAACAGTGGATGAGAGTATTACGATTAACGCCCTAACATTTATATATAAGGTGGAGAAGAGAATGGTCCCGGACTACTTACAAGTTCTAAATCGCGGGCATGATGTTCACGAGTATAGAACAAGGCGTAGGAGTGATGTGAGTGTCATCGGATCGCAAGTGAAATCGATGTTTGACGTAATACCTGAGTATAACAGACTTCCCAGGGAAATAAAAAGCGTAATGGACCCAAAGAAGTTTAGAGTAGCACTGGCAAAAAAATTGAAGAGCGAAAGAATGCGGCACCAAAGGCAATAGTCAATCAGTGATCTGAAGTTGGAGATTCTGAATAAGCGCGCGGCGCTTCTGAGATTCAACAACAACAACAACAACAACAACAGAATAATGTTGTTTATGTAAGAAAAAGAAGTTGAAGAATTTGGTGGCAATTTCTTTAATTTTATCATAATGCTTCCTGCTTTGCATCCTATTATTTCATACATTTTTTTCAGATTTCCTTTAAACAATGAACTGTTAAAGAAATGCTTATTGTCATGCGAAGAGATTTGTACATGCCCACTAAATGGTCTCGAATCTGTGGCCAGCATTTTGAAGGATATTCCTATTTGGTGCGACCAAATAGTATCAGAAAGCTATTATTATTAATGTCGGACGCCGTGCCTTTATTATTTGACTTCCCCAAGTGGCTGCAGCGGAAAGAGTCTAATCTTCGCGAAATTGTTCGACAGGGGATATATTTACAAGAACTTGAACCGGATCATCCAACTCCAAAGGTATGCAGCATTATTATTTTCAAATGCTTTGATATCTTTGTCCAAAATTAGTCTATCGTTACTCTTGACTTCGTGATATTTCATATTAAGTAAGAAACAATTTTATTTTCTGACACCTGCTTTCAGCATTTCAGCTTTAAGCAACCCTGTTAGCCTGGTGAGGGGAATGAGTCGGTTTATTTTCTCGATGCACCCTAAGGGGAGACTCCTTCACCTCGGGGAGAAGGGGAGTCGACTGACAAGATAGACCTCCTGATTATAGTGGATTCCAAGCCATTTGGAGAAAATATTATAGTAAAGTAAAGTCACACGATGAAAACTGAGGTGACTAGGACACGCGCAATTAGACTGCAGGGTACAGTCTAAGCGCGTTATCATGTCCCACCATGTTCCCCTGCCGTCGTTGTGGACACTACCAAGTTTGCCGCAGTTTGAAACACGCTCTGCCCTCGTGGTTTCAACTTGGTTAGCCCCTAAGGGTTATGAAATTGGAAAGATTGTAGTGTCAGCCGCATGGAGAAGCGGGTTCGGTTTCCGTTCACACCCCATTTCTTCCTCTTTTATATTTCCTGATGGGGAACCAGTAGAATCCGGGCTTTGCAGTTATATTTCCTGATGGGCCTGGTTCTGTTACCTTCTATAATGTTAATTCATCTTTCCTATAGTGTTTTGGTATATTCTTTCAGTTAATGGATGACGCGAGAAACGACGCCAAACCATGCAAAGGTGCCTCGACCCAGGCGAGCGTGTTGAAAGAGACGTTGTCTTTAAAAGAAAGCGGAAGTTCAACTGCTGCAGGTCAAGTTGGAGGCGTATGCTGAACCAGGGATTATGTTGCCTTTTTTACTTATTTGTCTGATAATAACATTCTCGTCCCTATTTACAAGATCATGGTAGCCTGTTGAGATCGATTCTATGAGCATTCGTTCCCAAATATTGTATGACAAGGGCAGAAAGAAAATGGGAGGCTATGTTGATTTGGGAAATTTCGCTGCTTCAGAAATTGGTAAACCCGCAAAAGGGGCCCTTGTTTTGCAGTTGCCTCTCTGTCAATGTCTTTCAAATGCCCGTAAGCGTATTTTCTTATTGAAAAATTAGACACCTCTATTCTCAGTAGAATATTGATGACAGCTTCATCATATTGGGATTAAAGTCCGCTCATGTGATGGTGTTCACGTAAATATAGCAGCATTACTAGTTTTAGGTTGTGACCTTGTCGCAGGCGAGCATGCATTATTTCCACACCCAGCAGACAGGTATCCTATATTTGTTTAAGTTGACTCGAAATTCATATGCTGAAACTGGACGCTAACTAACACGCTCAGCGTGGAATTATTACTTCTTACTTCAGCCAACGCCCGTCCTTGGCTGCTCAGCCATTTGACGCCGTGCCTCCCAGTACATCCGTGCCTTGAGATGTACGTTATTGTCGTCGATTCCATGTAGGGCTGCCGTGCCTTCCTCCAGCGAGCATAGGGGGCACATTGGGTTGTCGACGACTCCGATTTTGTGCAGGTGATGTTGCAGAAAATCGTGCCCTGTGACCATCCTGAAGGTGGCCACCGCCACATCCCGGGGCAGGTTGTTGGGGATGGGTGTTGTAAGCAACGGTTCCCATCTTTTGCCAACTGCTGCTGCTTTCCAGAAGTCCGAGACTGCTTTCCTGATGCGGGATGAGATAACATTGCTAATATTGCTGTAGGTGGTGGGTACTGACGGCTGGTTCATTGAGCACCCTTCCTTAGCTAAGGCATCAGCTTTCTCATTCCCTTCAAGGTCGCAGTGACCCGGTACCCATTGCAGACATAATTCAGTATTTTCCTCCAATCTACGGAGCCTGTCTTGACACTGTGTTATTAGGTAGTCTTCGTGTAGTACGTGGGAGCTTAGAGCTTGTAGAGCTGAGGTGGAATCGGATAGGAAGACTACCTTGCGGGCGACGTTTGATTGTATCAGGGCATTGGCTGCTTCACTTATGGCGTGAATTATGAACACCCCTACTGCATTCATTTTGCTGGTTTATTATTGATACATGGAAAAATATATATTATAAAAAAATTCAATTTCATAAGTTAATTTGTTGTAAATTATGCCCCTTATTTTCGTATTTAGTGTTAAGGACATTAGGTACCGCACGGTAGGTTACAAATGGTACTTAGGTGTACGTAGGTGCAGAACTGGATAATTAGGCCTAACTACGAGGTGGGCAAGACAAACTTCAGCAAATAACTTGCAATATTGCTAGTGATTATTAAGTTACCTGTCTGATAAGCATCTTAAATTCATAGTTATCTTCAGTCATAGTAAAGTAGGTAGGTACCTTATAATCTTATGACAAAATAGCATAATCATTATTATTGTCGTCATCGGAATAGGCGAGCAGCAACTACCATTTAGGTAGCTACAATTACAAAGACCCCACGTATGGTGTCGATCGAGTAACGGTCGGACGGCAATAGAACAAAATTAATTTGATGCTAAGGTAGAGTAGGTAGTATTCGGTGTTGTAAGGTGTGAACAAGTCCTTTGCAACATTTTTTACCGACTTTCCTGCCTACGATGTGCCCGTGCTTTTATTTCTGCTTACGCCTGAAGGCCAGTTCTATTATGGAACCCAAACTAAGCCAAGAAAAAGCAATTATAAATGAAAACTCAGCGTTTATCTAGAGGTAGTATCAATATTAAAGAATTATTCCTATTGCCATTTCAAGCAAAATACTAGTCTTAGAAGATTTATATTTTATGCACGACAAACAAAATTAGTAATATTTTTGATAGCTTGCACCAAATAAGCGTCAAACTAATTATTTTCAATATAATATCGCCAAAAAAGTATAGGACCTCACATAATAAATTTGAATTTAGGCCACCAATGCAATGGCGGACTGAATTCGCGCCATTTTCATGAAAATGGCGGAGTTGTCATCCCCGTCTATATATAAACTGGATAGGAAACTTTGTTTTAATGTATTATGCTAAGTATAGGCGGACTTTTTTCGAATGAGAATATCACCACTGTAAGAAGACAGGCCATTTGGCCACCTTCATCAGTTGTCTATATAGAACATACGGAGACTTGCTAATTTTGAAAATTAAATTTTAAGGGATCAATTTGGTTAATTGCTCTGCAGTTTTTTGCAATAATTGCTCCAAAGCTGGCTTAAAATTTTCATTCCATCGGTACGTGTGGATTTTATCTCTGGAACACAATATTTCCTGTTTAAGTGCACCGTGTTTACGTTTGTTATGAAATAACCATATTATGTTCTGTGGGAATTACTTTCAAACTATAAGTGCTATTTTTGTATTTTATCATCAATAAAATGTTCGAATCTCTGGCATATTAATAGAATATCTTTAATAAAATAGCTGTTGTGAGTATAAGCTTAATGACAAGAACAGTGAAGGCTGTTGTGCCGTATTCTTTGGATGGCAACGTAGGCTTGTGTACAGTAGAAATATAATTTAGTTAGGACGGATGTAGGTAGCCTGCTCACTTCATATAGTTTATTATACATTTCTTTACAAGTTGCTAACCTTCATGAATACAGAATGCCATCTGTTTCAGCATACTACCAAAATCTGAGTATTATCCTTCAATAACAGTCCTATAGTTTTTGAAGCTGTAAAACCAACAATTTAGCAGTAAACGAACTTTAGTCAGTAGTCATACGCACATTGTGTATGCTTGGCATAATTCTTATTTGTTAATTTTAATTTCTTTCTAGCTTTCCCATGAATAATGCGACATTGTTCAAAGAATGGCTAATTTCAATGAAGATTAAGCTCTCGGCAATATGTGGAGAGCATTTTGAGGAGTCTTGCTTTTATGCTGGTCAAAACTTAAAGAAGCGAATTCTAGCGAAAACTAGACTTGCCGGATACGAACCCATGATCTACGCCTACGTCATAACCGTTGCACCACAAGCCCGACAAGCCTAGTGTAGAGGATTTAGCAGACACTAGACTCGTCGGGCTTGTGGTTAAGATAATCATATCGTCTGGACCGACGCCTTAACTTTTATATACAAGATCAAAAAAGGACTAATGCCAAGTTACCTAAAACTACAGCGATTCTCGGACAATCACGGGTACAACACCAGAGGGAGGAAAGACTTCACTCAACAGCATAGGACCCTGGAGATAGGTAGAAATTCGTTAATTCAGAAAGGACTTTTGGAGTATAACAGACTAGACGGTGCGATTAAAGAAACGGATTCGATAGGAGCCTTTCCTTTGGCCCTGTGAAATAGTTCGTTAGTGCATGGACTAAAGTTAATCTGTGCTTAATATAGTGATATATGGAGAGACTAATTAGGGTCACTACGCTACTTATGCTCACAGATAACAACAACAAGACGACGCCCCGGATAGGCGTAGATATGCCCCTCTTAATGGGTTACCATGGATTTTAGTAAATTTATATGCAAGTTGTCCATTGCAAATATTGTAAATAGAATTTGCTGTGAGAAGGGGATTTATAAAAATATTGTAAACATTTCATTATTTGTTTTTGTAACTGTAATTATAAATTTAGTTGCCATGATTTTGAATATTGATTTTGAATAAATGAACCTTAACTTAACCTCAGTCTCATTAGGTATGTATAAATTAAAATTATTAATACCGTGCTTTGCATGTATATATTTATATATCTTATAGGCAGGCCTAGTTTATCATTTTGTATAGATAGGTTGATAATAAAGTACATAGAGCAAAGAACAGTCTAGGCACTACATAGAATATACAGTAAATATTTATACTTAAAATGCCTCTTCTATCCAAGATTGGCGATCATAGTAGCAATTTTAATCATGATGACTATACTAGGCTTCTAAGAGTACTAGACAGTACAGAATACAGATAAGGGATTTTCGTCTCTGAACCAATAAGACATTACTCAGAAGCTCATCTGCCATACTACTTAACATTGAAAGCTAGAAGTTATGTACGGATTTTTGTTAGGAAATGATCATTCTGAGGTCAAATACGTTATTGAAGGAAACTATAGTGCGCCCAGAAATCGAAAGAAACAGAATTGACGATTTCATTAAATTATAATTGCTATGCATTCACTTTCGACAGGCAATCAATCTAATTAAAATAAAATACATTTCAAGTCCTTAAATGTATATTCTTCACTGTGCATCATGAGAGTAAACCTCAATTTAGTATATGCTGGTGTTAAAAATGAATAGGAACATATTGAACAGCTTTTAAAGACAGTGGCGGCTCGTCCATAAGGGCACTGGGGCTACAGCCCTCCCATAATTTTACAGGCAAACAAAGCAATTTCCTTTTAATAATAATAATAATAATGAAATAATTATATACTATTCTGAAGAAAAATGCAACTGCTACAATTCGGCTATGCTATGTGCGTGCTCTGGGCAACTTGGGGCAATTTTCAATTTAGCCCCGGGTCGCCATGGCAACCGAGTCAGGCAAAAGTTAAGAAGATCGTTCGCACCATTGAAAAGGTGTACACAACTTTTCTCTTATGGACCTTGCAATGCAATTCATGCCATATGCATTTATACATGGGCAGCGGGGCAGCGCCCCAAAAATGACTTTAAATGTTTCGTATTAATAATATCGTTGAATATTGGTATTTTTTTAAAATCATAATTATAAGAGTTATTTTTGAGAAGAGTTTCACTATTTTGTCATGACTAATGATTATTATAAAATTTTTCAAAGAAGAATTTTTGACTAGGGAAGTCAGGTTCTGCCCAACGGCCAGGCAGGGTAATGTAAACAAATATTACAAAAATGTAAACAGCGAGTGATAGACTTGTTTGCCACATCGAAATGCTGAAGAATCTATTTGTTATTCAAGTAGTGGTAAGTTATATGCTATTACTTTATTACAATTCGTTGCCCCACCATTTTGATACACCACGAGCCGCCACTGTTTAAAGACAAAAACATTAGCATTATACCTTATGGAGATTTTGAATTTTGGCCAAAATGCAATGGCCGCCAGTTTTCCCGCCATTTCTCGTATTTTTCATGATGTTGTCATCGCCTGCTCCATGGTTTTAGGCGCCCATACCATTGACCGGCTAGGGCTATTTATTTTATTTTCAGATAAAATGTAGCCTGAAGTTTAAAAAATGGTCGTTGTTTACAATAAATGTAATTAAATTTATGGAAAATATTAAAGTTGCTTAGATAACCAATATAATAGTAATTAATTATTAAAAACAGTGCTTTTGACTTTCGTATTCAGATTATATTTCATAATAGATCCTGCAGATAGCGCCTCAGACAAGGAAGGAATGGGGTTCATTTGTGGCGTGATTTTGTAGATGGCAGCACCAGTTGCAATGATATCAAAGCGTTGATTTTTCCATAAGCCTCAATACTATTTTAAAATGATTTTTAATTACGTATTATTTTAAAGTGATATTTTTCTATAAATCATGGAAAATATATGTATTAAATCATATGCAGCGAAATAAGGTGCAGGCATAGTAAAAATATTATTAAAAGAATTAATAATAATAAGCTTAGCTTTCGCATGCAAACGGCGGCCATTTTGAATAATATGGATATCGGTTTGTCGTCAGCGAACCTAGTGACCAAAACTGTCCCTACAGAGCCTCATTTAGCGGTTGCAGTCGTTGACTGTCCTCAGATAAAATAAACACTTAAATTTGAGAACAATATGGGTCTTTGTTTATAATAAATATATTTAAATTTATAAAAAATTTAAATGTGCTTATATAAATAATTTAATTGTAATTAATTATTAAAAACAGTGCTTTTGACTTTCGTATTCAGATTATACTTCATAATAGAAATAGATCCTGTAGAGACGTAGAGTGTAGGCAGCGCTGCGGGCGGAAATACTGTGAGCGCTATCTAATGGACCATCTAGACTCTAGTTACTTATTTATCTAGGTCTAGGAGTTTAGGACCATAAATCAACAGAAACGTTTGCGGCTTTGCGCTAATATTTAAAATCTCCAAACTTGTTCAAATAATTTGGTTTTGCAAGTATTTTAATTTTAACACGCTTAAGTAACATACATACATAGAGAGATCTATAAGCTAAGCATCAGATAAAAACGATAATCAGCCACCATTCATTGTCTTTTTTGTTTAGAAGTTTAGAACCCAATATTAAAATGCCTATGGTCTTTGACTTGCCTATACAAATCATACAATAAGCAGATTTTTATTCAAATGGAACCCTGCTCCTAGAATCAATAATCACTATATTTTATTAGTTCAGTCTGCCATGCCCCTATCATACTATCTTCAGTGTCCGTGAGGCCACATCCTGGCACCAGAACACCAAACGTGTAGGTACTGGCTTTTATGCCTTTATGGTGATATTAACAAGGCCAGGTCCGCCAGGTCTAATGACAATTTCTTCTCCTTCAAAGAGACAGACGAACGTAAGGCGGCTAGGGTGGTATTTTGAATAAATGAATTATATTTGATACAGTAATACAAAACAATTATAACTCCATCCACAGCGTCTCGCGCGTGTCAATAATTATCTAGATTTCCACCTCCTGGGCTCTGGCGCATACTTTTCTTATCTCTGTGTGAGGCTGCATATGTTGAGATTTTAGGTTGGCACCTGTGGTAAGGCGCCCATTCCACATACGTACAACGTCAATGAAAATTATGAAATTGAAGGTGGTAGCAGAATTTTTAGTATGTCTTTAATGTCTGCTACCACCTTCAATTTCATAATTTTCATTGACGTTGTACGTATATGGAATGGGCACCTAAAACACTGGTAATAGCCTACTGAGATTTGAGAAGGTCACTCACGGATTATGCCCATTGCCTACACAATAGTGTCAATGGGTTCATATAATATTATAAGAGTGGGTCGACAGATCCAAATTTCAAAATTCACCCAATCTGAAAGTAAATAAACTTTTTTTCCTTCTATCAATCAGATTAAGTATAGCCTGACGCTATGATACGGTAAGTAATAATATGGGTCTAATAAATCGGCCGCAGTTAACATGTAAATATTTTATTACAAAAACGTGGAATCTATGTATGCTAACGTAATAAATTAATAAGCTATTGTTACACTTAATTACAAAATCATACAACATGCAAGTCTACAAAATTTGGTGATTGCTACCAATTACATAGATTACCTTATAGGTAGGTCTATCATCACTATCAGACGTATTAGCTACATATTCCAATCAAACCGTTTGTAGCTCAGCCCCAGTAAAAATATTGCAATAACGTAGGCCTAATGAAAATAATTAATTGTTATTTTGAACATAAGCTTAATATTGCTCCCTATTGCACGAACAGACATGACAAATGTATACCCTATATTGCATTCTGGAATCATACGGCCATGGAACCCATATTAACATCGGATAAATTAAATTAAATCGATAAAATACTATTTGTTACGCCTATCGCAATCTGACTTCAAAATCGGGGTAGGCGTAGTACCGTATAACTGAAGTCGTATGTTGTTGCTTGCACTAAGTACAATAACGCTGAAATCGACGCCGCTCTCAACGGAGAAGACATAGTAAGGTTCACTAAAGCACAACGATTAAGGTGGCTGGGACACGTTGTAAGGATGTCTGAAGAACGCATGCCACGAAAAATGTACAAAGCAAGCATGACGGGAAGACGACTGCCAGGACGGCCAAGAAACCGCTGGAAGGACGAGTTAGAGAATGACCTTCACGAGTTGGGAGTCTCCAGATGGTGGAGCGTTGTGCAAAACCGAGAAGAATGGAGGAGTGTTGTCGAGCAGGCCAAAGCCCACCAAGGGCTGTAGAGCCGGAAGAAGACTAAGTACAATAACTTAGCAGAATTAATTACGATGTAATTATTTTTATAATGCACAGGCCATAAGGCCTAACTGAACGTACACTTGAATAACTTGGCCTTTTTGAAAAACCCAAATTTCAGTGTAGATTGTATACGGGATTATCTGCATGAAATCTTTTCAACAAAACCATGTATTTATAGGCTATTGACCAAAGACCCCACTGACAATGCATTCGTATAGGAACCACTTAGACTCTCTATCTCTAAGCCAAAGCATTCATAGCAGATGATAGTTAATGGCACTACAAGTAATAACCATGATAATATCAGAAACCGCAATAAATTGTAACTTTGTATGGAAACCAAGAGCACTGAAGGAAGGACAGTTAAAGAGCATTGACAATACGCTTTGAATCAATAATTGGCAACACATCATGAGGCAAGCTGCAGCATATTTCAAGTAGTCTTTCTTATCATCGTCCACTCGTCGTATTTAGGCCTATTGGTGATAATTTCCAGATGCTAATTTACAACAGGGTCTTATTACAGAATTCGCAACTGGCCAATCTGGAAAAAAGATAGACGTAAATTTTGATTAGTTGATCGACTTCATACTTTTTTTTATGTTGAGGAGAATTTTAAGCTAATTGGTATTCGCTCAAGATTCGTTCGTGGAAGGAAAATTGACAAACTGATCGGTTTCCATGGCAAGGTGGCACTTGAGCGAGTGTCTACACACCATGCGATCGGAGATGCGTCGTAACTGGACATAACCGGAAACCGGATATTGGATACATTCATTGAATTGTTTGTATGTGATTAACCTTTTCTTAACAAAAACTAAAAAAAAAAAAAATTGAAAGTCCCGTTCCTTTTTGAAGGGCTTTTTAGGGACTTTACTTGAACCTTGCCCTGTCAACGACTCCATCAGCTTTCAGATGTTTCTGAATGAATTTCAAGCCGTTAGCAAACTGGTTTAACGCCATGTCAACCTACAACGACTACAAGTGCCAATGGGCAAGGTCAGACATGCTTACTAATATCGACATTGTAACAGACGTTACAGGCTAGTACGGGAACGAGTCCGACCAAAAGTAAAGAAGAATCATTATAATGTGCAGAGTAAATTGGTTAGGCCACCTACATAATGCATTAAATCTACTGAATAATGCCCAGAACGGTACGGTCTTGGTTACGTTAGACAGTCAATACGGCACGGTGATGGTTATTTGGTGGGTGATACTACTGTATTTCAACACTACTGTTTACTATTAGGCGGCTATTCCACTTGTCAATATTCCGTCATTAATGCATCAATAATAAGTCTCTACCATATTATTATAACTTAATTTATAATAGATAAGTTAAGTATCTGCATAATAGTCTCTTTAAAACAAAAATGACGGAATATTGACAAGTGGAATAGCCGCCTGCGATGTATTATTTGTATTAATTCTTGGTTGTTTTCTAACAAAATTCAAATTTGATTTTGCGGTCGTGCACTTTTAGAGAGATTTTTAATTGGCTATAGCAATTAACCCGATTCTTTGTTGTTCATAATTAGCCTATACTTATTCTGTCTATCCGGGACCGGATGTAGTGAGCAATATTTCATTTATTGTAGTTTGCGTTGAACTCTTGTCCCACTCACATAGGAAATTTTAAGGGAATAGAATAGAATATTTTTATATTAAAGTGCATAGTCGCATGCTTAGCGATTTAAAAGGGCGTAAGAGGGCTCGGAGATTGGGCGAAATATGTTCTAGTGCACTTTAACAGTGCAATATGTTATCATTAATAAGGGAAAGAGAAGCTGGGTCGGTGCTTTTATGGAATCTCCTTACACCTGATCGGCCAGAGCCGAAAGGGATTTATGGTGATTGAACTGTTTCGTACCGATGTCTGCTGCTTATCCAAGATGTTTTGAGTCTGCTGTTTGTCAAATTTAACTATCGCAGCAAGAACTTTCGCTAGAACCATTTGCTCCTTCCCCATCATGTATTCATATAGGATGTTACGCAGATACTCGTGCTCAACATCAATATCTTCCTGTTCTCGTTCAGAGCGCCGTCTGGATCGAAAACCAGCGATCTTTTTTAATTCCAGAACTTCACGCCTGCACAGAAAAATATTAGTATAAAATATGTAATTACAAAGTTTACGAAATGCGTAATAGAAGTACTACAAGCCTACATGAAGTAGTTAACGCGATTTTATTAGCTTGGAATGATTTATTATGCTAGCATTCCCACACTAGACTATGTTTATTCTAAGAATCGAAATCCTCGCTTTAAATTTGAACTCACTTATGTTGTTTCTTAAGTTCCTTTATTTCTTCTTCATGTAGAATTATTTTTTTCTGCAGGAGCTCAAAAGACTCTGCGGAGGATTCCACAGCAGCAATAGCAACTTTAGACGTGCACTCCATATCCTGAAATACGATAAAACTATTGTTAGTTAAGAGCATATACAGTATATACTGTATATATAGGTACTTGTATATATGTATATATATATATATAAGTGCCTCTCAATCAATTGTTTTCTCTAGAGCTCTCTACAGTTCCTTAATTAACTGATTGATTGAGTCTCATGCACTTGTCCATATCATTTAGGGTGCAGAATGGAACTACTTCGCAGTAGCCAAGTTAACAGTTTGTAAATTTGTCAGGATTTACAAAAATATTTTATTAAGATGCACTTACCTTAGTCAACAATTCAACTTCCTCGAGCACTAAAGGGCCAGATTCTACAGCATAACTCTAAAAAGCAACATAACAATGCTATAGCGTTAATATTGACAATAATAATAATAATACTATAAATAGCAGTGCGGAAGACAGATCTACGTACAAGAGTTAAGGGCCAAAGGAGCCCTCCATTTTCCATCTTTGAGCAGTCAAATTTCTCATGAAATATAAATCCTTGAACGATAAAGAAGATGTCCTAAACTAGATAATATAACTTACATTTTTATAAATAACGGTCACTGAGGATGAGGAAAGAGTTCCAAAACAGTGGCAAATTAGTTTTAGTCGCGACCACATAGCATATATAGAAATTAAGAGGAATATTTCATCTACTTAATAACTTCGCATTTATGACTCTACGACTGGAATGTCATGAGAAATTTGACTTAGTTCAAAAAAGACAACAGGGGTCCATTTGCTCTCAAATTAACTACAAGTGTATAAAAGTGTAGAGAATAAAATTAAAAACGGAATTCATATTGCAGATGCTAGATATGATGCTTCAGTATTACTCGCAGTAAAGGAACATAAGTTACTGCATAGGAACCTTTAACATCAGTGCGGTCAATGTTTATTACTGCACACCAACTTTTTCTTACCTATAGACCGTATTAATTACTTCAACGCAGACTTTTTAACGGTAAATTTGTTGTGATATTTTATGCTCATCAATAGCTTAAATACTCACATTTCTTTCCTTTTGGAAACTGTCTTCTATCGCGTGCACCTTTTCCAAACACTTAGATCTTTCCACTTCAACTGACTGTTCTTTCTCACTTCGAATCCTTTCAATCTCATTTTCATAAGATTTCCTTTGGTTAGCTAGCGCCTCTTCAAATTCAGCTTTCTGCAGGGTAAGTTTCTCTTCTACCCCTTGTTTATTCAACTTCATCGTTTCTTCCAACTTTTTCCTCTCAGCTTCAATCAAATCATCGCTGTCTATTTGAACATTCAAGAGTTTATTTTCAGCTTCTTTCTGTCGCTCTATGTGTTCTTCTTGTTTGTGTTCTATGAGATCATCCTTCTCTTTTAGTTCCTTTCTTAATGTTCGTACTTCCTGACGAAGATTTTGCAAGGCTGCCACAGAGTCTTTTTGTTCTGGAAGTAAAATATAGCATAACTATAGTAAACTGGCTTATATTACCGGATTTTGATTTCCAGAAATTTACATAAAGTAGCAGAAAAAATATAAAACCACATCTATCACGAAGCGACTGATCATTGAAGACACAAATAGCTGGTTCATGCCGTGCTATTAAATGCTATGCAAGGATAGCAATGCCCGTTGTATGATTGGATACGAGTTGTTGGAAACCTAGGGCATGTACCGGTACATAAAAAGTGTTGATATGTGTTTTGTCAAATGAATTCGGAGTTCTTTTCAAAGTCCCTGCATACAAAAGACATTATGTAAAAATCGGACAACCCCACTACGGGTTTTTTGTACAAGGTCGAATTTCTATGAAATGTCGATCATAGAGTCATAAATGTGAGTAGTAAAATTGGAAGAAATGCTCCTATACATTTCTATTCGTAGTAAGTAGCAGGCACTACCGCTGTTTGGCCCCAGGTTTTGAAGGACCCAACCTATCGTTTCATTTTTTCCTGCAAAAACTGTGGTAAAACTACTAATATAAGCGCCGGCTACATACTATGTATATATCAAAATGTAGTGGAGCATTTCTTTCACGTCTTCTACTCTCATTTATGGTTCTATGATAAGAATTAGTAGTGAGAGGAAATCCCGTATCGTGGCTATTCAGTAAACGTCTCGCCCACTCCTGGCAATTTCAATCAGCCCTGAGAAGTGTTTGCAATGTCTAACAGTGTCTTGAAAAATCCCAGCTCGGATGTAAACTGTCACTGTGACATTGCAACTTAGGGTGGATATAAATGATATTATTTAGATAGGTCCACGCTGGTCCAAGAGCCATTCTGCCGCTTTACCTGATACTTCAAGTTGAAGATCTCTGATAGTGTCATCCCTTTTGCCAAGCTCCATTTCATATTCACTAACAACTTTCTTAATTTTTCCTTCAAATATTTCTTCTAAATCAGATGTGTTTTCTTTTGTTTTATCTAAAACGAGAATAAAAGCGGTAAAAACATAAGTACTGCAATTACTCAGTGCCACATCTTTAAAATATAATTCTTACGGAGGACGCCGCCCATCTAATCTATGTGAGGTCAGCGACATGGCAGGTTCTTATCTATTTTCTGCGGTTGCTCTTAAGAGTTCTGAGGTCTTGTCGGACTTTCGCTCATACTACTCGACCACTCGTTTGGGCCTTCCTAGGAGCGACCCTAAGAATAATAAAATAAACCCACTTACCATTAAAATTCTTATCGAGATCAGATTTTAACTCAGAAAGGCATACGTTAAGCTCCGAAACCTTCAATGATTTTTCGTCCAGAAGCTGCTTTAATTCGTCCCGCTCAGCTGCCATTGCTTCTAGCTTATTCATTAACTCACTTGTTGTATTCTCGGAATGTAAAAGTTTCTCATTTACTTCACTCATTTCACGTTCCCTATTTTGCTCAATATTTGCCACTTCAGACTCATATTTCTCATTCAAAAATTTGATTTCGTTCTTGAGTATATTAACTTTAGAGGCACATTCTTCCTTCAACTTAGCAGAGTCGATATCGATTCTTTGTTGGAATTCTACAATATGACTTTTTGACAAATTTAATTCATTAGTGAGACTTTCAATTTTACCCTCGTACTCGGTAACTTGAGCCTTAAGCTTAGAATGTAATTGACTGTAGTGAGATGATTCTACCTCCTTTTCTTCAAGAATCTTCTGGATTGCTTTCAAGTCGGAATCCGCTCTTTCTCTACTATTTTTCAAATCGTTGCATTGGGATTGCATTTCTTGGAGATCAAAATTTAATTCTCCACTTTTTTCTACTAAAGAGGCGTTAGTTTTAGTAACTTCTTCAAATTTTCTTTTCAGCTCATCGTGATCAACCTTATATTGATTTTGTTTTTCCAGAAGCAGTTGACGTGCATTGTCTAGCTCAGATTCAGCACCTTCTTTGGTAACCCTAATTTGGCTCAACTCTAGTCTCGTTTCCTCGAGAGCACTACACTGTTCTCGGCACTTCTTTTCCCAAGAAACCTTATCTTCTATAGCTTCTTCAAGCTTTACGGTTAATTCAGCATTACCATCTCTTTCTTTATTTCCCAGTTGACTTTCGAGTTCTTTTATTGATGAACTTAACTCAGAAACTCTAGCCTCAAATGTTTCTTTGGTTGCTTTTAATTTTTCCAAATTGGAAGCTAACTCCGATTCTAATTTCTTCACTTGATTACTTAGATGAGACTCAACATTTATCTTCTGCTCACCTGTATCTTTCAAACGTTTTTCCAAACTATTACATTCATGGCGAAGTCTTTGTACTTCTGAAACTTGCTTGTTTAATTGCAATGAAAGGCTTTCTTCCAAGTCCTTCTTTTCTTTTATTTTTCCATCAATATCCGACTTAAGACTATCACATTCATCACATTTTTCTTCTAACTTCCGCCATATTCCAGCCATTTCTCTTTCTTTTGTGTCAACAATCTCTGTCAACTTACTCACTTCCACGTTTGCATCAGCCTTAATCTTCTCGAGGACTTCATCAGAGCTTTTCAACTTCAAATCCAGTTCCTGCATTAAATTATTTTTTTGGCTCAGTTCTAACTTTAACGCGTCAGTAGCTTTTTCATTCGCCACTATTTTGATTTCCAGCTCGTCTACTTTTGTAGAAAATTCACTAGCACTTTTTGCACTCAATTTAGCAGTATCCAGCTGCGATGACAACTGCGCTATGCGCTTTTCATGCTGCTTTATAATAGCTGTCTTTTCAGATCTGCAAACGTCTAATTCATCTTCTTTTGCTGAGAAAAGTCTTTGTAATTCTCTAGTTTCTATTTCTTTTTCTTTAGCTTGTTTTTCAATTGTGTTCATTTTATCCTTGGCCACTTTAAGGCGTTCATTTAACTCAGTCAACTTCTTAATTTCGGATTTTTTGACAAGAAGTTGATCTTCAAAATTTTTCAATTTTAGTCGTAACTCTTCATCTTTTTGCTCCTGTTCTAATTTCTCTTTTGCTACATTGCTTTGTTTGGCTTCCGAAGATTCAAGCTGAATTTTGAGGCGCGCCGTATTTTCTACAATCAGAAATATCATCGTTAAATATTACCCGAATTCATAATTTCATTATTCATTATCTAGGTTATTTTACAGAGGCAAGAGCAAGATTTAAATCAAACAGTAATATAAACAACATACCATCTAATTCGTTGCCCAAGTCAACAATCCTATCAATTTTTTCGTTTAACTCTTCATTTAGCCTAGAAATATTATCCGCATCTTCATCTATCTTCTTCTGCTTCTCTAAGACAGTCTCTTGCAATGCTTTGACTTCCTTTTCCAAATCTTCGAACTTAACTTGGACAATACCACCTTCATGAACTCTACACTCCAAGCCCTCTATTTTTTTAAGGAGATCCATTTCAGTTGATCTATTCGTGATTAACCGATCAGCACATAATCTTGAAATACTTCCTTCAGCATTTACAATTTTGCTATTTACTCTTTCTAAAGCGGATTGCAGCCGAACACTCTGAGTTTCTAACATGCTCTAAAAACAGTAAAGGTTCCTTTAGTTTTATTTCAGCAAGTACCGGGAAAACAATTCAGTATAAAAAGATATAATACGTACCTCCATTTCTTTCATCAACCTCTTCTCTTCTTTTTCAAGAATAGCTTTACTAATAGCAGTGTTTTGTACAATAGGCACAGATTTTGAGACTAACTGACTTTCTAATTCAACGAAGCGCTTCTTATCAATATCTGAAGCGTTTTTGAGGAAATTCAGCTGCTCTTTTGTAGAATTTACTAAAAAATAAGTTAAATTCGAATAACAATTATATTATTTTTCAACAATTATAGGGGGTGAGTTAGACCCAGGCGGGTAAGATGAGCATCCGCAACGTAAACAATGAAGCGCCGAAAAGTTGTGACTGAGATTAAGCTTTGAGGTACTCGAGATAAGCTAGTCACAGACATAATAAAGCTATTTAGATTGCGAGTCAAGTGCGCAGGAACTTACTACACCGGATTCTGTTGGCAAGCTGGATTGCTGTATTGTACATTTGTTCTTTATTACCCACACTTTTATTTTTTTATGTTGGACCCTAAAAACACATTTCCTTTGCCAATTTCTTTGATAATTCCCCGCATTTCCCCTTACTTTTCACCGCTATCGGCCTAAGCTTATGGCTAGACGTCATCTATTTTATTTTATATCTTTAGGTAGAACACTTACATGTATCAGGAATTTTTCGCGTTACTATTAAGTTACTAAGTTGACATTGATGAATCTTAATTTTCAAACTAAAAATTATATAGCCATATTTCCATTAAGGTTTCTCCTTTTTTGGTTGTTATTTTGAACGTCCTCACTAACGGCTTAAAATACACAGAGCCATTAAAATTACTTACATGTATTATTAGTGTCTTGCAACTCCTTCGTAAGAGTTTTTATCTGCAATTCTTTCGATTCTAATTCTTGGTGAATGGCCACTTTGTTTTCAGCAATCGTTAAATTATTCTCGTCGCCCACTCTCCTTAAATCAGCAATCTCATCATTTAGTTTATCAATTACGAATTTAGAATCACTCAATTTATCGGTAATATTTTGCACTTCCATGCTCTTTTTCCTGATTTCCATATTCAATTTACCTATTTTCTCTTTACATTTGAGCAATAGATTGTTAAGTTTTTCAATTTTCCTGTCTCGCTCATCAGAGTCAGGAGAACCGAAATCAATGAGGGTGCCACTATCATCTCCAAATTCCGAAGTGGATGGACTTTTCAACAGTAAATTACTGATGCTTTCGTTGTCACACTTCATTTTGACGATTCCAGATTTAAGCTCAGTAATTTTTTCTTTGACATGTTCGGTACTAATAGGGTCTAATCCTGGCCCATTTGCAGGAACTGAATGTAAACTAAGGAGCTTAGTTAACTTATCCACATTTTTGGTTAACTCTTCATTTTGTGTCTTAAGAAGTTCTATACTGTCTGTCGCGGCAAGGCTGTCAGCAGGATCCTATAACAGAAAGTGACGTGTTAAGTCTTATTTTGTAGTTAATATAGAGCAGAATGGGGAAGAGTGAGCATGATGAATTGTTAAAAAAAAAAAAAAATCATTCTGTTAAAAAAAAAAATTAAGTAAACAACAGGAGAGCATAAAGTAAAATCATCAAAATATCGTCAAAATCAGGTAGTTCTGACATTGCCATTGTGCTAGTGTCTCATTAAAAGTATAGAAAGCTTTCTCAGAGAGATGGTAGTAGTGGGAGTGGGCTTGTACTTGTGCGAGTTTCTATACATCATGGGATAAGAGGGAGTGGAGGAGGCTCAAGTATCACGCCCGGGCAACTAGAGCTGATTATTGATGATGAAGATAGAGCAGTGTCATGCCATTAATATAATGTAGAATATTTTCAGGGGAAAAGCTGGATGATAAAATTTGTATTTTAACTGCATGCATTCATTGTATATACTAGTATTTTAGAATATTGTAAAATTTCCACCCTAAAACGGGCCTAGCCCATAGGGAAGTGACAAAAAACTGTAAAAAAAATTATTTTGGAAATAAATTTTGATTGATTGATTGATTGATTTTGGGCTTCCATAATTAAAAGAAAGAAAATTGTCTTCAAATTTGGATTGGAAATCAAACAAGAATACCGTGCCAATAGCAAAATCTACTCGATAAAACGTTTTCTTATTCTTAAGACCCAGATTAAATGGAAACAGATACGCAGCAGTTCAGTCGAGATAAGTTCGTTCACAATGGCAGAACCTACAGCAGAAGATATTTCTAGGTATGCAACCACCCTCATGAGCAGATCTGCTACGTATCTCTTGCTGTAGAATCTGCCTTACTGCACCGGATTTAAAAGCAAGACTACATAGGTAAGGCGCATATCTCTCGTTAACTCTTGTCACATTTAAACATTTTAAACAAAGCAATTATTGTACTCACCGGTGCCAAGACAGGTACCAGAATTTCATCATTTTTTACTGTATTGATAGTAGCACTATTTTTAAGAAAACTGATTTGAGTAGTCAACGTCGAAATGATATGATCCTTCTCTTCCAAATCATTTCTCAGAGACTCCTCTAAATGAGCCTTCGCTTTTTGCTCTAGCTGACATTGTTCTCTCAGTTCAGCAACTCTTCGCAAGGCTTTATCCTGACTTTCCTAAAATAGGAAAACAATCGCAAAATATTTTTGAAATTGTTTAAGCATTATTGTTTATAGTATTAATTTTAAGCCTTATGATTAACAAAAATGAAACCTACTTCAACTCGGAATAACTCGGAAAACCGTAAACATGCCATGACTACAGCAATAAACATAAAGGGTACAACTGATTACCTGTAAAACATTTTTTGTCTTCAAGTTATCATATTGAAGATCTTTGTATAATTTAGATAAGTCAACGAAGCGACCTTTGTATTTGTTGTAACGATAGAGCAGCTTTTTACACCCCTGATAAAGCTGTTCTTTGCTAATTTTTTCCAGTTGACCAGCTGTTCCATCTTCTACTTCCGATTCATATTCACTCTGAAACATGAAATCGAAATATTTTACTATAGAAGATATGAAGGCATACTCCTGTGTTCTTTAATCAGCATGTGTAAATAAGGCCAGTTCTATCTAATCGATTAAAAATAATAAATAAGGGAGAAGCCACGGGATGTAAACCTAAGAAGTACTGTATATAACACTCGTTAGTTTGATGGCTCCTAATTAATTTACACAAACTCAAGGATGTTCTATATAAACTGGATGCGTAACTTGGAACTATTATAAACATAGGTGACAATTTTTCAGAGTCAGGATTCAGGCAGCCATTAGCATTGATACCTTTTTTGCATGTTTCCAGTTTTTCCCGTTGTAAACCTCAGTTTTAAAAATGTTTTAAATAATTTTAAAAGTAATGTTCAGAAAATGTTTACATAGCCTTTCCCGTAGTAGACTACATTTTTAAAAATAATTTCTAAAGCTTTAAAATATTGTAAATTTAAGCAAGATTTACTAGTTTAATGCTTAAGTTATCATTTGAAATAAAAAAAAACAAAATTCAATACAATACATTAGAAATAATAAGGAAATGAAGAACCAGTAGAATCCGGGCTGATGGGCGACGGAGCCACTGAGGTACAACCTTCGAAGTCTACGCAGCGCCACTGAAGATGTCGACCGCAGATGTTGACGAAACGTTTGGAAGTTCACTTTCAATTCGACCACGGCCCATCAGCCCGGATTCTACTGGTTCTTCATTTGACTCCGGCCGTGAAAGCCTTTGCAGTTACAATAATAAGGAAAATTTGAATTTTGAAAGCAATGCAAATGGCCGCGGGAATCCTGATTCCTGCCGACTGGTAGGCTGTTGCGAGTCCATATGTTTATGTGTCCATGCACAAACCTGTAGAAAACTATGATTTAGAGGACTTCCAAAAATGGGGAACAGCGAGGAGACATCAGAGGCAACAGAGCTGATGGATGATCGTCTGCTACGGGCGGCTGGCAGGATGGAGGGCGACGAAGAAGTCAAATCTATTTGATGTAGAGTCTTGTTTGAATCATTATCTGTAACAACAAATAGCTTAAATTCGTGTTTAAATGAAATCGTATAGATTGTGAACTGATATTACGACAAAATGTACCTACGCCGACAAACCATTCGCATTCAATATACAAAATAAATACAAATCATTCAAATTGATTCTCACACTCTAGCATGACATAGTGCTGCGTTCATAATGCTGGCTGGGACTTTTTAGTTTCTCAACAAAACACCATTGTGACTGTAAGAAATTGTTCCCAAATTAATCTATAAAATAAATATAAACTTGAAATTGCCCCAGTGATACAAGTCTCTTTGAGTACTTAGTACTGGAGTAGATATTGAAAACTGTATATGAAAAAACTGTAATATATTATTTACTTACTACTACTACCACTCTTATTTCTGTCATTCAGCAATAAGTTCAGATTTGGTTTGGCTGACCTGACTGATGGTACCTGGTCCCCCACTAAAGTAATACGTGGCGAAAAAACCCCTTTGCTACGATCATAAGTAAGTCTCGGAACGCTACGGAATTGAAGACGACCCAAACGACGACGATACGACTATAATCTACTATATAACGACTTGAACCCTTGAAAAACGTACGATTCGGGTTATGATGATCTAGGCGGCTATCCTACCCAGGAAAAATTGGATTAGCCCTAACCTAACATAATGTACATAGCTACCGTGTGGACTCGTATTTGTACTTTGCAAGTCATGCTTTTACCTGTTTCATTGTGTTAATGGTAAGCTTGTTTCAGCTTGTCCATTATCGCTTGTAGCCGGTGTAGGTAGACATCGAGAAGACGAGAACGTCTGGGTCCATAAATTATTTAAAAAAATTACCTCTAAGAAACACATAAGCCTTCGTGGGTCGCAAATTTAGCAATTTTAAAGTATGGAGGGCTCACCGTGGTCATCTCCTATGCTGAAGAAGTCAGAGGGCACACTTAGAGTATCGGGTAAAGCAGCTGCAGCTGCGTTTTGAGTTTCTTGTAAGGAGCTAGCCGACGAGGACGGTGATATTGCCTAAAATTACAGAATGGTTGCGGCGTTAGGTTTAAGGGCCACTCTCATCGTGCGGGTTGTGGAATCTAACCCATATATATTATGCTGTTCTTTGATCCAACCCGTCGTCATGTATTTCACCATAGTATATTATAAGTCTAATACAGTCAAAAGCAAGCTATTTTTATTGCGAGTAAACTGGGCAGAAACTTACTACGCCTGTTGAATTATACATTTGTTTTCAATTTGCCACTATTTTATTTTTTTATGTTGGGACCCTCAAACGAGGAAACGCTTCCTTTGTTGGTTTAATCCATCGCGAGGTTGGCACATTCACACATAGATATAGAATAAATAGTAGGCCCGCTGACGTTAAAAAACATCAATCGGTTTGTAGGCTCACTATGTGGCGTGCATTATTGAGAGAGAAAAACAATTCGAACTTGTGCAATACATACACATTTAATATTCACTTGTTTTATGGTGAATCAAAATTTTTAAAACATTAAATCACTGTTTTAGTCATTTTTCAATAAAATTGAGCAATTTTTATTTTTTTACGCCCCGAACCAATTATGTTGTTCTGTGCCCCGAACCAAACTACCAAGGGAGAGGTGTCATAGGGGGGTTTTGTTTTCATTATTAAGTATTATAATACATATGTGCCTATGTGAATTTGAAAGAAATCGTCGAAGCCGTTTTGGAGAAAGTGTTATAAAGGGTATAAAACACCCCAAAATTAAATAAAGTAGCCCTGGACAATATTTTTGTGAACCTATGTACATGCTGTATTTAATAAAATTCTATCAAGTAGGAGCTTGGTCCGAAGTCAATTTACAGACCTACATTTCGTAAAAAAAAACACTTTTTTGGTTATTTTGACCACAAATCTGTTGTCGATAATTTCGACCAACATAAGCTTTAACCGAAATTAGAGGATATGGAAAAAAAACTGGGCTTGGCGGGATTCGAACCCATAATCTACGCCTAACCGAGGCGTCGTCTTAACCGCTGGACGACAAACCCATCGTGGGTTCGAATCCCGCCAAGCCCAGTTTTTTCCATATCCTCTAATTTCGGTTATAACGAGGAGGTTACCTCTTCAACCAAAGTTAATTTAATGTCAGTGTTATATATAACATATATAGTACTACAATGTATTAAGATAAGCTTTACTTGTACGGTACTATTACTAACGTATAAAAGTAGGTAAGCCCAAAGGCTGCTATTCCATTTGTCAATAATCCACCATTTGTGCTTTAAAAATTGATGAGAAGTTTGTTTTAAGGAGACTATTATGTAGATACTTAACTTATCTATTATAAGTTAAGTTATACTATGGTAGAGACTTCATCCCATCAATTTTTAAAGCAAAAACGACGGATTACTGACAGATGGAATAGCCGCCTAAGCAATAATCCATTCCTTACCGGTTGTAGGTTTTTAGGGTGTAGACTGTTGACTTTGGTAAAGGTTCAGTTTACCTTGACTTTATACAGGCATAATTGTTGGAAATATGCTGCATAATATCTAGGACCTGAGGACGTCTGGTCTGGTTGAACACTCCACCTGCCGGCTACTAGCATACTGATATTGTCAAGAAAATACACACACGGTAATGGTACATTAGCTATGAAAAATGTCTAATTAATGAAATTTTCCTGATGTCGTGTGTGTTGTATGTGTCAAACTTTTAAATGAAATAACTCTGTCAACAACGTCACTAAATTAACAAACTAATGTACTAACTTGAGCAATTTGCTGAACCGACGCTGATAGTCTGAGTGGGCTCTGTTTCAGTTCCTCTCCTATTTTATCTTTAAATTTCTTAAACATGCTAGAAAGTTACAGAAATAGACGAAAATTGTGAAAAAAAGTTCAACTTAAAACTTATCTAGTTAGCTCAGCTAACATAGCAGAAGATGCATATGTGGTATGTTGATGTCATCAAAATTTCAAAACAACAAGAAATGTTTTTCACTAGATAATATAAAGCGTTTGAAATCAATTTTTTTAATGTAAACATTAAATTTTAATCACATTTTTAATTAAATTAACAGTTGAATATAATTATTGGAACACATTATATTAAAATGTCATCATCAGTTTGATGAGTCTATTGTGTCTGTGTTGTATTGTGTTTTTGATTTTTCTTGCTGTTTGAAAAATGGCGGTTTTGATATAAAGGATAAACAAAACTTTAACTATTCTATTTTACAAATTACATTTCACCATGAACAAAATATTTCTAGTCATATTTTTATTATTTGATCTATACTTAAATTGTTGTAATAGTGACCAAGAGCTTACTATATTCGTAGAAGCTGGGAGAGAAGAATGTTTTTATGAGAGGCTTGATGCAGGGACAGCTTTTGAACTTGATTATCAGGCAAGTTTAGAAAAAAACTGTGTGTCTACTATCTTGATGATTGTAAGCGGAGCAGCCCGAGCACTGTAGGTTACTTAACCCGTCCCGGCTACCCTGTTGATTAAATATCAACCTGTTATTATGGGGTTCTAGTAGAATCTAAAGTTTTATAAAATAGTGCGCAGGGTTATTCATTCGCAAAGTAAGTCCGGCATGGCGTCTTTTTTTGGCAGAAGGCGATACTGATTATGTGCGCAACTGATGGAAGTTAACAGCGTAGGTGGACCATTGACAGAGAAATGTTGTTGAGGCAGCCAGGTTAAAGAAAGAGCTGCTTTGCTACAACGTTTGCCCAGATAGATTGTAAGAGGTTTCACAGCCCTGGGACCGAACATGGTGTAATACGATGAAACCATAGCCACCCAAGACAGTTTAATTTCCTAAATCAGGGCCGTAAAACGATCAGACTGAAATATTACTAGAACTATTTTGATTTTGAGATGTTATAGGATTTTGTATATTTTTGACTAGAAGAAAATATATCAATTCTGTTGTGGGACCGGAACTACCCTTGACCGGATTTGCGTGATTTAGTGGTTGTTATGTATCCTAGCATACTTTTTACTTATAGGTAGTGGATGGTGGCCAAGGAGAGCTAGACATTTCATTTTCTTTAACTAGCCCAGAAGGTCGACCTGTTCTCATGGACTACAAGAAGCCCGATAATTCTCATCGAGTTGAAGTTCCAAGCACGGGGTCATACCGCTTTTGTTTTGATAATAGTTTTAGTAACTTCAATAGGAAAACCGTATTTTTCGCCCTATTTTCGGACGAAGATGACGAGAAAGCCTTAGACGGAATCGATACTATGGATGAAGAGCAATATGAAATTACTGTTGCGGAAATTGAGGTACGTTAACCGATACTATTTTAGCCCGGAGTTAGATAACTGACCAAATTAGAAAAAGAGCTTCCCAACGTTTCGTCGGCAGCTGCGGTTTGGGCACAGTGGCACTGCTTAGAGATCGAAGTGTGTGCCTCGTAGGCTTATTTGTCAACCTCAGCTCTTGGCGAAACGTTTAGACGCTTGCCTTCACATTAATCATGTCCCATTCATTGCCTTGATACACAACCTTTTGTGTTACGTAGGCGCATTCAACTTGGTGTTTCTCTTGTCCGCTAGGTGTCTTTGCTTCTTGGCTTGCCTATGGGGATCGGTGGAGAGTGAGTTTATAAAATTGCTTAGAATCTATTTTCTTCATTAAAATATAAATTTTGTTGTGAATATGCCTAAGCCAAGCACGGAAAGAACAAGAGGGCAGTTTAAGGGAAAACGTTTGGTTGATGTGACAGCTCAAAATGAGAAAAAAAGTGATTGATGGGCATTTGAAAGGTTTCCCTGTAATACTAAAGTTTCACTTCACTTTACCGCTTACAGAAAGCCCCAATTTGTTTTGCATTTCAAGATCGACAAGGCCATAATTTGAATTTATACCATTGCGCTGTCGGCTGTATTATGCAAACATTCATGTCTGATTTTATTAAACTGTAGGCCGTAACTTTTGTGAGTAAAATAGTTCAAAATTAGCCTCTGATATTGCCATCCACGAAGAGGACAACACTCCATCCTAATTTGACCAAAATTGCGACTTAGTGCGGTTACGTACAGTAAGGGTACCGTACTTATGCCATTATATTGTATTATTGTTGCATTTTAGTTGCAATTATATTCTAATTTTAATCATTGAAATTTTCCTGAGATATTTTCAAGTGACAAACTGCCGGGCTTACGTGCCGGATGTCATGATTTCATAGTTGAGATATGAGAGCAGTACAGTACGTATGATCTATAATGTGGCAATATCAAGGTAATGGCGTTGATTGCCTGTTTTCTGTGAATTTAATTTATCCATCGCACTTATTTCTAGCAAAATTATCAATTTGCATAAAACCTACAGTATACATAGCCTGAATTTACAGCCAATTATTTAGACTGTTATATTATTGTACAATGGTTTTTAACGGCTCTTCAGACTAAAAAGGTTACCAACCCCTGACCTAGTTAGATGAATGATCCTTCACGCCTTCTAGTCCCTTAACTTACCCTTATTTCCTCGGGTTCCAGACCCATTTTCCTTAGATATTACTTTATCTGGATTCTGTACCTTTCTTTAATCTCCTTTTACCGTCTATCGCCTTTCAAGCGCTTCTTCGCGCACCGGCATTATTTGACTTATATATTGTTCATTACATAATATACTTACTTAATTGCAGGACGCTTTAGGCCGTGTAAAAAATCATATAGTTTCAATAAGACACGCTCAAGAACAAATACGCGCTTGGGAAGCTCGGGACCGCAACATTGGGGAAAGTAATTTCTCTCGAGTCAATAGCTGGTCAATGATTCAAATTGGCGTCATGATTGTTGTAGGCTTTATACAGGTACTGTATTCTAATTTTTATTCTCTTTGAAAATAATAGTAGGGAAGCCCGTGATGCTAAATGGGGATTTACTCGAGCGTCATGGAGACCTATGCAATGCTTACATGATAGAGAGAAAGAAATGTTACATAATGCATACCTCTTCAGCGGTGGAGTAAGCGGCTATAGATTTACAAAAATGTAAAAAAAAAATTGTTGCGTGGACGTACTCGAGCGCGTCAGATATTGATATATATGGTTCATCTATATGTCCTAGACATGCTGTATAATAATCTGACGATTAACTGTAGGCTGATCATGGCGATTTCAAAACCGGTATTTATTTGATCCCTGGTATTAAAACTGTAAGCAAACAAATTTTGAATAGCACTTTCCATTATAATTATAATTACATTTTTAATACCAGGGGATTAAATAAATACCGGTATTATAATCGCCATGATCAGACTGCTGGAGGAATCTTTTTTTCTTCTATTTTTTAAAATCTTTGAACTTAATTATTTGAAAAGCTCAGGAATTATTAAATATAATATTATATTCATATTAATAATATTCAATAGTAAATATTTATAAACCTTAATACTCATAACTTTTATTAAAAATAAAATAAAAATAACAAAATTGGCGAAAATGTCGGAAATAAGCTGTAAATAATATGGCGTCCTGGCAACAGAACTCCAAGTGGGGACGCAGTGAGAAATATAGGCATCACGCAGCTGCACATCTTCAAAGTCCTCCCGTTTCTTTGGGTCACACTCAAATTGTCAGATTAGTGAAATATACACTACTTAGCATGTAATGAACTTACCATACCTTAATCTGACGCGCTCGAGTAAATCCTGAAATCCCCGCTTGGGCTTCCCTTCTTTTAGAACTGCAAATGTTAAACGAAAGCACCGTGACACGGTAGCTTTCGGCAGGTTCAGACCATGATTGAAAACGTTCTTGGCTACTGCACTGCCATTTAATATAATGTATTGTGTCCGGCACTCTGGTTATTCTCCCTGTCGGTGTACTTTCCCCAGTTCTTGCTAATCAATTTCACAATATAAAAGTTATAGTAGTATGTATTGAAGAATTTCTTAAGGCGCCCATTCCACATACGTCAATCGTCAATGAAAAATTGAAAAATGACGTTTTAGAAGACATTAAAGACATACTAAAAATTCTGCTACCATGTCAATTTACGTCATTTTGACGTCATATTTCAATTTTTCATTGACGATTGACGTATATGGAATGGGCGCCTAAACGCTACGAGAATTTATTAACGAACCTTAGGACTCCGCAGACATAAATATATTTACTAGCACACGTTGGTTTATTCCTTACACGTCCGCTAAGGCGCCCATTCCACCGACCGGCTAGGGCTATTTACAAAAACAGTGACGTGGTAGCAGACATTCAAGACTTAGGCGGGGTTTCCACCGACCTCGCATTGCAGAATTGACGGAAATGTTTATTTTCCTCTATGCCATTGTTAAAATTGATCAATGATCATACAGTAAAATCACAAACAAACAAACTAAAATTAAAAAATGGCGTGATGGGATATGTTAAGTACAAACATTTTAATAGATTTCTATAAAAAGAAAAATTCTAATTTCCGTCAATGTCTATGCATTCTGCAACGCGAGGTCGGTGGAATGCCACCTAAGTCTTGAATGTCTGCTACCACGTCACCGTATTGTAAATAGCCCTAGCCGGTCAGTGGAATGGGCACCTAAGTTAGCCCACGGAAGGAAATAAAAGAATATAAACCAACGATATTTGCCTTTCCGCTGTTAAGCTATGTTATTGAAGGGCTTTTTATGGACAAGTCCGACAAGACCTCGTAACTGTAGGATCAATCACAACCGATGTCCGAAATGGCATGAGATGTAGAAGAACCTGCCGTGTCACTGACCCCCCACATAGGGATAAAAGCGAGGAAACAAAAGAAAAGAGAGATCTACAGGGTATAATCTAGCCGAAATTAGAGGGTTAGAGGTTACCTCTTCAACCAAAGTTAATTTAATGTCAGTGTTATGTATATACCATACGGTATAATCTAGCACGTAGAGTATAATAATAATTTATATGTTTTTGTAGGTTGTCATGGTGAAGAGCTTATTTGATGAGCACTCAAAACTGAATCAACTCTTCCGCAGTTCGAAGACAAGATGGTGAGGACACTGAATCTGTAAAAAAAAAAAAACTCTCCCACCTATACCGGATTTAGAATTTTAGATAGATAAGAAGTTTAAATGTTAATGTACTGATCCCTCAAATAGGCTACTTAACTCATTTTCATATTTTTTTACTCCTCCGTTATTAATCGTAATTAATGCTCCATTAAGTGTAATTGAGAATACTATCTTACTATTTTATCAAAAAAATAGTATTTTTAATTTTATTGCGTTTTAGTTTAATTGAACTAATGCAAGTCCTAATTTGAAAGGAAGCCTATTAAACGATTGATTGGCGGAACCTCAATATTGTGCCATTTATCTCCCGTAGTTTCGCTTAATAGACTAAGAACCCACGACGGCCCGACCTTCGTTATTTTATAAAAGCCCATAGTTTTTCTGTTCATAACCCCTATAGAGATAAGAACGACCAGCGACTATGGAGTTTGGGTTGTGGTTACTTCGGCAGCTAACAGTTGGTAGAGGTGCCTAAAATAGTACCTAACTTTCGTTAAAGTATAAAGCTTAATTTTTTTATATTTTCTTAGGGATAACATTAGAAATCTCGTACTCCATTGCCAGACACCCCTGATCATTAATTAATTATAGGTAATTATACTTTTGTTATAGTATAAAAGCTAAATTTTACATAATGTTACTTGGGGACCTATGAAAAAAGTTACCTCGATAGCCGGACTGATTGAATAGTTTTTACATCTTGCCAGACACATTAAAAGTCCGCTGCATGTGCGGGCGAATAAGCGCCCTATCTCACTCGCACCCGCTTGAACCGCTTCATTGTATAGTTACTTCGCTGGAGGTGGGGTAAATTCCAGATTGATCAGTTCAACACATTATATTATATTACCACACAGTAATAATGGCAGGGCACGCAATGCATTTAAGCGTAAATTTTCTATCATTAAAAAAAAAGTTTCATCGATTTCTGGGCAATCTACTCAGCCGATTGTGATGAAATTTAGCATGTAGGTTCAAAAAAATCATACCTCGAGTCTATTTATTTTATTTTGGGGTAACTCTATTGGGGGGGGGGGGGGGGGGTATTGTAAAAAAAAACTCCAAAAAAAGGTCTAAAAAAATTATTTCTCAAAAATGGCACCAATGATTTCTTTTAAATTCACATATTCGTATATTGTAGTCGTTATTAATGTTAATAAAATGCAGGGGGTCGCTTGCCCCTTGATAGTTTGCTTCTGGGAGTAAAAAAGTAAAAATAACTCAATTTTCATGAAAAGTGACTAAAAAATAATTTTTAATGTTTTAGGAGTTGAATTGAGTAATTGCTTTCCCAAAAAAACTATTTGGTTTTGGGCAATTTTTTTTTCAATTAAGGTTTAGGGGTGTCTGGCAGGAGATAGCAACTGCCATAAGTGTCTGGCAATGGATGACGAGATTTCTACTGTTATCCCTAAGAAAATATAAAAAAAAATTAAGCTTTATAACGCGAGGTAACAATACAATGAAGCGGTTCAAGCGGGTGCGAGTGAGATAGGGCGCTTATTCGACTGCGCTCGCACCTACAGCGGACATTTAATGTGTCTGGCAAGATGTAAAAACTATTCAATCAGTCCGGCTATCGAGGTAACATTTTTTCATAGGTCCCCAAGTAACATATATAAAATTTAGCTTTTATACTATAACAAAGGTATAATTACCTATAATTAATTAAAGTTTAGGGGTGTCTGGCAGGGCCAGGGGGTAGCAACCGTCATAAGTGTCTGGCAATGGAGGACGAGATTTCTAAAGTTATCCCTAAGAAAATATAAAAAAATTAAGCTTTATACTTTAACGAAAGTTAGGTACTATTTTATGCACCTTTACTACCTGTTAACTGCCAAAGTAACCAGTAGGTCATGCACAGAAAAACTTTGGGCTTTTGTAAAATAACGAAGGTCTGGCCGTCGTGGGCTCTTGCTGTATAAGGGTATTCACAATGTTGGCGTTATCGAGGTACAGAGTTAAAAGTGGTATCCAAGTTAACATACATCGTGAGTGGACCTCTGGGCGGGTTGGTGTGCTAAATCAAAACAAGCCTCCGTATCAATTCTTTCAGCTTCGCGAGAAACTTTCCCATAAGCTCTTTGCCCCAAAACTGGGGCTTTCCGCGCTATCTTATTTTTATCTACTTAAACTTCGGACGTAGTACCGCAATCGGAGAAAAATAAGATTACAAAAAACATGAGAGTTGCACGTTGACCGTGTATAAACAAATATGGCGGCGTCTCAGCGGCTGCATTCCATTTCGGTTGAGAGTTCAACTCGCTTTTACCAACTCTGAGGTGCGTTCAGCTAACTTAATTCGACTTACACTAACTAATTCGAATATGTGCGGCATCAGCGCGGAACTAGATTAGCAACCGGCTGCAATCTTCAGATCCCTAAGCACCATTACAGCTCTTTTTCAACATTCCCATATTTACCAATCCACCTCAATTTTGCAATGGTCTGCCGGAAGAAATAAAAGGTATCCAAGTATTTACAAACAAAATAACTATTCTTAAAATAAAATCAGCAATCATCTATAACTTACTTTCCAAAGTGGCACCATATATTGTACCATTGTGTTTTTTTCTTTCTCATGTTTATTGTGTTTTCCTCTCTTCTTTTTTTTACAGCCATTGTATTATGCATCGTATTATTCTACTGTTATAAATTAAGAGGGGGCACCAGCACGGGTTAATCCTTCGGGGTCCCCCCTACCACCAATTATTGTTATATGCGGTTGACCCGTTGTAATGCTGTAAATTATTACATTATTTAACTAGGGAAACCCATTTAACACCAACATACCCTTATTCAAGCATTGTGCTCTGAAGTTATTAAGTTAATCTATTTAATACCAAGACGTTGCCATATTAGGAACCTAGATAATGATATTAAAGTTTTCCTTTATTATAGACGTATTTTATATCAGCACATTTTTGCTGTGTCTATTGTTCTTATGATTAAAATCGTAAAAAAAGTCAGCTTTACTGATGTTCTTACCCGGTTGACTTTAACACTGTGCCGGCCGGAGCATCTGACATACGTTAACGGCCGCCAGTGTCCATTGGACTCTTATGGGATTTCGCATTGTCTTTTCACAAATATACCCAGTCCTGATCGCCCCATCCTGTTCCGAGTGGATCTTTTTCCAGCTGTATTAAGAACAGGGACGGATCAGCACATTTTTGGGGGGGGGGGGGGTAGTTGTGGGTCAAAATAGGAAAAACATATTATGTAGTATCGATTAAATCAGAGCGTAATTTTTTGAATTAATTTACAATAGATTTGCTAAATTTGGGGGGGGGGGGCAGTGACCCCCCCCCCTGTTTCCATCCATGATTAAGAACTTACGCCTTTTCCCACTTTTCCTTCCCAATTAATTTTCAAGTTTTTGGAAACCATCAGGTACGGTAATATACTATTGGCAGACTAATAAAGAAATTGTCACGGGTGACGTTTCTTCCACTATTTTTAATTTCTGCTGCCAAAGATCGTACAACGCATTCGCCTCAATTTTTTTCTATTGTGGCACTATTTTCTCCTTCATCGAATATTAAACTGCAGTTTGACTTTGGTAAGAGAACAACAGGCATGTAATGAAGTAAATGACTTGTGCTGATTTGGCAAAAAAATGTGGATCCGTAAGCTATGCTGAGGTCTATGACACTAAAGAAGTAAAACAAATGCCATTCTTTACACATTGTATACAGTGAACTACTACCTGAAACTAAACAATCCCCCCGAACTGGCTGTTGATAAATAGCAATGACGCAATGCTTTCTCCCATAAGTGTCCAATGGACACTGCCGGCCGGCAACGTATGTCAATACGGTTTCCGGGGAAACTGCTTACTAAACGCAAATTTTTTTTTCATGGGTTTAAAATATGTACATAGTTAGGAAAAGTCATGAAAAGCCACACCGATAAGTGAACAGTAGGTCATGTAACAGAGTTTGATAATCAAAAAAGAGTCCATTGGACACTGCGGCCGGCAGAGTGTTAAATACGCATCATAGCCGTCACATAAGAAACACTAATAATAAATTAACGACTGTACAAAGACCAAAGTAATAATTATACACAAAATTTTGTTAAATAGTTCGTTTTAATTTATTGGTGCCGGTTATTTCATGCCACAATTCAACAGAAAACAAAATGAAAATGCAATGATTTTTTTTCTTAGTAACTACTGCCTTCAGCTTACACCTTATTTCTTTGGTGCTTGGGAATCTATAATAGCCAAATAATTTTGCCCCCCTTTTATCAACGCGTAGCTTGTGGCAAGGCCTGCAGCACTTCCTATGACAATGTTATTTGGTAGAAAGCTTCGAAGCACCGCCCATAGGAGAACTGAGCTGAATGTGAACATGACTGATCCAAATCCCGCGTAAATAATCTTGTTGCGGTTAGTCGTGTTGGCTAGATGCGGTCGGGAGTATAGGTAGCATCCTGTTCCTACCAGGCTCCCAACTAGTAGAATATTGGTCACGTCACGTTTCGAAGCAAAACTGAAAGATCAATTAAATGGTAAACAATGATCAGATTTAAGTTAAAATTAAATGAGGGTATTGCTTGAAAGTAGGGGCGCTCTCCACCCACTACGACCCATACAGGGCGTAATTGTTATTTATAAGCGTCTAAGGCCCTGTACACACGGACCATTCGGTAGCCAGTGATCAGCCGAGAAATTTGTCATGGGAGCAAATGAGAAATAGTTCACAACAGCAGTCTACTGCGGCAGATTTTTGTAGGTAGCTGGTTTGTCGCAGGTGCACGGAATTGCCCAGGACACGCCAGTTCGACTGCGGCGAACGTTTCTTATTTTGAAGAACCAGTAGAATCCGGGCTGATGGGCCGTGGTCGAATTGAAAGTGAACTTCCAAACGTTTCGTCAACATCTGCGGTCGACATCTTCAGTGGCGCTGCGTAGACTTCGAAGGTTGCGCCTCGGTGGCTTCGTAGCTCACTCGCTACGGAATCACCGAGGTACAACCTTCGAAGTCTACGCAGCGCCACTGAAGATGTTGACGAAACGTTTGGAAGTTCACTTTCAATTCGACTCCGGCCGTAAAAGCCTTTGCAGTTACAACATTTCTTATTTTTCTCCTATTTAGTTTTTTTTTTTTTCTAATTTCATTATAGGGAGCATCCATAAATTACGTAACGCTTCTGGGGGGAGGGGGGTACCCATCAGCGTTACGCTTCGTTACGATTGGGGAGGGAGGGATATAGACCTGCGATATGTAACGTAAAAATTCAATTTTTATTTAATTTAAATGTTCAAAAAAAAAAAAAAAAACCCTGTGGTATCAGTTGAGGCCCACTTGGCTTCTCTGTGGGGAGATGATTATTTAGGCTAATTTTGTATGCAATAATTAAATTACATATACACAGTATCTACTCAATTTTTATTCTGTTATTAGGCATACCCCTTCAAATTGTAATAAAATAGTTGTATAAACTATTACTAAGTGATGGCCAGCTGTCAGCTCTATCAACTCAGTATGCATATAAATTTAATAAAAACTAAAAGTTCAGTATGAAGAAAGGGGGGGGGGGTTGAGGTAGCGTTACGTAATTATTAGGGGGGGGGGGGGTGGCTACGATACGAACGTTACGGTCCCGTTACAAGGGGAGAGAAGTTTTTTTAAATCCCCAATTTTTGCGTTACGTAATTTATGGATGGCCCCATAGGCCTATTATATTTGTATATGATATTAAGCGCGCAGCCTGTTGAATTGCTATTTTCTTTTTTTTGTTGGGACCCTATAACCCATGACGTTTCCTTTGCCGTTTCAGCGCATTGCCGAATGGTGAAACGTAGGGAGAAAATAATGGCAAAGGTGGCGTTTGAAATTTGAATCGTCCCAGCTGTAATGGCGATGGAGTCAGTTGGAAAGTAAAACAAGACGCTATTGTGCGGTCACCACTACGATTTCCCAGCGTAGTTCGCTCGTGAATAGTGAATCACCAGCGACTGGGCCTTAAATGCCGGTGGTATGATGCAATGCAACAGTGATATTTGACTGGGATGTGCGTATGAACTCCGTGAGTTGAGGAGTGAGGCTGTGACGATCTACAGCCTGATTTAGTTCATTTGATTAACTATTTTATTAACTTATAAACAACGTAACAGGTAGATTAGACGCCAGTCTGGAAATTGACACCTTATGAAGTTTGCTTACCCTAAATTTAGCGATGGGTTCAAAACGTTTACTGACAAGAGCGAGTAACTTGCGGCCCCTACAGCAGGGGAATAAACGTTGACAATATTTTGTGCACTGAATGATTTAAGAGCACACCCTTTCTTGGCATTGTCTTGGTCTCCTTTTCCGTCTTTGGTGGCCATAATTGTATAAAACAGAAAGATATGCTAGAAAATTTTCGAAAAATGTAATAACAATAGCAGACGACTTCGTGGAAATAGAAACACAACGGTTTAATGCCACGACTTTCTCATGATATTTTCAATATTTTCATTTTCATTTTGGTTCAAGGACAATCACGGTTGACATTTGACAAAATTAGGTTAATTTGTGGGCAACGGAATATTTTGTGATTCACATAAAATTTAATGTATTACATTCTCTCCGTTATAATTAATCAAATTTGCTTGTAAGTACATCGTATGCTTCCTAAGGAAACTTGAAAGTGGCAGCATTGCTCGTAGATTGCTAAATTAAAATGCAGGTAAATTACGTACAGTCGAGTAATAGTTATGTTGTGTTATTATGCAGTATGTATGAATTATAAAATTTTGACTTCTTCGCTTATAAGAAATCGAAATAAGTGTAAAATTTTAAAGCTAGGAGGACCATCTTCTAACTCTGAGCAATATTGATGCCGTTCCCTTTTCCCTCCAGCAAACAGGTGCTTTAGTTGTATTTGGGCTGCCATATAAATCATTTTACTTTTACCCAGAGCGTTGTAACATTGTATTTGCTGTATAAATGATGAAGCAGTGAAAAGTGGAATTCCAAACGTTTCGTCATCATCTGTGGTCGATATCTTCAGTGGCACTGCGTAGTCTACGCCGTAGACGTCTAGCTCGACCCCGGCCCATCATCCCGGATTTTACTGATCCATCGAATCCGGCCGTGACAGTCTTCGTAATTATATAGCCTACCCTTTTTCAGTGTTTAGAAATAATAATTTGTTATCGTATTTTCAGAGCAAGCTGGTGAAGAACTAGTTTTAAATATAATCGCAACATGGAACCAATGAACTTAGGATCTCCTTCTAATTCTGGACCACCAAGCCCTGCAACTACTCCTTCTGGATCCCCGTATTTGCCCTCATTTCTGCTTGGAGAACCTACGTCTCCCCTGCCAACTTCCACGAGTCCAAAAGTTAAACGGGGAAATTTAAATGATTCCCAGTTTTGCGCCAGTCCAAGATATAGTTCGCAAAATCAGGTATACAGAATAAAGTATAACGAATTCCATTCTGTTTGTCACAAAAATAGGCACAGACTGCAAATCAGTCGCCCCAACAGTAAGAACAACACTCATTTTCACTGGTAAATTTTATAGTGCTAGATTTAAACCCAACGTGGTTGAATTGAAATTAGTATTAGTTGAAGTACGAATTGAAATTATACTTATTATATGGAATTGAATGAAAAATGTTATGACATTAACCAAATAATAAATATGACTAGTGACATACTGCAAGCAGTCCTGCTGCAAATATAAAAACTGCCAGTGATGATATCGTACTATTTACGAATAATAAAAGTATTTGCACCGTCAATGTCAAATACACAAATAGGTACCAGCCATAGCGATTGCTATTGCGATTTTTTAAATAAATATTTTTGTAATTGTATGAATGAAAGGTCCCATAGCCCCCACTGGGCACGTTCCTAATTGCATATCTACTCATTATTATCTGGGCATAGCTTACATACTCTTCTATTAAAATTCTTTTCTAGAGCATACAAAATCATGTCACACATTCAGCGCACATTATACCGGGGGAACGAGTGTCTGGGCCGCCCATTAGAGGTCTCTTTGATACTATAACGTCTCCAGTAGGACAACAACTAGATTCAAAGAAGCCGTCTTCTGATGTTAATGGCTATGTTTCGTAAGTGAGCGCAATTCTCAGTTCCTACCGTCAGTATGAAGAATATAGAAGTATAGAATTTGTTTTTTTGGGAATAATTGAAATTTCTGCGACTGCGACGTCTAAATAATAGGATAAACGGCAGTAAATTTTATTTATTTATTATTTTGGAAATTTTGAACTTTTTTACTGCAATGTTCCACTACAGTGATCTAGCAGTCCAGGGAAAATTTACTAACCCTTTTGAAAACGCAGATTAGGTACTGTATCTAGTCCGATGTTCTATTGGTTTTCCTTAATCACGACAGTTGTAATGCTCCATTTTGCTGACCAAGTAGTGCACCACACTTCGATCTTGATCATAAGCAATACTGCTGTGGCTGGTAGATTTGCATTTTACCAGATTTGAGATGAGACTAACATTTTGAACGTTATTTGGGCTATATGGGCTTACGCTCATCGCCGTCAATGATGTATTGTCGGAAATTTATTTATTTTATATTAAATGTAGTTGTCAAATTTCTGGTCAATACACAATTATTATTATTATTATTATTATTTGCAGCGTAGTTTCAAAACCATACCATATCGTCCGCACGCCGACAGCATCGACTGAAGCTGCAGGTTCCTCTTGGGTGACTGTGTTCGGATACCCGCCAGCGGCATCGTCATTCATTCTAACACAAATGGCGGCATGCGGCCAAATTGTGTCTAAACGTGTACCTGCTAGTGGCAATTGGATGCACATTCAGTTCACGTCGAAGCTAGAAGCTAAAAGAGCCCTCGCCTACAACGGGAAAGTGTTCGCTGGTAGCGTCATGATCGCTGTCCTACCCTGTCGTGACGAGGTACTTTTAATTTTTGCTTTTGCCAATTTATGACCGTATGTCAGACAACAAATAATTCTTTTAAACAGTCAATCAAACCTCAAAGGGGTTTTGTTGGCGCACAGAATTTTACTGGTTCAGTGGAGTACATAAGTATACGTAAGTATAATGGCAAACGCATCGCGAGTGGTTTCGATCGGAAAATAAATTCTATCTAAAATCTATTTAGATGCTTAGCCTCAGATTATGCCTCCGGACGAAAAGTAACTGCTACTACAATGTTTTAGTAGAGTCGGCGTCCTGCAAAAAAAAACGCTTCGTTGCACGTGACAGAGCGCTTACACGCAATTTTGTCTTATACTGGTAATACTTATCCTTTTCAGAGTATAATGAAGGAGAGCCCTGCCTCAACTGAAATGCTTTCTCCCATACCATCCGCCTCTCGCAGTGGCTTTTTCCCAGATCAGACGCGAAGCCCTGAGGCCAGTCTTTATGAAAGTCCTTATAGTAGTCCTCGAATTTCTCAAGCCCGACCACTGGCTGCTAGGCATGATACAGAGGTATGTTTCCCTTATTTATTTGCATTGACATCTGACACTGCCGAGACGAGACACTCGACACGGTCTCGCATGTGCAACAGGGCAGTGAGTGCATTTAGGTATTTTTGGGTATAATTACTGTTTCTTGTAGTTGTGATTGACAAGAAGCTTTCTTTTCCTGCGTAAATTATTTATTTCCGCATTGAAACGGGCTGTCAACGCATTGTTCCGTTAGACCGCAGATCAATGGTCTTTTCAGCTATTGGACAAATAATAATCAGATTATGTTAAATATAGGTGCTCGACTTTAATTGTTTGGTTCTCCCTTCGTATATAATATTCATATATACTATATAGATATAATTATATTGTACTACCCCGGCCGCGCAGTTTCGTCCCCCTGGGTTTAACATTACCCGACCAAGATGAGCATTTCAAATTGTAAAAGTTTGCCCATAACTGAGCTTTATTTCTTATAGACCTTGGGTACATGATTATACATAAAATAAAAGTTCCCATCGATCCCATTTGTGTATTGTGTATTTTATGATTATAACGTAAAACGTGAAGTTATTTTGTCCACAATGAGTTGTAATTAGGCCCGCCAAGGACGTCGATGGCATAGTGGTAGCTTGTTCGTACTTGTGTGAGTCCTCTACACATCATGCGATCGGTGACTTGTCGTAACTCAACAGAGGCGACTGACAAGGTTATTCGGATACATTCATTGAATTGTTTGTATGCGAATAATCTTATAAAAATATATATCCTTTTGTCTGGCCCATAAAAAAAGTTCTATCTCTATATTTCACAAGTTTTTGCCTAGGGGGGTTCGAACCCCCCAACGGAAAAAAAAACCAAGACTTAGTAGTCGATGAAATGTCACGAATATGTATGCAAAATTTGAAATCAATCAGACGAGTGGATATAGGTTAGGGAAAACGCGGTACTTGGCTGTTATACTCTTACATTAGTATAGATAGATGGATGGATAGTTAGAAGATAGAGTATACAGGTATAATGTACAGCAATATGACAATTATAGTAAAATATTACTTATTTTTTCCAGCTATATGGGAGTGGAAATACGCCTCAGAAAAGTTCCGGAATAGTATCAAAAGCAATGGAGTACATTTTAGGGTGGTGAAATTAATTCTTTCCTCAAATTCTGATTAAAATGCACTGAAGTTCGGAGTCCTAAAGATATTGCAAGTCTCAATAATCAGACTCTGAAAATGTTAAATTGAGTAATACGTATCTGACTTTGTCTTAATTCGAGTTCGTGATAGTTAATTGTATGATCTGATACAGAGAATTGAGTTCACAGTGGCTATTTTATTTTTTGACAGTCGTGTTATCTGATTTTTCTGTTAAAATTCAGTGTTTGTTATCAAGTTATTCAGTAACCTTTAACTGTGTTTCTTACATTTTTTGACAGCAGATCCTTCATGGTCTTATTTTAGGCAGTCATTGTTTTCGAAGGATCCTTGCTCAACGAGTACAAGTATATTTTGTTTGTTAATTTAACACGATAATGAGCCTTTAATTGGTCTTATTATTAACCTGTCAGTATTTTTAGGATGAAATTGCCCCTATACTAATTTACAAGGGACAACTTGACCCTTAAATATTACGCCAGAATGTGCAATAATCCTAATCTATCCTGGATGCTCATAATACAGGTACTTCACTTCATCATGAATATACTACGCATCTACACTGGTGCACACCGAACCAACCCACTCAAAACCACAGTATTGTAATACATACAAACATGCAGCGCGTAACGTTATGATTCTAAAAAGGAAAAAAATATTCGGCTGAGTCATGAGTGCCAACATTTATTTAAGTAAGGATTTTTGTACGGTATTTAAATGTTTGTTGGTCATAGAAATTGTGGATGGAAATGTTGTAGGATATCACACGGATAGGTGGAAATATGGGCAAAACATCTAGTCGAAGGTTCAGCATCAGCAAAGAATGAGCATTATATATTAAGGCATACATGAGATATATAACATCGGTTTGACGCTTTGACCGTTGGAGATCCAGCGGATCCAGCACGAAAATGGAGGGACCTGGAGGGTTATTTGTAAGTAGGGGGGGAAGCAGGTATCCTGCGTGTGGCCCAAACGAATGGGGATGTCTAGAGACTATGTGAAGGGATGCTATGTATTTGGGGTTGAAAAGCCAGCCTTTCTTAGGCAGAACACTCCAGCCATTAATATTTAACAATCAAGCCTGCGTATAGTGGAAACGAGGTCTGTTCTAATGGGATGCGGGCCTGTGGCATCATTTTGTTTATCATGTATTTTTTATATTATATTAGCCGACTGGGGGTGGGCTTTTTTTGGTTGAAACCGGTCGAGTTTGGTTGCCCTTGTTTATTCATTTTAGGTAAGATATGTAAATTTATTGAACTGCTCTCTTACTTGGCCAAACACTGTCAAAGTTATAATATATTTCCATATCACTGCAGCTTATTGTAAACCGATGCGCCTCCTTTCTTCCAAACTATAATTTCACATTGTTTCCTCTGGTTAAGCCAGTATCAGCCCTTGGACTAAGTCCTGTTTTCCTTCGCTATTCCGGGGCCCCGTAGAGTAGCCACTCAACAACTGTGTCCCAACTCTGTCCACCTTTTCCCGTTTTTGAGCATTGTCACCAGTGCCATCCCTGTACTTCGGATATTAATATTATAATATCTCAGATAACGCTTGAGGCTCTCCGGTCCTGTAATGGTAATGACAATGGACCCCCCTCCCCCATATATATTTTATCCTTTTTTTTCACTCTTCCTCTCTTGTTTCTTCACTATTTAATTTTGCATTTATCAATAATACAATATTTTTGTTTTTTAGGATTAGCATGAAAACAAGACTTTATAGTCTTATTGTCAGCCTTGTGTTTCTTTTTCAATAAAGTCGTTTTTCAACTTTAATTAGTGAAAATGAAAACCTCGGCTACCGGTACTAATTGCAGAAATGGAGTACGAAGTTGTAATTAGGTAGATTAAAAAACTAAGTTCGTCAACAAGTTTTATATTTTTTATGATAATAATATTGACTCGGAACGATGAGTATGTCAACAGCGCTTAAATACAATTTTTAAGAGGAAATGTCGCAGGGCTAATAATTCATGAAGTAATTGATAGTTCCATAAGAGTGATGAGAGGCGTTTATGAGGCGAATAGATTCTGTTGGCTTGAGTCCCCTTCAAAATCGCTCCACGCATTATTCAATTCCATAAATATAAGCTTGGCTAGGTTCTCGTTATCTGTACCACCTTGCTGAAAACAGCGAGAAAAATTAATGTAAAACAAAGCACAAAAATAGAAATAGTCGCAGCTACAAAAATTGGCAAGCTTTTAAACCAGCATTCCTAGTCCCAGTCATTAAATAAAAAATAGGAACTGACTGATTATTGGGTGATGTACGTTCCATATTCCCTAGAGAAGAGTGGATGGATGGAACTTGTAAATGGAAGTAGGCGTCTTTTATTAATTCATCGCACGAATAATAAGTAAAGCCATACTACCCAACTGCTTTCTTAACAATAAGGCGCCCATTCCACCGACCGGCTAGGGCTATTTACAAAAACGGTGACGTGGTAGCAGACATTCAAGACTTAGGCGGGGTTTCCATCGACCTCGCATTGCAGAATTAATAATAATAATCTGGATTTTTTCTTTAAGTACAACAGTTACAATTTAATTACATTTGGAAGGGGAGCCCAAAGGACAAGTCCCGTGCTGGGCCCCCCTTTTACAAAAGTTAAAGTGAAATATAATAAATTTACAATCTATAATCGTTACTATTAGATTCAATGAAAAGAAATAAATAAATAAAATAAAATAAAAGGAATCAAACAAGATAATAATATAGCAAACAATAATACTTTACTTTACTTTATCCAACGCCCGTCCGTGGCCGTTCTGCCATCTGACGTCGAGCCTCCCAGTATAGACTGACTGTGTTTTGTGGTGTTGCCTGCAGTTGGGGACACTGGTAGAGATGATCGCTGTCCATTCTTCCTGCACGGCATAGGGGGCAGATTTCTTCCTCTGCTAGACCGATTCGGTGAAGATGTGCTTGGAGATAGTCGTGGCCCGTCAATGTGCGGAATAGGGCCACAGATGCATGGCGGTCGAGATTCTTTGGGATTCGCCCGGCCTCGGTGGAGAGGCTCTCCCACTTTTTCCCCTCACTATCGCTCTTCAACTTGTTCGCGGTGTGTCTTGTGATGGTAGAGTCAATATGGTTGCGAGCTGCTTGTAGGGATTGGGGCAGAATAGGTTGCGGTTCCATTGCCCCTTTCTTGGCCAGCTCGTCCGCTTTTTCATTTCCTATGATCCCAACATGGCTCGGGATCCACTGCAGCCATACCGTCCAACCTTTGGATATTAGGTTCGCAAGTGAACTGCGGCATTGCATAGTTCTTTGGCAGTCTGTGGGGGTGTTTCTGCTCAGCGCTTGGATAGCAGATTGAGAGTCAATGAGGAATACAACACGTCTTAGTTGGGTACTTGAACTTTGCAAACAGGAGACTGCTTCGTGAATGGCGCTTAATTCCCCGTCGAAGTTGCTGCAGTATTTGCCAACTGCAGTGTATTTCTCGAAGAGGCTTGAGTGGACGCCTGCCCCTGTTGAACTCGATTCTGGTATATATGACCCGTCTGTGTAGATGTGGACCCATTGTGCGAGGGATAGTTTAGGTGTATGGTTTCCAATGCACATTTTTGTAGTTCCAGGGAATTTGTCATTGCTTTGGACGAATTGAGGCTGTTGAGTGTCAATTGGGCGTTTGGAAGGGCGGCGACGATTGATGTATATTGAGTCAGTGGGGCGGGTTCGCCGAGCTGCAGATTGTACTTTGCGACTAATGACTGGGCGTGCGCTAAAGGCGTGTTTTGCGTTCTTAGACGGAGGCTTGGTTGTCGGTAGGTGTTCCAGTACTTGTGGTCTACACGTTTGGCTCTTTCCCAGAATTTAAGACTGAGTTTGTCGCGCCTTGATTCCAAAGGCTCAATCCCTGTCTGCATTTGCATTGCTGGTATAGGTGTCGACTTGGCGCCACCTGTTATTGTTCGCAGTGCATTGTTCTGAACTATATCGAGTTTCGATAAATTTGTCTCGGCGGCAAGTGCAATTACTTCTGTGCCATATTCAATTGCCGGCCTTACGTAGGTTTTGTAAGCAGTCGCCAGTACATCTTGAGTCGCCCCCCATTCAGTCGCCGTAAGGCGTTTAAGTAAATTGTTTCGTTTTTGGGCCTTCTCCGAAGTTTGCTGAATATGGTCCTTCCAAGTTAGTTTCGTATCTAGCGTCATACCGAGATAATAAAATGCAAGACAAAGAGTAATATGAGGTATAGTGTGAATATGAATTGACGGAAATGTTTATTTTCCTCTATGCCATAGTTAAAATTGATCAATGATCATACAGTAAAATCACGAACAAACAAACTAAAACATATCCCATGACGCCATTTTTTATGTTAAGTAAAAACATTTTAATAGATTTCTGTAAAAAGAAAAATTCTAATTTCCGTCAATGTCATGTGCATTCTGCAATGCGAGATCGATGGAAACCCCGCCTAAGTCTTGAATGTCTGCTACCACGTCACCGATTTTGTAAATAGCCCTAGCCGATCGGTGGAAACGGCACCTAAGCAAATGACATCATATCCCCAACAACTGGGTTCTATTATTAATCCAACTTGTTAATAAACAATGCTTTGTTTGGTACAGGGAGGATAATTCATAGCCGATGACGCGATAACCTACCTTGTCGGGATGAATAGCTAGACAAGCCTTGCGGTAAGCTTTTTTTACATCACCAGCCGTAACAAGCTGAGACATGTCGACCCCCTTCCATTTGCAGTCGTCCCATAAGACAGTATGCATTGAACAAAGCAAAGCCCGAATGTTACCCTTCTTCCCTTCCGTCCACTCCAGAATCTACAATGAAAAAATATTTTTCATGTGCAGTATATGTTTTGGTGACGTTTCAGTTACCTACATAATTTATGATATTAATAGGTAATTCAAAATTAAAGGCTTCTTCATTAAATGCCTCTTCTATCGGTTGGCTATCATCATTGCAATGCAGACCTGGAGACTGCTGCTCCGCGAAGGGAAGCCGTGTTCTTGCCAAACCACTATCTCAGGTTCTTAAACATGGATGTTCTTCTGCCGGAAGCACTCAGTCCTTCTATTTTCCCTTGGATTATTACATGCAGAAGGCGATACATTTCGTTCCTCATAACATCAAAGGCTTACTTTTTGTTACTTAAACCGAATATATTAGCGTTCCTTCCCTTACTGAAAAATGTAACTATCTATAGGAAGTTTCGGCTTTAATGTACTGACAGGGGAGTCGCCAAATTACCTTTATGCGCTCAGGGTCCATTTCTTTCACCATATCTTCCTTGCGTAACTGGTTCATTGTTCGTGGCCCTGCATCTTTTTTGGTTGCAAATCCGTAGCCCTGGGACCCAAGCAGGTCTCCAAAAATGTCCGTGGATTTCGGTTCTTGGGCCTGTTTCTTTCCACTTAGCACATCGAAATGGGACCGATTGTAGTCTGGGTTAATAGGTGATTTAGCTTGGAAAGTTTGAGATTCTGAAATACACAAGAGAGATAACTTAGGCTGCGTTGAATATAACTATCATTCTGCTTTTTTGTTTTTTATTTTTTGAAGATTTTTTGCAATTAAAAAAAATAACTTAAATTAATAGCTTGAGAAAAATACTTAAACTATGCCGCCACTAAAAATAGTCGAGAAATTTGGCGGAACGGAAAGCTTTATAGCACTGTAAACATAAAACATACCGGCAGGGACTCGAATAGGTTGCTGGAAGCCGGAGGCTGAACGATGGACTGGCGACTGGACACAAGGACTGCCCACAGGAGTTCCGTTCAGGGGGGTGGCCGGCTTACTGCTACTCATAGGGATGTTAAGGCTAGCGCCGAGATTACCTGGAAAAGAATAGGAATCAACTTTAGTAATGTCTAGAGTTATGGAAGACGTCATTTTGAGGCTTGGTAAAAGAAAACAGCTCAAGCAATGAAGCAGCAAAAAGTTATTTTCCAATGCAAGCTAGTGGTTCTGCCATAAGCCCAATACAGTCAAAATGAAGCTATTAAGAGTCCACCCGACAAGCAAGCATGCGTCCAACTTCATTCACCTCACGGTGTTCTTTTCAATCGCCATTTTAATAATGATATAGCCTAGGCACATAGTTTATTATTTATTTCAGAAATTCTGTAAAGGAATGATGTCTCTATCCACCTATAAGTGTACTTTTTTCTAATTAAATCAGAACTTTATGAAAAAAATTAACAATGTTAAAATGACAGGTGGTCCAACTTGTCCCTTCACCAAATTAAAAAAAAAAAACAAGTTGTAAATAATACGCCACTGCCGCCTGTTCTTGATTACTTGACTTACCAAAATCGGCGAAAGGGTCTCGATTTTTTTGTTCAAGATTTGGTGTACTGGCGTTACGAGGAAACCCAGGCTGTAGTGGAGCAGTTGTCGCTGCTGCAGGTTTGCTAAAGCCACTCCAATTGTTCGTTGAGTTCTAAAATTAGAATTATAAAAATTATGGCCTAGATACAATAATTTAGCAACAGAAAAGCGACCACGGACTAGCAAATAATTCTTACCTAACTAATTAACAATTCATCTCCTAGGTCGAGGGTCCGCAAATTATTGCGAGAGCCAAATTTCGATAATTTCAGGAATATAAATAAGCTTTCCCTAGAGGCGTACATCTTTTAGGGGCGGAGTTTCGTTAGGAGCGCCAAAAAAATACTATATTTGTCTACCCATTACCTTAAGGGACAGATTTCAAAATATTTTGTTACATTTTGACGAAATTAATTAATTTCTTGTTCCACAAGAAAGAAAGATGAAAAATTCATACAAAATTCCAGCTTTTTCGTATGAGTTTATTTCCCCGACTCATTTACAACTATTCTATTAAACCGGTTTAATGCACTTTATCAGGGTTTACGAGAGTGATTATAATTCAGATGAGGATATGTAAATTTCCTTCAAAAGCTAGCATTTCTTATATATATACATATATATTTTTTTTCAAGACTATCTGTACTTGGTTAAGTCATGCTTTCGCCTGTTTCATTGCGTCAATGATAAGCTTGTCTATTATCGCTTGTAGCCGGTGTAGGTTGACATCGAGGACGTATACCAATGAATGGCCAAAAACACATACGGAAACAATACAAATAATGTCCGAAATCCATGGGGCCGTTGGCATTGGACAAGGGACCTATGGGCCACAATTAGTACGTCTGGGTCCATAAAAATTCATTAAAATAGAAATAACAATGTTATTTTTCATCTTTCATAATTTTGTCAAAAATCCATGGCTATTTCTTGTTAACAAAATATTTAGAAATTTCACCCATAAAGGGCGACATTTGTACGCGCCCTAAAACTTATGTACCAAATTGTTCCTCATTTTTAAGTCACAACTCTCTAGTGAAGTGACAATTATTGGTCAACGCGCACTTGACGGTTGCTAGATGTTTACCGTAACATATCGCAGTATTTTTTCATTATGACATAATTACAAAGGCTTTCACGGCCGGAGTTATGTGACGAAGCAGTAGAATCCGGGATGGTAGCCCGTGGTCGTTCTGAAAGCGTACGGTACTTCCAAACGTTTCATCAACATCTGCGGTCGACATCTTCCGTGAAACTGCGTAGACTTCCACGATTGGAGGCTCAGCAGCAACTCATCACCACGGCCTACCATCCCGGATTCTACTGCTTCGTCACATTTAACAATGAGTTCTAAAAGCAGGGGACGTAAGTGAGGCTTACTCAACTGTTAACCGAAACCTAACCAATACTTACGTGAGAGTTTTGAGAGTTATTGCCAAAAGGATCAAACAAGAGATCATCCGAAATAGATGGCTCCACTGCTGGAGCAGCATTAGGGGGAGCAGCGGCGCTATTACTGTGAAATAAACTGTCAAGCTCCGATATGTGTTTCGGCGTGGCATTACCAACTGCAGACTGAGATCCTTCATTGCCATCAAGTGCCAACCCGAGCAAATCTACATTGGAATCTTCTTGTCTGCAACAAAGTAAGAGAAGAACAATAGACATTATTATTGTCCTACAATAACTTCTGCTGAAAATCTTTTTGATTCACAAGGCCCAAATTAAATCGTTAAAAGGTTTCTTCCAGTTATAGTCACGAAACAGCAGACATGTCTCCCATTCAATTCAGCTGGCACGAAGCAACTATTTCCAAGGAGAAACACCAAAACTTTTGATCTTATAATTTGGATTTCAGCAGAATAAGAAAATTGGAAAATAAAGCGACTAACAGTAAAACATACAAACAATGTAACTCAGCGTGACAAGTTTTCTCGTACTAGTAACTAGCCAAAACCAAATTCCAAAATGATCGGTGTATTTTGTCAGCAATGGAAGAATGAAACACATACATTATTTTCTAATCCGAAAATCAAAGAGCAAAAAGTTACAAATATTATTTGTGCTCAAGTACCAAATAAATGACTATCAGACCCAAACAGGACAGCTAAATAATAGGTCAACCTACCTAACTATTAGAGGAACGGACGTGGAATGAATATTAAGTAATTCTGCTTCTGCACTGGCTGGCGGAGCACTGAATTCTTCTGATTGAGTAACGACAGGACTGTCCGCTCTAGAAGAGTGCTGCGGAACGGGTGGTGCAGGTCGGGGTGGTGCTGCCGGAGGTTTCATATTTTTCGGAGGAGGAACAGGCTTTGTCACTGGAATGAGTAGAAAAGGTTCGCAGCCCGAAATTTAATACTTTTTATTTTTGATTTAATTAACTAAGCATGTTATTAAAGATTTGGCTCATCAAAGTTGTAGAAGACTACTTCATGCATCATATAATAAGGTATTTTTAGCTTTCGAAATTGTAGTTCTTTATAAAATCGATTATGCGTGAAAATTTATTGTTTATAAAATATTTGCATGTTTCTGAAAAAACTACAATTTCGAAAATTAAAAATTTCTTATAATATGATGCATGAAGTAGTCTTCTACAACTTTGATAAGCCAAATCTTTAATAACATGCTTAGTAAATTAAATAAAAAGTATTAAATTTCGGGCTACCTAATTCCAACGGGCTGTACACTATAATGGTGCGTGGATTTGATAAACAATTAGCATTCAAAATTAGCTCCCTAATTCCCTCATTCTGTTTTAGGTCTGATATAAAACTTAACAAAATCTTATTCAAGGATAGATATTAAATTAGGATGCTACAATGCTATCTGCAACTGCTTCATAGTACCCCTGGTTGCACAGAGAGGCCATAGAAATCTACAAGCACCCGCAGAATTTCAACAGAAAAGAAGTAAAAGTAAACAGAATATGGTGGCATGGCTTAAACAAGACTACAGAACGAGGAGGGGGCAGCGGGTACAATAGCACCGATTGGCGACAATCGTCAGTATTGATATATACAAAATGGCGTCCCACGGACGCCTTACCAATCCTTACCAAGCCTTAAGTAACGGCAAATGCAGCCCCCTTGAAATTCACTACTGGGCTGCACGACAGATCGGCGTTGATGTCACTCGAGGGCGCAAGGCAACTCATTCCTGTGAATTTAAAAATATTTACCGAAATTCTCCGCGTTTTCTTCCATTTCTAGTTGACTTGAGAAGAGCAACTCCGGAGTAATTTGTCGTGGAGTCTCCCAGGGCATAGGCCTCACTTCTGAAGCTCTGTCACCCACCATCATGCTTACGATAACCTGGAACCGGTCCTGGTAATGGTCTGCTTCTGCCGAATCATCTAAATCTCCCCTATTGACAACAATAATAATCATCATTTGGAGATATTTCCTAGGAGCCGTAGTAAATCTTATGAATCTTATGAAAGTCTCGAATTGTAGACTACAGTGAGCCCCTTCAAGAAAACGATAAAATGATTTACAGTACGACAAGTTGACAGTCTATTTCGCGGCAAGAATCCAGTCATGCATTGAAGACAACTATGAAAGGTAAATGAATGGCAATCCAAGATAAGGCAATATACGGCAAGTTTAACAAATACCTGGAAAATTTCAATACGGTTTCTTGTTCTGATAGGAACCCAGTATGGACTTGAAACTGCGCAATGCGGTGGCCTGTCGGTCTGCCTGCAGACATAACTCCGCCTAAATTTTGTCGGGCATGATATACGGTCAGTGTCACATCCCCACACACTGTCACATTCAAGGGTATTGAAACCTGAAAATTAGAACTAACAGCTAAGGCGGGGTTTCCACATACGTCAATGGTAAATATGGTTTTGACGTGGTAGCAGACATTTTTAGTATGTCTTTAATGTCTGCTAAAACGTCAAAATCACATTTACCATTGGCCATTGACGTATGTGGAAACCCCGCCTAAGCACAATGCAAGTAAACAGAAAGAGCACAAGTGTTAAAATGTTATAATAATAATAATACACCTGTGTCGCAGCCTGGAAAATATTAGGGCGCCAATTCACGAAAGAGACAGAGGAGGCATAAGACAATACGTTTTTATAAAGTTGAAAATCCTTTGCTTTCCATTGGGGTTCCATTTTTGCGCACTGAAAAGTGTGCGCTACTGTCTCCAATATAAGTTGGCTTGGACTAGGCGGTCGTGAATAGGTCTTTTTAGGGAAACTCGTCTACCTTAAAATTGTTGACAAGATAAAACGCAGCTGATCCACAATAAAATATATTAACAGTGGCCGGTCTCGGTAAGATACCATCATCAGACAAAAACTCGTCTACATATTGAGAGTTTGAGACGGCGATTGATGACTTCTTCCTGGTCTGTCTAATTACAATGTATTTCTTTCAATATTTCATGAGCGTACGGTACACATACCGTAGTATTAAAATTTAGTTACCTTTCCCTCTGACATGTGGAAGACACGCATTCTTTCATAATCCGTCAATGACGATTTGACTCGTTCGTCTCCTTGATATACTTCAATATAAGGCCGGCACCCATCTCTACAAGAAAATGCAAAATAAACTGACATAAGTGGTCATTTCTTTATATAGCAGTCATTCCCAGCATTACGTATAGCACTGTTTTCCATATTTCCATACATGTGATCTGATAAAGTTAACTTAAAAGCTTTTCCTACCTTAATTTGGTGAATAGTGGAACAGGCGATAGACTAATGGCCACAAATGTAACAGGCCTGTTATGTGGGAGCATTGGAGGGTTCCGGAGAATACTGTTCATGTATTGAATATATCTGAAACCAAACAAATTTAGTCTTTAGTTACACAGATCACAAGATATTTCTAAGCTATGGGAGGCTTTAATAACGAAAAATCCTCAATTTATCCGTTAATTAACAAATATTTATATATTATACAAATTAGAAGTTATTGTAACGATTCTGGGTATAAATTGGGCATTCTTAAAAAGCAAGCCCAAAAGTAATTTCCAGTAGAAAGTAGGCGCATTCGCGATAATTCCCTTTCCATTTGACAGTTATTAGATAGCCAGGTGGTAACGTGCTTCCACTTGTGCGAGTTTTTACACGCCATGCTATCGGAGACGTGTCGTAGCTCAACACGGGCAATAACCTAGCGAGGCGACTGAAGAGGTCAATCGGATACATTCATTAAATTGTTTGTATGCGATTAACCTTTTTTAAAAATTAAGAATTAAGAAATTAAGTATTATATAGTATATTTTTTATTTTATTTAATGTAATACAATTTAATTTTGTAATTTTAAGTGAAGAATCTTACAAAGTAAAAACAAAATACCTGGTGTCCGATGGCTGCAAATCGGGAGGAGACCTTTTGACCGCAAACATCTGCATAGCGTCCTCCCATCGTTCAGTCACTGCGCCGTACATAAGTAAACAACAAACTAGAACTGCACAACAAGCCTTACCGTCCTGAAACAGAAATAGCCCATAATGCCATCTTGTTTCACAGTGATGTTTGTATGTAAAGCGTGTTATAGTCCACGGTAGAAACATGGTAGCAAATCGACTACAGCTATATTGGCAGGGTGAAAGCGAATTACAAGTAATGATCAAGTGTGTTTGACCTCAAAGAATTCCAACCTACTCTTAAGTAAAATACATCTAATAATGCTGCTTGAATTGTTCTTAGGCTTACCGTACAATGCATAATAATGACATTTTTTCTATCTCGCTCGAGGAAGTTCATGATTTCACCGCAAGCTCTGTACAACATATGCAGCGGAGGCACACGGCGAAAACCTCCAAACGGACAATCAATCACCTGCAAGAGATTAACAAACATGGTAGATTGTATTAAATGTTCTATTTATTTATAAATCATTAGACAGAGCTTCTTAATAGCCAAGAGCTAAGGATTATTAAGTCGGTTTTTAAAGCCATTCTAATTTACAACAGCGCCATTATGTCCAGACTTTCCTCCCTATTTTTTGATATAATTATAAATTCAATCTATAATGCATATTACACTTCATGATTATATATTGTTTGTTTGTTTGTTTTCAAACGCTTGCTTCCAGCATTTCTGCTTTAAGCAACCCTGTCAGCCGGGGGTGAGTCTATTTATTAACTTGAGAAGACTCCTTCACCTCATGGAGAGGGTGGACCTCCTGATCTTGAACCACATGGGGAATATAGTAAAGTCACACGATTAATTCGGAGGTGACCAGGACTCGACACGCTCTTAGACCAGCTGGTAGTCTCAGCGGGTTATCATGTCCCGCCATGTTCCCCTACCAACGGTGTGTAGTTTTCTACAATTTGGAACAGGCTCTGTTCTGATAGCTTCAACTTGGTATGGCCGTTGGCATAAGTAATAGCATATAGCCTGTTGCGAGTTGGCATAATTATGTAATACCATATAACAGAACCGGCTGCGCCAATATGAAGTGGTAAGGTGGCTATTCCACCAACGTCGTTTTTCATTGTGCATGTGCATGACGTGGTAGCAGAAATCATTAATAAGTCTCTGCCATATTTTAAGGAGACTATGTAGATACGTAATTATCTATTATAAATTAAGTTCTAATATGGTAGAGACTTATTAATGATGTCTGCTACCACGTCATGCACATGCACAATGAAAAACGACGTCGGTGGAATGGCCGCCATAAACTTACTCTGCCATGACCAAGCCTTGTAGGGGGATAACTGCGGCCAGATAGATTGTAAACACAGTACCGTCCACCCGGATACCTCGTCTCAAGGTACTCGCGCACGTCTTCCACATTGTTACTGCGATACGCCATTTCCAAACCATCAGCTGGGAAAGGCATGACCAAAATTCGGGTTGTTATGTACGAAACGTCCAATTCTGATCGTGCAATGCTTCTGCAGACAAAAATATTTACATTTTTTATTTTTTTTATTTGCTATTTACTTAATGTTTTTGTCAGGATGTCTGAAGTCTTGCAAGACCAATTGGTCTGTCTGCAAGTTCTTCACTATATGTATATCGCATATGTAGTAGTCAACTATTAAAATATGTCAATGGTTGATTGCCGTTTACAGCTAGTTTTGCTCGATTAGGGTATGAATCAACTCATGCCGAAACAAAGCCAATAATGTCCGAAATCTGAAAAGATGTCATTGAAAGGGGATAAAAAGAACTTTTGACGTGACATCACTATCGCACGACACGGTACAAATGAATGATATTTGAGTTAACAACTTACTGCTGTACTGTGGAAATAACTTTGCTGCTAGTTGTCTTGAGATTCTTTAGGAAGCTGCCTGCACCTCCTTTAATAGAAGAGAATAGACCTGTCTGGTTTTGTTCTTCGGGACGACGGATTGGTGTCGAAGGATGGCCCTGCGGTAGGGCAGGTACTTCTCTGAAAAATAAGGTTCACTGAGTTAACTTAAAGCATACATTGCTTGTGAATTTTATTAACCGGAAACGGGAAATGTTCACAGGAAACACTAAATAAGAGAAAACCTAGTATCAAACCGTTTATGGAATCCGCGCCATATCAATACAGTTTAGAACTGATTATACGATATTTATCAACAAAATAATTGTTATTTAATCAATTTTAAGGCACTATATTATATATTTATATATATATGTATAGCGCCTTAATCAATTTCTAAACCTTCTTGGCAGCGCGAGGGCAGCATGGAGATTACTTTTAAAAAAAATGCACGATCCGCTAATATTGTACTACCTTGGAGGTGGTGGTTTCACGGGTCTATCAGACGGTGGCGCCGGCCTGTTGGGTTGCGGTGGTTTTGGTGGCGGTCCAGCAGTTGCACCTAAAGCAGAAACACTAATTAGGCGCCCATTCCACCGACCGGCTAGGGCCGTTTACAAAAACGGTGACGTGGTAGCAGACATTCAAGACTTAGGTGGCGTTTCCACCGACCTCGCATTGCAGAATGCAAATGACATTGACGGAAATTAGAATTTTTCTTTTTATAGAAATCTATTAAAATGTTTGTACTTAACATATCCCATGACGCCATTATTTTTTAATTTTAGTTTGTTTGTGATTTTATTGTATGATCATTGATCAATTTTAACTATGGCATAGAGGAAAATAAACATTTCCGTCAATTCTGCAATGCGAGGTCGGTGGAAACCCCGCCTAAGTCTTGAATGTCTGCTACCACGTCACCGTTTTTGTAAATAGCCCTAGCCGGTCGGTGGAATGGGCGCCTTACTACAAGGAAGACTCGTTCGTCGTTCCCTTACTGAGTTAAGTAGATATAACGCCAGCTACATTGTAAACGGTAAGCATGTCCAAGCTTGCCTTGCCCATTGGCACTTGTAGTCGGTGTGGGTTGACATGTGAGTGAGTATGGAATGAACCAGGGTTTGCCAACGGCTAGAAATTCATTGGGCAACAACAATTATGTCCGAAAACCGATGGGGTTGTTAGCAGGGGAAGGTTCCATGGGCCACTACAAGTAGGCCTACGTCCAAAAAAGGCCTTGACTGATTATAATAATACTACTACAAGGAAACGTCATATTTACTGCGATTACAGTTGTGCTCTTACATTTTTGGAATGTATGAATATAATATGTGTAGTAAAAGCATTTACCTTGGCTGGAAATAGTGTGCTGAGGAACTAAATTAATGGGTGCTTTCATGTCATAGCCCAATGACTCATTTATTGCCGAAAGTCTGTCCAAAACTTCATTGACAGTCATTCGACGCTGTGGATTTACATTTAAACATCCACCTGCAACAACAAATTAAGAACATAGCAGATTGTACTCTCAGTATAGGATGTACACAATTAAAAACAGCAATTATAGACATCATGGCGTCGAAAAATGAAAAAAATACGTTTCATAGCTTAGGGTTCACCATTGGTGCAGTCACTTTTATACAAATTGACTCGGACTCGCACTTGGTTGAGTAACATTCAGCTGCATTATGCTAATGGCAGACTTGTCTTAGCTTGTTCATTATGGCTGTAGCTGGTATGGGATGACATCGAGGTCGCGTTCCAGTTAGCCCATGGCCAAAAATGGAATCGGAAACAAACACAATAATGTCCGAAAACCATTGAGTAGTTGGCAGCGGGCAAAGGCCACATAAAGTAGGCCTCGGTCCATTCAGCCAGAATATTATTTTTTATACAATTGATTTCCAAAATTGTCCCGGCCACCACCTCTGTACACATTGTGAGCGGTAGGTAAGGGTAAACAAATGATTAATTTTTTTTAAGACTGGACGATATCGGCGGCAAATGCAACTTTCAAATTCAGGTTTTTGTATTTTTATTATTTTCTTATTTGGAACTGAGAGTGGTTTTAGGCTCAGAAGAAATTTTCCGGAAGTCGACCATTGGTCGCCGTCTCAATAGGTAGATGAATCTCCCTATAACTTACGAATAATGTCATGGAAGGGTCCGTATTTACTGTCGCCTACGGGAAGAGCGAAGTTGGCGTTAATAATTTTCAATTTGTTGGAGTCACTGAAAGGGTGAGCTGCAAAGCAGAGAGTGTATAAAATGCAGCCCAAAGCCCAAATATCTGCGGGCGGGCCAATGCTATAGTTACTCCACGTGTCCACCATTTCTGGAGCTCGATACATTGGTGTTGTGAATCTGGCCATCTGAAAATTTATTCAAATATTTAAGATGTAGTTTCATTTTCATTTACGTAAATATTAAAGGATAGAGTGAGAGTCAACAACAGTCGATTGCACTTTTACCTTTTTTGCCGTGAGTCAAAGCACATTCTTTAGGAACACATAAGAAGTCTATAGACATTTAGGTTTTATATGACTCAGCAGAAAAAAAAGTAAAATGTATTTTACTACTTTTGTCATATCCTTGCTTACTCATCTCAGCCCTCCTGCATCCATTTAATCGGTCATTTCCATAGAATAAATATTTATTTTGGTCATTTCGGTCGTTGGTCATGCATTAAACATGATACATTGATAACTACAGTATATATTGAGTGTCTAAGTAGATTTCTTTAGCAAACATTAATCAGAAAGTGCGCCAATACCTCGTCTTCAAGAGTCGCTCTTTGTGCAGCGCTCCATGTTTCGTCTGGATGGTATGTTACTAACGTACAACTTCCAAAATCACATAGTTTGATAACGCCATCACCACTCAGCAACAAGTTTTCTATCTGAAATTAATAAATCCACAAATTAATCACAGATATCAACATGTTATTAATTCTTCAGGATTTGAGGCAAAAATTGTCACATTTTCAAAGGCTGAACATAGATGAACATTAATCAGGTTAAAACAGACTTTGCAGAGTATCATTGACAGCCTTTTGTAAGAGAGTTCTCGTTATGTCTATGAAATTTAACTATGAAGGCCATGAAAAAAGAAAAAAAGGTCCTGTACTCAAATATATTTCGTTGGCAGGGGCGGGGGGCACTTACCTTTAAGTCACGATGTACAACAGGGGGAACTTGGGAGTGCATATGTTGTACAGCTTTACAAGTTTGCCAAAATACACGGGCGACCACATCAGGAGGAAATGCTGAAGTGCCTAGACAGTCCACTAGATTTCTAGGACACAACTCTGTCAATAACAAATACTCATTGCCTGCAGTCCCTCCTTCCTTCGTCTCAATAGCAGCGGCAGCAAGATACTGAACGATGTTATTATGACCAGAGAGACTTTTCAGAATATTGATCTCTTGTAATATGACTTTGCATGTTTCTTTGTCAGTAGCTAATAATCTCTAAAACAAAACAAGGCCTCTTTAACTCTTTGAATACCAGAACTATTTTAAAAACTAAGAAGAATAACAAGAACTAAGACATAATGCACGTATCAGTACTTGATTAAGTTATGCTTTCCCCTGTTTCAATGCGTGAATGGTAAGCTTGTCTCAGCTTATCCATTATCGCTTGTAGTCAGTGTAGGTCGACATCGAGAACGTATACCAGTTTGCCCATAGCCAAAAATTCATACGGAAACAATACGAATCATCTCCGAAATCTATGGGGTCGTTGGCATTGGACATAGGACCTATGGGCCTGGGTCCATTAAGTCCTTCAAAAAATTACAATTACAAAGAACTAATGCTAAAATGAGACAAGGAACAATTTTCCATTTATTTGCCACTGTTATTATCATTTAATGTATACCTACTGTATACCTACCTTAAGGGCATACTCTTTCCCTGTATTAGGATCTTGAACCGAGTACACAAACGCAAATCCTCCTAGAAATAAAATTATTACATTATTAAATAAGTGCAGCCTATAAATCCATGCATGACAATGGTGGTCAAAGTATGGTCATTTAACTATCCATTCAGTCTGTCATGAAACTATTCGCTTCGTAAAAAATAAAAAAGGATTTTGTGAATTTGGAAAGAAAAATGTCTTTATTTTCCATATGGGCGAATTTTGGGCCTTTCCGCGTGTTAGCTGCATGTTATAAATAAATAAATAAATAAATAATCGTTTATTTGCAAACAGACAATGTCCAATAATATGCAAATTAACTTAACTTACTTAACTATGCTTATCATAATTTACATGTGTGATACATAACTATTGTACAATTATAATTATAAGCAGTATATCGTACATCTATTTGACAATGTGAAGATTAAATAAATAAGTTGTATACAAGTTATCTAGTTGGTAAGTAATGATAAAAATAAAAAGTAATGCTATAAAGTAATACTATCTGGCAATACATATCATTGTTATATATCTTAACTAAGTCTTTATTATTTAAAAATGGTAATCTTATAAAAGGTGGTCTATTGGATTCATTATAGCTAATGTTTTAATAAATTTACGTTTGCCATCGGTGATGTCTAAATGTGTAGCATTAAGATTAAATATTTTAGTTAGCCTGTAAATGGGAGTATTCGCACATATATTAATTCGGGGAGTTTGTAGATAAAAAAGGTCATTGTTTCGGGATCGTCTATTTGGGGTATTAATTAAAAGTTTTTCTAAGAGCTCTGATGAATCGAGTAGTGAATGGAATATGTTATATAAGACTTTTATTGCAATTTGTGTTCTTCTTGTCTTAAGCGTGGGCATCAGAAAGTGATTTAGTAATGTTTCGTAAGGCATTAGTTGTGGGTAAACACCCGTTTGTCTATAGTACATACATTTTAAAAATCTCTTTTGTACTTTTTCTAAACTTTTTATGTTGCCCTTTGTATAGGGGTCCCAAACTTCACAACCGTATTCGAGTATACTCCTGCATAGGGAGTTAAATAAATTAAAAATTATTTTTTGGTTACTTATTATACCTCGAGTATTTCTAATGATAAACCCCAGTATTTTTTTGGCTCTGTTTATTATTTCATCAATATGATTATTATAGGTTAATTTTGAGTCCAATAGTATACCTAAATCTTTAACTACGGTTACTCTATTAAGATTTACAGAATCAATTGAATATGTAAAATTAATTTGATACGTTTTGAGAGAAAAAGTTATGTATTGGCATTTGGCAATATTGAGGTGTAATTTATTTTTCTTGCTCCAATCGTATAGGGAGTTTAGATCTTCTTGAAGTAATAAACAATCATCTACATTGGTTATTTCTTTTAACAGTTTGACATCAGCAAATTTTAGTATTTTACTATGCTTGATTATCTGGGGTAAGTCGTTTACCAGAAGAATAAAAAATAGAGGAGCTAGAGTGCTACCTTGGATTACAGAGGAAAGGATGATAAATGGTGCGGAGCAAATTCCTTCATAGAAAATAAATTGTTTCCTGTCCGAAAAATATGAGATAAGTAATTTTATTAAGTTTTTCGAAAGACCATATTTCCTTAATTTGCTAATAAGTATTTCATGATCCACTTTGTCAAAAGCCTTTGCATAGTCAGTATAAATAACATCCGTTTGACTATTTTTCTGGAAATTTTCTGATAGAATTTCGGTAAGTGTTAGTAAGTTAGAGGCAGTTGACCTTCTAGGTACAAATCCATGCTGAGATGGACTAATGACAGATTTAATATGTTCATAGATTTTTTGTTTGAGAATTTTGTCAAAACCTTACTTATCGCACACATAATACTAATCGGACGATAACTGGTAATCCCATCCTTTGACATACCTGTTTTGTGTATTGGAATCACTTTAGAAACTTTCCATACTTCAGGATATTTGCATCTTAACAGGCACATATTGAAAATATATGTCATAGGTGATACAAGTACAGTCGCACATACTTTTATTATAAAATTAAAAATATACATTATATGCTGATTTGGTCTTAGAACTTTAAGGGTTCGACCTTAACCGTGTATTGCTTGATAATGATAGCTTGTCTGATGATAATGGTGGAATTATTATTGGTAATTATGTTGAAATCAAGATGGGGAGGGGATACATATTACCTCCTTGGCCCACACATCTAGTTTTACAGTTGGGTGGGCCATAGACAAAACATCTGTTGTTGTTGATGTATTGCTTGCGCTAATGTTCAGTTCTTCTGTAAATGTTGTACACACTTTTCACTATATCACATGTATTCCATCAATCTTGTCTTCAATTTAGCTCGAAATGTAGAAATATTTTGCGATGTTCTTATTGACGATTCTATTTTATAATACACTGCCAAGTCTTTATGAATCATGATATACTGACTTTATTCCTAAGCTCGTCCTTCTGTAGTTTCTGTGCAGGTTGTTCATGCTTCTTGTTCCATACTTACTGTATGTTTGTCACTATTTTTCTCCATTTCCATAGTCATGTACACCGGGAGGTTTCCTTTCTCAAGTTTATATACGGGTCATTCTTTTTTTTATTGCCTAATGAAGTAAATTATTTGTAATTTTTTTAACTACATTTAAATAAATATTCGCACCTGGCATTAATTAGATATACCATCTTAGGTGTCTTTATCATACGTCACTCGTGTTCATTTTCAAGTTTAACATTGCTAGAAATATTTTTACTCCAAACGGCCCTCTGAAGCGTCACAAGTGTTACTGGACAATTATCGATTGGTCTGCTATTCGTAAAAATGTATATTAAATTTTCTTTCAGCCTGGCTTAAAATTTAGTGTGTCCTGAACGGTTATTAAATAACTTGCACACCTTCTTCATTATTTTGCTTAAGCCTACAGGGAAGTTAAGGTCACAAGTGTTACTTTGGGACTGGTCGAAAACATCAACATCAAGGAAAACAGATTTCTGGAGCCATCTCCCTACGCTATTTTCATTACATATTGCAGAAACAGTGAATAGGAAATCACTCAGCTCGATTTTTAGATTTAATGCGTCTTTCTTTTGAAATAGCTTACAATTTTTGCAGCAATAACACTTGTGACTATTTTATTGTCACTAGTGTTACCACAACTCAGATTCGAATAAAAAAAATTATCAGCTGGAAATAATAACTTTATTTTTCCTTTACATTAATTTCCTCATCAAACTCATAGAACATTCTTTTGCCCTTCATCTTCAGCTCCGGCGCTTTAAGAATTTGAATGATGTCATCGTATCTTACATACGCTATGTCCTTTTCATTAACTGTGAAGGTGGAACGGTTGTCGGTCATGGCAGACAAAAACATTACAAGGACTTCACCTTCTTCGTCATCAAACTCTTCCTGCACTACAGCCGCATATGTAAACTCTCGGCTTTTCCTTCCCTTGCCGCTCTTTACTTTGACAAGAAGAAAAGTTCCCACAGATATATTTTTTATGTGGACTTCATGGGGTTCGAGACACTTCAGGGAAGTACCCGCAACTGCTGCACACTCAGGCATTGTTAACTCCGGTTCAGAGAGCAAGTTGGCTACCTTCATGTCGACGCCGCTACTGCATTTGCAAAATTGTCCTTTCACCCACTTATTTTCTTTGCAAAAACAACCTACATCGCGGTACCAGATTTCGTTGGTACTTTTGTACACAATTTGATGCAGGTCCGCAGTTCCTTTAACGGGTGTCAAAGAAGGAATATTTTGCGGTGTAATATTTTCGACTAAAAAATATGTAATTCGCGACTCACATTCTTTCATAGCCTTGAAGAAATCTACTGCATTGTTTATATCGGCCCCATGGGCCACTATGGCGTCTGCTCGCCTTTTCACAGCACCCCCAATGCCATCTGCTTCCCCCTTCCCGTGGCCGCTTTCAAAGAACGTCCAAGTACATGTATGAAATTTGTATTTTTTTAAATTTGCGCACATTAAGTAGAAATTAATTTTTTGGCGATATTGGGAAAATGGACCGTCAGAAAAAAAGTGCATGACATGTATTTTCAACTCATCTCTTACGTAGCTCAAGATAGGATGTAAATGAGCCCAAATGGCATTAGGGGTGTGCTCAAGGTTCGCAGATATGGTACAAAATGATTTTTTCCCCGCTGAAGTGAAGAGGACAGAAGTATGTAACGCTACCTGCTCTCGGCAGCCCCCGAAGTGAAAGCTCTGAATCTCCACTGCCTTTTTGCAGTTGTAGTTCTCTGAGAAATCCATTAACAGAACAGCCTCATAGTCGTTGCTTTCTACGTTCTGAATACAATCCTCAAACGCACGTCGCTGTTGTTGCATGTTGAATGCATGCCTCTTGAATCGTGGGGTCATCTTATCCAATACCGCGATAAGTTCCATTAAAGACCCGTAGTGTTTAACGGTACCTACAATTTTTGATTTTTTGATTTCGGTTCCTTTTACATATTGCTTTTCGAGGTATTCCCACTGAAGCCACGAAACCGTATTACTTGAAGTTAGCACGTTCTGCAGACGAAATTTTTGGTCCTTGCAAATAATGCACTTAGAGTACATGCATTCCGCCGAGAGACTGTTGCACACGAGGGTTTCCAAATATTCTCTGGATGAGGAGCTCCCCAATGCACCAATTTGCTTGAGCTTTCGTAATATAAGGAAAATGTTTTCATGTAAGACACACCTGCATGTATCTCTTTTTCCGACTTTTGGCTCCATTACATAAAAAGGTCTGTATTTGGTGAACGTGGCATAAGACACAGCCTTATTCTCTAAGTTATATTTCAAATGCAGTTCTTTCATTGTCGCATTCATGATTCTTATCTGCTTTTTTATCTTTTTTCTAGTAATAGTCTCCTTTTTGCCTGCAGTGCAAAAACTTTCTTTTTCGTAAAAGTGGCGAATGCTCTCTTGGTGCTCGCGATTTTTTGTAAGTCCGGATTGAACAATTCTCTTCCTGTCCTGCAATCCGAGGGCCCTCCCCACAGCCCCTTTCATTTTATATTTTTTGACAATAGCATTTGTAGCTATTAACCCAATTATTTTTTTCTGTGCAGCAGGGGATGCCTCGTATGTGGTCGTCAGAGACTCCTTCAGTACATTAAACTCAAAAAGTTGTCTTTTTACACGAGGATTTGTTATTTTGGCTTCTTTAGCTAACTTATTGGTCTTCGACTGAGGGGTAAGATTGTGTTTCTTTTTCTTCAGCAGTCGCTCAGCGCGCTTCCTGTACATGTCCGAAGACCTGCTCATTATTGCCAGTTGACTCTTTAACACTTCTAATTCATTTTCAAGTCTCTTATTATCCCTGTATAATTTTGAGCGGTTCCGGAGAATCGTTTTCCGGCCTCTCGAAGATGACGGAGGAGTATCTAATTCAGAATCAGGTGGAGTGTTACCTAACACACCATTAGTTGCTTTTTGACGTCTTCTTGATTCTGCTTTCCGTTCCTTCCACGCTTTTCGTTGCATACATTTTTCTTTCGTGCTTAAGTCTTTTATCTTCTTTTGCTTAGCATTTCTCAACTTGTGTTTAGCCTTGTAAGCTTCATCTCGTGCAGGGTCGCTTTTACGCTTCTCACGGTACATCTTCTGCTTTTCTTTATTTGACAACGGTGGCATTCTAGAAAAATAATTCAAATATTAGTTATTGGAGCAGCAAGAAAGTCCTAAGTGTTACTATTTGTCACAAGTGTTACTAATTTTAAAGTAACACTTGTGACCAATAACACTTGTGACATATTATGTTCTAGCCATTCCCTCCAAACGAGATGCTAACGGTGACCATGTCAGGTTATGGTGATGCTAAGTAATCCTCTTTCCATAACTAATTAAATCGCTGCAACTGTCAAATTCTCTATAAAACTGTTCAAAAATACTGTAACACTTGTGACTTCAAATAAAAACACGCTGCAATTTCTACTACTTACCTTAAAATTTAAAAGAATAGTGTTTAAATACTCTCTTTATCACTGTTTTGGTAGTTTGCCGATCCAATATGGCTGCTCATTCTGCTGCCACTGCGCGTTTCCCGGCATTTTTCAAAAATTCTCAGACAGTAACACTTGGGACATAACACTTGTGACTGCAATAGCGGACATAGAGAAAAGGTCCACTGGAGTCCGGTCCGTTTTGAAAACGAAAACGAGTATGCTGTATATATACTAAATGTGTTCTATAAGTTGCATTATCAACGGAATCAGTTAAATAATTGTCACATTTTCTACAATTTTCCACATTTGAAGCTAGAAAATGTCCCCATGGACAGTTTCAGACAAGCCGTTTTGTTAGTTATAGACTAAAAAATTTGCCTATAGTACGGTCACCGAAACAGTTGCATACTGTCTAAATGTAGTTAAACTAGTATAGTTTTAAACTTTCACTTAAAATTTGAAAAAAAGACTGTCTTAGTTGGCTAAATGGGCGATTGTAAGCTTCGGACAAGGATCGGCAAGATTTTTTAGAATGACCCATACAGAAGACATCGTGTCTAAGTCTTAACTTTCATATCCAACGTAGACCTTCCTATTTAGGACCGAACTAATCGGGCGAGCATCAATCATCATCAGAATTTCAATTATTTGAGTGTCCGATCTGTAGTTTGCAATATGCCACAACACAATGGTATACTGTATTATGACATTAGAGGGGATGAAGCACACTTGCCTTAGGCCATAGAACGAGGTTTTATAACATAAGATGTGATAAGAATGTCAGGGTGGCTACATGACCTTAGTTCTCGTTACAAGAGCCAGATATTAACTTGGCCTTTTTGTTAATTTAAAAATGCAATTTTGTAATATAATGCCTTGGTGCCTCTTATTATTAACAAAGGAAAGCTCAACCTTACCTTCCGCTATCACTCGCTTAACATTCAACTTGACATTTCCAATTTCAACGACTTGGCCAACAAATGAATTGTCCAAGCCTTGGCTAGTATTGGGATTAAAGTAACTAAACGCGGATTTGAATAAATCTGTCATTTTCAGATAAATATTAAATAAATTCCCGAGATAGTACTTTGTACCTCTTTTTACTTTTTACGCCATTTTTCAATACACAAATGCGTTGACCAATCCGGATCGATTTTGAAGCAAGGCAAGTAGGCCCTGAAAAAAGTATTATTTTTCAATGCTGAGTGGCCTTGGAACCTTGTGGTGTTAACTTGTAATGTTTTATAAGGTAAATTTATTAATTTATATTAACAATATATGGTTTTTAAATAATTGAAACTATGCGCGGACGACGAAAACAATACATTAAGAAAACATTCGTTCATTCCGAAGCAACATTTGCGATAATTTGGATGTTTAAAAGTATGGGAGTGACGCACATGCAAATTCTGGCTCTTGTATCTTGTAGAGTAATTATTTTTCAAATACTGGGCTACAAACATCAACAAGACAATATGGTTTGTTTGCAAATTATTTCCTAAGAATACCATCGGCAATTTTAATTTGTTAGGTTTAATGCCTAATGGCCTACATATCCTATTCTCTTGTCCATGATACAAAAAATGAGTACGGTAGCTATTAGTAACATCTAACATTGTCGGGAAATCATCTATCAGGCGGCGGCGTTGGTAAATTATTATTATTATTTTGCTTTTCTATCATACCTTCATACGTAGTATAAGGTTTGCGTTTGTGAAAATTTCGAGATTTCAGTGGAGTTACCCGTTTACCCGATACCAAAAATAAATGGATTTACGAAATGCCTGTCGATATGTGAGCACCCTACTCAGTAGATTTTCATGAAATTGGGCATGTAGGGTCACAAAATTATATCTCTGAACCATTTTTCTATATCGAGCTAACTAAATCTTGATGACTGTCAATACAAAAAAAAAAAAAAAAAATACCATACAAAGCTGCTGTTAAAAACTAAACTTCGATAATTCACAGTATAATGACAGTGTGACATAAATCAGTTTTCAGGAATATATATAATTTTTACACTACGCCTAACACTACGCCTAACGAACATTTTTTATAACAACCGAACAAAAAGCAGACAAAATAAATTCAAACCATTCGATTATGTTATCCGCAATAAAAGCCAATTTCTTTGCGAATTCAATGGATTTTTTTTTAAAAGAAGTTATGGATAATTCATGCATTGCATACCCTGCCATTATTACTGTGTTATATTATATTGGTCTGTCCATTCTAGACTATGCAATATTATTTTAATCTGGAAAATATATATTCTGAAAAATATACTGCAAATACTGAAGAAGAAAATCAGTGGTTTGTGATAGGGAAAGGGGAGACAACTGAAATTTAACCCCTAGGACAATTATTTACCATGGAACTGATCATTTATCTCGGTCCCTTTACGAGTTGATAAATTGGAAAGCAATTTGAAGACCCTTTGGTTGTAAAATATATATATATGCGTAGTATATTATACATTGGAAAGCATGTTAGAGTTCACTCGTACCGGTAATTTTTTAATTTTTTATTTAATAAAAGTTAAATCGCACACAAACAATTTAATGAACATATCCGGTTGACCTCTTCAGTAGCCTCACCTCACCTAATGGGTACTTGTGTCGAATTACGATCGCATGGTGAGACTGGCACTAGCACAAGGACGCTACCACCTTGTCATCGAAGCCGACTAGTGAAGGCTTGCAAAGGCTGCTTCAACAGCTCAAAAATAATGCTCTAAGGCGGCAATTCCACCGACCTCGTTTTTAATAATGCACGTGACATTGGCATGGTAGCAGACATCATTAATAAGTCTCTGCTATATTTTAAGGAGACTATTATGTAGATACTTAACTTATCTATTGTAAATTAAGTTATAATATGGTAGGCTTATTAATGATGTCTGCTACCACGTCAATGTCACGTGCATTATGAAAAACGACGTCAGTGGAATTGCCGCCTTACAAGACTCGACATAAGTCAATAAGAGGTGCTCATAAGTGTCACTTAAATATTATTAACGACCTTTGACCTGTTTGGCTTGTTTCCAGTGTAAACTTGCCCTGGCAGCAAGGAGCATTATGTAAAGGATGGTCTAATCTTGCCAGATATTCCGTAAGAATTGGATCGAGACATTTTTCTATGCCTTTCATGTGAACTTTAATTAATCTCATGCTAGCAACTTAATGAACTTAATGATTGCTTCTTTGTTGAGTTGAGACATGCATCCGATCGTATGGTGGATACACACAAGCGCAAGCAATCTACCAACTATGCCTATGAAGACCTTGATGCGGTGACGATGTATTACTGTAGGAGTGGCAAAAGCTACAAGTAAAAATGTACAACATCATTGGTCATTGAACGTTAATTGATTTTCTATTTTTAGGTCCAATTTTCGTGGAACTGTCTTACTTGGGCAGCGAATGAAGACATTAGTTAAAGCTGAAAGGCATTAAAGAAAGAATGGATAGGAGAAGAAAGCAGGCGCTGCCGGTCAGTAACATTTCTTTGGAACAAAAAATTGCCATCTTGGATAAGTTGAAACAAGGCCATGATGCTGTGGAACTTGGTCATCTGTACGAATGTTCCGTAATGACCATTAAAGAATTAACCAAATCAGAAACGAAATTACGAACCGAGTACAAGCGAGTGAGAACTCCTCGTAATATTGTTTTTAGAGATGTCGAAATAATATTACGTGCTTGGGTAGAAGACAATGTCAATAGGAAGTTTCCACCAGCTCCATCAGAAATAAAAAAGATGGCTCTGGAAGTTTTCTCGCGTATTAAATCTAAGACCCCATGCATGAAGGGTACGTTCTCTGCATCATCAAGTTGGTACACTAAATTTGTTAAAAAATCACGGTTGAAGTATCTAGGAGATGAACTAGATGTTAAAAACATTCATGCGGTGGAGTTTTTGACTACTAATTTAAAAACAATTATTAAAGAAGGAAATTACACATCTGATCAGATTTTTACATGTGACGAAACTACGGTTTGCTGGAATAAAATGCCTGATAACACGCTCTTGTCCAAAGATAATGGCAAGAATTCTCCCGACAGAATAACGGTCCTGCTTTGTGCAAATGCGTCAGGTGACTACAAGTGCAAGCCATTAGTCGTTTATCACACTGATACGTCGCTTCACGAAAGTAAGGAAGACTTGCCCGCGCATTGGAGAATCAACAAGAATTCATGGATGTCGCCTAAGATTTTTTCAGACTGGTTTGAACATGGTTTTGTTACGGAAGTGATAAAGTATTTACGGGGTAAAATGTTAGCAAGTAAAATTCTTCTCATATGTGATAGCTCTATTAACCATCCACCATCAGTCAGCGAGGTTTACCCCAACATCAGAGTCGCTTTTATTCCACCTAGGAGAGCCACAAACTTGTTGCCGCTACAGAAAGGAATATTCTTTAATTTTTATCTTTTCTATCATAAGGGACTATTAAAATATCTGGAGGAGTGTTTGCAAACCTTTCCCGATAAAACTATACAACAGCATTGGTTGGAATTTAGCGTTGAAAAGAGCATACACATTATCAAAGGAGCTTGGGAAAGTATCCCTTCATTTACAATGATGAATGCCTGGAAAAAGCTGTTACCTGTGGATGACAGTTCAGGTAAAGAGAGGGAAATATTAAAATCGCAAATTGAGGAAGTGGTTCAAATGTCTGGTATTATAGGCGAATGTAATCTAAAAGACATTTACAACCACATTAATTCTCACGATAATGAAATGTCCCTGTCTGAATTGGAGTTGCTTTATATGAAAAATGTAGAATGTGGGTATGAATCACAGAGTGGCAGTGAAAATGACGATTTGATCACCGATATGGAAGAGCCGGGAAAGAAAAATCCCCGGAGAAATAGCGTAAACACACCCACAACTATTGAGATGGAGAGAACTTCTAGCGAAGATACGGAAAATGTGGCCCCTCAAAGTAATAAAACCGTTGACAAACGAATGAAAAATGATGCAAACAACCCTAATAAGAAGCAGACAAAAAATCTGACAGTTGAAGAACCTGGGAAGCATACTGCTGAAGAACCGGAAAGATCGACGCCTCCAGAAAGTGGCCAAGATTTGAAGTTATACGAGGTTAAATTGGAAGAAGGAAATGTTGTAAGTATTATTTATATTTTCTGTGTTCGAAAGATATAAGGGCGTAACATATATATTTGTTTTTCATTCATTGTTTAAGATAACAACTACGGTTTGCACAGCAATTGAATAAAGACGCCTGAAATGCGCAAACTTATCGTCTCCTCAAGTCGCTCTATAGGTCAATTAAATGGAATACAAATAAAACTGAATGCATTTTAGGACCCTGGGATTTTTGAGCCGTCAAATATGGATTTTGATTGGGAGATGGATATTGATGGGTTCGCCGTACAAGTAAAGGAAGAGCCGCCGGAGGAACCTGAAGCAGAGGAACCTGAAGAAGCTGAGGAACCTGAGTCTTCCCCTGCAACACCGTACCGCATAGCTAATTGCGTCAAAGGTAAATTATTTACACATTTTGCCCACTCATATCTAATGTTTATTTTAGCAATTCACCGTAGGAGTGTAGGTTATAGTAACGGTACGTAAAAAGTTAATTTAAAAAATTGTAAATATTATGTGCAGAGATTGTCAGTTAATTTACTTTAATGAGAAAGGAGGCTCTGATTCAAATCAACACAATTGTTCAGGAGGCAACAAAAACCATTTCCTTACCTAAAGTGTAGACATTTTTTTAAAGATTCGCATACAAACAATTGAATGAATGTATCCAAAAACGTCTTTAGTCGCCTCTGTAGGTAATACCTGTGTTGATTTACGACAGGTTTCCGATCGCATGGTGTGTAGAGACACGAACAAGCTGCCATTATGCCATCAAAGGCCTTAGTTAGTTAGTTGTTTAAGGACGTTTTATAGACCCACGCCTACAGGTCCCTTGTCCAATGCCAACGACCCCATAGATTTCGGACATTATTTATATTGTTTCCGTATGCATTTTTGGCCATTGGCAAACTAGTGTACGTTCTCGATGTCAACCTACACGGGTTACAAGCGATAATGAACAAGCTGAGACAAGCTTACCATTAACGCAGTGTAACAGGCGAAAGCATGACTTAACCAAGTACAGATACGTGTCATTGACGGCCTTATCTTCGAACTGGAATCGTCAGGAGCCTCTCAGAACGCGCTGCAAACGGCGAATAGTCTATTCCACTAATACTAGTAAATCTCGACCCGTCGGAAAAATCGTGAAACCCCATTATTTAGGCGGCATTTCCATCAGCGAATTTACTTCATTTGTGATTTGAGATTTTTTGTTTGTTTTGTTTTAAGGAGGCTATTATGTAGATACTTAACTTATCAATTATAAATTAAGTTATAATATGGTAGCAGACATCATTGATAAGTCTGCCATATTATAACTTAATTTACAATAGATAAGTTGAGTATCTACATAATAGTCTCCTTAAAACAAAACAAACCAAAAATCTCAAATCATAAATGGAGTAAATTCGCCGGTGGAATTGCCGCCTGAAGTAAAAGCACTGATATGCTGAGAGCCTTGCTTTTCCAGAAAATAGATTCTTAATAATTGCTTCCTTGTAATTTCAGGTCCGCAATCAGGCGCTCTGCAAGTTTGTACTGATGTCGATTGTGAGCAGTGCAAAATGAAAAATTTGCTCTACTGCCTCATCAACTTTCATGCTTGTATTTACTACAATGACCAAAAATGCACGTTTTGTGGTGACCTCGCCTTTTACCTCGCGCAAGACGGTCTAGTCGTGGACTCCGTAGTTCATCTGAATAAAGGCCTGAAGTTTTGTGCGTTCTGCAATGCGGAGTACGACTCTCTGACAGCGTTGCAATGGCATAAGTGTCCGGCGTTTAGTTCTACGACCAACACCTATGGGTGCATTCGTTGCGGCTTTAAGTTTAAATCGCCGTTTGCTTTGACAAAACACATGCTCAGCCACACGGGGTATAAATATTTTCAGTGCCATATTTGTTCCGAAACGTTTAACGAGCGGCGGGACTTAAGAAAACATGAATTGGATACACATGAAAAGGTAGGTAGTTATTTTTAACCTGTTGGATTTACCTGGCATATCCGTTGTGTGAATGGGGGCTTTAAATGGGAAATAGATTTGGGGAGGAAATCTGTATCAGGTTGGGCCAAAAGATTCAGCTGTGCAAATCGTAAATTATATATTCAATTCAGGACAAACTGTGACAAAAAAGCTAAGATATCTAATGCGACCCAAGGTGCACGAAGCCACGAGCCCTACTCGCATTATTAACATGACGGTAAGCGTGTATGCCCTCGTGGCGTTAAGGAGATTTTAATATAATTTACATCGCATTTTGGCTGTTATCTGCACAGTTCCCTTCAAACAGTGCTGCTACTCATGGGATCTGCTTTTATCTGTCATCCCCTTGAACCGTAATTGGAGGTATATGCCCTTATAGAGTAGGTAGTAATAAGAAATAGTATTTTTCTTCTTTTTTTTTTCTTTTTCTGGCCAACTAGTCAGTTATGGTTTACTGGTTATGATTATTAATATTAATAGTAATTTATCTAAAATTACTATTGATATTATTTTTTTCTTTTCAAGATTTGAGCGCGCAGAAGAATTTTACCGTAATTTACACTTGGTTCCCAACGATAAATTTTATGTTGAATTAGTGCCCACAGCTTTAGGTTCCTTTTATTGTTCAAGTCTGCTTTCATCACAGCCCCTACAGTACTTTAGCACAGGTAAAGTAAGACTAAATGTGACAGTTTGTCGGCCAAATATGTACACTGATGAAACTTCGTTTACAACTTTATCTTGGCATTAGAAATGAAGATCTGCCGACTTTTACCAAAATAGGGACATGGGCCGGGGGAAATTTAAAAAATGCACATTTTACTAACTAGACGAAGGAGGCATCATTTTCTATGAAATTTTTTCGCACTGAATCGAATGAGACCATACCCATACCTTTAGGATCAATATGTTGTCCCACACTTGCTCCATTTTCTAGCCATGCTTTGGAGGACATGTAAAGGAGGTGGTCTTACTTAACTCTAAGTTTTAGCCCTAACACCGCTAGTTTGACTTAGTAGAACAAGCAATTATTAATTTTTCAAATTATATGCATACGTTCCAGGACGCAAGCGGTGATACACAAGCTTTAAAAGTGGAAGAGGCTTTGGAGGAAGATCAGCAAAATGCGTTAGTCATTGATGAATCAGCACCCGAAAAAATTGAAAATTGTAAGTCAATTTAACCTTTAACAACATAACATCACTTGTCAAAGTTAAAAATAATTTATGTTAAGTATTTGTTTCGATTGAGTGAGTCTAGCCGAGAAAATAATTTTCTCACTTCTTATTTCTCCCTGGAAATACATTTTGAAAAATGTTTTGATACTCTTGTGACTATCGGGAGCTCCGTAAGGGGTATAATCCAGTTCCAGTTAATATATTTCTGTGGTTTTGGTGTAGTAATTAATCAATTATGGCTGTGACTGACATCCCAGTCAATATTACTATTTAAATTCGGTTTAACCAACTCTTACGTGCGTTAGCTTAATTTTCCATTTCCACGAGTGTTAACTTAATACACTTAACCAGCGATAACTCGATAACTTCAACATTGTGAATACCCTAGCACTAGTAGCCTACCGTACTAACTTATGTTATGTTTCGTTTGAATTTCAGTATGCAAGAAAGAGGTGTGCAACAAATGCTTCGACAATCAGTCGGCGCTTGGATTGTTGAATTTCCACTACTGTACATCGGCTAACAACCCAGATAATTGCTTCGTTTGTTCCCACATTCTGCTCCATCTTCAACATGAGAAAAGGAATCCTGACCCAATTCACTTGAATCCGTGCCAGGTTCGCTGTTCCTATTGTCACGAGTACTACAACAACGTTACGGAACTTAAGCAGTAAGTTATCTATTAACTTTTCTCATTGGAGCGCAGCACAGCGGGACCCTGTGTCGTTCCTCCTTACTTATATTTCCCAAGCCAGACTCATTCATTCGTTCATTCTGTCATCCTGAATTTGTATTTTTTTTATTGCTGAAGGCATCGCTGTGAAATTGACGCGAACGCAGAGCGTGTCGTTTGCCGGGAGTGTGGTGTCTCGCGGCCATCGGGCCTCAAGTTCATGCTCCACGTGCTGCATCACTACAACGTTCGTGCCTACGCTTGCAAGGACTGTGGCCAACGGTTTGTCAGCGAGGCCAAATACAAGCACCACGAAAGTTCCCATTCAATTGAAAAGAAGTACAAGTGTCCAAACTGTGGCCTCGCCTTCATTCGAAATCGTGAATATATTGTAAGTAACGTATAAAAGGAAATTATTACAGGCACACGTATCTTTAATAAATATATAAACCAAAATTTATATTCGTAGCAACAAGGTGTGCTAATCTCGGTTTCATTACCAACAACTACTACTAACCTAACAACTACAATACTAACTTCTAGCGCTACTACCATACACAATAAATGCAATAAAATATGAAGTCACATGATGAAATAAGCTAGTTAGTCAATAGTACTTTAAACTCTGCCAATGGCGTAGTAGCAAGCTTCGATCAGGAACTTCTTTAGGCAAAAGGCTTAGTGCCAGCTATGAATTTCCCGTCCTCCGGTAACTTGTTATATACTATATATCTATAGCAATAACAGTGAAACATCCTCTGTGTCATGGCTAGGTTGACGTGAGCAGGTGAAGCGGAATCAGCTCCATTCTTTTTTTCAGAGACATATGTTCAACCATGGCGGTCCAAAGCCTTTCAGTTGTGAGCTTTGCGATAAATCTTTTGCGGCCAAATACATGTTGAATGAACACTCCAAATCACACCTGGTAAGTTAATTTCTTTTAAAGTACATGATGCTCAAAAATTTAGAATATGTACAAATTGAAATTTGTGCTGCGACACATAGTTTTATATTTATTTTTATTTTTAGTAGAAGTGGAAACAAGTGGAGGAAACTAATGGCAAATTTTTTTTAACTATAAGTTGCAGTTTTTTTTTTTAAGATAAATCGCATACAAACAATTTAATGAATGTATCCGATTGACCTTTTCAGTCAATATATAAATAGGTTATTACCCTTGATGAGTACGACACGTCTCAGATTGCATGGCGTGTAAAGACTCGCACAAGTGCAAGCACGTTACCACCTGGCCATCGAAGTCGAATTTTGGGGCAGATTGTACTTGACAGATTGTACTTGACCGATTTGAAAACCTGCCCGTAAAACTTCATGTTAAAATTTTGGTGGCACTCGTTTTTCTACGAACATCGGAAGTATTCATGCCCCAAGTACATAACTCCTCAAATATTATTTATTAAAAAAATATATATATTTCCTAATTTATCAATATCATCTAGTTTTATGTTTTCAAAATATTCCATTAGTATTAATTGTTTTATTCATGATAAATTAATACCCAAATTGTCCGCTCCGTAGATGATCGGAACGCTTTCATTATAGGTTTTAATGTTTTAAGTTTAAATATGTTTTGAGTAGTGCAGGAAAGTATTTAACTTAGCTAATAGAACATCACTTAAATAATCAAAATATTTTTGCGTGGCATTGGCTCATTAACCCAGAAAATATTAATAAAGTTTGGAAATTAGTTTTGTCCGCTCCGTAGATAAATTAAAGTTAATGGTAATTTGGTAAATTTAAGAAAACCCGCGTGACATGGCATCAGTTAAATTTTACAACAACGACAATTTTAATTAGCGCTGTTGTTTTATTCTGGCGGGATTCCTGGACGACATTTTGAAGACTTTTGAACTTCTGCGAGGTAGCGTACCTTAATTACATGTCAACTCCGTAGAATAGATTTAGAACTAAGCAAGGTCACAAAAAGTAGCCTATAATGAGAAAAGGCAAGATTGTATTGTATTGTCAAAAGTAAATGCAGGCTAAGGTTGACGCATTCCATTAGCGGGAGGAGGTTTTAAATTTCACTGCTTGTAAAGCGTCACCTCTATAGAGGTCCGCTCCATAGATCAGAGCGGACATATGTGACTTCGGATTTTCATTTGTTGAGTTCTAGCTGCATATTATGTTTGACTTTTTTAACTATTTAAGCTCTCATAATACCCGCTAAATTTATTATAGGTGCCTCTAATGCCGCCAAAGAAGAGAGTTAATAATGAGGATGTGAGACGCCGGAAGAGAGAATGGGCGAAGAAAAACCGTGAAAAAATAAAAAAACAACAAAGACCTTCATGAAAGCAAGAAGAAAGAAGCAAGAGAAAATTCTGCTTGTTCATGATTTGCAAGAAAAAAAATTAACAAGAGAGCTGCACAAGAGAAGAAGAAGCCACCGTGAAAAGGTAAGAAAGACTATAAGGGGATTAACGAAATTTTCAGTACATATATTTTGAATCACTAATGTATATTGTTTGTATTGTATTGATTATTGATTGATTGATTGATAAAACTCATAAAAGTTGAAGGTAAATGTTAAATGTAATTAATGCGTCGTATTTTTCATTTGTAGTTAATGAAGGAAAGGCTACTTCCAATTTCCTGGCAAACTCTACACCACCCAACTCTGATATTGAGGAGGATGAAAGGCAAATAGCACTGACACCACCGCCAGAATGTCAAGCGATTGCTGTACCTTCAAATTCTTCGTCTAAGAAAGTTGCTGGACGAATGAAAGTTCGGAAAGTCATCAGAGAAAATGCATGGCCAAAGTTAGAGTTAAGGAAAGCAAAATTGCTTGCGGAAAAATACAAGAAGCAAGCTGAGAGAAATAGAGCGTCAAAAAGAGCAGACAGACCCCACTCCGATGTTGAAAGCATATTAAAAGGTAGTGAAATACCTAAGGACATTGTTAAGGAGCTAGTATTTGGAGAAGTACTTAAAAAAGAGATAAAAATCAGCTTTCACGCAAAATATAACTATGGAAAACAAGCATTCACAAGTCTTATTATTGGAAAGGTTTTTAAAAAATATAGGAAGCTCAATGCTACCCGGCGATTGCTGTCTTACAGATCTCTGACAGAAAGAAAAAAAGCGGAGATGAAAGGCTTTTGCAATATCGTAAAAGATGATGTCCATAACTTTTTCTTGCGAGATGATGTCTCAAAAATGTGCCATGGGAAAAGAGACACTAAGACAGTGAAGAATGGGAAAGAACAAAGGAGGCAATTGCAAGACTCACTGAAAAATTTACATGGGAAGTTTGTAGAAGATAAGCCCTATGCAATATCGTACGCTAGCTTTAGTAAATTACGACCTTTTACGACCCAACCGTTGACTGCAGGGACACAACTTTGTATTAAATGGGAAAATATGAATTTTCTTGCTACTGCACTAAAGAAAGCCAAAGTATGCGATTCATATTCAGGGAAGGAACTTGCTTTGCTGCAACATAAGAGACAAGTCTGACTGCATGATGAAGAACTGCACTAGATGCATGCATAGAAAGTTACAACATGGAGATGATTTATTGCAAATCTGGCAGCGGAAAAGGCAGAAGGTAGAAAAGGTTAAAAAAGGAAAACTGGCGGAAGTAACAATAAAATTGTTGTTAAGATGGAGAAGATCGAAAAGGTGAGCTATGTGGTCCAATTATTTGACCAAAAAAAGAGGAATATTTAACCCATTTACTGAACATAAAGAACCAGTATTTTCAAATGGATAGGTTAAAATTTAACTTGCATAATGCAGTTCTCATTCATATGGATTTTTCGGAAGATTATCAATGCAAGTATAATGCAGAGATTCAGTCAATGGCGGGTCGCGGCAGCAGATATCGATACACACAGTTGTCTACACAGAAGAAGGAAAGGTTCTGCAAAGTTTCGCAACTGTAAGGAATAATTTAAGGCACGATCCTGCTGCCGTGATGGCTCACCTAGCGCCAGTATGTGACTTTATCAATGAGAAAATTAAATCAGTTGAGGAAGTTCATTTTTTGAGCGACGGACCCGGCAACCAATACCGGAATAACAAGATCTTCTATTTTTGGAATGAAATTCCGAAGCAATTTATCCAAGCCAAGCAAAAAGAGCCACTTGGAACTATTCGGCGGGTCACGGGAAAGGAGCCTGTGACGGGAATGGTGGCCTGATAAAGAGGACTGCAGATAGACTGGTTGCTGAAGGGAAAGATATCCCCGATTTAGATGATCCGGTGCATCATTTAAATGCACAAAAATTTAGAACAAAGGTTTTTGCCATTAACGAAGCTGATATTATCGCCTTTGACTGCAAAGTGCCTGATGGTTTAGAAACACTAGAGGGGATGATGAAAGTGCATCCGGTGCTATGGGATGCTGAAGAGAGAGACAAATTACATTTTAGACTAAAATCGTGCTTTGAGTGTCCGTACGATGGCTGTGCTGACACCATTGGCTTCCTTAAATATACAATTAAAAAGAGAAACCGCGCTCCTATCCCTGTGGGAACTAAAGGGGAGTTTTCTTTTTGATTTATATATTTTTTATTAAATGCTTATTGATTGTGTTTGTTCACTAAAACCCAGACAAAGCCAACGTTAAGTCGACTCCATATAGAATACCTGAGTCCACTCCGTTGAAGTGAAGAAACTGACATAAAAAATATCCAACAAACACTGCTTATTTATCGCTGCTGACTACCTGCAACTTATTTACTAATGTATTTCTTTAATCTCAAGTAATAAAAATATTAAATTTTGAAATTTGAAAAAAAAACATTATTTCACCTGAATCCTTCCTTTGTTCGTAGAATCACCCAAAGTCCGTTGAAGTTTCTCTTCTGTGTATCCCAGCACACATTTCTATTTTTTTTTTCGCTGGATTACTGCAAATTATGATTTGGTTGGGTCAGGTACATTTTAATGACTGCATTTTTTATTTAAACATATTTTGTTCTATCAAACAAAAAAATTGAATTCAATCCGGAATCGAACCAAAAAGTTTTACAAAGGCTGCATTATTGTACGACTTTCTGCAGAAGTAAACTCTTTTATGAATTCAGTTGAATATTATCTGCGGTTAGCTTTCTCTTCATATTTGAGTGATTTTATGCAATTTAACCTTATTTTTTTCATATTTCGCCTTTGAGAATGATCAGCAAGGTGGTAGCGTGTTTGTACTTGTGCGAGTCTCTACACACCTTGCGATCGGAGGCGTGTCGTAACTCGACACGAGTACCTACTAGGTGAAGAGGATACATTCATTGAATTGTTTTTACGCGATTAACCTTTTTTAAAAGAGAAGAGACTTCGCACCGCGGAGAATACCAACACCAAGCCGCCGTAACGTTCTTTCTGAGGCACATGACTTAAGTTGTTGAATTTTCTAAATTTTTGTCTAGGAGAAACGTCCGTACGCTTGTACGCACTGTGACCGCTCGTACTCGAAAAAGCGCACCCTGGAGATGCATATCTACAACTCCCATGAAGGGCCCCAACTGATCTGCGACATCTGTGGCAAAAAACTGATGAACTGGGCTACCATGAGGACCCATATTGCTGTCCACGATAAGGATAACTTGCATCGATGCAATTTGTGCTTTCGAGGTAAGCATTGTTGGAATACCCACTTGGCATAGACTTGCGCATTAGCTTATCGAAACGCAGTTCGCAGCTTTATTGCATTGTCATGGTTGGAGATGAGTGCTCGGACTGTCTTTGCCCAGATCTTGGTTGCCAGAGATAGACAAAGTGAGGGACTGACCTTTGGATTTCGTAAAACAATGTCTGTATTTCTACTGATGTACCCCCGTGCCTCTCAGATTTGATGCGTCCACGCAGTTAGCTAAACAAATGTAAGCTTTCTTTTGTGACATCCGGTATATTATTTTCTTTCTTATGTTTTTTTATTTTTACTTACCAAGCTATCAAGGAACTAATGGGTTTTAATCACACTAATAGCGACTCCAATATAGGCATATGAATTTAAAGAAAAATCGTTTGAGCCGTTTTTTAGTAATAATGTTTTAGCCGTGTTGTTTTTATTGTAGTTATATTTGCCGGAAACAGAAAAGTGGGCCCTGAGAAAAGATTTTTATGAACCTACATACCGAATTTTATTAAAATCCATCGAGTAGTTTGCGTCTTACAAAAAGTATAGCAATTGAGATTTCAAGACCCTCCCATAGAAAATTACATCTGAAAAAAATCTTCAAAATCAGATGTCAACAACGGCTTTTGATTACACGTTTTAAAGATTACTATGAGATCTACCTCGACACATTAATCTAGACTCTTCTGTTGAATTACCTGACTCCGGCTAATTTGCTAATTTTACTTTTTCAGAATATACGACACTAGCAAGCCTGCGCCGACATGTTTTGACTCACACGGGTGAGAAGAAGCATAGTTGCCAAACATGCGGTATGACCTTCTATCACACGTATCAGCTCAAGCTGCATGAGTTGACGCACTTAAGTAATAATGATAGGCCCAATAAGTGCTCGTACTGTGTAAAGACTTTCGTGCAGAGGAGGCAAGCTGTGGCGCATGAGTTGAAATGTCCCTTGCGGACTGCCAGCGCTGAGTCAATCGAAATGACTTTCGAAGAAGTTGGCAAAGAAGAAATTTTGGGTATCAGTTCTAGGAAGTGAAAACTTCCTCATATTTGTGTATTCCATCAATATTAGGGGAATTCACCATCTGGCATTTAGCATGCTGAACCCCGGGGCTCCCTAAATCCATCGGTTGGGACTAAGCAAATGGGCTAGCAGCCGTGGCCATTTTCATCTTATTGTATTTTTGATTTGTTTATTAGTGGATATTAGTGTTAACGAGCGGTTAATTTTTAATTGTTTATTATTATTGAATGCGAAAGCATTCGTCGATTTAAAATTTTAGCATGACTATTTTGTAGATGTCTTCACGATGTTTACATTTTCGAATTTAAAATTGTGAAGATTCAGCATTCTGGAATCGCATACTGAATCCCCCTATTATTTAGGTTTCAATAAATGTTATTCGTAATTAGAAATGTATGTATATACATTACTGCATAGTACTACCACTACTACGCGGCGGTATGGTAGATGCCGTAATATTATTCCCTTGTTTTTGGCTTCAGTCAATTCCGTTCCAACCTAAAGTGTACGATATTATTTTCGGTGTTTTTGAATATAGCCGGGAGGGTGGACCTTAGTCGAAATCCAAAAAGTGTGCGATGGCTACGTAGAGAAAATCTTGAAGGCGAAGACTCAGTAGAGAATTAACATTAAGAACTCCTGCAGCCTTACGACCAACATATCCGGGAATAAGTGAAAATTATCCTAAATAAACCACAATCAATGTATGGGAATTTAAGAGAATTAATAATTAAAATCCCGGATTATTGGTTTTTGTCAGCAAAGATTAATTTCTGTTCATTGTTGTGCATACCGTATGCTAGACTTAGGCGGAACATTTTTTTTTGCTATTTCTAATTAGACAGGTGAATAGATAGCGAAGTGGGACCCGTGACATAACACAAGTCCAGATCGTTATCCACTACACTACTGCTTTCACCAGTCTAACATGACATGACGTGGTAGCAGACATAATTAATAAGTCTCTGCCATATTTTAAGGAGACTATAATGTAGATACTTTACTTATCTATTATAAATTAAGTTATAATATGGTAGAGACTTATTAATGATGTCTGCTACCACGTCATGTCACGTGCATTATGAAAAACGAGATCGGTGAAATTGCCGCCTTACCAAATCCCATCAGACCGGCAGCTGGGGCAAGAATGACTGGTTACTGGCAATTTCAAACATGTGCGCGGTCATTGATGCCATCGAACATGTTTTCACATTTGTTAATTAATTAAAATTGGACATAAGTATGTTTCGGGTGTACCCCATTTGTGTAGTTGGGTGCATGCCCAGGAATAATAGAAGTGGGGGTAAAATATTTATTTAAAAAAATACTCAATTTGTACCTCACCATCGCCTGCCAATTTCTACATCACCGATTGAAACGTTCGCTGTTATAATTTGATTTTGTACTCACCAATTCCAGGTGGCATGTCTATGACTTTTATTTTTGTGTTTTTCGAGTTATTAACTTGGTGGTTTGTTTTACATTTTATTACTATGATCAATTTTATTTTTAGTGATTGTTTAGAATATAAAAACTATTCTACACTCACGAACATGTTATTACTGTTCGCCCAGAAAAGTTTGCAAATGCACAATAGACATTCCCGTAATGCCTTCCCATGCAAAATTCCTTATGGTGGTTCCATTCCTAATTTAATGCATTAAAGTCACAAGTGGACATTGCTTATTTATTTAGCTAAAATTGTCGATCTGTTGCACTTTCTGGGTGATTCTACGAACATCGGAAGGATTCATGTCCGAAGTACAAAACTCCTCAAATAGTGAAAAAGAATAATTCCTAATCCATCAATATTATCTAATTTTATGTTCTCAAAATATTCCATTGGTATTAATTGTCACTTTCATGATATATTAATTAAAAATTAGAATTTAATACCCAAATTGTCCGCTCTGTAGATGTCCGGAACGCTTTCATGAGCAGAAGATTAAGTTTTATTGTGCTTTGAGTAGTGTAGAAAAGTATTGAACTCAGCTAATAGCACATGAACATTTCCATAATTTAAATAATCAAAATATTTTTGCGCGGCCTTGGCAAATTAACCCAGAAAATAATAATAAAATTTGGACAATTGTTTTGTCCGCTCCGTAGATGTATTAAAGTTAATGGCGATTTAGTACATTTAACGCGGGACGTGATTTTACATCCTGGGCAATTTTAATTCTATAATGGCGCTGTTGATGTATTCTGGCGGGATTCGTGGACGACAATTTATAGACTTTTTGACTTCTGCAAGATAGCGTATCTTAATTCCATGTCAACTCCATAGAATAGATTTAGAACTAAATCAAGGTCACAAAAAGTAGCTTATAATGAGAAAAGGAAAGATTGTATTGGTCAGAAGCAAATACAGGCTAAGGGTGATGCATTCTATTAGCGGGAAGAGGTTTTAAATTGCATTGTTCGTAAAGTGGCACATCTATAGAGGTCTGCTCCATAGACTCCATAGATCTACGGAGCGGACCAGGCAAACAATACCGGAATAAGACATTCTTCTTCTACGTTTGGAATGAAGTTCTGAAGAAATTTATCCAAGCAAAACGAGCCATTTGAAACTATTCGAAGGCAGTTCACGAGAATGGAGCCTGTGACGGGATTGGTGGCCCGATAGAGGGGACTGCAGATAGGGTATGCATCTATAAACGCAAGTCGGTTTCGTTGGTCCAAGCAACCAAAAGTGCCCAACTATTTTCTTGAGGACCTAATTCAAATAATAGGCGCTCCTATCCCTGTGGAGACAAGAAGGCTGTTTTCTTTTTGATGTATATATTTTTTTTATAAAATACTCATTGATTCCTCTGCAATGTGTTTTTCCACTAAAACCCAGATATAGCCAAGGTTAAATCGACTCCATAGAATACCATTGTCCAATCCGTGAAAGCGAAGAAACGAAAATTAAAAATATGCTGCAACTTATTTACTAATGTATTTCTTTAATCTCAAGGAAAAACAAAATTAAATTTCATCAAATCCTTCCGATGTGCGTAGAATCACCCTTCTACGAAATTACTGCTCCAATGTCAAAATTGAAATTAAAACTTTCTGAATGTTAGTTAAGTGTCTTCAACTACTGTGGCACCGTTAATGGAACGGTTTTAGTGTCATCATATAACAAAATCAAAGCAATATAAGGAATCTGGAACGCCAGGTCTGAAGGAAAGAGCATTGTATGTCTTGATGAAATCCGTATTGGTATGATACACAGAAACTCTTTTCTGTGGCCTGAACGCTCTTAAGTTAACTCTCTACTTTCAAATTCATCCATTTTATAATGCAGTAAATAAGTAAGAAGAGAATTTGATAAATTTCTCAAAGTCAAGAAACGCACTAATAATCGATGATATGTACAGTTAGGTGTAAGAGAGGGCCATAGGCCCTGTATCTACATTTTGGAGCAGTAAATTCGTAGAAAGTGCAACAGATCGACAATTTTAGCTAAATAAATAAGCAATGTCCACTTGTGACCTTAATGCATTAAATTTGGAATGGAATCTCCATAAGTTTTGTGTATACAAACACATGCAAAGTAGGCTAGTTCTATCTGATTTGAAAATTCAGCATAGGATTTTTGCATGGAAGGAAGGCATTACGGGAAAATCTATTGTGCATTTGCAAACTTCTCTGGGTGAACAGCAAGAAACTATATTATTGCTTTCCTTTTTATACGTAGTACAATATAAGGAAAGCTTTGTGATAGTCGAAATTTTCTATTTCCGGATTTCAATGGATTTATACGTTTTAAGGTCCCAGGAACCAAAAAATTGTTTTTTACGAAATGTCTATCTGTTTGTTCGTCGATTTGTGGGAAAACCACTCCGTGGATTTGAATTTTAGGTGTTAAATACAGTTACAAAACCGAACACTTTCAAGCAAAGATTTAGTTTTAAACCAAAAATTATTTTTTGAAGAATTAATAAGACTCAATTCATAGCGTAGCAAACCCTGCAACTATTACTGTTAGTACCGTATTATATCAGTCTGCCCATTCTTGACTATGGAGCCGTCCAACGATTCATTGCTTTGGGATAGGGAAACTCGAAGTTTCAACCTTGACAGACATTTTACCCTAGGACAATTATTTACCAAAGAACTATTACCTATCCTAATTTATGAATAGGAAAGCAAGTACGGGTCCGCTCGTACCGGTCCTTTTAGAATTTGACAAGAAACCTCTGTTACAGATTTATTTATTGTGCTTTTAAATGAAAGAAATTTCTCCTTTTTTGTTTTGCCCTGTTAATCAATGTTTGCCACATTTTATTGTTCTATTTTGGTGTTAGTTTTGTATTATGAACATCACTCAGTAGAAACTGTTACGGCAATCACTTGTCATTTTGTGAAATGCGTACCTACCTAATCATACAATATATAATAATATTTGTATATTTTCCTAATATAGTATTTTGCTTGAAATCACTTCACAGTTTATTTCAATTCAATTTCAAGTTAATATACATTATTTACAAGCTAGGTAAATGGCTCAAGGCAAGTCATATTGTTTCAGCCGTGATACAGTATTCGAAAATTTAATTCCCTCGTTTGAAGTGATGCGGCTGTTGTTGATGACTCCGCATTATTCTAAACTTCTTCCCCTTCCCTCTTAGTTAATTATACTAAACAACATATTCAAAAAGTTTCCATTATGTTTAGTAGGCAATTCCACCGGCGAATTTACTTCATTTGTGATTTGAGATTTTTTGTTTGTTTTGTTTTAAGGAGACTATTATGTAGATACTTAACTTCTCTATTATAAATTAAGTTATAAAATGGTAGCAGACAACATTAATAATATTATAACTTAATTTATAATAGATAAGTTAAGTATCTACATAATAATCTCCTTAAAACAAAACAAACAAAAATCATAAATGAAATAAATTCGCCGATGGAATAGGCGCCTTATCATAACAAATAAGCAAATGGTTAGGCGGCTATTCCACCGGCTAATTTGCTTCTCTAATTCACTTGTGTTTTGAGATTTTTTGTTTGTTTTGTTTTAAGGAGACTATTATGTAGATACTTATCTATTATAAATTAAGTTATAATATGGTAGGGACTTATTAATGATGTCTGCTACCACATTATAACTTAATTTATAATAGATAAGTATTTACATAATAGTCTCCTTCAAACAAAACAAACAAAAAATCTCCAAACACAAGTGAATTAGTGAAGTAAATTAGTCGGTGGAATAGCCGCCTCATGAAATAGTACATTATCATATGAAAACTGTTTAAAAATAGAATGACCAATCCCGATTTCCGACTAACTAATGTAATGTCTTGAAGATAAGGTAAGCGTATTTGCCATTTTTTAAATACAACCATTACAGTGTTATGATCCTATCGGCATCTTCATTTAAATCATAAAAAATTGGTTGTCTAAGTCTGTTGTAAAGTCGGTTTACGGTCGGACGATAGTTTAACGTGGCAGCGCCTAAATTGACTTAAACTTAATTAACTTAAATAATATATGGCTGGAAAGAGAAAGAAATGTGGAAAAGCCCTTAAGTAGTTTGAATTTTTTATATATAGGTAGATAATAACGCAGCTGAAAGAGACCTATTTTGTTGAAAATGGTGCGCACCCCCTGACGTTTCACACCCTCAAAGCCAAACCACTTGCTTGATCACCACAAATATAGCATGACATGAAAGAGGAAGAATATACGAAGACCGGTATAATTTAAATTATTAAGATAGGCCTTCCACGTCAGCCCAAAAAATTGCTTTAAACCCGCCCATGCAATTCAAATGGGATTGCTCGAAATGCGTCATTTCGTGTTCCACTCGCGTTTAAGGGGTGAATTTGAAAATATGTATTTATACTCGCTTGAAACCTTAATTCATACTGCTTCTAATGAGACATTACAAATTAATTTCGGTTGAAAATTGCAGGCTGTGAAATTTTTTTACTCAATGCATGTAAATTCAAAAGTACACTTTGAACCTTTTTTCCGCCGAAACTGTGATAGCTTACCAACTCACCTGAGCCTGAACGAAGAGACGGATAGTAAAACTGGAAAGAGTAAGAAAGTAGGAAAAGAACTAAAGTATTTTGAAGTTTTCAAATGGATATTGACACCCCCAAAAACGTGCCGAAAAAGGCCTATTTTCGCTGAAAATTGGCAAATTCGGGCGCACCTCACGTTTCCACCCCCCAAAGTTGAACCCCTTGCCCTTTCACAACAAATATAGCATGGCTTGAAAGAGGAAGAATAGACATGGGTATAATTTAAATTGAGATAGGCCTTCTACATCTGCCCAAAAACCACATTTACTAAGATGCGGCGGCAGATCGTTGTCAATCGTTACTGATTGGTGTTACACATTTTCGTAGATGCACCCAGTCTTCCAGCCAGCGCTCATCGATTTATTAGACGTTGTCACGTCAAAAATGTAGTGCAACCAGATAACATAAATAATTAGATTAGAACTAGTTGCCCAGTCCAGGGGCGTTTAACTTCAATGGAGGTTTTTGTTATACGCGGGAACTGTTCTGATTGGCCATTTGGCCCTGATCCCAACACATGATAGCCAACCGCGAAATTGTATTTTTTTTAAATTTTATGTTGGTAACACCTGTTTGTGATTTACTACAAACATCCCGTGGCTGCAGATCCTTGTCAACATGGCGGCTAGTGTAGCCTCTATAAGCTAAGTACAGGGTTGAGACCGAGTCAGATATCCGTTCTGCAATGTGTAAGACTTCGACATATTTAACGTTGATACTTATCTCTGATATTTGGCTTATGATAAAGGGGCGCCCCGTAAGGGTTACTATGCCTCCCGCCGTTCTAGTTAATATATTTCTATGAAAACAACGGACATTCCGACAGGGCTGCCACATTCCGTGGTTTACCTCGGAATTCCGTGGGAAATAATTTTATTCCGAAAAATTTCCGGGGTCAACAATTTTTGAGGTTTTTCTGTGGGATTTTAGGGAAATTTGTTTTTATTTTATTTTTTAAGAATTTTGTCGAATGACCATTGATTCTCTCGCGGTTTCATAAAATTTTCGCAAAAATTCAAAAAATATAAACACTATTTCCACCCCGAGCCCTACACCTCCATATGATTTGCATGCTGAAGCAGGGGACCAATCGAAAGTCCACCATATTTTGGCCTAAAATTTTCGCGCCAAATGAAACTCAATAGTTATCTTATGGCAGTTATGACAGTTAATTGTCAGCTATTTATTACGACTTAGCTGTCGTGTATTTCCCGCCGCTAGCGCACTAAAAACTATTCTAGATTTCTGCATGTTTTTAAAAATTTACTAGCTTGAGTAGCTTCAGCTTTGTATAATGAATAAAACTTAGATGAACCTGATATAACTTCTGATATAAGATGCCGGGAATTTCATATCAGCCTATAAAAGTGTGAGGGTGAGAAAAAAGTCAAATCAAATGATTAAATCATGGGAGCCTATTGCATTATTTCCATCACAAACCTATTTCAAGAAAGGTTTGTAAGTTTATACATATATATGCATTGGCGTAAATAGGGGGGTCCTGGGGGGAGGCTAAGCCCGCAGGCCCCCCCCCCCAGGATTTCTGGTGACAAAGACGTTATGTAGGCGAAAGGCATTGTATCCACAATAACGAAAGGGAAATTAATTCTTGATACTGGTATGCTTATTTTACATGAAAGACATCATGAAAAAATCAACACATTGACTTATTTTCACAAAAATATATTACTCAAAATGCTTAAGATCCCAATAGGCCTATTTCAGACCTATTTTTTCAAGCTTTTTCTTCGGGGGAGACCCCCGGGCCCCCTCAGTGGTAGGTTTATTTGTCGGTACAATCTCAACTGTACTGCTTGCAAAATTCGTAAAACCTCACTAATTTGGACCTATATACATCAATTTTCCTTCTCCGGGGGAAACCCCCGGCCCCCCATTCTCCAGGGTTTAATATGCGTAAAACCTCACTAATTTGGGCCTATTTATCAATTTTTTCTACGGGGGAGACCCCCGGGCCCACCTATCACCAGGGTATAAAATGCGAAAAACCTCATTAATTTGGGCCCATTTATCATTGTTTTTCTGCAGGGGAGACTGCTGCGCCCCCTTCTCCAGGGGATAAAATGTGTAAAACCTCACTAATTCAGGTTTACCATAACATTAATGGCTTGGATTCACGGAGAACAGCTTAGATCTGATAATGACAACCCAAACAACCTAGCCCCCCCCCCCCTCCAGTCTCCAGAAGGTTACGCAGCCCCCTATAATGCTTTTCTCAGCGCTCCATGTATTTTTAATTGTCAACTGCCAATTTTGAATTTGCCACAATTAAAGGTACCTACTTATGGTATACGTGGGTGTAGCTTAGGAGCCTTAGACTTTACTGCTCTAGCTTCTGAAAATTAGCAAGATTAAAAGATGAAAACTGGTGAAGTAGGCATGGTGACGTCCAGCAGTCGATACTCTCAAAAATAATAAAAATCCGCCTATGCTTAGCATACTACATGAAAACAAACTTTATATCCAGTTTAATTTGTAACATCCTTGGTGGTAAATGAAAAAAATCATATATAAGGCGCTTATTCGACCAACGTCAATAGTGATAGTAAATGTGGTATTGACGTGGTAGCAGACATTAAGACAGTCTAAAAATGTCTGCTACCACGTCAATACTACATTTACTATCACTATTGACGTTGGTGGAATATGCATCTAAAGGGGACCAACATTTAAAAAAAATTCCGGGGTATTCTGAGGAACTATTTAACAATTTCCGAGGAATACGGCAGAAGTCATTTGGCAGCCCTGCATTCCGAGTTCCGACATTGGACTGGACAACACACAGCGGCCTTTAATAATTTTATAAATTTTAATAAGTTTGTGAGCCAATATCAAATTGAACTACGACGGGAAGTGAGGTGAGTAAACATATTTCATGTGCCTGTTTTTTTTAAACATTTTCAGTTGTATACCATCCAACACCTTACATATATTACATGGTTTTAATTTTCAAAATGGAAAATCGATAGCATGTGCAACTCATTTGTGTAGCAAAACAACTAAAATTTGTTTAATTCATCATTCATTCCTTGTTTGTGAAGTGTTCAAGTGAGAAGGAAAAATAGTAAAAGGTACATTTGGTAAATTACAATTTTTTAAATTCAAATTTTTAAAACCTACGCACTCACTTTGATAGATCTCTTGTCAGTGCTATGAGATATGCCCGTAAGATGTTAGCACAACCATATATGCCTAGTTAACAAAAAAATGTGAAATGTGTGACCTACAATAATTTAATCACGTTTAGTTGGACACTTACGAGTCAGTTTTGACCATGTGTAAGATCTTATTAGTAACTGTTTGAAAAAGGCAAATTACGTTACAATTGCATTTTAATCTACACAATAACTTGATACACAAATTGCACCTTAATGTAGCTGGCATATACAACCTAACTTGTGTGTTGACAGTGACCTTATTCCACTAACATTTTAACATATTCTGAATTGTAATGAAATATTGACTGTGGAGGCAAAAATAAGGTTTTGTAAGGTAAATAAAATGTTCAATTACAAGTAGAAATAGTAGCCTATGTGGCACTAATTGAACACACCTTTTAAAGTCATTCCACCTACAGACTGATCATAGCGATTGCCATGAACTTACTCCTGTGATTAAAACTGTAAACATACAAATTTTGAATAGCACTATGATTTAAAAATTCTCTTGTTTACATTTTTAATATCTGGGAATTATAATAACCCCTTTATTATAATCGCCATGATCAGGAGGCCTAACTAAACTATTTTTATGTGCAGGAGCCACCTGGACACTGGAGCACTTGAACTGGTGAGAAAATATTGACAGTAATTGACAACAGATAAGTATTTTAATTTTTTCAACTATTTCAGTTATTTATTTTATTAAAACCGGTAGAGATGAGTCTTAGGTGTTGCGTAGAATTCTGTTCACAGAAATCGAAATGCGGTGTATCCATGCATATGTTTCCTCCTAATAAAGATCTCAAAGAGGTTTGGTCGCTGCTGGCAGGGAAACCGATTAACTACGGTGAAAAATTCAAACGAGCCTCCATTTGTGGTAGACACATCGCTGACTCTCAGTATCGTGATCTCCACTTTACGAAAAGGCTGATTCGTGGCTCAATTCCCCGAATTAACTTGCCTGTGAGGATTCTCATAGTCGGGTCAGATGAGTCTTCCCGTACCTATCCAAGTCCACCTGCTAGTTGCAGCCGTGAAGCAAATAATTCACCTGTTTTTCTTTCCCATGAATTCTTATGTACAACCCCAGAGCCTACTCGCACATCATGCCCCAATACCCTTCCCAATAGTTCTGTTTCTCCTGCTGGCTCAGTACAACTCGAACCGGATGCAGAAGATGATGGGGTGATTGCCCAGTATCAGCGCACAGCTATGGATTGTGAAGTTTCTTCTTACGAAATGGAAAGGACGCCAAAGATAGTCTCCAATGGCGAAGAACAGCATTCATTCGCCTCTGTTGGCGAGAACTTCTCTGATCCTGATTCCGTATGTTATACGGATGTCCAAGGTGACGGAGTTCTCGTTCAGCATGAGAGCACACCTATGGGTTGGGAAGTAACTTCACATGAAATGGAAAGGACGCCAATGACAGTCTCCAATGCCGAAGAACAGAATTCGTTTGCCTCTGCTGGCGAGAACTTTTCCGTGCATTATACGGATGACCATGGAGACGGAGTTATCGCACAGCAAGCTAGATCCATGGATACCAATCAATGCAAGACATCGAAACTGAAAGCCCAGCGTAAACTTTTCATCCCTAGTCCACCGAAGAGACGTCGCCTATTAGAAAACAAAAAGCTGAACCCATTACAGTTGGGATTGATGAAGAAAGACCTTACCCCACGACGGGCTAAGCTTGGAGAAATAGCTCGGGCTTTTCGAACTGGGTACATACGTAAGTGCGCTGAGGCCGCTGGTTTGAAGGATAAATTGAAAGATCTGGAGGTACAAGTCAATGAAGCCCTTCAAGACAAGCTATCTCCTCTAGCATTCCATATTGTCGAAGGAGAACTGCACAACAGAGGCAGACCAGGCAAGGGCAGAAGATGGAATAACAAGCAAAAAGCACTAGCTGTTGCTTTTTATAAATTAGCACCGAGGGCCTACAATGCTATTGCGAAGATGATGTGATTTAACAATGAATGACGGCAAGTTTTACATAATAGTTAGTAAGGAAACTACTATGTTTATCAGCCATTTAAAGTAATAAGATAGGTCATTTAAGGTCTCTTTTGGCTTAACATGTTATAAAATTAAAACACACTGACATGTTTAAAAAGATCATAATGAGCGCATTTCCATTCTGTTTCAGACAATGGCGAGGAAGTGTAAGCCTAGAATAATCGTTGTGGGGGACTCTATGGTCCGTGGGGTTAAATTGGACGGACGAGTCGCTGAAGTAGTGCCCTGGAGTGGCGCAAAGCTCAATCGATTGACAACCATGAAAATTTGTCGGATGGTGGTAGAATCGAGTTTAAAGTATGTGATCGTTATTGTGCACTTTGGGACCAATAACATTGGAGCCCGGAACATCAATACCCGTCAAACGCCCGAGGAGTTTGTGGCCGAAATGCGGAAATTGCTGGACCGGCTCCATGTTATTGAGCGCTGTTCCATTGTAGTGTCCTCGATTTTGCCAAGATTCGACGAAGAATTGCGAGAGAAAATACGCACGAGTAATGTTTTACTTTGTCAACTCTGTAGGCGCTACGGAAACAATGTTCTATATTCTCGGACGTATATTCCCTTCATGATCTCATCAAATGGAACCTATCAGATTAAGAAAGAGCTCTTTAATAATCGTGATAAGTTGCATTTGAATGATGATGGAAAGATTGTGTTTTCCGCTTTTCTTAGGAAAGCGGTAGGCTATGCGAAATTCATCCGTCCAACGTAATGCCCACGTTTCAGGCAGTCCCTCCACCAGTGGCGTAGCCAGAATTTATTTCGGGTGGGGGTCTAGTTTTCGTGCAACATCAATGCATAAAGTTTGCCTGCTTCCGATAGGTTTTCGAATGGGGTGCATTGGCGTAAATAACCAAAATTTCTGGGGGGGGGGGCATTACGACCCCAAGACTCATCCCCCAGAGAAAAAAAGATAAATGGGCCCAAATTAGTGAGGTTTTCACATATTATACCCTAGAGAACGGGGGGCCCGGGGGTCTCCCCCGGGAGAATTATTTTGAAAAAGAATAAGCTCGAAATAGTGGAATTTACACACTTTCAAAGCATTTATGTTTATATTTTACATGTTGAGAATATTACAGGTAATAAGAGGGGCCCGGGGGCTATCTCAGTGAATGTTTTTTATAAGATAGGCCTGAAATAGTTTGTCAGCATAACAGTTTTGAACTTGCAGACCATAAATTTATCATTAAAACTGGAAAATGGGGGACTCTCTCTGGAGAATTTTTTACCGAAATATCTTAAAGAAGCGGTTTTGCTCATTTTTGGGGGGGGGGGGCTACGCCACTGCCCTCCATCGTCATTGTCACTCCAGCTACCTCCTAGCGGCCAGGATTTGTACAGGAGCCTGTCGTTCCAGTTGTGACCGTAAAATCCGAAGTGCAGGAGTTGAAAATGGAATGAATCAACCGCTGTGCAGGAAGTAGGGTTGGAAGGTCGCTACACCTACTTCAGCCCTAGCCTGGTGACTCGGCGAACTTCAAGGGAATCCCTCGCGAGGTTGCCTCCTTCGCAGCTCGAGCCACAAACCAATATCTCCACTATTTCAACCTGGTGGATTCAGCACTGTGTCGAGCCTGTGGAATGGATGAAGAAACTCTTGAGCATATTCTCCTGCAATGGTCCATTCCAAGCAGGGAGAAGGACTTACTCGTGACGGCATTGGGAGGAGGAGGAATAGAAAAAATTCTGGGACGGAAGAATCTTTGGGCACTGGTGAATGAATCATCTGGCCATCGGCATCACCTGAAGCTGGAACCCAGTAGTAAGAAGTAAGAAAATGGCAGTCGTCGGTGCTGACAAGTTGAACTCCATAGTGCAAAGTAAGTATTTTCTAGCAATCTCAGATAGGGGTGACGATAGTATATTAAGGGTGTACAGCCCGTAGGAAATTGGCAGCCCGAAATAATTAACGAATCATGTTATTTAACATTTGTCTCATTAAAGTTGTAAAAGACTACTTCATGCATCCTATGATAAGATATAGTATTTCTAATATTTTAAATTGTAGCTTTTTCATCGACATGAAAATATTTTGTAAAAAATAACCTTATTATATGATGCATAAAGTAGACTTCTACAACTGAAATGAGCCAAATCTTTAATAACTTGCTTAGTTAATTAAATAAAAAGTTTTAAATTTCGGGCTGACAATTTCCTATGGGCTCTTTAACTAATCTGCTATTTTTCCTTTCCTATGTGTAGACCTACGCTATTATAACGAAAGCATTGGCATTTCGAGTACCTATTCGACAGATTTACATGCTGCTTTTACGGTTCCAGAAACAGGAAAAGTGACACTATCTATGTTGTTAGACTTGTGGAAATATCCTTGTGTAACGGACTGGTGCGAGTTTACCCAAATATGCTTTCAATTTTATTAATTAGTGTAGGTAATGTCAAATTTCCATGGTCAGTAATTGTACCATGGCTGTCTACTCATGTTCCGATCAATTAGTAACCTATAATGGAAATTAATATATAAATGATCAATTACGGTACCTACAGTATATGAAGTGGCAAGGTATTAAGATGCACAGGTCTCTACACACCATGTGATCGGAGAAAGGAGAAGCATCGTTACTTTTTCTTCTTCATATTTGTGCGGGTAGTTTGGCTTATCATATCATTTGAACTTTCAGGAGATGTCATGTCAGCGATTTATTAAGAGAATCTAGTTCGGGATGAACATGCATGCCGCCTTGATAAGGAGGAGAAAGATAGACGTGATGCTGGGAGAAGAAGACATTGTTCGCTATGCAAAAGCCTGAAGGATTCGGTTTATTGGCGGCGAATGGCTCATCACCGAGCAAGGGAAGGCTCGCAACCGATGATGAGTATAGGTGGAACCTGCTCAAGATGTCAGTCTCGACTTTCCAGAAGAAGAGCAAGGACGAGAATGTATTCCTATTTCCACATAACAATCTATTTCGACGTGTTGATACATTACATTTCGGGCTATTCACGTTATCACAAATAATTTGTAGATGGATTTTGTATGGACTGAGTTCAATTTAGTAATAAAAAGAAATGTATATTTCTTAATAAGTATAATGTGTGTTGGTCATTGAGTATGTCTTAATTTTGTATTTAATATGTTAGGTACGGCTTAGTGTGGAACTATGAAAAAAAAAATAGTTTAAAATAAGGTGAATACTAACAACGTTGTCAGAGTACATACCAGAGTAGTCATTAAAAATCAATTATATAATACAAAATAGGTCAATATAATATTAAATAGGAAGGGAGCGCGAGCCGGGCCGGCCGGGGCCCCGGCCACACAAAATTTGAAAAAAGGAGCGAATGATTCTGACGCGGGAGGGCCAACATTACTATTATTTTTTTTTTGGCAGTTGGCAGTCTTTCCCTAACAAAATATTACCATTGAGTTAACGTTCTTATATATTATGTTGTTCTGTGGCCCAGTCACTCTATCACAATAATACCTCGAACAGCCTTATCTCTGAGACCCTCCTTCTGTTAGACACATGCACTCATCAAAACTATTTCCGTTTCGAATCCGACTTCTACCAACAAAAATAGGCCTACCTATGGGTTCTTCCCTTTCTCCCCTTCTTGCTGAAATTTTTATGGATAACATCGAACACAAACTTCTACTCAATAAAAATCCCCTAGTTAAATGTATATCTTTCTGGACAAGGTATGTGGATGATATCTTCTGCATTTGGACAGGAAGTAACAGACAACTAGACAATTTCTTAAGTTTTATCAACACAACTCACCCAAAAATCCAATTTACCATGGAAGTAGAAGAAAACAACTCCCTGAACTTCTTAGACCTCACCATCACCAAAAATAATAGTACCCTAGACTTCAAGATATTTCGTAAAGAAACCCATAGCGATAATATATTCCCTGTTGATTCTTCTCACCCATTCCAGCACAAACACGCAGCATTCCATAGTATGATTTTTCGACTCCTTAACATCCCTATGAATGAAACCAACTATAATAATGAATTAAATACAATAAAACAAATTGCCCAAAATAACAATTTCAATCTCAACCTAATAGACAGAATCCTACGACATCACAAAATCAAACACAACCTCAAACTAATTTACCCCCCAGAGAGCTTAAACCCGGTAACCAATAAATCATATTTCAGGATACAATACATAGAAAAAATAAGTAACCTTATTTCTTCTACAACAGACAAAACACCAGCCCCGTACAACCGCAACAATTTGGCCAATAAACTCATGAACTGCAAAACCAAACCAGAAATGGAAAAAGGCAATGGAGTTTATCGTCTAAATTGTAACGCAATTTACATAGGCCAAACAGGCAGAAGCTTTAAAACTATAGGGTCAGAGAACATATAACAGGTATAGGAGACACCAACAGCACATTCGCGAAACACCTTAACATTCGATCCTCACAATTGGACAGCCCTACACAAAATAAAGAAAAGTTACACTTTAAATTTTTTTGAAAATGTTGAAATCAAAAGAGCTTTACACAATAGGGAAAAATTAACAAACGACATAACATTCACACAATCATCCCCTCTAATAGATCTAGCAAGTAGGTTAGGAATAGGTAACCAGCCACGCCCCCTCCCACCCCCTCCTCCCCCCGCTCCCAGTCATACATAAACCAAGGTTTCCTCTCCCTAGTCACATTTGCATCTTCTCCTCGAGTTGAGCAAGTCTCAAATCGCAGATAAGGTGTAACTGTGCTAGTGGGTTTCCCTCTGTAGATGGCAGTTCTTGCCGAAAGCGCTCAGGGTTATATACTAACACAAGTGGGTTTCTTAGACAAAGTTAATTTCTTAACAATTATTTGGGTTTTACTAATTCGGGTTGTTATAATAAGTTTTTGTTATTTTTTGTTTACAAACAAATAATACAATAAATTAGTTAGATCAAGGCTAGAGAAACGATTAACAACTCAGCCTTGTCTCAAGAAACTCTCACATATTAGAGGCGACTTCCCTGAAGGAGTGACTTGACGATTTGAAATTTTTTCCAATCAGTTAATCTTTGTCCATGACCCACCGAGGTGGGATAGAAAGCGTCAAATTAATAAATAGAAGAATTCATAAATCCTAAGCTAATGAAAATCTTATTCAAGCTGACTAGGTTATAAACCACAGTTAATAATAGCGGATGAGACATTTATTTGACTTGAACGGTACTAGGTTTGGGATTTATTTAACATAATTATTGCATATTTCACAATATTATATTATAATAAGATAAGGCAATTAATTTACTTGTAATGGTAGATCTAAGTTTCATCTAGCAATGCCATTAATGAATTTAAACTTGGAAAGGCCCAAAACATGGCGGGATTATTTTTTTGCGCCTTCCTGAGTTCCTTCTGAGAACATCAACAAACACTAAATAAAGTTTAGAATAAACAGTCGAGTCAAACATTTTAAAAATTTTGTTTGACAATAGCATTATTTTATTTAAAACTGATTGCCTTATATTAATTATACTTTCACAATGATGACTTTTATGTCTTCAAGCGTCACACCATCCGTAGAATTAAGTTCGTACAGAGACCAGCATTTCAAGGTAAATTGTATCGATAAATACGTTATTGCTTGCCACACTAACCTAACAAGAGCCGACCAAAGTCATTCTTTGTTTTAAAAATTTATTATTACTGCCACTTATATTAAGGGGTAGGTAGCTTGCATCCACCTCTTAAAAATATTTCACCAAACCTTTTAATGCTTTTTAATGTGTGATTGGAAAATTTTGGTAGAGGTCTAGTTAAGCTAACCCGCGGTAGAAAAAACATAACCAAATTGAAGCGCCTAGAAGCAAAGAGGTTCAAGTAACCATTAAAAATTGGTCGAATTTGCGGCCTTTTTAGTAATTAAATTATTTAGAAAAGAATTGTTGAGCATCAGTAACCTATGGTATTAGAGCATTTTCAATTCAAGTATAGTTTAAACGATTCACAACTTACCATAACATTTACTGGTTATTAAGCCTACTAGTGTGCATTGATATTAAAGTACTGGTACTTGGATTTATTGTCCTAGGGTCCTCGTGGAGAACAAGAAAAGTTGTTAAGGTTATCTACCACGCTATATGTTGGGAACCTCTCATTTTATACTACTGAAGAACAAATGTACGAACTATTTTCCAAATGTGGTGATGTCAGGAGAATTATTATGGGCTTAGACAAATTTCGGAAGACTCCTTGCGGTTTCTGCTTTGTTGAATACTATTCGCGAGCTGATTCTGAAGCTTGCATGAGATACATTAATGGAACACGTCTAGATGATAGAATTATTCGAACTGATTGGGATGCTGGCTTCATTGAAGGAAGGCAATATGGACGCGGAAAAACAGGCGGACAGGTAATGACACTGATACACTTATTTAAGAAACGAAATACATTTATTATTATTATTATTATATTATATAGGCTATTTACCATTTAAATTCAAGTTATCAAAAATTCAGAAAAAAAGGAAGACCGTCCAAAATAGTGTTGTAGTGTAGATATAATTTAATATAATTTTTAAATATAAAGCTTTGCAAAGTCAAATACATTGTCATTCAGTTTGCTACATACTACATTAAATCAACCCAGACTTATACCGTCCGATTGCTAGGGTCAAACTCAACCTGACTATGCAGTGCAGAGGTGTGTCCGTGAGCCTGCCTTTTATGTACGTTTTAAAGTTCCAGCTTTAACGCATGCCCTAAGTCTGAGTGGCCATGCTGCTATCGCAGCACGCCCCGATTCTTGAGGGATTCCGCTGCGGTCCGGATAAGGGATTTCTTGAGGGCTTCCACATTACTGTGTCGCTTAGAGCAGGCCTTGGTCTCTAAAACTGACCACAATTCATTGGGTTAAGATCTGGGCTACTAGAGGGCCATTCTTTTGCCTTGATAAACTGGGCGCCGTCTATCCCACCTTGGTGGGTCATGGACAAAGATTGATTGACTGAGGGACATTGCGCCGTAGCCACTCTTGTGTGGTTTCGGATTTATAGCCAGGGGGAGAGTCTTGCTGCAGCCTGATCATGGCGATTATAATACCGGGGGTAATTAAATACTATGCCACGTAATGGGATTAATTCAATTGTTTAAAATAAAAGCCCCTGGCCAATGGCTCCAAGGCGGAGGAGAGTGCCTAGAAACACTTTTAACGGCGATGGAGGCAGATGAGCTTGGTGGCATCGAACCTGCTGCCTTGTAGGCTATGGAGGGATCCACAAAGGCTAGAGAAGGAAAACTCGAACAAACCAAGACGTCAGGCTTGGTCAGCCGGTTGGGAAAAATGACTAATCACACAGCATGAGCAGCAAAGCAGATGAGAGCCTCGGAAATATTAGGGCGTCCCCCATAAGCGACGCACTGCGGAGGAGCCCGGCCGCAGTGAACAGAACCCTAGGGCCAAGCACATCACATGACGAGATCACAGAAGAACCATGCAAGAGGAAGAAGAAGAAAGAAGAAGATTAGAACAGTAGGAGAGACGAAAATCCGCTTTGCCTCCCTAAATGTCGGTACCATGACGGGAAAAGGGATGGAGTTAGCTAAAATGATGCAAAGGAGGAAAATAAATGTGCTTTGCGCCCAAGAGACTAGATGGAAAGGAGCCCGTAGTCGTGAACTAGGAGATGGGTATAAAATAATCTACTTTGGCACGGAAAGTAAACGAAACGGGGTAGGTGTAATACTGGACCCAAATTACCGAGCATCATTGGTAGACGTGGTGAGGCAAAGTGATAGATTGATACTCTGTAAGCTAGTATTAACCGACAAGCTGGTGATGAAAGTCATCAGCGCGTATGCGCCCCAGGTGGGCTGTGACGATGATGAAAAATCTAAATTTTACCAAGATTTTGACAATCTGCTGGCAAATATACCAGACACAGAAAAGTTCCTCATTGGTGGTGACATGAACAGCCACATCGGAAAGATGAGTGATGGCTACCAAAGATGCCATGGGGGCCAGGCATATGGTCAAAGAAACCAGGCCGGGTCTGACTTCCTGGAATGGGCAACAGCGCACGACCTTTGGATTGCAAACTCGTGGTTTATAAAAAGAGATGAACACTTGATAACATATAAAAGTGGCCAACACAAAACGCTAATCGACTTCATTATGACCAAAGTGAGTGATAAACGAATTTTCACGGACTGTAAGGTTATCCCTGGAGACACAGTTGCAGAGCAGCACCGACTCCTAGTTGCGGACATTACAGCCGCCGGTAGAAGAAACCGAAAAGTGAAGCTAGAGCCAAAAATTAAGTGGTACCTGCTGGAACAAGATCAAGAGAAGAGAGCTAGTTTTGTAGAGCGTGTTGAAGAGTGTTTCATGGAGATGAACGACTCCTGGAACTGCTCCACAACAAACAATGTTTGGAATCATTTTCAAAACTGCGTGCTCAGTGCAGGGGATGAAGTGCTAGGAAAGACAAAAGGAGGAAAGAAGCCTGAAAAAGAAGCCTGGTGGTGGAACGAGAATGTACAGACTGCCCTAAGAGAAAAGAAGATATCCTTCAAAAAATGGCAAATGGATAGGCTAGACCAAGAAAAACACGAAGCATGCAAAGATCTGAAAAGAGCTGCAAGGCGAGCGGTAAGAGTAGCCAGAGATACGGCAACTGAGAGATTACGAAGAGCTAAACACGAAAGAGGGGGAGAGAAATTTTTTTAAAATCGCCAAAAATAGAGCAAGACAGCAGCAGGATATGGAGGCGGTAGTTTGCATCAAGGACGAACAAAATAGAGTTCTCACTAACGCGGCAGACATTACAGAAAGGTGGAAGAATTACTTCGATGAAATCATGAACCAAGGAGGAAACCGGGTCAGCCAAGACACAAATAAGAACTCAGGCCCAGTGCAGGAGTTCACGAAAGAAGAGGTAAAGAAAGCCCTGCAGAAGATGGCTAGAGGAAAGGCCGTAGGACCTGATATGATACCCATTGAAGCGATATATGTACTAGGAGATGCTGGCGTACGGTTTATGACTAAACTAGCGAATAAAATAATGACAAGCAGCCAAATCCCTGACGCATGGAGGGAAAGTACCACTGTCCCGATATATAAAAGAAAGGGTGATGCTCAGCACTGTAACAACTACAGACCGATTAAGCTGATGAGCCACTGCATGAAATGGTACGAACGGCTTATCGAAACTAGGCTGAGAACCCAACTGGAGGGCGATATAACTGAAAATCAGCTCGGGTTTATGAAAGGCCGCGGCACCTCAGACGGTATCTACATAGTAAGAACAATGCTTGAAAAGTATAGAGAATTCCAAACCCCACTGCATTTTACCTTCATCGACCTAGAAAAGGCATACGACAGAATACCAAGAGAACTTATATGGGAATGCCTTCGCAAGCGAGGAGTCGTAGAGGACTACATCCGCACTGTCCAGGACATGTATGAAAATTGCACCACGAAAGTGAGAAGTGTGGCGGGCCTCAGTGACAGCTTTACGGTAAAGTATGGCCTACACCAAGGATCAGCACTTAGCCCCTTCATATTCGTCATAATTATGGACACGCTGACCCGTGACATCCAGGGTGAAGCACCCACCAGCCTCCTATTTGCAGATGACATTGTCATAATAGCACAAAACCGAAATGAGGCTGAAGAAGAGCTAGCGAAATGGGTTGAAGCACTAGAAAGAGAGGGACTGAAAGTGAATCGTGCTAAAACGGAGTACATGGAATGTGTACAACAAGAACCAGGTTCCATTAGTATTGGAAACCAACCCCTAAATAAAGCAGACAAATTTAAATACTTGGGAAGTGTGATAGAACAAAACGGCGGTTGCAAAGAAGATGTAAGAAATCGAATAAAATCTGGCTGGGCGAAGTTTCGAGACATGTCCGGGATTATAACAGACCGAAAAATGCCAAAGAAGCTAAAAGGACGCATATACAAGCAAGTGGTGCGTCCCTGCATGGTGTATGGGTCTGAGTGCTGGGCCGTGCGAAAACGCGAAGAAGACATGATGCACGCAGCAGAAATGCGAATGCTTAGAAAATCCTGCGGTGTAACATTGAAAGACCGACGCAGAAACGAGGACATAAGGCAGGAGATGAGAACGTGTTGCGTGCAAGAAAAACTGAGGGAAAAGAGGCTGAATTGGTGGGGACACTTACTACGTAGAGACGAAGACCACCTAGACAGAAGAGTAATGGAACTGGAGACGCCAGGAAGAAGACTACCAGGGAGGCCGAAACTAACACTGGATAGAAAGATCGCCGAAGACATGAAAAGATTGGGGCTCTCAACTGAAGAAGCACAGGACAGGACCATGTGGAAACGACGCTGCCGTGCCGCCGACCCTCCATGAGGAAAAGGCGTAGTAAAAGTAAAAGTAAGTTAAAATAAAAGACAAGCAAGATTTTTGTAATTTTTGATGTTGGTAATCGTCACAGAGTGCTAAGCGCGGAAAATTCAAATTTAACCAATTAAATTATCTTCAGCTGTATTTTTGGTGGGTTTCTTCATTTTTTCTGCCTTAGATTTAGACAAATTATTTATAATCCTTAATATATTAATTCAAAATATTAAAGCTTGTTTACTTCTAGGGCAATGTGTGTTTATCATAGATTTTAATAATGATACTAGATATCGAACTCCCATGGTCTCTGTAGGGAGTGTTGTGAAGCCATCCGCCATTGCTATAAGTGGATAGAAATAACGGAAAGAACGCAAAGTGCCTGTTATTAAATGAGTACTTCTCGACGAAATAAATTTTATCTTGATTTAATTTCAGTTAATATTGTCTTTTATGTAACTATTGATCAAAATCCACTGAAAATAAACTGAAAGATTGAACTTTTGAACGTAATTTTCACAGAAAATGTTAGGAAATCTTATAAGAACGCAAGGTGTTAATGAATGTAAACAACGTTTTCTATCCACTTATAGCAATGGCGGCTGGCTTCAAAATATGCAGGGGAGTTCGTTATCTAGTATTATTATTAAAATCTACGGTGTTTATATTTGCTATTTATATTTGCTACGGCAGCGTCGCGTCAGTTCAGTTGTTTAGCATTGCCAACATCACAATTTAAAAATTATGAAATTTGCTTTTTATTTATTTTAAACAATTGAATTAATCCCATCACGTGACATGGTATTTAATTAACCCCGGTATTATAATCGCCATGACCAGGCTGCTGGAATACCCACTGTCGGCCAATGAACATTGTCTGGGTTAGAGGCTTAACATGAGGTTCCAGAACTGTCTCCTGGTACACACCCGTCTTTACCCCTATCTCGCAGATATGCCCTTGCCCACCACATCATCACTGCAGGAGGATGGTGGCCACGCATAGCCTTCGGACAATTGTTTTTGACTTCCTGCCTTGTAGAGGGCTATTACCGCTACATTGTTCTCTATAGTTCCCAATAACTCAGCCACTTCTTGGATTTTTTAAATGAAACTTTCAGAGATTAATAATAATAATAATAATGGTTTCTTTATTGCACTAGGCTCCCCTAGCGGAGTTAGGGCCTTCGGGCCCTTTCTTACACTCAACTTGAGGGCTAGTTATAACAATACACAGACAATGTAAAATGTAGTGGGGTAAACTTTTTTAAAATTCCTCATAATAGGCGTGATAAATGGGTGGTTTGGAACACCCTGCGTACAGTCCTAGAACCTGCTGCACATAGAATTTACTGAAGTTCTTCGTGGTTATAATTAATAATTTATCGAAATCTGTAGCTGACAGTGCAAACAAGACTCCACAACGCATAGCTCTTAGAACGAACTGTTTGTAAATACTTTGTTGTACTAATTTTTTTAGAGTATCTTCTTTATTTTGAAGGTGCGCGATGAGTACCGGACAGACTATGACGCAGGACGAGGTGGGTACGGAAAAATAATCCAACAAAAGGTGATCGGCAGCCTGGGAATGGACAATGACCCCGCTACAGCTTTTAAATCAGCGTGAACATCATCGGAAAGTCATCACGAGACATCATAAGACTGCCGGCAAGGGTGAGTTGCACATCTACTAAACTTGCGACTGGGCTCTCGCGACTTTTAAAGTGTAATGTGTTAAATTGAGTTTATTCTTGAATTATTTTTTCGAGTTTGGTTCTATATTTGCTGCCTGTTCACGTTAACTCGGTCACTGATGAAAGCACTTTTAATGTTGGTACCTATCCTATTTATGATGTTTATTTGAACCTCCTTCATTCACTTTTAGTAAACTTTCAGTTGAAATTTGTTAATTGTGATAGTTTTGCGGCACATATCCTAACTAAGGACCCGTATATAGCAGACGGTTGCGGGAGCAGTAAACATAGAAGAAGCTTACGGTTTATTTATTTACATAGAACGTTGTTTCCTTTAATGTTAATTTCCACAAGGCTTATGAGAAGGGAACACTTTTCCCAATGTAAGCACTGAACGACCACTATGCTTATTTTATATCAGACCCGCTCCGGCAACCGCCATTTGTACAGTTCAGTGATTTTTGTAGGGTGACGATTTTTTACGTTTTCTCAGCTTTTATGTTTAATCATAGTTCATTATACTTAAATAATTTGTGTGTTTCCCATAAAGTTATTATTACATACTGTATATTATTATTATTATCAGGTTATGCAGAGTTCCTCCGAAAGGTTGTTGGTCCGAGTCCCACACTGCACTTAAAGCAGGAAATTATATATAATTATATATAGTAATTGTAAGAAAGAGCTTGGTAGCCCTAACTCCGCTAGGTTGGCTTAGTAATAGAGCAAACCGCCATTATTAACTTATTATTACAAAATGAGGAATATGATTCAATATTTTGCAGTGTAATGTATATGAAACAATTTTTGACTAATGTGCTTCAAATTAAAAAAAACTTTAAGAACGTAATCGTATTCTGTTGTCTTCCATCATACTTTCGGAATGCAGTTAGTACGCGATTGAAATCTTGCGTACATAATTCCAATATGGCTGCGATCAGCAGTCCAGACTCCTGGTCAATAGTGTAATTCTGCCAGTTCATACTGGCAGAAAGTGCTTGAGTTAACGTGGACGGCTGTAAAGCGAAGCAATTATCGATATTCTGTACAAATGAATGCAAATCAGCATGTAATTTATAAATAAAATATGTTCAATTCATTCAATGCACTGATTATTGCCTTAGCAATCAAAGCTGATCTCTTTAGGGAAATAAATAGGTAGTAGGTACTGACTGAATGTGAAAAATTGAAGTAGTAATTCATTTTAATTTATTACTCTTCGTGTAAGGTGGCTATTCAACCGAACTCGTTTTGCATAATGCAAGTGCATGACGTGGTAGCAGACATCATTAATAAGTCACTACCATAGTATAACTTAATTTATAATAGATAAGATTGCAACTACAGAAGAAGTTAAGTATCTACATTATAGTCTCCTTAAAATATGGCAGAGACTTATTAATGATGTCTGCTACCACGTCATACACTTGCATTATGCAAAATGAGGTCGCTGGAATAGCCGCCTAAACAAAACTATGCATAATGACGCATTATACTTAAATCGTTTGCAATTTTCTTTCTGGATATTTCGCAAAAAGAAGCATTCTTCACATACAGTATATCCGGATTAATTGTTAAAGTCTTAACTCTACTATTGGGGTATGGATTCCAGACCGAGTTGCCCTCACGTATACTCTAATTGGAAACAATTCGAATCATTCTTATCCTAGTCTTGTAGAATATTCTTTATAGTGTACTCCCTATGCCGCCTGTTATTCGCATGACCCCTACAATGTACGATACACCAGGTCTCAGGCGGCGTTTCCATTGACCTCGTATTGCAGAATGCACATGACGTTGACGTGATAGCAGACATCATTAATAAGTCTTTAATGTCTGCTACCACGTCAACGTCATGTGCATTCTGCAATGCGAGGTCAATGGAAACGCCCCCTAACCTTTAGTACGTTACAAAAAACTGCAAGGCATCATTCTAGAAATTGACCCTTTGCTAGTGGCTGCTCTAATACCAGTCACAAACACATTTTCTAGGCCCATCATCTCCTTTGCGGAGCATTCAACATATGCGGCTGCTTTTATAGTTCTCTTCAATTTCATTCCGTCATTTGTAGACAAATGGTCTGGATTTTTGTCTTGACGAAGGTCAGTCTTAGTTCCTAGAAAGAATAAACGTATACATCAGAGGTATTAACTGTGGTGGGTTTACCCTGATGGAAAGTGGGAAACTGAGGGAAAATAGAAAAATGGAATTTTTTCGATTAGAAAAATGATGCCATAAGGAAACCTGTTTCCATAACATTCCCGCTTTACCCAACCAGTAGGTTGAGGAACTGTACTTGGGGAATCGAAAACGGCCATATTTGTCTTCATTTGCTTTTGAGTTTGCTCGTTATTGTTATTTAATTTAAAAAATTAGTTTGCAACCGAAATAAATAAAATAAAGGAAACATGTGGAAGAGGTGGACTACAGCAGATGTTCATAAATTAATAGCTAAAGGCAAAGAAACTTTGGAGGTAAGTTAGGTTAGGTTTTTCCATTTCTATGGTTGGCGGAACATACCCTCACGCTGAGTTATTTCTCTATTTTCCCTTTTCTACCTACATATCAAGCCATATCATACCCTATCAAGCAATTTCCATGGAATAATGTCCAACGGAAGCTGTACTAAACGTACAGTTATTGATGATACTACGAATCTTCAAAAAAGTAAGTACTAAAATCAATGCGCAAATTCCACGTTTTTGTTTTGTTTTTTATACTGCGAACAACCTGCTACAACACAACGATTGATGAAAACATTTCTTCTGAAATATAAGCTATTGTTCACACCGAATATTATGAGATGAGTTTTCTAAGAATAAATTCAATAATAGGCTGTAACATACCTACTAGGACTATGGGGACATTGGGGCAGTGGTGACGAACTTCTGGTGCCCATTTGTTTGTCACATTGTCAAATGATGATCTGCTGACGATTGAGAAACAGAGAAGGAAGCACCGGGTCTATTTAAAAAAAAAAAAAAAGTAAAATAATTTTGGATCAAGAGCAAATCGACTTTTTGAACTAGTCAAATTTCACATGAAATATCCATTGTAAAGCTATGAAAAAATGCGTATAACTTAAAAGGATATACTCCTCTCAATCAATGATCATTTTTTTTAGAACTCCTCCCTTCACATTCCCCGTCCATATTTTTTACAAACCAATGTAGTTTTGTTTACTTCTAGCTAAGGCACTATATAACCCGGGTATTGTCATCCGCCATTTTGTATCCTATATTTCCTATATGGTAAGTATTGTAAGAAAAGTAAAAGATTGAAAAAAACGAAAACACGTTTTAGTATTTTTATTTATTAAACACTTCTCTAATTGGTAGAACGTTTTTTAAATAATAATAAATAAGCGATAAATTTCTAATGATAAATAGGTAAACACCCAATGCTTGGCTTATACCTATGTACACCAGACTTATGATGGATAAGAAATGGCGGATGACAATACCTGTCTAATATAGAGCCCTACTTCTTTCGCTCTCAAAGTATTGTTTCTCGTAAATACCGTATTTCTTACATGCGGGTAAAATAGAGATCTCAATCGTTCGTAGTCTTCCTGCTCAGCAGCATCCCAAAGAGTCATAATAAAGGTATGACCGTCAACTTTTAAATCATCACCATAGTTTTCATAGCTAAAATATAAAAATAAAAAAATTGTTTGTCTACAGACCATTGAAGAAATGTTTTAGGGGGAAAGGCCCCCAAAACCGAGTTAGCCCAAATTAGAATAAATCGTCCCTAAATATGATAATTGTGAACCTGCGTGCCTAATTTCACCAAAATCCATCGAGTAGTTTGCCCATTAAACGGCGAACAGACATTTCGGTCCTCGTCCTGGGAGCTCAAAATGTTGAAATCCGTTGAAATTTCGAAATTGAAAATTTCGACCATCACAAAGCTTCCCTCATACTAACGTATAAATTGGAAAGCAACAACAATACAACAGATTACAACGAAACTAGTTTAAAAGCTTGTGCTGAACTCCTTCAGAACCTGCCGTGTACTTGGTGGGATGACATGTAGAGTAGTGGTACTGACTCTGACTTTCACCCGAAAGGTTGTTGGTTCGAGTCCCACACTACCTACATTTTCTGGCCATGCTTCGGAGGGCATGTAAAGCAGGCGGTCCCGGGTCTTCCTAGTTGAGTGTAAGAAAGGGCTTTATAGCCCTAACTCCGCTAGGTTGGCTTAGTAAAAGAACAAAAAAGTCTTTATTTATTTATGAGAGTTTGTGCCAGCAATCGTCCTGTCATTTTTCCGTGGCCAATACTTGAATCATTATTTTCTTTTATAAAGAAGATTAGACATTGCCCCCAAGTGTTAATTGTTTCTGCATATTCTACACAATTTGTACTAGATGGTATGTTTTGTACTTACAGTATCGTTGAGCTCTCTTCTGGATACTTCTTCTCTGTGTATGCTTTCAACATGCAAGTTTTCCCCACTAAACTATCTCCCACTATCGTTATTTTTATGACCGGTGTGGCCGAGATGCTTGGCGACGTCCCCACTTCCTCCTGCTCCATCGCTGCTTTGATTTCAGCGAAAGAAATTATCGGGGCTCTGAAAATAAATTAATAAATTCAAGGAGGGGGAAAAGCCCTATCAGTGTAAAAATCAAATGACATGAAATATCAAATAGAGAGTGGTGAGTTGTCAAAAATGTCAAACAGAAGACATTTTTCGGAGCATTTCTAATTTCAGATTGGCCACAACTACCGTATTGAATTTGATTTGTACAAACAACAAACAAAGGTTGGTGTGGTAGTCCCGAGGAAGCAGTTTAATTACACGTACCAATTTAACCAACTGGTTCCAACTTGTCGTTGCGATTTGCAGAAATTGATGATCGCCGGCATCAATCACCCAATCCAATTAATCGCTCTAATGACCTGTTCGCACGCAACGATAAATCGTGACGATTCTATCGTTACGACAAATTGCGACAATTTATCATAGCGTGTAAACCCGGCTTTAGTGAAGGGCACATGTCACATATCGAAATGGAGAGGAGAACTTCTGCTAATCAAGAGCTATGAGATTTTAGACACATTTATAATGAGACGCAAGTTTTCATTGGACTAATTATTAAGAATTCAAACTTTACAAGTCATACCACTAATTAAAGAGTTACCAATCTAGCATACTGTATATCATTTACTAATAGTCACTACTTGCCTATTTATTTAAAATTCATAATTTTCTTGAACCCACCAGCCTGCCTTCGCCCTTCGGGAATGTTTCGTTGATTGCGTTGTCCCTGAGCCCCCTGCAAGTCGTGGTCGACTATTTTAAAGTCTCAGAAACACTTGGAAAATTAATACTTGCCTTGCGCATATAGCCCAATGAAACCAGGAAACACATTTGGCTGGATCAAAGAAAGGTGCGCGGCTTTGTCACTTACCATAAACCATAGACTTGTAGTATATAGATTGCTTATGCATATGTTTATGTATTACTTTGGCCGTGACGGAGCTTCGTTGATTGCGGTACCCCTTTCTTGGGTATATTTCAATTGTTTATTGTATTAAAAAAAGATTGGAACATTTTTGCATGTTACAACAAAATTTAACGTAGCACCTGGAGTTCCATATTTTTCGTTTGAATTCGCCAATTAATTATTTTGCTTGTTTATTTTTCATTTTCAATTCAATTAAATTACTAAAATGTAATATTTTCATGTAGGCTTATTATCTAAAAAATATAAAAACAAAAGTCAAAAATATTATTTTTTGTACTATATGAGTAAATTATATTTTTGTTTGTAATTTTTAGTTTGAAAATCTCTGCCGTCAGTAGGTGCTGCGACGCCCTCCTCAGTTGCCATGAGGAAAAGAAATAAAAGGGGTTCCGCCATCCCGGGGCTGGAGACCATATCAATATGGCTGCTAGTGTAGCCTGCACAAGAGAAATACGCAATTTATATATTATGGCTCCCGCCGCTCCAGTTAATGTATTTCTATGGGTCCGCCGCCAAATCGGCCCTGTCACGCTCCATAAGCAGTCTATGTACTCAAAGTCTTTGCCATAAACTGATAAGACATGATAAGCAGACGACGCGACGCTATGCCTATTCATGACCATGACATTCAAACCAATCCATAGCTGACAATAAGTTGTGTGCAAGACTGCAGGTGAAATGTCGATGGACCACACCCACCAATTTCGGTCTAAAATATATCAAATTTTGCTTTTCTTATCTTACTAAAAGTATATTAGACCATTTGCTAGTTATTGTACAAAATATGGTCCGTACGGTAGTGTAGTCTCGGCAACCCGGGTAATTAGAAATAAACCTTGAAATACCCGGTATCGGTTATCATCTGTATTACAATAACATCATTTTCTTAAACAAAAAATAACAAAAACTTAGAGTTTTAGAAAAACTTGTTATAACAACCCGAATTAGTAAAACCCAAATAATCGTTAAGAAATTAACTTTGTCTAAGAAACCCACTTGTGTTAGTATATAACCCTGAGCGCTTTCGGCAAGAACTGCCATCTACAGAGGGAAACCCACTAGCACAGTTACACCTTATCTGCGATTTGAGACTTGCTCAACTCGAGTAGAAGATGCAAATGTGACTAGGGAGCAGCGTTTCCACTTTGAGGGAAATTTCCCTTTTTAGGGAAAATCCGGGTTTATTCACTGCACTAAAGGGAAATTGGAGGGAAAAGGGAAATTTGAAGAAATAAGATAGATATTGAGGGAAATTTGAGGGGAAACTGGTGGAGAAGTCAATGATAAAAATAAACTAGCTGAAAATGGAAAATGTTACAACATATAATAAAAACACATAGCATTTGATAAATATGAATAAATAACTGTTTCAAATTTTAGCGCGAATGTTATGAATTCTCAATTCTGATGCCACGACTGATGGCTTGGTGGGAAATTTAAAAACAGGAGTACAACAGTGCTTTGCTTATGATATGATGATTTGACTAGTTGTAGCAGCACAACTACACGACAACACGAGGTAAAGGCACAGGCACGTGTTTTGGGTCCTCCCCCTGAAATATCTGCAGCGTACACTAGATAGAATGGAGTTTTAAATATACAGTAGAATCCGGTTATAATGACATCGAAGGGAATTGACAAACATGGATGTCATACAAGACGCATAGTATACAATATACCTAGGTATATATAATGAAAACCAAATTATCTTCGTAATTCGTCATAATAGGCGGTTGGTCAATGTTCAATATAGACGGAGTCATAATAAACGGATTCTACTGTGTTGAGGTTACACCAATTTTAGGAAAACTCGTTGAAAGAGCGAGGGAAAATCATTGGCGTAAATAGGGGGGAGGGGTCCTCCCCAGGATTTCTGGTGACAAATGGAGGCCAAAGGCGTAGTATCCACAATAACGAAAGAAAAATTAATTCTTGGTGTGCTTATTTCACCTGAAAGACTTAACAAAAATAAATATAAACATATTGGCCAAGTACTTTCACAAAAAAAATATTACTCAAAAAGCTTAAAACCCCAATACTTCAGACCTATTTTTTCAGAATTTTTCTCGGGGGGAGACCCCCGCCCCCCCCCCCCCCCCCCCGCAGTGATGGGTTTATTTGTCGGTAAAATCTCAACTGTACTGCTTGCAAAATGCGTAAAACCTCACGAATTTGGGCCTATTTATAAATTTTTTTCCTCCGGGGGAGACCCCCGGGCCCCCCTTTCTCCAAGGTATAACATGCGCAAAACCTCACTGATTTTTTTCTCGGGGCGAACCCCGGACCCCCTTTCCTCCAGTGTGTAATATGCGTAAAACCTCACTAATTTGGGCCTATTAATTATCATTTTTTTCTCCGGGGGAAAACCCCGGGCTCCCCTGCCTCCAGGGTATAACATGTGTATTGGTCACTTATACCCTACTTGAAAGATGAATGTATAGGTTCCAATTTTAGGCAAAATTCTCCCGCATCCTCCGAGAAAAATACCAAAATCCGCGTCTGGTACCACCATTCAAAACAGGTTCAGCAATTTGGCCGCCATGCATATACAGTATATAGTAGAATGAGACGACTAGGTCGCTGGGTGTTCCAGAAACAAAAGTTTACTTTTTATTTTTTTTGTTTTACTGAACTTGAATCGTTTAATGTAGGCCTATATAACGTATTTCAGACTCATTAAAAAACAATAAAATAATAATAATAGAAAAGTCATATAATTTGCTAGGCAAACTTCCCCCCCCCCCTCCCCAGAAATTTTTGAAATTTAGAAAATAGAGGAATATTAGCGAATTGGGCGAGCGAGGGAAAAGAGGGAAATTTTGAGTTGCCGCTGAGGGAAATGTGATATATCGCAAGTGGAAACGCTGCTAGGGAGAGGAAACCTTGGTTTATATAGGACTGGGAGCGGGGGGAGGAGGGGGTGGGAGGGGGCGTGGCTGGTTACCTATTCCTAACCTACTAGCTAGATCTTTTAGAGGGGATGATTGTGTGAATGTTGTGTCGTTTGTTAATTTTTCCCTATTGTGTAAAGCTCTTTTGATTTCAACATTTTCAAAAAAATTTAAAGTGTAACTTTTCTTTATTTTGTGTAGGGCTGTCCAATTGTGAGGATCGAATGTGTGATTTTCCGAGTTAAGGTGTTTCGCGAATGTGCTGTTGGTGTTGCTTGAATTGTGGGGCAGCCGCGTTTTCCCCTACATGTGAAGCTAAGGTACCCAATCGGGCTTGGTGGATTCAGGTACGTCCAAAAATTCTCCTTCTATGTCGAATCTCGAACCTTGACTCGCCGTTTCATAGCCCATTTTTCAACCAACCAGCCTATACCACGAATATGCAGAGCGTACATTATTTCACATTTGGCATTTTGTCATTTGGCTACGATCCTTTGGATATGTCCAGTAGGTTCTGGGTTAGGTTGCTTATAGGTCAGTACCTATCTTGTGCAATTGTATGACATAGGCTATAGGGCACAGACAGTTGGCAGGAATGATAATTATTTTGAGAATTCTGTACGAATTGTTGGTTGAATAATAGGTGACACCAATCGGGCGCAGCATGTCCCATCAGACCTTCTTCTTCCGGCTCTAGAGCCGTTGATGTGCATTTGGCTACGATCCTGTTCGAAAACACTCCTCTAGCCATCTCGGTTTTTGCACGACGCTCCACCTTTTACGAACTCCCAACTCGTGGAGGTTAGTTTGTAATTCTTCCTTCCAGTAGTTTCGTTGACTTCCCTGCAGTTTTGTCTTCCCGTCGAGCTTGTTTTTTTTTTTTTTACTTTTTGTTAGGCATGCGGTCTTCCGACATTCTTACAACGTGTCCCAGCCATATTAGATGTTGCGCTTTTATAAAACAGAAGTTCGGTCGTTCCTACAGCCCATCTATATCAGTTTAACGTTCTTTTTGCAATACGCTTTTCTCTTGCTACTCACCTAGCAGCTCTAATTTTGTAGGTTGCTAGTAGCTATTATGATGTAATAGGAAATTAAAAAAAAAATCATAATATTAAAAATCATATTTATTTTGGCTGTATTTGCTTTTCTGTAAGCTTACATCGGCTATAACGAAAAAAAGATACTGCTCTTAAGCCTTTACAGTTCTTCCCGACAAAAATCTGCATAGTAGCGAGTTTGTTTGAGAAACCAGATGATAACCTTTTACTAGCTTCCACTAAAATCATTTCCTTCGATTTGTTGGGGTTGATTTTATATTGATACAAAAAAAAAAAGTTGATCAATTCAGTTCGTTTTCAAGATGACTTTTATACTAGACTGAACAGTAAAACATATAGCATATAATTAGAATTATAATAATAACCTAGGTACTAGTCTAAAAAATTATGAACTATAAGCATTCAGCATTTATTGCGACTAGGTAGGCGAGATGTCTGGTTCCCAGTATTTTTGGCTGCTTTACCAATGTTATTTTCCCAACAGCGTATCTTACTTTAATTTTGACTGCATTTCAACAAAAGTTGTAGCTTTTGGCATTAAATTGACTTATGGGTAAGGGACATTATGTCAGAGTCCAGCATTCCCCTTGTGTCCAGTTTTTTTTCTTAATTCTCTCTATTATCGGATAAAAGTTATAATGTCTCACGTTAACTGTTTTTAACTTTATCCAGGTTTTTAGATTGGATGCCTTACTTTATTTTTTTTAAATCATTATTAGGTTAAACATAAAATTAGTAGATTATAAAAATAAAATAAACAAATCATGGCCTATTCGAACCCTCCCTCGCGTCACGAAAGCCACTCGTTATTTGTACAAAATCTAATTTCACGCTAAAAATTCATAGTAGAGCTAGAGAAAATATCATTGCATCATAGAAGAAATATTTCTCAACATTCCGCGGTCCGATTGGGCTTTACCTGGTTTTTCGCTCCTGCTCATTAATTTATTTTAATAAGGAACTTTCAACCAGTCAATAATGACCTGTGTCAATCATCGTCAATCATTGAACTAATGACGATGGACGATGAAATGTTTATAATTAAATCACAATGGTCTTTTTCTAAATCAATGCATTATTCGCGGGAAAGCACAATTTTCGCTAAACAACAAATAAAATTGTCCTTAAGTGTCGCTGTATCAGTCATTTAAATTTAGCTAACAATTTGAAGCATAGAACTAGAAGGATTTAAAAGTAGAATAGGAAATGATATATTTTGGATATAATTTCGAAGAAATTTCTAAACATAGTCTAGTAATAGCTTATTCTTCTAATGATTGTTTTTTGGGATTAATTAAAATTAGCATCTCTTTTCAAAGCCATTGGCCATAGCTTGTAGAAACTCAGTGCTTCTTATCGGTACTCGACAGTCCGACCCATCTGAAAACATTGTACAGCCAATATATTGCTATGTTCGATGGCCTCAATGACCGTGTACATGATAGATATAGCCAGTAACCTGATCTGATGGGATTTGGCAATTGTGTGAGACGGTTATTGACTGGTAAGAGCCGTGGTGCCGCCACCTATTCACCTCTGTCTAATTAGAAATAATTATTCATGTCAGAGGCTTAAGCCAAGTATTTCGAAGTCCACTATAATCAGGAATGAGGAGATCCCCTAATTGATATCATAGCAAGTTTAAATGCGAAGGCTTGGCGCTATGAAAGTTCCAAAATGGAACCCATGCCCAATCAAAAATCGTGCGAACAACACAGATTGTGTTATGTATGAATTGAGTCCCTTGACACCCTGAAGGGGGTGCTAACAAGGTAGATAAAGAAGAAAGAAGAAGGATCTCTTTTAGATTGGTTTTAGGTGGCCAGCCAACTTATATATAAAAAAAAATAACAGGTTTTCAAGGCAACGGCGGAGTACATATTATACTTTTACGGCACAGCTTTATTAAGGAAGCCCACTACCTACCGCCTTCCGCCCATTATGCTTAAGAGTGTACAGCCCGTAGGAAATTGGCAGTCCGAAATTTAGTACTTTTATTTTTTATTTAATTAACAAAGTAAGTTATTAAAGATTTGGCTCATTTGAGTTGTAGAAGATTACTTCAAGCATTATATAATAAGGTATTTTTAATTTTCAAAATTGTAGTTTTTTCATTAACACGATTTTACGCGAAAAGTTATTGTTTATAAATTATTATCGTGTTTATGAAAAAACTACAATTTCGAAAATTAAAAATACCTTATTATATAATGCATGAAGTAGTCTTCTACAACTTACATGAGCCAAATCTTTAATAATTTGCTCAGTTAATTAAATAAAAAATAAAAAGTATTAAATTTCAGGCTGCCAATTTCCTACGGGCTGTACACTCTTAACAACATCGCTCAAAAAGTTTGTTCAATCCATCAGCGGGGATGTCCCTCGTCTATAAATAAAAAAGTCTCTAAATTGAGTTTTGCTTTAAAACTTTAAAGAATACTGCATTGTGGTCTTCTGGACGGAGTTGTCCTGGCAACAGCCGCCCTTACTGCTGTTATGAACACATCTTCTAACCCCGTCATTTCTTTGGCTGAGCATTCTACGTAAGCGGTTGCTTTAATCTTCTTCTTCAGTTTCTTTCCGTCACTGGTCGAAAAGTGCTCTGGATTTTGGGGTTGACGGAGATCAATTTTCGTGCCTGAAAAGTATTTTAGAAAAATATTAGACCCGGTATCAACTGTTTCTGTCGCATATATGCCTATATTATCTTGAATTTGACTGATTGAAAAGCAATTTAAACTGTGAACCGCATTTTCACAATTGAATACCCCAGATTCTGCTTTTTGGTTTTATTCATTACTGACATGCATCGTAGCAATCAAGGAGCTTACCGAAAACCCCAGTGGTACATTAGTGGCCATTAGTAGCAGGAATTGGACCTTCTGGGTACCCAAAACTCAAAAATTTATCATCTTTGACGTATTTTTGGAATCTCCGGATCAGTAATCCATATCTCTCAGGTAATCCCACTACCCTCAAGTGTCAGACACTGGTAGCCTCCGCCCCTTTGGGACTAAGTTTTGCGGAAGACCCGGCGGTGACTCGTCTACGGCCAAAAAGTGCTGACACTTTCCGTGAATGGCGGGGGACCGGACAGCCTATTCTGTGACGTCGCCGACCTCTGGTCCCCGCCATTCGCGGTGTCAGCACTTTGGGTCGCAGGCGAGACAGCCATGCATAAAGTCGCCGCTGGGTCTTCCGTAAATATGCGTAAAACATAGTACCGCACGGGTAGAGGCTACCAGACAAAAGTACTGGGAAATTTTAATAACCCTTCTGACAATTAGCCCCGGAACAACAACGCCATTCGTTTTTTGTACAAAGTCGAATTATGTGGCTGTCCCTAACACCGATTGGCTGCATATAATTATTCTATTGGTAAAGGTTAATGGCAATGGTGTAATATTATTTAACAATCATATAATTAGCATGTATCGAAATATTTTTTCTATTGCCTATGATATTTTTTAGAGCACTATAATGAATATTTGCTGATAACATTGGGCTTTGTACAAAAAACCGCTGTATCCGGTTATTTTATTTCTGTTATTATTTTTAGAAATATCTACTAGCCTATATTTCCTTGATTCCTTCTAATAACTTAGCATTACTTACCGACTAGGACAATGGGGACATCGGGGCAATGGTGACGAACTTCCGGGGTCCATTTGCTTGCCACATTTTCAAACGAAGCTCGGCTGACCGTAGAAAAACAAAGTAAGAAGCACTGGGTCTGTAAATCATTAGCCAAGCTGTAATTTACTATACATACAATGGGGAAAATGGCTTGAAAGGAAAGCTAAAAGAAAGATTATGTATTTAATACAAAAATGAAATAAAAATAAATAAAATCTTGTATAAACATTAAACTTTGTCGGCGAAGCAACTCACTAGATACTGGGTTTATGGATGGGGCAATGCGTAGCGTCCTTTCGGGTAGACTATGAGGCTATATAACTAAAACTAATTGAATTAGAATTAGGACTTACTTTGGGGTAGGAAAGTGGCCTTAAGCGCTCGTAGTCTTCTTGGCCCGCAGTATCCCATAAAGTCATATTAAAAGTCTGTCCGTCTACTGTTATGTTGTCTGCGTAATTTTCGAATCTAAAATCAAACAATAATTATTATATTAATTATCTAATCTAATAATAATAATAATTATGTCTTCAAGGACTTTTTATAAACCTAGGCCTACTTATATTGGCCCATTAATCCCTTAGCCAATGCCTACTATCCCAAGGATTTCGGACACTATTTATATTGTTTCCGTGTGAATTTTTGGCAATTGGCAAACTGGTATAAGTCCTCGTTTCGATAATGGACAAACTGATGTTGAGTACAATAGTAGAAAGGACGATGAAATTTATAGAACAGATGGGAGGAATGTGAGGAATAATAGATTCCTCGTATTAATCGACTTTGATGGCCAGGTGGTAACGTGCTTGCACTTGTGCGAGTCTTTACACGCCTTGCGATCGGAGACGTGTCGTAACTCAACACGGGTACTAACCCACAGAGGCGACTGAAGAGGTCAATCGGATACATTTATTAAATTGTTTGTATGCTATTAACCTTTAAAAATAAAAATAAGACGTTTCTGAAGGTCTGCTTTCCGATTTGTTGTCCTATTTTACATAACTACTCATGTATGTGGAACAACGTGCGACTTATATTATAGTAGTCATAATAACATTCCCTTAAGAATAACTTCTGATAGGGAAGGATGATAACCCCACTCGCCCACGCTCTTGGTCGGACGTTATCATCACACAAGGATGCAGTGCAACTGAATTTGAGTCAAGAGTGCATAGCCCATAAAAAGACAACACCATGGGCGATCCCATAAAACAGAATGGAGTCTTAATAGTTTTAGTGCATTCATTAATTCCGTGGCATTTCCTCATTTCTTCGAAATTGTGCTGGGACGTGGTAATTGCGTAGTGCTGGAAGACTGGAATTGTGTTGGAATTCATGTGACTGCTACTTTTACTACCATTTAAGCTGGCCATTCACGAGGGCTCCAAACGGACTCGCGCCAAAGCCAAATGGCGCGTCCTGTTCCATTTGGCGTTAGCGCCATTTAGAGGGGTCATCACGACTACGCTGAACCAGTCGCTCCAAATCTTTCAAATTGTTCAGTGTGACGATATGGAAGAGGTACTTTTACACTGTACAATTTGAAATATTTGGAGCGACTGGTTCAACGTATTCTTGATGACCCCTCTAAATGGCGCTAACGCCAAATGGCGCGTCCTGTTCCATTTGGCCGAATGGAACAGGACGCGCCATTTGGCTTGGCGCGAGTCCGTTTGGAGCCCTCGTGAATGGCCAGCTTTACAGTTAGCTAATCTAGTTCTAGTTCTATTCGCTTACATTTTAAATGCAAATAGCCGTAAGCCGTATACATGTTATAGAATAAAGAAATTTGCCGCCCCAATGCTAGAGTTTATTTGTTGCTCCCACCCCCCTTGGAGGTCTCGCAAAAATACCTAGAGCTGTGGACTTATATAAATAAATGAATATTCAGTGTGGTGCGCTCACACTGTAGGGACGTATTCCTCCGGGTACTCCTTGGCAGTGTACGCTATCAGCAGGCAGGTCTTGCCCACCATGCCATCCCCTACGGCTGTTATCTTCATGGGCCGAAGGTTCGTGCTCACAGAAATCCTTTCCCTCTCATGCCCCATCTCTCTGTGATTACGGCTTTCAAATCATTGGGACCTAGAAAAATAATGTACAGTTTATTATAAAACAATAAAAAACATGTGTTTAATTTCAGGCAGAACCTTCCACCCAAGGCCGTGCCCAGGTTTTCGTTTCGGAGGGCGTCCAAAAAAAAAAAAATACTTTTTTTTATTAATGAAAGTCCATTATATTCAGTGTACAGCCCTTCTATTTCGGAGGGGTCCGGACCCCCCCTAGGCACGGCCTTGCTTCCACCTACTCACACTCTACCCCACCTTCTCAGCAACAGAACTGTCGTCAACTCCAAAATATAATTTTTAAAGATATTAACCTTCATACACAATTACTGTAACTTTTAACCAGATATCCCAACGATCAATTAACTCACCCACACTCTCAAACACAGACCATAACATACTATCTCAGACAGTCCCTAGGCAACCTCGTTGTCCAGTGCACTCCTATCAATATTAAACCTCCTACCAAACCATCACCACCACCACCTATCCGAAACCCCCGCAAATATCCGCAAGGATCCCGCGCCTTAGGTGCCCATTCCACCGACCGGCTAGGGTTATTTACAAAAACGGTGACGTGTTAGCAGACATTCAAGACTTAGGTGGCGTTTCAACCGACCTCGCATTGCAGAATGCAAATGACATTGACGGAAATTAGAATTTTTCTTTTTATAGAAATCTATTAAAATGTTTGTACTTAACATATCCCATGACGCCATTTTTTAATTTTAGTTTGTGATTTTACTGTATGATCATTGATCAATTTTAACTATGGCATAGAGGAAAATAAACATTTCCGTCAATTCTGCAATGCGAGGTCGGTGGAAACCCCGCCTAAGTCTTGAATGTCTGCTACCACGTCACTGCTTTTGTAAATAGCCCTAGCCGGTCGGTGGAATGGGCGCCTTAACATTAAAAAAAAAAACTGGCACGACAACCGAAGAGTGTCTAGACCTGTGGATTGATAGATGATCCTCCCTTTTAAACGCTCCTCTACTGGGATATTGTGCTATGTTATGCCAGCAACATGGTCGGCAGCCTCGTTTTACCCCTACCTATAAAGGTAAGGTAAGGGTTGGGTGGGCCCAGGTAATGCGGAGATGTCGAGTCTCGAACCTTTCGTTAAATAGGCTAGTTCTCTATACCAACTGAACTATTCCTAAGCCGGGCTGAGCAGCTCTCTACAATTAGGCTATACAGGATTGCAGCACACAAGAGCACCAAGCTGTCAATAATATTATAGGATAACAATGCAGCATTTGATGATAGTGAATTATAAAATTGTGGTAGTAGGCTACCGAAAATTATACCCCCAGAATAGTGGAATATCCAAGTAATGAGAAATTATATTCTATTTCGCATCTAACCTGATGAAGGACTGCATTGTAATGTTTATTGTTACAATATATTTTTTTTTCTTTGGAAATTTGTCTTCCCTAAGTCTTCCCTGGGCTGAAGACTGAAGTCCCAATAGTCCTTAAATTGAACCGGCCAACCGGGTACTGTTGCTTGTTATTGAATCTGAATATCTGGTATGTGATTGTGCCTAAAAGGTGTCACTAGCCTCATAAAATAGGCTTATCTTTGGAGCCTGATTGATCGCCCGTGAACTAACCGCTGTGCTGTGTGCTTTATCTGACTCATTGCTCCTTACCTGATTCACCGGAAAAAATCAGAGACCATGCAGCCTGTATGAACCCAGGGGTATATTGACTCAGCTATGCATGAATCATTGGAATTCGTGGTTTCAATTAGCATTTACCGAGTTGCGTGTTCTTATTAAAATGGAGGTCTGTGATTGAATGATGTGAAACTAATGGTCTGCTACCCTCATCACCACTGGTGTATATGACTCCGGTGGTTTGGACCCCCTTCCCCCCAACAACAGAGAAGAAATTCTCAAAACTGCAGTTATACATCAAAATTAAAAATTAGAGGAACCTGAAACTAAAATTACAAAACAAGTATTGAATGAATCGGCCGAATGCAACAGAAAAATAGTTTAATCTCAAAAACAGAACTGAAAAACTGGAATTTTCTATTTGGCCAATCCGGCCTCTCCCCGAAAAATATTTCTGATAACGCTCTTGGCCACCATAAGAGACTTCAGTTATTCATTATTTTGTTTTAATGTTTTGTTTTGTCATCGTATCTCTGGACTATCTGATATTTAAGGTACAAAAATACAGCTTCCCACGGTACCGTATGCTTAATAATGCCCTTGAGGGTTTACGATAGTTAGAAGCAGCGTAAGGCGCGGTTTCCACCGACCGGCTAGGGCTAAATACAACTACGGTGACGTGGTAGCAGACATTCAAGACTTAGGCGGGGTTTCCACCGACCTCGCATTGCAGAATGCAAATGACATTGACGGAAATGTTTGTTTTCCTCTATGCCATAGTTAAAATTGATCAATAAAAAAATCATACAGTAAAATCACAAACAAACAAACTAAAATTAAAAAATGGCGTCATGGGATATGTTAAGTAGGCCTGCAAACATTTTAATTTTTTTTATAAAAAGAAAAGCAAACATTTCCGTCAATGTCATTTGCATTCTGCAATGCGAGGTCGGTGGAAGCCCCGCCTAAGTCTTGAATGTCTGTTACCACTTCACCGTATTTGTAGTTAGCCCTAGCCGGTCGGTGGAAACCGCGCCTAACTAGAATATGGATGATGGCTAAATAGTGCCCATTGACCATTCTCAAAATCTTGCTTTAACACAACTAGCCTACCTACCTGTACTTTTAACTTGCATTAAACATCGCATAATATATAATTAAGAATTTAAAATTGATTGTCCAATTATGTTATTAATATTTCTCAGGGTCAAAATTGTTGTTAAAATTGGCAATTGGTTGCCTTGCCGCAGGTTATACTTATACATAACTGTGGTCAGGGAAACCAGAGTAAGATTGCGTCAAAGGAGACTCCACATTATCTCAGTGACGCTATCAATTATTATCGATGATGCTTGTGCCTGATTAGACTGTACTTGCATTGGTTTATCGTAGAGACCAATCCAATCGCTAACCATATAATTAACGCTAAAACCACAAAAATAGCCTACCTTCCTCTCAGCAGTAAGTTAAGTATGGGCTATACTATCCGCACCACGTGAGCATCAACTGATTTCAATTTACAATACATACTGCAACTTTTTAGTGTGCAACTTAAAATAAGAAGCCCACTCCCACCTTTCCCTTTGGCACCAGTACCCGGCAGAAAATGTTATGGCGTTTTAATTTTACAGTCGTAACGTTAATTTTACCATTTTTGTAGAAAATGAGGCGGCCTCCTTGGCCTACCTAAATCTATTGTATGCCATACTTTGAGCCAATCTGTTATTGCTTAAATTTGGCTTGACAAGCCGTAAGGACAAGCCTGAGGACTGGTAGAGGATCCTGCTCGATTTGAGATGTTGTGGCAACATGCCCGTGAGCCGCATTCCCCCCTACTAGGTACCCACTATGGCAAGCCCCCCCCCCCCCGAAATATTTTCAGCGTACACTAGATGGAATGGAGTTTTAAATGCCATATATGCGATTAATCTTTTTCTAAAAAAATATACATATATTGAGGTTACCTCACCTCCGGTGACGTCAGAAATCAATTTCTGGCTACGACCTTGCACTAGGGTGGGTTAGACCCAGGTCCAAAGGAGAAATCAATATTTTGGAGTACAAATTAATTCTTTCACACATTCATCTTTTGCCTCAAGCTTTGACCTCTAGGTTAATTTCTTTCATAATTTCGCTATCATTTTATTAAGAGTGTCGCGTCAGAATGGCGTGGGTTTCTCCTTTAGGAGACAAGTGAATAAGCTCCATTCCCGCCAATTGATACTAATACTTGCCGACATTCCTTCCTGGATTTGCCTGTATCATTGCACACTGCCTACTTTGTTGCAACGTAACCTGCAGAAGGCAATTGGTCCGTTACGGTTTTCCAAAATAGGCTTAGGCGGGTATTCCACATACGTCAATGAAAAATTGAAAAATGACGTTTTAGCAGACATTAAAGACATACTAAAAATTCTGCTACCACGTCAATTTACGTCATTGTTACGTCATTTTTCAATTTTTCATTGACGATTGACGTATGTGGAATACCTGCCATAGTGACATTGAAAAAACTATGTTTCTACTTTCGGACTTTGATTTTTATAAAGTTGTTCTAGCCTAAAAGCTCGAGCTACCCTTAGACCCAACAAATTTATCTATTTGATAAACTACTTTATCGGTACGGTACTGTGTATACTGTAGGTCAATTATAAGACTCGATGGTTAGGTATACTCCCATCAATGGTTCACAGACCAGAACGAAAAATATATCGAAGGGTAAACCTGCACCTGCTCTATTTCTTTCAGGGAAATTTGTATTAGGTTTTTACTAACAAACCGTCAGTGGACTTGGAAATTGTCTGCGATGTTCTGGAGCAAAGCATATTTTTATTATTCAAAGTCCCTTATATGTACGATCTAGGAAAAACGTATTGTATAGCATATACAGTATATATAGTATATAGCTTAGGGCCTAAGCCTAGGCTATATGTTTTGCATGCAGTACACAAACCTGATTATAAAAGAAGGCTCAGCACAGCTTTCACGTAATCAAACGCAGTAAAAATTGGCCCGCCCTGTGTAAACCAGACCTGATGGCTGGTAGGCTATTCGTGAATGGAGTGCCCACATGAGTTCAAGGGCTAATAACGTAACAATGAATTGCCGTGTAGGAGGAGGACCTTTCGTTTTGTCTACTAAATTTAGGTCTAAATAGGCCTACTTAGGCTACATTAGTTGTATGGAATTAATTAATAAGGAAATTGATTGGAATTTATAGAGTTGAATGTGGATTCTAATGGACCTCTTCCGTATCTATATAGAAATCCAAAATGCCGTCTAGTCGTAGAAAACGAAGTCAAAACACAATGTCTTCATTATTGGTTGGCCCGTGGCCACATGTTTTGATTGGCTGGCCGTATTTTCCATTTTTGAATAATATTCCAGTGATCCAGTCACTAGACACAATGCGACCGGAGATATGTCATAATTCAACACTAGTGCTGTCTGTATAAGTTACATAGTGAGGCGAGTGCAGATGTCATTCGGATACATTCATTCAATTATTTGTATGAAAATAATCTTTTCTATATAAAAAAAATTCTAACAACTTTGTGAACTTTGTTACGTAGGCTACGTTTTTTTATTTTGATTTAGCTCAGACCTAATTCCTTGCAAACTGAACATTAGTTGGTTCAGTCTAGATGGGACCAGATTATTATGATTGAGATGCATGTTAAATTCCGTAAGACCGGTTCAAAAAGACAGTGTTAGGTCTAGAGTTGACTCCATGCCTGCTACAATGTCAATCGTAAGTATGCCTAAGCTTGCCCATTGACACTTTTAGTTGTGTGGGTTGACACTGAGGAGGTAACCAGTTTGCCAGCGGCTAGATATTCATACTAATAATGTCCGAAAACCGATGCAATGGGGTCGTTGGCAGGGCAACGTTCAATGGGCAACAATTTTCGCAGTCGCTATTTTTTTGGACTAGCAGTGGATTTCTTGACGATGTAACTGCAAAGGCTTTCACGGCCGGAGTCGAATGAAGAACCAGTTGAATCCGGGCTGATGGGCCGTGGCCGAAATGAAAGTGAACTTCCAAACGTTTCGTCAACATCTGCGGTCGACATCTTCAGTGGCGCTGCGTAGAACTTCAGCTCAGCTAGTGGCTCACTCGCTACTGAGCCACCGAGGTACAACCTTCGAAGTTCTACGCAGCGCCACTGAAGATGTCGACCGCAGATGTTGACGAAACGTTTGGAAGTTCCTTTTCATTTCGCCCACGGCCCATCGGCCCGGATTCTACTGGATTTTCATGATTTATTGACGTTTTCGGAAGCTGGCGGGAAGCTGACCGCACAAAACTGCACGGTTTCCCCTAGACACGCCAGATCCTAGAATTCTTCTGAATTAGACTTGGTGCTTATACACCGACCTGGACCATTAACCAAGCCCTATCCCTACAATGGAAAATCGCGACTGGGTCACTGGGAGAATCCGGACTGGACCTTAAAAGGACATGCTACGTAGAAAATGAGCACCCCATAATTTGTTGTTTTTATTGACTTTTTATTTTTTATTTAATTAACAAAACAAGTCATTAAAAATTTGGCTCATGGAAGTTGTAGAAGACTGCTTCATGCATCATGTCATAGGAAATATTAAATTTTTGGTACCTTAGTTCTTTCATAAATACCAGAACGGACTAAAATTATGCGTATTCTGGGAATTTTGGAAGAACTACAAAACCGAAAAGTAAAAATACTCGATTATATGATGCACGAAGTAGTCTTCTACAACTTCCATGAGCCAAATCTGTAATGACTTGATTTGTTAATTAAATAAAAAATTAAAAGTCCATAAAAACAACAAATTTTGGGGTGCTCATTTTCTACGTAGCATGTCCTCTTAACGTGACCAAAACAGGCTCACCAGCGGCAATTAAAAGCCATGGCGTCAGCAATGCACACACAATATGTGTTTGTTTGGGAATAAGCACACATTTTAATGACTCTTATTTCACATAACAAAGCACTCAGTATGATGCGCAGTTATAAAATTTAGTAGCCTAATATTGAAATGCAAAAGAAACTTTTTCAGTGGAGACTCCAAGTTTTTAGCAACGTTTTCAAATCTGTACTTTTCTTAAGAGGAAGTTTAAATGTATTATTACTTACATCTGGGCCCAATACTTAAGTTACTAAGTGGACGAAGAAAATTGGTCCTACCACCAATGCTGATACTTACTATTTTTTTATTTAATTTACTGAGGAAGTTATTAAAGATTTGGTCTGTTCATGTTGTACGATAAAACTGATAAAAGACTTTCATACTGTATGTTAATTTTTGCGTGTGATAGTTTTTCCATTAATTTTGTGGAATTGTGAAAATTTGGTCCCCAGTAATTTTAATGAAAGAACTACTGTAGGTCTATAAAAAATTAAAGTATAGTGCTACCTTAAAATATGAAAAAGTAGGTAGGCCCTAGTCTTCTACGACTTGAATAGACTAAAAAATTTTACATGAAAATGCCAATAAAAAACATCAGATTTTGGAGTGCTAACTTCCTACGTTCCATCCTCGTAAGGAAGAACAGGTATAACTTAACATTTCGGTCTAGAATTTACTCTTAGCCTATAGGCTAATCTAATACACAAACAAGTAGGTGGGTCCTGATCCTATGTGACTATGACTAATTATTAATTGGATAAATAGAGTAATCAAGCAATAATTTTATAAAGGAACAAAAATCTACTCAATGAAACCACCGGAAAAATCTGCTGCCTACGGTTTAAACAAATCAATTTTCCTATGGCATATCGATCACATTTGGCTTCAAGGCTGACTTACCTGTAAGATAAGTCATTTTAAATACCCTAATCTAGCAATTTTAAAACTTACTGTGGTTCATAGATCCATAAGCGTATGTAAGTATTTTGCACTACACAGAAACTTCAAATTCAAAACTGTTGCACTAGTGTGAAGTTTACGATACACTTCTAAAATCTGAAGTTGAAAACTAAACTCGGGATCGGAGAAAACACTGCGATAAGAGAACTAACAGAGAATGACTCAAATCGTGACACATGCCGTTAGACTGAGGCTTCGTCGTTATGTTTAGCTTATCAACTGGTGGTTTCGTCATCGAGACTCGATGATAACACGTCTTAAAAGACCCATTCACACGTCTGCTACTAAACTGGTCTTCTTCCTTTATTAGTGTTCAGAAGCCTCGCGTCACAGGCATGATTATGTAGCCTACCACGATAATAAGAATTTAAGAACAAAGGTCGTCAAGGCCGTAGGGACAGGGGCAGATGAAGAACCTAAGAAGGAATGTGATGGTCGAAATTTTCGATTCCGAATTTTCAACGGATTTACATGTTTTAAGGTCCCTGGCAGGAACCCCAAAAACGGTTTTTTTACGAAATGTCTGTCTCTGTCAAGCTGTCGATCTGTCGGTTCGTCAATTTTGGGGTGTAAGTTTATCACTCTCTCAAAATCAGATTTTAAAAAAAAACTTAAATTTTTTCAACGATTTTTTATATTATTCTCATATACAGGTAGGCCTATATCTCAGTCGTTATTGATGTCAACAAAACGCAATAGGTCGCTGATAGTTTGGTTCTAAGGGTAAAGGAAGAAAAATGCTCAAAAATAATTTTACCATGGAGCCTTGGAACCTTTCTAAATTCTATCGATTCTTCGGGCATGTTTTATATAGAGTAACATCAGGCGCTCATTCGGTGCCCATTCCATTGACCGGCTAGGGCTATTTCCAAAAACAGTGACGTGGTAGCATACATTCAAGACTTAGGTGGCGTTTCCACCGACCTCGCATTGCAGAATTGACGGAAATGTTTATTTTACTCTATGCCATAGTTAAAATTGATCAATGATTATACAGTAAAATCACAAACAAACTAAAATTAAAAAATGGCGTCATGGGATTTGTTAAGTACAAACATTTTAAGAGATTTCTATAAGAAGAAAAATTCTAATTTCCGTCAATGTCATTTGCATTCTGCAATGCGAGATCGGTGGAAACGCAACCTAAGTCTTGAATGTCTGCTACCACGTCACTGTTTTTGGAGCCGGTCAATGGAATGGGCGCCTTCCATTGACCGGCTAGGGCTATTTCCAACAACGGTGACGTGGTAGCAGACATTCAAGACTTAGGTAGCGTTTCCACTGACCTCGCATTGCAGATTGCAAATGACATTGACGGAAATGTTTGTTTTTCTTTTAATAGAAATCTTAAGATCTCTTAGATTATCTTAAGATTATCTTAGAAATAATAGAATTCTTTTATAGAAATCTATTAAAATGTTTGTAATTAACATATCCCATGAAGCCATTTTTTAATTTTAGTTTGTTTTTTTGTGATTTTACTGTATGATCATTGATCAATTTTAACTATGGCGTAGAGGAAAATAAACATTTCCGTCAATTCTGCAATGCGAGGTCGATGGAGACGCCACCTAAGTCTTGAATGTCTGCTACCACGTCACCGGTGTTGGAAATAGCCCTAGCCGGTCAATGGAATGGGCACCTAACCGAACAGGTTGCTTTTTCAAACAACGATTTGGTTTTGAACAAAAAAATTATTTTTTTGATGTAATTATGGATAAATCCTGCCCTAATACATTTATTATACAATTATTACTGTGTTTTAATGTATAGGTCTGCCTGTTCTAGACTATGCAATCGTCTCATCGATCAATTCAGTGCTTTAGGATAGGGAATGTCGAGGCAATCGAAATTGAACCCTAGGAAAATTATTTACTAAGGAATTACTCAAATTATACTATATATATCGCGATATACTAATTGATAAATAAGAAGCAAGAAAGCATGTTCGAGTAAACTTGGACCGGTTCTTTAATCAATTTATAATCATGACAACTTTCATATCTTTGCGGCAGTGGAACGAGGAATTAATTTCTTCCTAAGTACATGCTCGATAATAAAATATAATAGATGGCGCCGAACTATAAACTAATAAAAAAATAGCGACAAATGAAAAACTAATGCACAATTCAATAGGCTGACAAGAGAATCGCAGGGTCCCTGGCCATCTTGCTTAATCCACAGTAAAATACTTTAATAGTGACCGGTTTCGGATGAAATCCATCATCAGACTATGAAATGAAATGAAAATACGACTTTATTGTAAACAAAACAAAAGGCGAACAATAAGACTATAAAGTCTTGTTTTCATGCTAACCTATAACTATTGAAGTATTTCACTGTGGATCATTGCGTTCTTCCTCCTCTACTCATGATGTTCTCCAAGTTCCACGAAGTCACCAAGGAAACTCTCACAAGGAATCTTGCTTAATTTTGACTGCCTTTGGCGAGGCCACCCACTTACGCTGCGCTGGGTCCCAACTTTTTTTATACTATATTGCATGCGCTGTGGATACTCGATTGCCACCTTACCCGCCTGGTCATTCTTTACTAAATGTTTTGAAATCTCGCTTAAGCTAGCGTATTTTAGTGGTAAGTGTTCCAGGTTTATGGAATCTATCTGAATTGTATATCTGGAAACTGTATAATTACCTTACGTAAACCTAATTTTCTGAACATTTTTAATTATAGAATAATAATTATTCTGTGTCAACTGTAATAACTACTGTGAAGTTAATTGTGTTAAATTGTCAATATAACGTTATTCTCAATAAATAATACAATTTGTTACCATTGAAACATTGTAATTTCACGTCTTTTTTTATTACATGATAGTGACAGGCCTAATCATAAAAATTTATAAATCTACTCTAAATAGGGCTACATATTTTTAAATTATTACAGTAATAACCATGCAACTTAATAAACACTACAACACAATTATTCAATACTCATAACAATATCATTTTGAATATTATTATAGGACGGAAGATTATAATACTTAGGTATTGGCTAAATGCCCTCAAAACACAGCGCCCTTCAAAAAAGTGAGACATCGAATGTTTTAAGTTCTAATGTTGATGGCCTGCGCAAATGGCAAATTAAAAAATAATGTCAAGTTAAAAATATGTCGAATTAATAGGGAAATACAATAGTAGAACATAGAAAATCTTATTTTACTAATAGCAAAAAAACCATAACATATTATCTCCTTGAAAACAATTGATTTCCCTATAAATAATAAATACAGTGATATAAAATAACGTTAAACGTTAAAGTGTTTTATAAAAATAAAGGTAACAGTTTCTTTTAATAAAGAATTCGTTCATCGATAAAAATAAACTTATGGTATGGTAATTGACTGACTTTGATTTTGTGACACCAAGGCTTAAAAATTCGTTTGATTGGGTGTCGTAACTCAGGACCTGCCAGTTAGTTAGCTTAGAGGAATTTATTCGGACGGAACCGTACAATAAACCAATGTAGATGTTTCATGGGGATGTCACTGTGCTCAAAGAGCGATTTCTCAGAGCCTTCTTTAGTAACTTTTTCGTTTGATCACAACTGAGAGGGAGCGGTGCATTCAAATAATCGATAAATAAATAACGACTATTTTGTTCTATTACTAAGCCAACTTAGCGGAGTTAGGGCTATAAAGCCCTCTCTTACACTCAACTAGGAAGACCCGGGACCGCCTGCTTTACATGCCCTCCGAAGCATGGCCAGAAAATTTAGCCAGTGTGGGACTCGAACCAACAACCTTTCGGGTGAAAGTGAGAGTCTGTACCACCACGATTCTACATGTCCTGACAATTTTTAATTAATTAATAAATTTAAGAGGCAGAGCAAAACGGGAAGGAATGAACAATAACTAAAGTTAAAAAAATAAGAATGAAGTGAAATATTGTTAACGTTAAAAATGTCGATATTAAGTTAAATTATTGGATTTAATTAAAATTTGAGGAAAAGAGTGTGATTTTTTAAATACGCATAAATATGCGATATATGCATATATAGAAAATAATATAGAAGGGGTTATAGCGATCTAAATATATATTGAAGTAGGTTTAGTTAGAATAATATAAAATAGGCTACTAAAATCGGAAGGTGGTAATAATAACAGATTTTTTATTGTTAAGCTTAACATTAAGAAAATTGCTAATTTTAAGGCACTAGTTTTTTAGTGAATTAACTTAAGGTCAACTGGGGCCCTCCCTTCTCCTCTTTTGCGCTAAGTCAAATTACTCGTGAAATATACATGGTAAAGCTATAAATATGGTCTCACAAACTAGAAAAAATATTCCTCTTTGCGTTGATGTACATTTTGTTGCTGTCACTAACACCGATCAGCCACAGTTATGGAATTATAAATAACGATTACTGAGGATGTCAGGTCGATAGTTCCATAACTGTGGTGTTAGGTCACGGCCACATACTATGTATCAAAATGAAGAGGAACATTTTTTATACTTTATAACATCTCGTTTATGACTTAACGAGCAAAATAACAAAAATACAAAATATGGTGAACTTTTACAATTAGAGTCTGTGAAAAGGAAGGTAGGTAGGGACCCTGTACAGCGCAGAATATTCTATGATAGGCCCGTCAATCTTACACTAAACCAGTGTGACGGACCTTAATTCAACCACATGTATGTTAAGACTGAATTGCTGTGTTTCGTATTTGCGTTTAGAAGTTCCATTCATTAGTTGCACTTTACCGGTCTGCCATCCATATTATTTTTATAAGTTTTCCTGAACGACCGACCGTTATTCAGCGGAATATTAATATATAGAAAACGCCTGGAATCCAAAGTACGGTATTTATTATTAACATTAGCATTCCATGGATGCAAAATTAAGGCTTTATCAGAATCCCTCCTCCTCCTCCTCCCCCGGGACGCCAACGTCACTTTTTTTTAGCTAATCCGGACGCCATACCAACAGTTTTGTGTACAAAACCATTCTGAATATAGTGGCCAATCGGTGTTAAGTGACGGTAGCATATGTATCAAAATGTCGCGAAATATTTCTTCTAAAATGACCATGCTATTTTTTCTAGCTGTACAGGGAATATTTACTGTGAAATTCGACTATGTACAAAAACGAGCGGTGTTGGTGTACTGGGGGAGGGTGGGGTTTCGGTTTGGTCTTGATATAACAATCAAAATCCTGGCAAGAAATTTAACAGTAAATATAACATTTTGGAGCTAGCTGAATTAAAAGAGATTCTAAGATTGAGACCAAGGTTCAGCCTTGTTATTCAAGTGATACGCTACTGTCATTGGAATACCCATCATCGGGTCAAAAGGCTCAAATATCATAAAATTATAAAAGTGAACTCGTAAATTTTCGGAATTATTATGAAAATATACAACTACATTTCTATAATGGCCTAATTATCATTTTCGAACAATATTTACTACACAGTATGCTTAATAGCAGTAACAGCTTAAAGCAGCTAAAGCCTGACCATTGTTGTACGTACAGTATATCAGAGTAACGATTATTTCTTATATGTAGGAGGTTTTGCTAGGATCATTTCCTTGGTAGTTTCTCGGATAGTCAGCATCCTGTTTTCGTCTGTGACGCCGGCCTTCAACGAGGAAGAGGATTCCTGATATGTAGAGGAATAATACGCCCATGACTGCCATGGCATACGACCAGGAAATGTCATTGTGCTCCCAATGTGGCATCCAGTCCCTACCGTCTCCTCTAGCGCCAAATATTATCACGGCTATTGTTCCAGAGACGGCTGGAAAATAAAAGTTAAAAAATTTAAAACTTAAATACAGTCGGGAGTAACAAACAATATTGTAATTCAGCAGTCATAGCACGAGGTACTAAGCACCAACTTACAGAGGTAAGACATTTTAGACAGCAAGCTAAAACAAACTCTAATTTTCTCAGGGGCTGTTTCGTAGCCAAATTGGGCATTTAAGCCTATAATTATGAATCACTCTCTCGAAAGTGAAATATAATTAGTCGGTTTTAGCCATCCGCAGATTTACTAATCACTAAGCAGACAGTTTAATATATAAACTGAATATATTCAGTAGTATATCTGATTGTGTGTTGAGGGTCCTCTAAACCTTCGTATTTTGATTCCGCATGCATATAAAGAATACTTACCAGCCAATATAAGATCAGAACCGATCACAAATACCAAGAGAACAAATCGGTCGTGCTCTCTGCTGCATGTCCAGAATAAAATAACCAAAAATGTAGCGATCAACATAAGTGTAAAGGTGAGTGTGAAGAAAAACTGTGTTGCCACGAAGAAACCTAAAATGCAACAATTCATATAAGTTTTATACAACAGTTGGTGACATTACCGTTTATGTTATTAGTGATAACTATCAATATCGCCTAATTTACCTTTGTGTTTGGTTGTCTAAGACTTTCAGTCAAGCTTGATTAAAAATTAATGCACGTCTTTGTCATAGGCTTTATGGTCTAATCGACCAGACCGCATTGCATAATTAGCAGTTACCCCTTCTAATAATTTTTTACCTTGGAATGAACTTTAATTACTTTCAGGTTGTAGCAGACTAGCGACCTTACTTGATTAACTTAACTAAAACATAAATAAACTTACCGGGAAGTAAAATATCCTGTATATTGTAGTATTCCTCTGTGAACACCCACCAACAATTGTGAAACGTAACATCATACCAATGACGATGATCTCTGTAGTTTTTTAAACAAACTTGCCACAACCCTGCAAAAGAAAAGTTTTTAACTATTTTAAGGTAGAAAAGAGCTATACTGCATTTAAGTCTGGACCCCAGGTTTCATCTTAGTTTCTCTATAGCCATGTATTGGAGAAATTGTGAAGAGAACCGGTCCGAGTTCACTCGAACATGCTTTCCAATTTATCAAAATTATTAGATAGAGAAAATTAGTAATTTTATGGCAAATATTTTTCCTATGGTTCAATTTCCGATATCTCGGGGGGGGGGGGGGGGGGGGGGGGTTGTCCACCTGACGTCACTGGAAGTGAGATAAATTCTCGATAGGTCAAACAAACACATTAATTACCACACAGCAATAATGGCAGGGCATGCAATGCATTTGAGCGCGAATTTTCTATCATTTTTTCAAAAAATAATTTTTTGGGCAAAACCAAATATTTTTTTGGGAAAGCAACCTATCCGGTTTCGTTACTCAATTTAACACCTAAAACATGCTTGAAGGTAGAAATCATCGATAGAAAGGTTTCGCATTTTTTAGTCATTTTTTCATTAAAATTTAGTTATTTTTATTTTTTCACCCCCAGAAGCAAACTATCAAGGGGCAAGCGACCCCCCGCATTTTGTCAACATTAATAACGACTGCAATCTACGAGAATTTAAAAGAAATCGTTGGAGCCGTTTTTGAGAAATAATTCTTTTAGACGTTTTTTTGGAGTTTTTTGAAAATAAAACCCCCCCCCAATTGAGTTAGCCCAAAAAAAAAAAAAAAATGGTCCCGAGGTATGATTTTTGTGAACCTACATGCCAAATTTCACTCAAATCCACCGAGTAGTTTGCCCGGAAATCGACGAACAGACAGACCGACCGACAGACAGACATTTTGTAAAAACCACTTTTTTGGGTTCCTGGGACCTCAAAACGTGTAAATCCGTTGAAATCTCGGAATCGAAAATTTCGACCATCACAAAGCTTTCCTTATACTACGTATAAATTGGAAAGCAATAAGTAACTCCATGGATAAGTAACTAATGTGGTAATAGACTACCAAAATAATGGCTAGAACTGTTGTAAAAACAAATAAGTGGTCCGCTTCCAAGTTTTCTAAGACAACAACACACAAAAATTGGGGCTCTTTAAAGAAACATGTTTTTCGCTTTCAAACAATTCAATGAATGTATCCGAACCTTTTCAGTCACCTCTGTTGGTAATACCTGTGTTGAGTTACGACAGGTCTCCGATCGTATGGTGTGTAAAGACTAGTAGGAGTATCGAAGCAATTGGCATATTTTTCCCTATAGCAATGTAAAACATTTAAATTTTATGAAAAGCCAGCATTGCACAAATTCGCCACTTCGCTGTAGAGTGGAATCTCGTTCCCTCATTTAGCTCAGGAAGAATATTATACAATAATGTTAATTGATTTATCTATATGTTTGATGTTTAATCAAATAATAATAAAAAAATAATACATTTAAAAACATATCTGCAAAGTAACATATCAGAACAACGCCCCACATAAATAACTGGTCACTTACCGAGGTTTGAAAACATGGGATCTCCTGCCCCATCATTGTCAAGCCAATGGGAAGTTGTAAAGGCGAGTATTACAAAAAAGAACGCAATACCGGCTGTTACAGCTGCAACAACACCATTTTTTGATTTAGACATTACAAATATTTTATTGAAACTGAAAAAATATTAATTTGAGTAATGAATGTTGGTGAATAGGCAGAGACGCAGAGTAAAATAATAGTAAACACTAAACAAATGGAGAAGGGAAATTTGTCGCACATTGGGAGAAAAATACATTGGTAGTGTTGGTAGCAACTTTTGGTTTTCAAAACTTCTATTTTATTTATTAGTTTTGAAGACTTTTTACATTTTTTTGAACTATTAAGTTAATATTGTTGATTTTACTTAGGCGGGGTTTCCACATACGTCAATCGTCAATGAGAAATATGGTTTTGACGTTTAGTATGTCTTTAATGTCTGCTAAACCTTCAATTTCACATTTTTCATTGACGATTGACGTATGTGGATTCCCCGGTTGGTTTCATGACATTCGATAGGCGAAATGGCGGGCTACACCGCGCTTGTTCATGATCTTCTAAAATATGTTGTGCCCTTGAGCTGTGGAAACTCGTTGGTGATGGCGACGCTAACACTAGGCCTGTTTTGAAATCCACAAACTTTTTATAGCACATATGTCGGTTTATGAACCTTAATTTATCTTCACTTATTAAAGTTTTTACTGTTCCATTCAAGTTATTACATTCTTCGAAGTTCGAAGCATAGGAAACTTTACGCGCCAAAATTATTCGACAGCTTACTCCACAACCAACTTTACTAACCTAAAATCAACAATAACAAAAACAAAGAAACATGGCTGCCTGCCAGCAGTTGCTTTCTTGCTTACATTAAAGTGGCGCGAGTGTGGTTCCTGGATAAATTACTTACTAAATGGTTTCCTTTTTAGTTGTTAGTATTAATTACATTCTGCCCAAGTGCGCGTTGTGAATAAATGCAAGTGGTGGAGAAGGTGAGGGGATGTAAAGGGTGCGGTAGTAGCCCAGGTGCCTTTGCTAGTCTGTCAGCCTCCTCGTTCCAACGGATGTCACAGTGGCCAGGAAACACATTGTAGCTGGATATCTGTGAGTTCCAAGAGTAATACTTCTCAGGGATGTGATATTTTTGCTTTCCAATTTATACGTAGTATAAGGAAAGCTTTGTGATGGTCGAAATTTTCGATTCCGAGATTTCAACGGATTTACAAGTTTTGAGGTCCCAGGAACCCAAAAAAGTGGTTTTTACGAAATGTCTGTCTGTCGCTCTGTCTGTCTGTCTGTCTGTCTGTATGCATGCATGTTTGTCTGTCTGTATGTCTGTCTGTTCATCGATTTCCGGGCAAACTACTCGGTGGATTTGTGTGAAATTGGACATTGGTTCACAAAAATCATACCTCGAAACAATTTTTATTTTATTTTGGGCTAACTCAATTTGGGGGGGGGGGGGTTTATTTTCAAAAAACTCCGATAGCTTGCTTCTGGGGGTAAAAAAAATTAAAATAACTTAATTTTAATGAAAAATGACTAAAAAATAATTTTTCTGCGAAACCTTTCTATCGATGATTTCTACCTTCAGGCATGTTTTAGGTGTTAAATTGAGTAACGAAACCGGACAGTTTGCTTTCCCAAAAAACTATTTGGTTTTGTACAAAAAAATTGTTTTTGAAAAAATGAAAGCAAATTCACGCTGAAATGCATTGCGTGCCCTGCCATTATTGCTGTGTGGTAATGTGTTGGTCTGTCCTATCTAGAATTTACGTCACCGCCAGTGACGTCAGGTGAACGACCCCCCCCCCCGTGATCAGTGGCGGCTACAGAGGGGGGGGTCAGGGGGGTCATTGCCCCCCCCCCCTTAACGTCCCGAAGGGGCGGCAAAATGACGATGAAAAATATTTCATTTATTAACATTTAAATTAAAAAAAAACATTCAATATATTTATAAGTATAATACACAGCGCAGGATTTACCGCATGGGCAACATGCAGATATCAGGGGCGGCAAATTTGGAAAATTTTGAGCACTTTGGAAGCGGCGCTGGTGGGTGGTGAGCGCGCAGTAAGATGCTAACGCACGAAGGCGGCGGCCGCTCAGCGCTGTGTGAGAGTGAGCTCTCAGAAAATTGTAATATTTTCTCAAATAGGCTACCCAAGCAAGGTTAGCAAAAGTTTTAGGAAGGGTTGGGTTGGGGGGCGTAGGGGCGGCAGCTTGTCATATGCCCATGGGTGGAGAAAACATAAATCCAGCCCTGATAATACACAAAAGTGAAAATTGAGCGACAATTTTTGAATGTGTCGTGTATAGGGTGCATGCGTGCACGCAGTGCATGCATACCGGGGTCGTGGTTAAAGAAATATTTATATTATATTTATAAGAAATGTTCTAGCCTGCAGCTGTATCAATTTTTTAATAGTTTTTTATAGTGTCTGTAGGAAGTAGGGAACGACCTAAACAGCTACATGTTGTCGTATCAAGGCCGTAGCCAAGGGGGGGGGGGGCGGTAACATGAATGTCTTCCTCAGTAAATTATAAACTTTACTGCTGTTAAAATCGTAAAACCTCACTATTTCGGACCCATTTTTTCATAAATTTTCCCCCGGTCCCTCTGTTTGGAACAATACAAATATGCATTCCTTTGCAAGATTTCCTGCTGTAAAACCCCACTGTTTTCCACTTGCATTTTCACATTTTTCCCACCGGGGGAGACCCCCGGACCCCCCTCCTTGGTTTAAATGCAATATTATTTTTATGAATCAGCATTCGTTTGTAAGATTTGTACAATCCATACTTTAGTGCTGTTAAATGCATAACGGCCATTCTCATGAACGTGTGACCAAGCGGTAATATGGATTAGGCTCAATTTAATTCGTACTTGACGTAGTATATAACACACATTTTTAATTTTATTATTATTTATTAAAATATTGCACTACGACTGAGCCTTTACAGACTTTGTCATACCTTGATGTTAGTTCGGTCCATTTTCCCATAAAATCATATCAAATTTATCTAAAAATATTCGTCAAGTATTTTATTAAAGCTGTGTAAAGTAGAATACGCCAGATAACTTCGCTTGGTCAAGATTTGTCAAATTTCCGCGTAATAATAAAAAATGCTCGATTTGTAGCTCCAGTCTCCGTTATGCCAGTCCACTATTCGCAAGAACTGGGATACATTTTCAGGACTGCGGACAAATCAAAGTTGTGGCTTTTCCTTTCAAATGCAAGAAAACATGGAAAAAGTATAGACAGAAAAAAATATGAACGAGATGAGCATGTCCCAACTGACAATCAGAAGAGCACTTCCACTCAAGTTTCACGAAACTGTTTTTTCTTCAGATATTTTAATTAGGCTTAGGGGAGCCTAGGCGATCAAGACATGGTACCTGTTTAGTTCAGTCCCTTCAAAAGCTATCACCGGTCCTTTCTCAGAACCTTTGTGTTAGCCCAGTCCTCTGAAAAGTTATACCCAGTCCTTTTTTCCAAATATTGCTTAAAATAAAATAAATTAAGCTACGCCAACCTATCTGTTATTTCTTGGAAAGTAAATTCAAGGTAAAAAAATTATTTTGAACGGATTTTGAGGTTTTATAACTTTGGTTCTATTTTCATGCTTATGAGCTCACACTTTCATGAGAATGGCCGGTAAAACCCCACTATTTCGCACTTGTATTTTGAAATTTTTCCCCCGGGGGAGACCCCCGGGCCCCCCTCTTCGGATACATGCAATATAATTCCTGACATCGGTAATGAGGCGCGATCAGCCCAGGGGGACTTTTGGCCGCTCTGACAACTTTCCTCCATCTTTGTCGATCCTCAGCAGCCGCTGTCCAAACTGCTGCCTCGACGCCAACTCTATGCTATCTAAGCCGTCATAATGATGACATTACGATTTAGTCCGTATAACCGCAAAATGTTAGCCTGCGTTCGCACCGAAACTAAATCCTCCAATAAATTGACGTTTGATGTGCCTATGCTATCATATATACGAATAACACCATAACCTCTAAGGAATACACTGGATACAATTGAATTCTCAAAAAATAAATTTACAATCGATAGGATCACTGTCGCCACAGCCACCCCCGAAAAAATCCTGGCTACAGGCTTGTGTATATGTATTAGGATGCCAATGGTCCACATCAAAGAACACTAGCGACAATACTATGGGGGGGGGGGGCAAATTCGACCGTGACCCCCCCCCCTTAAAAAAAGTCTGTATCCGCCTCTGCCCGTGATATCCGAAATTTAACCATAGGAAAATTATTTACCATGAAATTTATCATTTTCTCTCCCTACTAATTCATTAATTGGAAAGCATGTTCGAGTAAACTCGGACTGGTTCTTTATAATTCTACAATCGATTTGAAGTTTGATTTTGTTAAAAAATAAAAAAAAACTGATACTGGGGAATGACCGATTTAGGCCGGCGACATATGTATAAATATGTACTATCCCTTATCACCCTCCCGCCAAAAGAGACAGGTTTGAAGGGATGACACGAATGCATGGTCGCATGGAGCCTAATGAGCCCGGTCACACTGTTCAGGTGGCACCGATTATCCACCGGGTAGTGCTGCTGCAGGGAACGGTAACCGGACACGGGACAAATAAATAAAAATTCAGTTGAGTGAGACAAGATAGCATTTCAACACATGCGACACTGTAACTTGAGTAAGATTGATCAGATCAAGAGTATAAAATACTAAAATCAACAATTTTTAATCGATCGCACCGGTAACCGGACAGTGGCAGCGGCCAGCGTCGTGTCATTCCGCCATAATACATCCCTCTCAGCAAGGACGGATACAGGGGGGGGGGGGTAGGGGGGGTAGCTGCATAGTAGGCTATGTCATGTCGCCGGCCTTACTCAGTTAGGGGTTCTTTGGCCACATGCTGTGAATGGTATAATCATAAATCAGCAGGCGCATTGACAACAGGTTACTGCTCCCTGACGCAGAGTGACCGCACCGCCGCATTATTGTTAGAATTGGACCGCGATTAAGTAGGTGCACCGCTAGGACAAAAAATTAAAATGAATCGAGTCTAGTGAGACGGCGCACGTAATTGCTTATTGAAGTGTAATTCCCGTAAAATGCTGAGCTCAATTGTTCGGCTCTGCCCGGGGCTGCGGGGAGAATCGTAGGGATTGTTCTAACTTTGAACCTGTTTTGACGATGCCAGCAGACTTTTGCCCTCGATTCACTGCCAATTTCAATAATGGCTGTAGGCTAACGTCATTGACCTTCCTCTGATCTCCAAAATCAATGGGTCAAGATGAAATCTCTCTTTTGGTCTTTTACTTCTACTTGGTAGTGATTAGACCGGAGGGTATTTCGAATTTTCCTGTTCTTTGTTCAACTGCCAAAGCCTTTTTAAAATGAAAATGCTAGAATTGAAATAATTTCTCATTCAAAATATTTTTTTTTCTCTGCCATTGACGAGATATTGTGGACAACACTTGTTGTTGACTCTTGATGTGCATTCATTATGTCTAAATGATCGTACAAATCCGAGCTGTGAGTATCAAGAACATTTCAGAGCATGCAAACACTTGCACGGATCGGATAAGAAATGACAGGAGTGTGTATGGAACGGTTATTGAACAGGTCTGTTTAATTTAAATGACTTTTGGGAAATATCTTCAATAATTGAAAAATCGGCCTAGTTTTAATGTTTTTCTGCAATCATTTTACTTTTTCTTTTGGGCCCGACAACGACACTGTCACCCATGCGTTCGACTCCTTGTTTACGTCTCTGTGTACTATTGACGCAAGTTAAATTGCCGGTGGACTTTGCGCCGTACGAGTGAACCCGTACACGCTTTCCTATTAATAGGGTTAACTTTCGGTTACCTCGAGTTTCCCTATACGAAAGCACTGAACTGATATATGGGACTATTGCATAGTCTAGAACGGGCACACCAATATAATATTACGCAGTGTAATTTGTATTGGGGCATGAATTATCCATAATTACTTCAAAAAAATATTCATTTATCCAAAACCAAAACTTTGCTTGTGAAAGCAACCTGTTCGGTCTTGGACCAGAGCGGCAGTAGTTTCAGGCTTGCCTATGCCCCTTTTATGCTCTTTATACCTATCCTGAAAATACCTTCCGGTCTGGCCCGCATAAAAGCTATCACAGCTGCTTTAGTTATTTTCTAAGCGATTTGGCTTTGTGTGTAATATTCCTATAGCTTACTACAATACTGTCATTACCTAATGATTGGTCGAAGTACCAGCCTCTGACTAATAACATTTGAGATTTATTGTATGTATAAAACGTTTGTTCAACCATAATTAAATCGCATTCAGTTCGAATTCTCTGACTTATTAGTTAGGTCTTCTTGGAGAACTCCTAAGTGCCGAACCCGTAATGTGCCCAAAACACCCTTTCGGGTCATTGTGGAAAAGACGGTTGTCTCTCTATATATTGTCTTTCAGAACGCATAGCCAAGAAGTGGTAATATTAAATTTACTATAACTGTTGGCATTTTAATAAGATATAGCCCAGTCGCATTATGTTTCGAGTGAAGGTGACTGTCCAAGTGTCCTAGCAAATGGGACAGGTGCACCAAAAGAAGCGTGATGCACCTATTAAGTACTCCTAGCTGCTTCGAAATTAACTTGAAATTCCATCGAGGCATTACATCTATTAGAGAAAAACAGAGCATTTTTTGCTGAACTGTGTATTACCGTTAGAAAATAAGGAATTCCCCATGACTAGTCATTGTGAGTCTGAGAGAAGACGCGATTGGCTGCACTTAGGGTACTCAGGACGTCTATTGGCCAAGCGTGTTTTCTCATTTCGGCGGGTTGGAGACGAGTTGACAAAATGCAAGAATTTCTGCAACTTTGTCGCATAATCTTGAAAGTTCTCCGTGGGACGATTAATATGAATGATAGTTCGTTGAATAATGTGTATCAATAATAATTATAAACGTCTTATATTTATGGGGCGAAACTTAAGACTAGAAAGTCTTATACTGTCTATCCCACGTCCAACAAACAATACAATTTCCAAAATACATAGTCAGCCAAAGAGCCGAACAAAATACGCTTAACTTTAACAATCTTATTCTAAAAATGCATAAAAACCTTTTCTAAACGTGGTTATAAAAGACATTTAAATACCTAAATAGAAATACCTAGTAAATACCTATGGATATAGGTAAATGGTATTCTGAAACTGATGTTCTGTTCCTAGCAATTTCAGTAACTTTTTTTTTCAATATTAGTCTTTTAGTTACCGTACATCTCAGTTAATAGAGCTAGTAGCCGTAGCGTCTGAATAAGTTATCCGGGAAGTGTAAATTTAATATTCCCCAACGAATGAAAATTGACTTACGAAAATTAATGCGGATTATAATTAAAAATTGCAAATTGTTTGTCAGTGGAAATTAATTGCTTTTCATTATTGCTGCATAAGTTATGCTAGACGTAGGTGGACAATTTTTCTGGGCTCTATTGGCCCCAACATGACATTACAGTTGAATGTCTGCTTTCGAATGGTTTAGTCTTGATACCGTATTAAAATGGTGTAAAACATTCCCCGGGTAAGTTATCCATTTCCTTTGTTGCTAATTTGCAAGAAAGCTGCACACGATAGTAACCATTAAGTACCTACCAAACCATATACACCCTTTTTAAAGTTAACGCTATCTTTCCTAACTGCTCGGCAATAACGTCTTACCTCTCGTCATTGTGTAGCTTATTTCAACTGCCCTCTTCAGAACACTCGTATCAGAGTTGGGGAGCGATAACGCATTGGGGATTAATAATGGGATTGAGCGCAGAAGCAAATTTCAAAAAACCAACTGCTATGGGCCGTATTACCCACCAAGGTTTGCATATAGGCCTATGACTTGTACGGAAGTCTTCAAACTTAATCTACCTCTTCCCTAAAAAAATTAGTGGGCACGTCACTTTTTGAGACCCTGCAATGGCTCTAAAAATAATAATTGGCACCTTTTATTTCCGTGCCTTTCCCACCAACTTAGGCAACTCCGAGCTGCCTTGCCCACCCAGTTTTGCATGACTCGAGAACTGAACGGTATAATGATGTTTTTGTTTGCTATGCCCGTAAGCCCTGCCTGGTGCCGTGGCCTCATCAAGGCGCTCATTAAATTTTATTATGCCCTTCCTGCCAAATTCAAGAGTGTTAAGTAATGTGTGAATTGGCACCCGATAATTATTTAATGGCCGCCCATGTTTATAATACCACTGAATTATTTTAATTTGCTTATGATCATTAGTAAAACCGTGTAGTTTAAATTTTTATTTCTTCGCATGTTTATACTGTGTGTAGCCCATGTCAATAACAAGTTTCGTGTTTCGGGAGGTTTTTACGAAAATTCGTGAACAAGGATTTCTTGTAGTAGTATATGCTCGTCTTCAATGAGTGGAAGCTATTTCGTTGACACTGACAGGGACATGTTAATTAGTGGTACAGTCTCCGACTTCTACCCGAAAGATTGTTTCTTCGGGTCCCACACTTGCTACATTTTCTGGCATTCGGAGGGCATGTAATGCAGGTGCTCCCAGTTCCCAGTTGAGTGTAATAGAGGGCTTTATAGCCATAACTCCGCTAGGTTGGCTTAGTCTTCTTCGGGTTTCCAGCAATGAATTCTTCTCTTCTTTTCTTTCTTCGTGCTATTTTTCTTCTTTTCTTTCTGATTGTTCCTTGTAATCTTCTTTTCTTCTTTCTGTGTAATAGGATGGTCTCGAGCAGTCCCCACCCGGAGTAATAGAACAAAAAAGGATAAAAAGTCAATAATTACAATCAAGATGTTAGCCTATGTTGTTTTGAAGCTATTAAAAAAAGACTATTATATATATATATTATATATTTTAACCTTAATAGAAGAACCGGTGCGAGTTTACTCGAACATGCTTTCCAATTGATCAACATTAGTAGATAGAGAAAATGAGTAATTTCATGGCAAATTTTTTTCCTATGGTTAGATTTCCGGTATCTCTGGGGGGAGGGGCTGTCAACCTGACGTCACTGGAGGTGAGATAAATTCTAGATAGGCCAGACCAATACACTACCACACAGCAATAATGGTAGGACACGCAATGCATTTGAGCGTGAATTTGCTTTCATTTTTTCAAAAACATTTTTTTTGCACAAAACCGAATAGTTTCTTGGGAAAGCAATCCGTCCAGTTTCGTTACTCAATTTAACACCTAAAACATCCGTGAAGGTAGAAATCATCGATAGAAAGGTTTAGCAGAAGAATTATTTTTAAGTCATTTTTCATGAAAATTGAGTTAATTTTGTTTTTTTTACTCCCAGAAGCAATTTATCAAGGTGCATGCGACCCATTGCATTTTGCTGACATTAATAACGACTACAATATATGTGAATTTAAAAGAAGTCGTTGGAGCCGTTTTAGAGAAATAATTTTTTTATACGTTTTTTTTTGGAGTTTTTTGAGAATACTAATGAACCTGTACATAATAAATCCAATTTATCAATTAGTATAGATAGCGAAATAGAATATGAGTAGTTCCATGGTAAGTAATTGTCTTAGGGTTCAATATATAGCCGGCCGCCATACCAAGTTGGCTCCAGCGGACCAGAGCAGGTTCAAAGCTGCAGATAACTTGGTTGTGTGCAGAGTGCCGGTAGGGAAACATGGTAGGCCTTGTCCTGGTCACCTCCGAACTAATCGTGTGACTTCACTGTGTTTCCCAAGTGGTTCGGAATCCACTATAATCAGGAGGTCCACTGTCCTATGGGCTGGCATAGGACAGTCAAGTCGGAGTCGCTCTATGGGCCCAAATATGAGGCCTAAGTCGTTATTAACCCGACGAACACTACTACTAATAGGGTACAATATCAGTTGCCTCAATGTTCGCAATCCTCAAGCACTGAATTGATTGATGAGACGACTGTTTTGTCTAGTTTGTCTAGAACCAACACGGCAATACAAGCGATATTTCGGCATTTTCAATTGTAAGCATGCTGCGTACGTGTTGGTATCAAATAAAAGTTCTTTTGAACACCTTTCATTTCACATATCACTTGAGTGCATGAGACTTAAGGTACCCTTGAAGGTTACATATCAAATTGATTGTAGCATGGCCGTGCCCAGGGGGGTGGTTCATTGGGTCCGGACCCCCCCCCCCCCCCAAATAAATTTTTGTATGTAAATGTAAACCTGTAGGGTTTGAAGAATCTATCCATTAATTCATTAATAAATTACGTAAAAAAAATTTTGGACCCCCCCCCCCCCCCGAAATCAAAACCTGGACACGGCCTTGGATTATAGATTATGACAACTTAAATGAAAGCTAATGTTTAGTACAATTATAGTAGAGGTACAGGTACAATTACAGGTTTTAAAAATAACTGATTACACACTCGAATATTTATTTGACCCAACATTTATTCGAACAAAGAAATATTTGGAATGTTTATTTTGATGTATACGATTTGAATATGAATTTAGGTAAATTTATTACACTTTTTCTTGGGCCCATGGGCTATTTATTGGATACAATATTCGAGTGTGTAATAGGGAGAATACAAAACAAGTTCCTTTTTTAAACTTGGTCGCCCCCCCCCCCCCGCAAAAAACCTATAAGTATCCGCTTATGTAGGTGAGCTGTACTACTACGTATGTTTTTTGCTTTCCAATTTATACGTAGTATAAGGAAAGCTTTGTGATGGTCGAAATTTTCGATTCCGAGATTTCAACGGATTTACACGTTTTGAGGTCCCAGGAACCCAAAAAAGTGTTTTTTACAAAATGTCTGTCTGTCGGTCGGTCTGTCGGTCTCCGGTATCGTCGATTTCCGGGCAAACTACTCAGTGGATTTGAGTGAAATTTGGCATGTAGGTTCACAAAAATCATACCTCGGGACCATTTTTTTTTTTTTTTTTTTTTGGCTAACTCAATTTGGGGGGGTTTTATTTTCAAAAAACTCCAAAAAAACGTCTAAAAAAATTATTTCTCAAAAACGGCTCCAACGATTTCTTTTAAATTCTCGTAGATTGTAGTCGTTATTAATGTTGACAAAATGCGGGGGGTCGCTTGCCCCTTGATAGTTTGCTTCTGGGGGTAAAAAAATAAAAATAACTAAATTTTAATGAAAAAATGACTAAAAAATGCGAAACCTTTCTATCGATGATTTCTACCTACAAGCATGTTTTAGGTGTTAAATTGAGTAACGAAACCGGATAGGTTGCTTTCCCAAAAAAATATTTGGTTTTGCCCAAAAAATTATTTTTTGAAAAAAATGATAGAAAATTCGCGCTCAAATGCATTGCATGCCCTGCCATTATTGCTGTGTGGTAATTAATGTGTTTGTTTGACCTATCGAGAATTTACCTCACTTCCAGTGACGTCAGGTGGACAACCGCCCCCCCCCCCCCCCCGCGCCGAGATATCGGAAATTTAACCATAGGAAAAATATTTGCCATAAAATTACTAATTTTCTCTATCTAATAATTTTGATAAATTGGAAAGCATGTTCGAGTTTAGAAGTGTTGGGATAAATGCGCCCATGTAGGTCTTGCAACTGGTTAAAAATCAAGCATTAAGGCGGATATTCCACTTACGTCAATATTGAATAGTAAATGTGGTATTGACGTCATAACAGACATTTTTAGACTGTCTTAAATGTCTGCTACCACGTCAATACCACATTTACTATTGACTATTGATGTAGGGGAATAAGCGCCTAAGCATTGTCTACCTGCTCCGAGTAAGATATCGACTGTTATTTATTTTTTTGCGAACCGATCCTGAGACAAATGGCGTAACTTCAAACAGCATTGCATACTGTATGTACCTAGTGTCCAATATGCAGTAGTTTCCCACCTGCCAACCTGCAGGCTGTAATACCGCAAATTTAAAGGCCCACCCAATAACCTAAAGAGTTTTTATTTCAACCAACCTGTGGTTATTACTGCCTCCTCCAGGCACCGACCTATACAAACTGCTGATCTTATATCGAGGTATTGAACAGTGATTACTTATTGCGTAACCTATGGTAATATACAGACCAATGTGGATGATTATGCCTGGTGATTTCAGACCTACGGTAATTCAGGTTATTGAATAGGTCAGGTAAAATGAAGATGAACCAATATAGTACGATGTTCGTATGAAGCGTACGTGCTCGAGCCATTTGCTTCGCTTTCTCCAAAATTGACTTGTTTTTAAGGTATTGATGAGAGACAACTCAGACCCTACAGTTTTTTTATTACCATTTCCATAAAAACCCTAACAGTTCAAGGCCGTAGCCGGTGGGGTTATGGGTTGATAATTCTCCGAATGTTTTGATCGGTCTGGAGTTCTAGACGAACATCTACATTGTTTTATGAAATCGCAAGATTGTTTAGTAATTCAGCGGCGTAGCCAAGGGGGGGGGGGGTGTCAGCGGGGTCCGGACCCTCCCCCAAAATTTAGCAAAATAGAATTTTTTTAGATATTTATCTTTAAAAAAATCGCCGGGGAGACACCGGACCCCCTTTTTCCAGTTTTGTTAATCAAGTTATCGTCTGCAAAATCAAATTTTTTTGCCGACAAACTATTTGAGGACTATCTTTTAAAAAACGATCCCCCGGGGGGGGGGGGGAGTGCCAAATGAAACACCACCACATTCGTGGAAAACTGGACCCAAAAAAAATCTGGCTATACGCCACTGTTGTAATTGTAATGCCGGTACTGTAATATTGTCCTTGTATACTAGCTTTACTTTAATGGTGTCTTGTCCCTCCCACGAATCTTCAATACTTGTACATAAAATAAAATAATGAAAACGGTTGCTATCTTTATTTTACGTAAAAATACGAAATGTTTGTCTGACGCAATAACTATAGGTTACAGTGGCGGAGAAAAACTTAAGGACACCAAATTTTTTCTTGGAATTTTCATACTTACCCTATCTAATGAGATCTGAATGGCATGGTGTAGTTGGATAGAATAAACTTATTTAGTTTAAATTAATTTATCACGTACAAAAAATATCATAGCCACTAGAAGAAATTTTGATACGTGGTATGATGTATTCAAGTTTTCCAACTACCCATTTGCTACAACGACTTTCCAGCGCGTCGCTGCTGGTGTCGGTCGGAATGGTCTGTGTGAATACTATCTCTCCATCTAAAAAAAGTGAATAAACTGAACAATATTTTTGTGTATCTATGCATGCCGAATTTCATCAAATTCTATTGAGTAGGTTGGCCCCAAATTTACAATAGTTACAGACATTTCGTAAACACTTTTTTGTGTTCCTGAAACCTCAAAACGTGTAAATTCGTTGAAATCTCGTAATAGAAAACGTTGACCATCACAAAGCTTTCCTTATACTGACGTATAAATAGGAAATCAAAAATTATACTAATAATAAAATAATCTTTCTGGGGGCCTCTGCTCCTGGACCTTTGACGCCTCAGGGCCCTTAGTATTACTAATTTAGCTTAATTAACATGTTCGAGTCTCATTTACTGGAGCTTTCCAGGGATGCAGGATCGGGAAGTAGGTCTATAGGTCTGAATCACCGAGCTGTGGGTGGGACCCGCACAAGTTTGCTCTGGAGTATTGCTCTAATTCGTTGAGATGTTCAGATAAATCCCGACTGTGTAGTAGTACAAACTGCAGGTCTGAAATTAAATATTGTTTTATGGCAACAATCCGTAAAAAGCGTCGTTCTAGTAATTTTTTATATATTTTGGATAGGGTTATGTATGTATATGAACAGGCTTATAACGTCAACATTCCATCTTAAGCATTCGTTATTTTTATTAGGCTATTCAGAAATTGCTTCGAGCTAACAATATGCCCAATTAATACGTTTCATATTCTATTGGAATACATTAAATGCCGTTGCCTACCAGATTACTTGAAGTTTGGAGATGCTGGATGTCATAAAAAAGCAAAATAATATAAGTAATTCAACTATCTACTTGAAATTTGCATAATAACTTACTCAATTAACAATTAGTAAAGTAAGAAAAACAGAAATAAAAGTTGATTAAATGCATAGTATTTCATTTTTATTTATTTGCTTCTTTAGTTAAATATGTGTTTTCATTGCTTTTTTACCATTTACCACGGGTACCAAGTTCTTACGCCTGCTGGCGGAGGGTGCGTACAGTTTACCTAATAATCTACCTTCCAATAAAAATTTGGAAGTACACGTTCAATAATAATGAAAGTGATTGAATCTTGTAACAGAAGGACATTTTTTAAGGATAGGAAAATAATGGGTCACGTCGGAAAGTATGAATCCTGTTACAAATTCTAATTAAATAATTGTTTAAATTATTTGAATCTAAAATAATATAGGCATATTGTTAATGAAAATAGACGACGAAACGTTTTTGTCGCCGGGTTCGAATCCTATTTCCGACCATTTTTTCATGTCTTCCTTTCCCTTATTCCCCTGCCTGAAAACTCTTGCTATAAAGTCAAATAGGTACTCTTTACCTCTAATTGATGTTAAATGATAACACACGATTTATTCGTCATTTCTTGTCAAAATGGATAGATTCAGACTCTAAATGCACGTACAATTGGGAAACTTATATGGTTCGAGCTATCCCTCTTTTTTTCTGCGGAAGTAGGGAAACTTGCAAACGAAGCACCTGTGTCTTTACTTCTGTCTTTCATTACTGTCATGGTCATTTACTGCTAGCCTACTTCGGAAGAAAAAAAAGACACAACTCAAAAATGGTCGATTCCGACTTAAAAACTCTAAAATATTACTGAAAAAATCTATTTTGCGCTAATAGTGTGTATATTTTCCACACGAGGGCAGTTGCGTCGTTTTCTATTTTTTCCGAAGTAGCTATGTGTGATTCGGCCTACGGGGTAGCATCCAGGCAGTGTGGGATTAACTGAGCGTTCAACCCCTCGCTAGGCCACTCAGCCGACCAGAAATAAAATCATCTGACATCAGGAGAAGTCCTGTATATACTTTACATTGTAGTATTATATGGTATATATAACACTGACATTAAATTAACTTTGGTTGAAGAGGTAACCTCCTGTATATACTGGAATAAAACGTCCTTGACTTAGGGAGGGTGATTTTTGGAAGAAAGTGGATACGGTAGATGGGACAGGATGGAGAACTTGCCATGCCGCAGTGGGTACGAACGACTGAGCAAAACCGAGGCTTATCTGGAGTGCATTGATGCTGGGGCTGGAGCTGGAGTGGCCTGCAGCCAGGTACACACAGACAGTGTCCATCTTTGCCGGTCACTCGACCGACGTACAGTGCACAGTGTTCCTGTATTTTTGGACATTTACGAGACTGGAGACCATTCTGCATGCTGTTATTTCATTGCGTGATCCTTTTATGGTGACTGTGCAGTGCTGTGCCTGTGTTTTTGTGCGTGGTTCGAAACTTACGGTGCTTCATATGGTATGTACTTGTTCCAATTTATTGTTGTTCTGGATGATAATGTGATAAGAGGTTCAGTTATTTGTTAGGGCTGATTGGAACTGATCTTACGATGTAGGGGATGGCCCGCAAGGGATGCATGTATTTTCAAGTGGCCAGGTTCCTGCTAGCTTTGATGAATTGGTTTTATACTGTTGCAACTGTGCTGAAACAGATGTTCGACTGCATCGTACCGTAATTGGAAATATAGCCTGGCGCCTACTAGATCATCGATGCTTTAATTAGGGCAATTGAATTATTACTGAAAAACATGCTCTTCCCTTAATAATTGTAGTTTGTTGAAAACGTAATACCTACTTAATATTTTAATTTAACAAAATTTTAGTCCAAAAATATTATTAAAAAAAATAAAAATAAACACTAAATATAACATTGATACAGCTAAAACACTTGTCGAACATACTAAGTAGTAGAAGCTAAAACAAAAATCAATAGGTATAACATTAGTAGATAGAGAATATGAGTAATTTCTTGGTAAATAATTTTCCAGTGGTTAAATTTCCGATATCTCGGGGGGGGGGGGGGGGGTTCCACCTGACGTCACTGGAAGTGAAATAATTTCTAGATAGGTCAGTCAACACAATAATTACCACACAGCAATAATGGCAGGGCACGCAATGCATTTGAGCGCGAATTTTCTATCATTTTTGCAAAAAATAATTTTTTGTGCAAAACCAAATATTTTTGCAAAACCAAATAGATTTTTGGGAAAGCAACCTGTCCGGTTTCGTTACTCAATTTAACACCTAAAACATGCCTGAAGGTAGAAATCATCGATAGAAAGCTTTCGCAGAAAAAATATTTGTTAGTCATTTTTCATTAAAATTTAGTTATTTTCATTTTTTTACCCCCAGAAGCAAACTATCAAGGGGCAAGCGACCCCCCGCATTTTATCAACATTAATAATGACTACAATATATGTGAATTTAAATGAAATCGTTGGAGCCGTTTTTGAGAAATAATTTTTTTAGATGTTTTTTTGGAGTTTTTTGAGAATAAAACCCCCCCAAATTGAATTGGCCCAAAATATTAAAAAAAAAAACTATCCCGAGGTATGATTTTTGTAAACCTACGTGCCAAATTTCATCAAAATCGACTGAATAGTTTGCCCGGAAAACGATGAACAGACAGAACTACAGTCACACAGATATTTCGTAAAAACCACTTTTTTGGGTTCCTGGGACCTGAAAACGTGTAAATCCGTTGAAATCTCGGAATCGAAAATTTCGACCATCACAAAGCTTTCCTTACACTACGTATAAATTGGATAGCAATAAAGTGTATTATATGTTTTATACAGTTTATGGTACCTACATACTATATAGGCTACCTGATTGAAGTTGAATAACTGTGGGGTAAATATAGACTGTATTTTAGCCCTTTCAGGGATGTTGAGTCACTCATTCACCCACAGACAAATGATTTTTTTTTCTGGCGACCATTTTTATTTATAAGTTTAGCACCACGTATTTTGTAAATCAAAAAAATATTAAATGTATAACTTAAAGGGTTAAGAAAGCATGCATTTAAAATTAAATATATATAAGCATTTTTTTTTAATTTGCTGTAATGAGGAATTAATTTTGTCATAATTATTCCGCCTTCATTTGTTTACCAACTCGTTAATCCTCTGTCTTATACTTTGTCCACTGTTTCTGTTGCATTGCCGGCAGGCTAAGCACCTACGGAGAAGACGTAAGAATAACTTGCCTGTTACATTATTTAAATAATTTAAATAAGGTATTGAAAGTAATCCGCTCCAAAGCAGGTTAATAATATATAAATAAAGACCTGGAAAAATTTCCCGGCTACAATGAACAACAATCTCGGTTGATAAAGAATCTTATTCCGCTTTAATTCCCATAAGTCAATGTACATTCATTGGGGTTTATTTAGGTTCATTTGCACATTTACGTTGGTGCTATGGCTGCAATGGTCGATCGGAAGGGTTGCCTGGTAAGTTTTCTGAAAATTGGTAAATTTTTGGATTTTGTTGGGCTCTTTCAGGATTTAAGCTTTTGCCACCTCATATTTTTATGGTATCTTGTCCACTTGTTCCATCGGTTGGTATAACTGCAAATTTTTCCATTTTGTCACAGCTTTCCGAAGATATCACCAAAACATAATTTTTCAAACAGACCCGATGGTTTGGTAGTTGTGCTTCGATAATTTTTGACCCATATCTTGTCCGATCGAGCCGCCGTAATGAAATACACCACCAAAGTTTCCGTTTTGTTAAGTTTTCTTACGTTTTCATTTCGTTTAAAGTAGAAAGCCCAAAAAATAGTCATGTTTCAGTTCATCTATGTTTAACATAGGCAAGATTGAAAATTAATCAGTTTGAATTTTTTTTTTTTCTTAACCCTGTAGTATTTTAGGCAGAGATTTTAAAATAATATGTTACCAAAGATTAGCCGAGCCAACTTGGTTCCACAGTCGCAAATTCATAACAATGAGCAGATGAAACATTTACAATAAATAAATAAAAGCTTTCGCGGCAAATTTCCTTCCATGTTCTTACCAGAAATATTATTATATACGGTACATAAAAAAAAAAAAAAAAAAAACGATAAAGCACATTAAACATATTTTATAGATTACCGTAGTAGTAAATCATACTGTATAATATATACAATGGCTTTCACGGATTCTACGACGATTCAGTAGTAAATCAATCGGGTAAATAGTCTGCTTTTTGAGAAAGCATGCATTTTTTTTTATGAATTTTACATATTTGACCATTTTCATGATATCTCTGTGCTTGTGGAAAGAGGAACTACTTAATTTCGTGAAATTTACTATCAGGCTATTCTTCGCTTATAAAATAATTTGAAATCTCTGCCTTACCTACCTTGATCTACGGGCCTACTATGCCGTTTGGTAACAATTTAACCACAGGCGGTAGAGTACTTAACTGGGTTAACCTGGGGTTAAAAATGTAAACAGATCAATTTCAGAGTAGCGCTTTCCATTCTAAAAATGATTTGTTGAGATGTTTAATCCCAGGTAAGGTATTACCAAACGGCATAGTAGACCCGCAGCAGCCGTACAGCAAGAGGTACCTGCGAAGTGAACTTATTACAGGGGATAAAATTTAAACTAGAGATATTTATAATGAAAAGTGCTATTCTTAAATTGATTTGTTACATGGTTAACCCCGGTAATAAGTTAAATTGGCTCCTCGCTTCTACCTACCCAGGATATGTCTGGATAACATATCGTACAGTATTTAATGAACATGAAAAATAACTGTAACTGGCTATTATAATTTTTTATTCGTAGGTCCAGTACATAAAGTCAATTATTTATACTTTACACATATTTAAATGCTTCAGATTTAGTTATCGTAAATCGCTCTTAAAACTTATCCTGTATGCGTATAGGGGCTGTAAAATTCTGCCAATGTTCGCACGGGGCTACTAGTATTTAAATTTTCAAATTTTGAAATGAAATACGTGTAGAGTGCCAGCCTCTCTAAGCGGCGTCAGCACACTTAACAACACAGGAGCACAGTGTAAACACAGCATACTGCTTCATTTGAGGCACCCCAACCAATCGCACAGAAAATTCTTGTTGTCAAATGAACAAGATTGATGGGCTGAATAATGGCGGCACGTATCCACCAGATAGTTAAGCAGTGCCATCAGACGCGGTCGAATGGACAGGCCTGTACATTTAAGGAACGAGACCAACAATCGAAAAACTAGATGACCGTTGTTCATTAAAACAGGGACATGCTGAATAGAAAACTAGCGGGAGTCTTTTTTCCATTGGCTTGTTAGAGGAAATTCCTTTGCTATGCCATTGAATCAATGTTGGGTATTATGAGCTGCGCTAGAATATGAACGGTACATGCGTATGCAGATAATGGCTGGAGTAATTTCTTAGAGCATCTGTTTCTTTTATACAAAACCTACGGTACGTGCTTAAAGGCTAGAAGTTATAGTATAATAGAGGTGCTGTGCGTGCGGCTGGGTTTTCACGATACATGTGTAAGCTCTGCAGATATTGGTCAGTAAATCAAGTATACTTTTAAGCATATTTTCGTGTTTTCATTCCTGAATATTCACGCACTGCGCGGTTCATAAAAAGAAGTATTTACTTCAAGAGTAAAAGGTAGAAAAATAATGATAACGGTATTCAAACCCTATCTTATATTCATTCACAGTGATTCTAGTGAAGCTAGGTCTATACAAATTGGTTTACAATGATTATGTTAATTGCTCTGGGGGGGGGGGGGGGGGCTGCGATCCTATAGTATGTAGTGTTAGGTTAGGTTAGCTCCACGTCAAGTTGTAACAGTGAAATGTCGCACGTATTCCAAGTTTAATTCTATCTAGTGTATCGTAAATATTCGGGGGGAGGAAGGCCGCATGGGGTATATGGTCTATCGAACAACGTCCCTAAATAAAAAATTTATTTAGCATCGTTGTCACCTACCCATACTATAAAAATAAAATTGAGGCCGAGGTTCGAGACTCAAAACTTTGAAGGAAACCTTTTCCGCCTGACTTGGGCCAATCCTAATGTGTACATTTCCTTAATTGGTAAGGGGAAAACGCGTTGTCAGCAATGTTGCTGACCACGACGTCCCAAATAGTGCAATGGGGAAGGGACGGGACACTTTACCAGTCCTCAGGCCCAGACCATCAATGTGTTCTCGTGCCGCGGCGTTTTTTATCGTGGTCGTCACAGTGGCGTAAATAACACCCCCACGGCGCAGGCGAGGGGGGGGGGCGCACATCGGCTCCCAATGATAATAAAATGATTTAGAAATCTACGTAATTAGTAAAAATATTCCATTTTGATTTGTTATCCATGGTGACTACAATAAATTCCTCTATTGACTAGCACTCTTAAAAAAAGATGAAATAATGAGACAAGGTAGGGTGCACCAAAGGGGCGCAGCAGAAGTTATTTACGCTACTGAGTCGTCAATATGTTTCATACTACTCGGCCGTTGGCATACAATACAACCAATTGTTTAAAAATAGCTAGCTCTCATAGAAATAATGAATAACCAACTTGATTAGCCTTGATTAGCCATCATGTGCTCGCACAAAAAACGACAGGCTTCTCTGTAACTTACGGTTCTCGAGAACAAATTGCTCTGTGGCAAAATAACTGACAAGTAAGAAAGAACTCCTGACGTGCGAGTATACCCTGTGCTTGCGTTGTTTACAAAATTTAAAATGCACCTCATTTGCAGCCAATATAAATATTTTAATGGTAATGATGTCTGTTAATTGACATGGCCACAGACAATATACAAACGCAAAGTCGGAACTCCTGTGGTTACCTCATAAACCAACAAATGTGTCATTCGCAATACCATTCAAGTCGAGATATTGCATAAAAATAGTTAAGAAAACGGGAAAATAATGAGAGAAAAAGATGCCGCGGCCCCCCACAGTGGTTTGCATCGCAGTTGACAATTCTCTTATAGGTTTTTAAATCGCCCTAATTGTATAGAGTAGAGAAAACTCATGGCTCCGCTTAATTATCGTAGAGAATTCAATTAACAGCCTCCTGAATGTTAAGATACCTCATTATCAGGACGGATGATGGTGCATGCAGCAACGACCTAACCTTGGCTCTATTTTATACCGTAGAGTTGGGTGAAGTCGATCAATGGCATATCTCTTTCCACTAGCGGATCTAGAAATTTTTAGAGAGGGGGGAGCTGGAAAATAATGTAATGTAGCCGTGGTTACAGCAAATTTGAGTTCTGGACATCTACAAGGATGCGAATTTGTTCTGTTAGTCGAGCATGTTTTAAAAGGAAACCGTTGGAATATAGTTTTTATTTAATTTAATCTACTTAAGTTACAAATGGTCAATTGGTAAAGGACTATTTCATGCATCACCATATTACTGTAATATAAGGTGTTTTTCAGTTTTGTTGTTATAATTTTTCTTTCCATGAACTTGATAATTCGGAAAATTTCTGTCTTCTATCAGTTTCACGGAAACCACCTGCTTCTGATTCATAATTTCATTCTTATTCTGGAGTTACAATCTATGGATTGGTTTGCAGCGAATATTGTAGTCTTCCTCTCCACTCTTGTCTGTTTTGTGCGGTCCTTTTCAGTCTATTAATTTTAATCGTTTGGCGTATAGTAGGAATCGCCCCGATAATTCTGTGGATAATGATAAGTCTTGGTATCTACTCCAAAATCTATTTTTAATTGATCTATTAATTGATTAAGAACATTATTAATTTTTATTATATTAATTAAAATTCCAACCGCTTAGTTTGAAGAAACAAAGTAATTTTTGTTAAAAGTGCGACAAAAATACTGCACTTCACCCGACTCTACGGTACCTGCAGGTTTAACCTTGCTTTAGGATCACGACTTTATTATCGAAGCGACAACTCTGTTATCGGATGTACCGTATAAAACTTGTTATAGATACCATGATAATATTTTGCAATTTTTTCCGATCGATGCTGTTAGTTTTTGCAATACACCTCCCGGATATTGAGGCTGAGAGAATGCGAATGCGTGCGACAATTTACTCCAATAAGAGTGAATCTGATATAAATCATGGGAAGGACATTGAATATCATTATTCCGTATACTTCTGCATACTGTTTTCTTATATCGTAGCCTATTACTAAAAGCTTGTATAAATTAGCTTGTTGCTTTGTATGCTTCCAGCTTACCCGTAAGTTACTTCTTAAGGGCTTTGCGATATTTATGAAGTTATAGGAATATTCATTAATTCTGTTTACAATAATGCGATATAGCATACTTTCTTGTAAGCAATTACTGGAGAGGCAGTGAATTTACCTATTCCATATAATGTGACAAATGTCCGTAAAGAGAAAGAAGGAGACAAACCTATACCCGACGGATAGTCCAGTATAATAAGTCTTCGTCTCGAAAATAGATGTAACATACGATTTTATTGCTGGAATATCTTCAGTTGCGTCCCAATGTTACTCACCTTAGGTTTCCCCTCAGATTTATTAATTTAATCAAGTGAGTAAATTTTGGCGAATAGGTCTATCATTCCACTTTGAACTCAGAACTAAATAGATTAATCATGCGTTTAACACTGGCCATTTAAAATGTTAAAAAAAAGCAATAATAAATTGAAAGAGGCCGAGAAAGATCTAGGCAGATGTGGACCAACTCACACTCACGAACTAGAACCAGGAACCCTAAACATAGGGCTGTGGAGGCGCCATTGCCGTACCGCCGACCCCTCTTATTGGAGGGTAAAGCGCGGAAAAGTAAGTAATAATGTGAACATTTAATAGTTAAATACGTTATAAGACTGATATTAACTTACAGTACTATCACAAAAAAGGAATAACTCAAGTCCTTAACGATTGTTGTAGATGGGACAAAAAATATCTTTCCTGCAAATTGACTAAGATTGCTTTTTAAATTCAAACGGCGTCAACTGAAGCCCATGTCCAAAACCTTACTGTATCGTACTATCCCCTGTTCGTATGCCATATATTCCTCATAAAACCATGTTGTTGCTAGAGGCATTGTGTTAATTTGCTTCTTATTGTACGTAAAGTATATGATTATTAGTTTTACCTTTAAAAGCGTTCCGTTTATTCTGGCCTTGACATTCAGTAGAAATAATAAAAAGAAACATTTCCTTCAAGAACATAACGTCCAATTGAGGCAAGTAGTAAGAGTGGCGTTGCAAATGTTCTATTATCATTAATTTTGCGTCTTTTTATCTTTATAACCTATATGGTACAGTGCGACCAGGAATTTACTTGGTTTCTTCGATTTAATAGATTTAAGAATTGGAATAAACAAAGTGTTTCATTATACATTTTGTTCTTCAAATGCCTCTTCTTTTGAAGATTGGCGATCATTATGACAATATTGTAGTCATGATCACTATACTATGGATTATGGAATTGTAATGCAGTGGTTTCCCGTTGCCTTTTGCATCCTTATGCCGATGACTCTTCTTCCGCCTTTGCAACCCCAGGACAAAAGAGTATTGTTTTTCGCATATCCTGACTAAAACTCGGTCTCCTATCTGTTCAGTCGCCATTGCCAATAATTTGAACAAGTCGGCGCCCATGGGTACAAATCTCTGCTCTGCATAAGGCATTACTGAGAAGCTCAGCTACTTTGAAGACAATTATTTATTTATTTTAAATTTTTTTTGGGTATCGAATATTAATTTAATAAACACATAACTTAGTTTAACCATGTTGAGGAACAAGTTAATTTCGACAATTACATTACATACAAGTTATGTTCGATATCGACTTCGATGGCCAGGTGGTAACGTGCTTGCACTTGTGCGAGTCTTTACACGCCATGCGATCGGAGACGTGTCGTAACTCAACACGGGTACTAACCTACAGAGGCGACTGAAGAGGTCAATCGGATACATTCATTAAATTGTTTGTATGCGATTAATCTTAAAAAAAAAAAACGCAAATAAAATTGATTTGCCAGTTAAGTTGCAATTTGTATTGTATTGTTTGAGGGCAACTTCAAAATTCTAATAAAAAAATGAAATAATCCGATTGTGTAGGTATACCGTATCTCAAACGATGTTCTTGTTAATGATAAACCAGAAAATTGTTGTGCATCCAACAATTTATGCATTGTCTGGAGTACCGTGCGGAAAAATTGGCATCTAAAGTGTCGCAAAAATTGATTTTGGTAGGTAATATAATGGTAGTGGTCTCTTTCCAACCATGAAATTGGTTCACTTGACATTCCGTTCCACTTTAAAGCCTCATGCTGAAAATTTAGCCTATTCAACTATTGCGGTGGAAGAATGGTGTGATGCATTGAGAATCGGGTGGGATACAGGTAATACGCAATGGCGGCTCGTGGTGTATCAAAATGGTGGGGCAACGAATTATAATAAAGTAATAGCATATAACTTACCACTACTTGAATATCAAATGGATTCTTCGGCATTTCGATGTGGCAAACAAGTCTATCACTCGCTGTTAACATTTTTGTAATATTTGTTTACATTACCCTGCCTGGCCGTTGGGCAGAACCTGACTTCACTAGTCAAAAATTGTTCTTTGAAAAATTTTATAATAATCATCACTCATGATAAAATAGTGAAACTCTTCTCAAAAATATCTCTTAAAATTATGATTTAAAAAAAATACCAATATCCAACGATATTATTAATACGAAACATTTAAAGTCATTTTTGGGGCGCTGCCCCGCTGCACATGTATTAATGCATATGTCAGGAATTGCATTGCAAGGTCCATAAGAGAAAAGTTGTGTACACCTTTTCAATGGTGCGAACGATCTTCTTAACTTTTGCCTGACTCGGTTGCCATGGCGACCCGGGGCTAAATTGAAAATTGCCCCAAGTTGCCCAGAGCACGCACATAGCATAGCCGAATTGTAGCAGTTGCATTTTTCTCCAGAATCTAGTTTAGTATATTATTATTTTATTATTATTAAAAGGAAATTCCTTTGTTTGCCTGTAAAATTTGGGGAGGGCTGTAGCCCCAGTGCGCTTATGGACGAGCCGCCACTGGTAATACGTATAGGCAGGCCCGTACCCACAATTTTTTTTTTTTTTTTTGGGGGGGGCCAAGACCATTTTTTTTTAAATCTAAATGATGTATCCGTAATAATTCACCTGTGAGACTGTCAATACAATGACCATGGCCCCCTTGCCCCCCCCCCCTTGGGTACGGGCCTGCATTCAGGACAGGGGAATTTATTAATTTATTAAGAGCATTATGCTCGTTTTTTTCACAAAGTCGATTTTCACTGGAAATATCGATCGGATAGATACATTGGAAATGGCTATTAAATTAGCAAAAATGCTCATCTACCTTTCGATGTGTGACATGTGACCATCACTTACACCAATTGACCGCAGTTTTTGAACTCCTTCCATGGCACAACCACTCCAATTAATTATATTTTGTACAAATCAAATAATTGTGGCCAATCTGTGTTTGGAAGAGGTACATATTATGGACCAAAATACTCATTTCTTCTGTTTGTCCTGATTTTAATTTTGGCAACTCTACTAATTATATTTTATGGGATATTTGATTGTTAAGGCTTTGATTTTCCCCGTCTGATTATCTCTTAAAAACCCTTACGAAATAATAGCGTCACAAGTAAAAATACGACATGAGTATGTTTGGCGTATTCCTGGAATTCCAAGGAAAGTGTAGATACCCGTTATGTGTAGTTTGGTGCACACAGGGCCTTATTTTCAGTACAAAACTGCCCACTGTCCAGCGGCCTTAACCGAATAATGTACTGTAAGTGGGATAGTAGCTAACTTAACTTTCCATGTTTTCACACATTCAGAAACTTCATGATTACTACTACTACATATTGATTAGCTTATTCTGGACGTAGGCTTACTTGTAGTGTGGCCTATGGAAACTTTCCCTGCCAACGACCCCGTTAGTTTTCGGACATTATTGGTGTTGTTTCTGAATTAATTTCTAGTTATTGGTGGAGTGGTTCACTCCTCGATGTCAGTCCGCACCGACTACAAGTGCCTATGGGCAAGCTGAGACATGCTTACCATTGACATTGTAGCAAGGGTTAGCTCGACGTAACCAAGTATGGGAATGATGTCGGCTAAATATTATGTATTAAAATGTGAATTCATGAATGCTGAGGATGCTTTTTAAAACCGAAATTAGAGGATATGGTTACCTCTTTAACCAAAGTTAATTTAATGTCAGTGTTATACATACCATATAATACTACAATATATTGCTTTTTAAAAGGTTAAATCGTGTAGAAACAATTTAATGAATGTATCCGATTAACCTCTTCAATCGCCTCACTAAGTCACCTGCTAGGTACTTGTGTTGAGTTACGATACGTCTCCGACCGCAATGTGTGTAGATACTCGCACAAGTACAAGCATGCTACCACCTTGCCACCGAAGTCGCTGTATAACATATACTTCTTCTACCAGGCACTCATGTACAGCTCTATGATGAATATGTTATGAGAAATTTGACTTTGTACAAAAAATATTTAATGGGGTGCCCAATTGCCTCATAACACACCATATAGTAACCTGTAGTCTAGTATATGGTGCTGTCAATGGCGTTCACTCTCGCCTTGATTTACTGCAACATGTCAGTGCAGTTATGGAAAACAGAAAATTAACAAGAGATATCAGGTTTCAATAATAAACTAGCCGGAAACCATATGTATAACGTATAAGTAAACCATTGCTGGCAGCGGCGTATGCAGTTGGTAATAATGCATTGAAACACCCGTCAGTCCATATTGCAGTTGTCTACTACTCAATGCCATTTACAATCAAATGCAATTGCCCTCGGGCGTGCATAACATGCGAAGGTATTCGCTTAAAGAGGGAAGTCGCTTGCGAAAAGAGCAATTAGAGCATATACAGTGTGTTGGCGCTCGCGGTGCCTATAAGGCAGGGCGAGGGAAGGACATTAGAAGACATTTCTTTCAGGAACACTAAATTATATTGTTGCTTAATAATACAAAATTAGCAAAAAGAAAAGACACAAATCAAATAATTGCTGTGTTTGGAAGAGGTACATATTATGGACCAAAATACTCATCTCTTCTGTTTGTCCTGAAAAAGAAAAAACACAAACATAAAGCAGAGAAACCAAGGTCTGCCAAAAAGAAGGTTCGGCCGGGCACTCCAGGCTCTGGATGGGGAGCATTAAGTTTCGACCCCCTGTTTCCACCGGCTCGATGCCCTATGTAATATAATAATAATAACAGTGGGGCTCGTGAGGCTATAAATTGTTGAAGCACAGCATACAAAATAAAAAATAAAAATTGGCAGAGCTGTTAGTTAAAATCGTTTAGAGGCATGGTCTTGCGCATGTCTCATCGGCTCATCATTGAGCTGAGTGCAGCGAATGTTTTAAGTATGTATCTTCACGCTGTTTGAGCGTTTTGCAACTCGAATTCGTGCCTGTCTTCTAGCAAATAGCAATGGAGAGGCAGTCGGAAATGGTGCCTCTACATCGTTATAGCTGTACTAGTTGTTGTGAATTTTTGGAGCTCATGGTTCTTTTTCGCGGTATTTTTTAATTTTTAATTGTCTCTTCTAGAATTTGATTAGCCTGCATTTCGTAAGTCAAAATACATTTTTTTAGTCGAATTATTTGGAAAATTAGGTGAGGCAGTTGCTTCTAATGATGGCGATCCGCCACTGTATAATAATATGTCAGCGAGCGATAAATATCATCTTTTGAACCTACTATGTCGTTTAGTATCAACTTAAATGCTTGCGGTTAAAAATGTAAGCAAGATAATTTTATAATAGAAAGTGTTATTCAAAATTGTTTTGCTTATATTTTTAACGCCTTGTATGCCCGCTGGTATAAAGAAGTGAAAAATTGAAGAAATAAGGGTTAAAAAATGGATACAATATTGTGTTAGTCATAAAAACTGTGAAGGCTTACACATGCGTGAAAAATTCGCGAAAGATATCGGTAAACCTGAATAAAATACAAAACAATGCTACACGCTATTACACCATTATCAATATCGTTTTCAAATTGCCCAGACGTAATAGTCTTCCTTAATCTGTATGTAGCTAGTGAGTATTGCTTAGTGGTTTAGTTATTAAATATGTTGTTATATTTATTATTCTTTTGGCTAAAATTGGCGTCTGTAATAAGTAAGATGTTAGTTAATGGTACCTGTAAGTCTCTTATGCAGAATGTACCATGACCATCCATGACCTATTGTGAATTTTTACGATAATTGGTTAGGTAGTAAATTCTGCAGATAAACAGCTCAAGTACTGATGGCTGCCGCTTGCATGTCTGAACAATGGCCCATTTGAGGATTGTACCAGAAAAGGGGCGTAAAGCGTGAAAATGTCGTTTGTACTGAATCGTTATTAGTAAAGCCCTTTCTAAAGAGTGACGTATCATATTGTTCTATCTGCAACCTGCAGCCTGATCGAGGCAACTGTAATACCGGGGTTAAATAAATACCCTAGGATTATAACAGTAAACAAACAAATTTTGAATAGCACTTCCCATTATAAAATTATCTTGTTTACCAGGGGATTAAATAAATACCGGTATTATAATCGCCTCGATCAGGCTGCAGGTGTGGTAATCTATATCTAACTGATTCCTTCCTTCCTACCCCCACCCCCTCCTCTCCCAAATCGCTAATTGTGGAATATTGTTCATAAAGCCTAGGACCGTTCGTTGGCCATTGTCACAGTTGGTAGCTTGCTCTTGGTACTTCTGAGAGTCACTACACTCCATGCATTAGGAGACCTGTCGTAACTCAACAGCCGTAACTGAAGGGGTTATTTAGATACATTCATTAAATCTAGGTGTTAAAAAAAAGTAGGAAAGGTGGAAGGCGGTAATTTTGAACAAATTATGCATGCGTGACGTCATTTATATATTTTTTATTTTTTTTTAAATAAGTTATATCTTTAGATATTCGAAGTGTAAATTTAAAAGTTTCCGCTATTTCCATGGAGAATCATGTATGCACAACATAAACCGCAATACCTTTCCAAAAGTTAGCTAGAACTCTATTGCTTCTATGCGATTACCATTAACAAAAAATTGTCATCGGGGTGTTTGGTACCTTTTCAGAATTTCAAAATTTTTCTGTCAAACCAAAGTGAATATTTTCTTTTTTTTCTGCTTATTCTTGCTTGGTTGTCCACGTTTCTTTTAATCATTCCCCGCTCCGCAAAAACCATCTTCCACTTCATCATTCCAATATGCTACCTACCTACAAATCTACATATCAACATCCCCTGACGTCTTTTTACTACACTGAGTACAATATCTCCTTTGTAATGCCTAGATGCCGCAAACAGGGTGGTGCGATATCTCTGCATAGTGAGGTAATATGTTGTCCACATTTCGGAAGACTGGGTATTTTGACTGTACCATCTCTCTATGTTGTAGAGGCATGCTCCCATGTGAAGAAGGTGTCTGGTACCATGCCTAGACTGAGATTCCTGTACAGTGAACCAGCCGCGGGTGCTAGATACTTCCAAGAGATGTCCATGAACATTAGAGGGGTGGAAGGTATAAAACAGTGCAGAAGAAAACTAAAGCAACATCTTCTTAAAAAATGTATGAATGTAGAAGACATGATTTGGAACTAGGCAACCGTTCCTCATATCTATTCTTATGTTCGTCAATGCGAATATTAGGGGCCTTCACAGTGTTCGTGTTATCGAGTTATACCTAGTTAAGTGTGTTATATCAAGCTAAGTTAACACACCGATAACCCGATAACCAGCTAACCAGCGTGCTATTCCAAGTTGGTTAACGTGTTATTTACCTTGCTATAGCTCAGGTTTGACCGCCGCCATATTTGTTTTTGTCGATTGATTTGAAACACGCGTTTAAAATTTTGTAGTATTTAAATTTATTTGTATAATCTATTTTCACAAGCAATTACCGTAAATACTTAAAATTATAATAACCAAAATGAACAAAAAATATAAACAAATGTGGCACTAGAATAGAGTTCTGCCACTTTCTTTAAACCTGTGCCACGAACGTCTGACTACTACCACGTTGTTTACTCTGTCGATATAGCATGATAACTCACTCCCGAGGTCCACTCACGATTGTGTGTTAACTTGAATAGCACATCTAACTCGATAACACGAACACTGTGAAGACCCCTATTATTGATATTCAAAATTTGTTGTGTTTCGTACGTTGAAGTTATTTTGGCGCCTATTGTATTCTGAATGAATCAAGACAGATTTTTTATAAATTTTATGATGTCTTCATTCCATACTAAGTACAATACCTTCCTTAGTTGTAATGTAGAAGACATATCAGATTCAGATAGTGGGCGTTTACGTGGTTTGACTGCAGAACGTCACTGGACCAGTTGTAACATGGTAAGTAGCAGCGCACAGATCAATAAGGTGTCGGCGAAGTCAAAGAACGACATCTGTCCCGGCGCTTCAGGCGCAACTCGTATCGCGCACATACTAATCGCATCGACCTAGTGTTTACACGGCGTTGCGTATTGGTTTTGCGAGGCAGGGCACCTGCACGCTAGCCCATGCACGATGTGCCTTGATTATAGATATTAGGGGACCAAGCTAGGGCTTCCTCCAAGCCGTACGACTGGGACCCCTCACGTTTAAGTCATATTCGGTACATTGTGGTACGTACTGAGTGTATGCTGGGGAAATCGTTAAAACGGCATAGATGTTCAAAATTTTACAAATATAACTTTTTTAAATGTCCTGCGGACCAATTTGACTCCTGCCATGTTTTATCCTCTTCCACAATAGTGGTAATCTAATCCAATAGAGAAGGTTGTCGCCTTTGTCCGTTTGTCGGTAATAGTTCCGGCACATGATCGGGAACCAACCTTAAGTTGAAACGAAGATTTTGTCCGAATCAGTTATTAATGTTCTTCTTTTTGTTTCAGACTGATTTGTGAACATCTCAGGCAGTGCAGTGTTGGTAAGTGTCCATTTACACATGAAATAATTAGCCCGTTCGATTATTCTACGGTTAAAGTTATTTGGCGCATCATTGATTGGATATCACTGCAACCATGGTCACAACCTACCGCCTAAATGCCTGCCAGGTGATTTAGCAGCAGATATTCGAAACAACCCCGTACCTATAAACTTATTGTGTATTTTTACCTTTTGACCTATATATCATTATTGTCACTGTATTGGGCTTACGGCGCGAACCATCATGGAAACTACTTTTTGCCGCAGTGCATCCAGCTAACCTGGTTCTTCCACGTCTGCCTGGATCTTTCTCGTGTCATTTTTGGTCTGATGGCCTATTTTTGTTTTGTAGTTATTAAGCTCACTTTCTTGCCTATCTGCTCTGTTATCTAGCTTAATATTGGGATACCTAATGTTCAAGTACGCAGAGATCCATAGGATCTCTTTGCCATTGGAATTAACTGCTCCATAAATAATGATGGAGTCGATATTAATTTCGTTGTCTCTGTAATTCAGCTATTATACGAAAGCTGTAAAATCATCCATTAGTTAGCACAGACTTGTTAAATTTTGATATCTAATGGCTTTGTAGAATTTAATTAAAAACTCACTAATGCCGTTTATGGATAGTTTAATTCATTCGCGCAATTTATGCTTCAAAGATCGAATACCGGATATTGCGCGAGCTGCTGGAGGAATATTCTTGTTTTCAGACGTGTCAGAAACAAAATGGTATATCCTGCAATAAAATAATAGAAAAGTTTATGTCGAGATAATCTGAGATGTTTCGTTGAAAATAAAAAGTGAATTGAGCTGTGATTTCTATCTGCCGAACAAATCGAGATAAATTGCGATTAAAACGATTTACTTAATGTCCACTTTTAATTTATTAATTGCTTTGATCTATAAACACAAACATGCATTTTTTGGTCATTTTAAACTACTTTTCATGTCGCATAAAACTATAATTACAACAATGAAATGATAGATTAGGACAATTAACGATGGATGCAAAATTGTGTAAGGCAGGATCCCTATATTTAGAGGCTTTCTACAAAATTAAATAGTTACTCCGTAGTTAATGTTCCATAATTACATGACGTTAGGCGCCTATTCCACCTACGTCAATAGTCAATAGTAAATGTGGTATTGACGTGGTAGCAGTCATTAAAGGCAGTCTAAAAATGTCTGCTACCACGGCAATACCACATTTACTATTGACTATTGACGTAGGTGGAGTAAGCGCCTTAAGTTATATAATAGCATACAATATTCGATATGGTACCATTGTCGCCACCTCGTTTTGCAGAGATATATTTTTTTTAGCTCTCTTATAACCGAATTTTACTTTATCTTTAATCTGGACCAGGATGTCACGACAAATTAATGTTTTTTTATAAATTACACAGGCAGTTGAAGGTAGATCATTTTTTGCTCAGCTGTTAGTTGCCGAGATTAATGGGCCGAATGCATCCTAGAGCCGTAGACTATCACCGATGCCGCATGCTGGTCAGGTTCTTATGCAACTTGTATGCACCTTACTGGCAACTTAACATAATTCATGCGTCTGATAACTGATAAGCACAAGCTAACCAATAAACTATGTCTGGCAGGAGGGAGAAAAAATGAACACACTCGTGAGAACTGGCCTGCTCAGCCTATGTATTTTACATACTATCCAAGCATGCGTGCTTCTAAAGCAAAGGAAGTCCATTAGAAGCGTTTAGTGAAATATATACTGTTTTACATAAATTGTTGCAACAAGTTGTAGGTTCGGACTGTCTTATTAACGATCTTTAATAAATAAACGACAAAAATACCCTGTTAATATTACTAGAACTTGGGTTCCTTTCAGTCTAAATAAATGGCATTATTTCACTGCATTGGGCTTATGGCGAGAACCACCACCTTAAACTTTTTTTTTTTTTTTTTAAAGATTATTCGCATAGAAACAATTCAATGAATGTATCCGAATTACCTCTTAAGTCGCCTCTGTAGGTAATACCTGTGTTGAGTTACGACAGGTCACCTATCGCATGATTTGTAGAGACTCGCTACCACTATGCCATCGAAGTCCTTAGAAAACTACTTTAAGGCAGATATTTTAAATTATTTTTAAGAAAAAAAGGTTGCCAAGTCATTGCGACAAAATTAGGTAATTCCTTGTTCTACAGCCGGAAAGATCTGAAAATGGTCTTTTGAAAAATTCATAAAATTACAAGCTTTCGCGAAAAGCCCACAATTTAATAAGAATCGACTCCGAACGTTCTCCTCCGAATTTAAATTCGCAGGGGTTGAAGGTGATTGCCTAAATTACGGCAATTTCGGTGTAAAATGCCCTCCAGATTTTATTTTCAGGTGGAGTCTTTTTCATCCTGTTCTAAATTAAGGTCTGGGGCTACAGGTGTAAAATTGGTTTTCTCCTCAATTGCTGCATGATTGCCTGCACTCTCTGTTACCATTCTTCATGACTCAGCAGAGCAGGCAATCTTCCTCAACACTTGAACCATCAACCCGATCAATCATTTAATGCCTTCTTTGTTACTCTATTTTGATTCCTATGTCCACATACGGTGACATTACCCCTATACAATACCGCGTGCGCCACACTTTCTATCCACATAATAAACACGAGATAAGTTCGGTCTTCATTTGGGCAAAGTTTAATCCCAATATAATAATAATTAGAGTAGCAATGTCCTGGCCCAAATTTGGCTGAGAATAATAAAGAACGTTTGCCTTATATGGGCTTGACAATTAGTCGTTAGGTGTTAACACCGTTCCGTTAATTGCCCATATATTGGCGCTAACGGAAGTTCAAGGATAGAACGGCGGGGGGAAACTCGCCACATCTGGGAGGGCATTGCGTTAAATAGTATCCGTTTTGGTTCATTTTTAGCCTAATTACGAGTTATTTTGCATTGGTTTGCCGCTATGTTTGTATACTGGCCTTGACCATATCCGTACCGTGAGGAAATTATTAATAGTGCTTCGACGGAATGAGGGAAGGTCTCTAATAGGATTCGTCAATTATGGTTAAATAGCGACTTGTGTGAATTTTCTCCAACTAAAACTGTTCTCGTTTCACAATAAATTATTTTAGGGCTCAATTTAACTGTTTTTTTTGCTTTTACTTTTATTTTTGTTGACGCTAGGAAGCAATAAATTTATATTTCCTTACGTACCGCTTTTCGTTTTAATTAAAGCTGTTATGCCGTAACTATTTTTTCCTTTCTTTCACTTTTCTAGTTATACCTAGGAAACCAGCCGGATGTGTTAACGGGGGGGGGGGGGGGCTTACATGAACAATGGGTATAACTTATGGCTCGTTGGAATAGTGACAATTTTGAATCGGTATAACCGTGTGATTTTCTCGCCTTCCGTAACTGTGGCCAAACGACACTATTTCAATGATGGTTGTACGAAAAAAATTTCCTGTGAATTTTGATTAATCACATAAAACGGATAGTGAGGTGTTCGGGCTCCCCTTACCTCAATACCGCATGATCAGCTGTTCATAGTAAATAAATGTTGGTGTATAAAATATACCGTATGTTATTATATAACAACAATTATAGGTACTCATTATATGTATATACAAGTAGTACCTGTTTAACTTTGTAGGATGCCTCTACTGGCAGGGAAATTAGAAAAGTGAAGACATGGAAAATTTGACGGAACGGAATTCGAACCAGAGTCTCCAGGGGTAGTACGCTGACCACTGCACCACAAGTGTCGTCCCGTTTCCGGTTCATGCGAATTTTATTTATTTAAACATACATACTGTACATACAGTATATTTTATACACATTATAATTTATATATATATTTTTTTTTTAATAGAATTGTTATCGCTGGGCTTTAGAAGCCCGTACGTGATCAGTACCTGTTACATGGTTGTTGTTTTTTCACAAATAAAAATATTCTACTACAAAAATTAACATTAAAAATTAAAATTTGGTGCAGTGATCAACACACCCTGGCAACTCTAATTTGATCCCCAATTTCCATGTCTTCCGTTCTCTTTTTATGCTTTTTAGATTGAAATTTTGGCTATTCACATTATCGTTACTCTTTTAAATTTTAGTCAGGGCATGTAGAGTAGTGGTAGAGACTCCGACTTTCACCCGAAAGGTTGTTGGTTCGAGTCCCACATTGCTGCATTTTCTGGTCATGCTTCGGAGGGCATGTAAAGCAGGCGGTCCCGGGTCTTCCTAGTTGAGTGTAAGAGAGGGCTTTATAGCCCCAACTCCGCTAGGTTGGCTTAGTAATAGAACATAAAGTCAATATTTATTTATATAATTAAATTTTATATAGCGGTTCACAAAAGAAGCAAGAACTCTTGCGCAAGGCACGAAATCTAAAATTATTCTTACATGTTAAGAAAAGTTAATCCTCGCAAGAAACACTAATTTTAAATCTCAATGAAAAACCCCAAAAACTCTCCATAGGCGTAGACATTTAGTGATTTTTATTGTTATTTTAATAATTAAACCTAGTAAATTTATTTTAATAACATTGTACATTGTTTGTCGGACCGACTGTTTCCGCCTGTGGTAGCATATGATTAATGTATTAATTTAAATATGTAGTGGGGTAATTTGTCATGTTGCCATGCACACAACTCATATAGCACAGCGCGGCCAAACTAATAAATGCAATTTAATGCATATAGTACGTTACAAATATATCCATTGTCACACCCACACAAACACAATCTGGCCACACCTGTTCAAACAGAGAAAAAAAATTGACCTATATAGTGCGAGCAGTAGTACAATCACTGGGATAAGATTGGCACTGGAGTAGGCTGTACAAGTTGCTACAGCTCACGAGTCAATACGTAGACGAGTACATATGCTAGGTACTAACCAATTATCTTCCATTTTCTATCATTATGCTCCTAGTTCAGTGTTCTGGAAAAAAGATCATCGATCAAATTTCTTTGCCGACTTTCCATCGTTGTGTCCAACTTTGAGGTCATCATCCGTAGCAGCCTTGAGTTATGAATAACATGGTACCTAATGTGTCGCAGATGCAGACTGAGGTTCTGTTAGAAATTTCTCATCGACTTGATTACATCGTGCATTTATTTTAGTTTTCTACTAGGCCTGGTCTATGCTGCAATGGCCCTGATTACACAATAGGGGTATTCACTGTGTTTGGTTTACCCTAACTCCAGTTTTTCTAAGTAGAAAAATAATGCCATAATGAAACATATTTCAAAACATTCCCACACTTTACCCAACTACTTGGTTGGGTAAACTGAGCTTGGGGAATCGAAAACGCTAAAAGGTCATAATTGTTGTTGTTTTGCATTTGAATTTTGGTTTTTATTTTTATTTAAAAAAAAAAAAAAGAGCTCTGCGACAGAAATTAATAAAAAAACAACGAAAGGAAAGTAAGGAAACATATGGCAAGAGGTGGACTACAGATGTTCATAAGTTAATAGCCGAAAGCAAAGAAACTTTGGAGGTAGGTTAGATCGGGTTAAGTCGGAAACGTCGAGGTGCACGTTTCCATGGCAATTATTTTTCTACGTAGAAAAACTGGAGTTCTATTCCTACTTTCCCTTAGGAAAAACCAAACACAGTGATTACCCCTACTGTAATATTTATTCAATCGAAGAAATTTTGGATTATTTATGTTGAAGTACCGTATACGATTTGAATCTGAATTTAGTAGGTACCTATAAAACCTTCCAATTTTTCTTAGTCCCATATTTATTGGATTTTATATTGGAACAATATTCAATTGTGTAATAATAATATAATAAATAATAATAATGATAATAAATTAATGGGTGATGATGATAGGTTAATTGTAAAAGTGTGCCGCAAGGCCAAAATTCACCCATATGGAAAATAAAGACAAATTTCTTTCTTTCTTTCTTATTATTGCACTTCTCCCGTTTTGCAAACCTTTTCACTGTCCTCTAATATCAAAATTAAGCAAAATTAACTTTTAGAAGTTGTGCTTAAGATGCTTAAATATGACTTAAGGTTTAAGAGTTGTTGCCGCATTTCATACAGTCTTGCCAGCATATTACCTTTAGATAACCAGGGCGCCTCTGTGTGAAATAGCAATTCATCGAACTGTGTTCCAAGCCGCCACATAATTTGTTTTTATAACCTTTATAACCTTTTTTAAAAATACTTTTGATTTTTGATACTAGGTACTTAACATAATTTGCCTTGGTTCATCGCGACCCTAGAGAATGAGCTCGCTGCCTTTTTTTGGGTAGCTTTGGGTCGCGATCCTACACTTGTGAACCACTGGCTCTAACAAGTACATTGGACGGACATACAGCATATCTGAAGCCGCGGACATCACTGTCCCGTAGCATAGGCATCTTCAATGCTCCTCCGTTCGTAAGGTATTAAGGTAGACTGACGGAATCACCCTAACGTATCCATGCTCTTTAACTTCGTGCTATCAAGCTTTAAACCTGTGGTTGTCAGTATACAAACAAAACAAATACGTGTAGCATGTTGCTTCTAGTGTTGATCGCAGCATATGTACAACATTTCAGCAAGTCACCGTGCAAAATCAGGGCTAATACTGCAGGTTCAATGTTGCTCCTTAGTCCTTACAAATAATGAATGACATACAAACGAGCGTACATGCGTAATACTATAGCCATTTTACGGTATGCATTTCATTGAATCCTTTTCCATATTGTACGTTAGGCTCCTCGTCAATTATCCAGTCATCATTCATGAAGGTGTCAGGACAAAAAGCCTTAAGGCTGGAAAGTACAGGCACATCTTCGGTTGGTCATTTATCTTAATGTCTAGACAGGTTTTATATATTATTATTCAGAATCCATATACAGATGTGAATTGCGATGTCTTACTTTTCCGCTTTACTGTAAATTGTAGTTGACGTGGTTTCTTTTAATTTGGGAAACAATTTGGGCTCTTACTCGTAATGGCTAGGTGCTTATTGCATTACGGGCTTTATCTACTGTATTATTTATGGAATACCATAAATTGTCCTAGCTTTTGTTGTTTTTATTATTATTTTTTTTTATATTAATTGTTTTCCTTATTTATACAAGTATGTCCTTTATCTCTTTACCATTCGTCTTCTTTGTAGTTAATATTTTTAAAGGGACGCTGCCCATCGGTCCCCCTTGTTAACCCCAAAATAGGTTGGTTTCAGTTACAACGTTTTTATTCTGTTCAATTAGCAGAAGACTATTTCATACATAGTTGTGCGAGAATTTTTTTAGTTTTAGTGCAGGGGTGTTTTCCATGAAACTAATAGGCACCAGAAATTTACCGAGTTATCAAATTCATGGAAGAAGAATAGTAAATAAAATGAAAAACACATTATAATGTAGTGTGTGAAATTGAATTGACCAATTTTATCGGTTTCGATGGCAAGGTGGTAGCGTGCTTTTACTTGTACGAGTCACTACACTTCATACGATTTGAGGGATGTCGTGAAGCCAAGGCCAGAGCTCTAAATTTGAGCATGGTGCGGAAAAGGGTGCGCTGTGAAGGAATTGGTATGGCTCATCTTGATTCTTGAACAGCAAGATGAGAGAGGAAATACCTACCTTAACAAAAAGAAGGGCACAGAAAAAAGACTACCATCCTAAAGTAATTCTAAAAAAATAGGTCAAGGATAGTTTGTAAGAGAAAAAAAAAGTTGATGCAATGATGTGCCAACATAACAAACTGAAAAGTAAACGGGAAATAGTTTTGTACATAAAAAGTTATAGAAAGTATAGGCTACAAACTTTTTTATTCAAATTTTTGATGAATGGTAGTTAACAAAAAGACCACACAGATTCGCGCGCGGACATAGGCAAGTGCTTATGTTGCCTTTCTGTTAATACGGCACTGCCCAATATAGTGCAATTTCGACAGACATCGCTGCAAATGTCTGTCCCTGCGTTCGTTATCGTTCGTTAAGTACTCGCGATTAAATCTTCCCCGGCAACAACGGTCACTTTGTCGTGAAACCGTCATCCCGTTTGAAAAGGGTATATCATTTTATTGCAACATCCAGCACCTGTTTCAATTAACTACCTCCACTTCAAGGATATATTATACATAAGTCATACCTTCTTTACTAGATGTCAACCTGCAGCCTTTATCCAGGTCTATCGGGCTTAAGACTCCAATCAAGTAGTTATCCAAGTCCCCATCATACATCTTAGATATCTCCTAGCAAAAGACAAGTAGGGTCAAGTAAGTCATGAAACCGACAATGGGGAAAGAGCGAGAGATATACCGTGGCGAAGGAGCAGATTAGAGGCCAGAGGCAAGAGATACGCACCAAAAGGGACGTCCGTTATCATTTACTAACTGAATAATAACTGGCTTGCTCCTTTAATTATACTGCAGGTTGCCTGATTTATGGGGACCAGGTCTGAAAGAGACGCGACTAAAAAATATGACTGCATCTGTAAGATCATCAAGTCAGATTCACTCGCTCATAAGTTGCTTTCGGCCCTATATCAATAAAGGTAACGACTACGGTGTCAGATTCGGGCGTACTATCGCTATTAAGGGGAAGCTTACCATTGATATTGGCCACCTCTGGTAATAGGTTGGTTTATATTTATAATTTAAGTTAATACTTAAGTTATACAGAATTGTTCTTAATTTCTTACTCTATTTTTAGTTAATCTAAATTTTCAACAAACAAATTACTTTTTTTCGCGCTATTCTGACTCAGTGTCACTAGCAAAACTAGGAACTTTTCACCTTAATTTTAAAAACGATTTCTGCACTCCTGCACAGTCTATAACTTGTGACCCCCTAAATTTTCCACTGGATCTGCCATTGAATGCAGTGCTTTAGGATAGGGAAAATCTAGGCAGCCAAAATTGAACCCTTGGACAATAATTTACCATGGAACAACAGTACTCGTATATCTATTACGGTATCTATACTAATTCATAAATAGGAAAGCATGTACGGGTTCTCTCAGTTCTTATTATTATTGATGGACATTTTATGGACGTAGTAGTATATAGTTACTTTTAGCGTGGCCCATTGAATATTGTTTTTGAATGAATTTCTATCCAGACTGGTCCACTCTTCGTTGGCAACCTACACTGACTACAAGTGGTAGTGGTCAAGCTCAGACGTGCTTACTATTGATATTGTCCCAGGTGTTACCTCGTGTTAGTTAAGTATGGGGAACCGTCTACTCAATAGTCTATTTACTTTTATTTATATTTCTGATGTTTCCACTTTAACATAAAAATGATGTAGCAGTACCTCTACTATTTACCGTGAGTAGGTTGTGTATACTAATTGCATAGTGCCTGCTACATAATTTCTGAGCACCTTTTCATAAGGCAATGGCAAAGTATGGTGGCCTATACATGCTGTTATATGAGGGAAACCCATTTATACAACAGCTCTTGACTACTTTGCTACACTTTTATATACTCTTAACCCATAAATGGGACACTAAAGGAACTACCGGCATCCCTCTCAGAGCGTATGCTACTCCGCCTACACCTTTTCATTGTTAAAACCACGCTTTCTGACAGACAGCCACGTGCCCCGCGAACTCTGACCTCCCACCTGTCAGCCCAAAGAAGCTGCCACGTCATACTCTATATGTATAACGCCTTCGCTCATTTAAGGCCCGGGGAGAAACCCCCTATTTCTAGTGACATGGGTGTCAGGCCCGTGACGAAAGGACAATACGCGGTGGACTGACCGCGCGCCGCCCCCAAGTATTCACCGGGTGACAGCAAGATCAAAAAGTCTCGAAAGTGTTTAGACGTGGTGAGAGGTGGCGAAGAATGCGTTAATTACGAGGGAGGGGAGTTTACAGAAAATTGGCATGGAAGAATGGTAAAGTGTCATTATATGGATTTAAATATGACAAGCAAATTAGTGGTTAGCTTGGCGATCCAGCTGACACATGCTGTGTGATACGTTTCACAGTTCTGTGACAGGTACGAGTGAACCCGCACAGTACGCATTCTCATGTAGGCAAGCCTTTAAAGGCCTCGAAATTCTTACTGCTCCCTCCATGTATATAGAAGCGGCCATAATGCACTGCCTCGCACAAGCCGACTATACAAGAGTGGGAGAAATATCGGGACGTGAAACCCGGTGGGCCGATATCGACTTCCACATTACCCGAACCCGAAGACATGGCACTGACAATTTTATTCTAATAAAGGGAAGGTTGCTGTTCAACCAGTTACCGGACCACATTAAGAGATTGCGTTCGGAGGCTAGGGAGTTCAGGCGAATATTACACACTTACCTGGTGGAGGGTGTGTTTTATTCGCTTGATGAGTTTCTGGGGAATGCGTAAAATAATTTTGGCAGATTGTTTCTTACAATGGACTAATTTTATTTCGTTTTGTAAATTTATTAATTATTTAAGTTAAATGTTAGATTTTAAGTGTTTTTAGTTATAATTGTAGTGTATTGTAATGGAACATGAATTATCCAATAATTCATCAAAAAGAAATTTTCAAAAGCAAAGCTTAGCTTGGAAAAGCTACCTGTTCGGTTTTAAAGCTGAAGAGGGCATACCAGAATTGCGAAGCTTGAAGACATCGCTGTAAAAGGTTGCTGCCATCATCCGGTTGTAACATAAAGAAGAAGATATTCTGAATGAATAAATAATACAATTAAAATGACTCATTCATGGAACGAAAACAGTCTCTATGAAGATTGTATTTAAGAGCAATTTATAAATTACCAACGACTTTCAATGGGCAAAAAAATTCACAGGAGTTGATGAGACATTTGTCAGTCTCAGGTAATAAACTCATAGCCGCGCGCTGCTTTCTCCCATGCCAATAAAAATGGACGACATAGACTATACGACAAACTCATTACTAACCGTTCTCTCAACTGTAACAGTCCAATTAATGTAATTGACTTTTAATTGATTCTTTTAAGTTTTCGTGTCTTCCCCAATGACACGGGCTGCGGAAGGGTGATTGAGCAGTGGGTGGGCCCTTTCACTATATTAACTCTTTAAAGCTGTTTTGTGCATTCATTTTTTATTGTCCCTTATGAGTAATTGCTTGTCGGTTTCTGGCTGCTCCGTCCACTTTAGTCCCTGGTCAAAGGCTAAATACGTCCTCGTGGATAATTGGAATGTTTTGGCCATTGTTTTGTTTTGTTTTTTTTTATCCCGGATGTTAGATATGTAGCCTTGTCTATGATATACGTAAGGTACTAATCTATTTTTTACGAATATCAATATCTCTTTTGCCTCATTTGTAGATTTATATTCCAAGCGCATTTGAAATGTGGGTATACAGGCGAATGCTGCGCATATCCTGGCTGGAGAGATCGTGTCACTAATGCTGAGGTCATGAGTCGAATGGATACGGAAGCCGAGTTACTGCTGACTGAAAAATACTTTGGTCATATGATCAGGAACGAAAAGTATCGCCTTCTGGCTTCTGTAATCGATAAAATGACAGAGGGCTCCCGGCTGAGGCAGTGGTTTTGCTAGAGGCCAACTTCCTTTTTCAGAGCAGCCGTCTCTTACGTCCAAATTGCCAGGATGATTGTCAATCTTCGATAGAAGAGGCATTTAAGGAAGAAAGAGGAAGAATTCGAAGAAACGGCCCATGAAAATTGTCAGAACATCTTGTGTAGTTTAATTTTACCTATCGAGTGCCACTCTTGCTAAATTTTTCGGGTCTTTCTGGATGATCGTGAAATAAATAATATCCTGATGGAATTGGCCTAGGCCTACTTACAGTGGCCTTGCCCAATGTCAGCCACCCTATAGTTTTCCAGACATTATTCACATAGTTTCCATATGTATATTTGGCCATTGTTAAGCTGTTGCACATCCTCGAAGTTTTTTTTTCTCGCTTATAAAATATTATTCGCATACAAAGAATTCAATGAATGTATCCGAATAACCTCTTCAGACCCCTCTGTAGGTAATACCTGTGTTGAGTTACGACACGTTTCCGATCGCTTGGTGTGTAGAAACTTGCACAAGTACGAACAAGCTACCACTATGCCATCAAGTTAACCCACACCGCTACAAGCGATAATGGACAAGCTGATTCAAGCCTGTCATTGACACAATATTACATGCGTAATAATGATAAGAGAAATAAATACCAAGAGCGCAAAAGACTCCAGTTCAGTGTAAGAAAGAGCTTTACATTGGTTGGTTCATTCATTGAACAAAAAGTACTCAGTCTATTTATTTACTATTATTTATTCAAATTTCTTAAGTGATACACTCTCACGCTTCCCATCTTATATTACTGTGGCCTTCAAAAACCAATTTTCAATCAAAGCCTATTAGAATGTCAATGTTAAGAATTAAGTGTCACATCTTGTAGTCCGTGGGGATTGACATCGAGGTCGTGAACCAGTTTGCCAATGCCCAAAAATGCATACGGAAACTTTATCAATAATGTCCAAATAACCGGTGGGGACGTTGGCCGACGTAGACCTATATGTCCATAAAAGGCCATTCAAATACAATATTAGAAACAACAAGAAGCCCTCTAAATATTAATAACTTCTATTGAGCTATTAAATATGCTAGTTTTTAAACCGTTTTATCAACGCATCAGTTCTTTAAGCGGTTTTTACGTTGATGCGCCCATATATCTACTGCGAGTTCCATTATTTTGCTGTAGAGATGTTTTCAGTCACAACGATAACTCAGCCATAATCTCAAGAGGGACCAATGTCATTGTAAACTTTATGACATTGAATATTGCATATTGTGCTATGCCGTGTATATTTATTAACGGATTCCATTTCCCTTATTTTATTGCTTTTGCCGTAAGAAAAATTCCTTGGAGGTAGGCAATTTTTGCTGCCGCCTTTTGTTGATTTGATGGAATAATAGCCTACTGCATCAAAAGTGCAAGTAGGTACTGCCATTTACGGTGAAATACGGTACATGGAACTCCTATTGCTGAGTTGCCATCATAAGGTCATAAATACATGATCTATGGCCATGTTTAATATGACATTCATTTGTATTGCCATTTGCCACTCGTAGACTCTTAAAGACGCACCCAATTATGTAATTTTATTTTATTAATACTGTATATGTAGACTCAATGTTTTCTGCTGTACTTGACGCTATACGGTAGGCTCGGTATCTCGAATATCGAATTGGAAGAGGTTAGGAAATTGTTCTCTTTGAAGAAAATAGAGTAACGCACTTTGTCGAAGCTTGCTTTGCAATACTTACAATACTAGTACATACAGTACAGAAGTTATTTCATTGGTTAACAACAACGTTAAAATTAAATTGCAAAAGAGTACTATCTTTTCAATTCAATAAAGTAAACTCTATAATGGGTTAGTTGTATGAAGTATGGAAGCTAAAGGCAATTTTCTTTCTTTCTTTATTTCTTTCTTTCTTTTATAAACTCCTTTGATCTGACATCCTTAATGTCCGTTATTTTTTTACAAATTAAATTCAATAACTGTGACCGATCGGTGTTAGGCTACTAACGGCCACATAATGTAGCCGACATAAAAATGTAATTCTACTTTTAAAAATAAATATTGACTTTTTTGTTCTATTACTAAGCCAACCTAGCGGAGTTTTTCTTATTTAGGCTCTACAATCTATTGTATATCATTAGAAATTTGACTCGGTCCGTTTGCTCTTAATAATCCGTAGTGTCATCGATTATGTCTTTTCCGTTATTTGTAAGTTAGTCGAGTGCTGCGAAAGATTTAGGTTTGTTACCTGTCATCAATGCAGGCAAAATCCCTATGCGTTGCTTCTGTTTTTTTAAGAAGTACAAATTGTATATAATTACTTGCCTTGTCTTGTACCTCCACTCGCTCCTTGGTAGGTAACAAGTAACAATGTTGCAAAATTGACTTATAAATTGCCCACATATGAATTCATTGCACGTTTTCCATTAATTAGGTTAGGCTCGCACAACATGTACATGGTTTCAGAAAGTATCGTGCTTCTTCTTCTTCTTGAAGGGGTGGTCACGTGGAGCTTTCGTCTAGTTAAAAAACTTTTAAATTTGAAATGATATTTATGGAGGAAGATGGATGATTAAAATACCAACGCACATGATGCAAGAACTTACGCAGACTACTATCTTATAAAGAGCCACTGGCAGGGGGCGTCCGTTGTAAAAAAAATCAAACTTGCTTTTCTGAAAAACAAATCCTCAAATCCAGCTTTGGCCTGCTGGACAATACTCGTCCAGTCATCGCGGCTTTGCACGAGGGTTCACAATCTGGACACTCCCGACTCAAAGTCGTCCATCTAGCGGTTTTCTGAGCGTCCTCTTCCCGTCATGCTTCCTTTGTACATTTGTACATGCGATCTTCTGATATTCTTACATCTCATTGAGCTTTTATAAAACAGACCGTCTTCTCCATTGAGTATTACGTCCATTTCAGCGTTGTTTTTTATACGCCACTGTCCGTTTTCTCAAAGGGGTTTGTTGGCAGTTTGATTCCAGATTTCATCTTTCATTTTACCGAGTCATTATTCAGAGTCAAAATAGAAGCAACTAAATTTCGCTTTTATTCCCCAAATCTAATCAAATTTTGCACTAATAACAGGCCTGCTTGGATTGCTGGCCAATTTAAATTACCCGAGAATTTCCAAAACAGTTATTAAGCTTGTTACTGAGTAAATTTGACGTCGGCGCATCCCCTTCTTCGGAACCACTTTAGATTCTTGTATAATATCCATATACAGCTTATTAAAATAAGTAGATCCGGACAAAACGAATATCCAAGTCAATGTATTTACCATGTTTTTGGAGGCACACATTAGCATGATAATTTTATATCATTTTGCCTGCACACTTTGAGGTGTGCGTGACACAGTCGTTTTCACAGATTGAGCTGTTAACACGTCGACCTGCTCTCAGTCCGTCCGGGTAAACATTAATTAGGGGACTGGCAATCATTTCATCGCGTGAGGTAAGGTTCATCTCCATTGGAGTAGTATATACAGTAGATAGTTATATCGTTAGAAGAAGGTACCTTTTTTTTTCATTATTTTGGAGTAGCCTATACATGTATGAGAGATATATAATCTAATAAATATAATATATATATTTATACAATATATCCTGTATATAAAAATATAATTGAATAATAACTGCACAGAGAATTGAACCAGGATTTGCAACCAATATTTGCACTACCCATCTAGGACCGCACTTTTTTATATATATTACAAAGGTTTAAGTACGATTATTGAGTGTATACAATTTCAATTCAAATCATTTTCCCGATCAGAGCATTTTTTTGAGTCAGAATGATAGTTACTGTCTATTTAACAGCTTCAGCCTATTCAGTACATTTTGAAGCGTAGGCCTAAGTATGTGCTGTATACTGCGGTATTATAAATGCATGAGTTAATATGTAGGAATTCAAGACAAGAGCCGGTGATCTATTTTATTTTTTTTAATCAGACGCTTCTTTACTGTATGTACAGGAATATAAACAGCATTAGTCTCTTGGCACCGTAAATTCCCAAAATCTCATCTTCCGTTTATCTACTTACAACATGCAGCTTACAGTCCAGTACTCTTTGGCGAAGTGGAATATCTGTGCTGATTATACATTACTCTATGTGCAGTATACTATTTCACTAATAATGCTTATAAAGTTTGACTGTGGAAGGAAAAATGAAAAGACCGACTAGTGGTAAAAAGATATGCATTGCAGTAAATTAAAATTTAGCACGATTGAATCATTGGTGTGCAATTTTTAATTAAATTCAGTCATCCGTACCAAGTCGGATGCGAGTGAATGCATACTGCATCATGCAGTTTCACTCGTAGAGTAGATGCCATCGTTTTTTTACACTCCCCCTAGGGGGAGGTCGAGCCCCAGACCTTTGTACCACAGCACTGTTATTGTTTCTTAGTATTTGTAGATTACAAAGTCTTTAGGGCTGTACGCTGCGCTGGATATAATGCAATATTTAAACAAATGAAAGTGTTTAAAAAGTACCTTTTGGTGCATTTAACAGGAAATCTGATGTTATTAAACTAATTCATATTATTGTAGGATTTAAACATTTTCAATCAAGCCATCGCGTTATTTAAAGCAGCCTATTTCACTCGTTCATTACTTGAACTTCTATATCTCAGGTTCTAATAATCCGCGTGGAGACAGATAGTCTTTTACCCAGTTGGAGGAGGAAATATGGGGTCTTCTTTTCGAGCTGCTATCTAGGGATTGGTTTGCAGCGAATGTTGTATTCTTCTCCTCCACTCTTGTCTGTTGTGTGCGGTGCAGAGCACGACATTTTGAAGAAAAAAACTATAATTCATACCTGAAAAATGTCTAAGTAAGACACTGTATTTGTCAGTAAACTGCTCACTTCTCATCATAGAGAGGCTTTGTTGGAAATTATTTAATACTGAATTTTTATTTTCAAAGTAGACCCTTATTTAACCTTTTATTATTGGAATTTAGTCCATCCAAGTAATAGAAGGCTATTTTTCTGTTACACTGATAGGTAATAGAAATTTACCGAATGATCCAATTCATGGAAAAATCATAACTCCAAAAATTAAAAATGTCTTAAAATCGTATGGTGCATGAAATAGTCCTCTACTACCTGGATACTACCATATGTTAATATTGACTTTAAATAATAGTAATTACATTAAATAAAAATAAATGAACTATCGGGTTTTACAGTTAGTGTAATAATTCAAGGGTTATGGAAAATTATAAAATTATTATAAATTATCTAAGAAACCGGAATCTTACTGATTTCATTCAATCATTCATATACCATGATATAAAGTACGTAGCAATTAATATTAAAACCCAAACCCGTATTTTGTGTAGTAACACCATCATTAATACTCCGAAGATAGGAAGAAAGAAATTCTGTAAAGAAGTTTTGTGTCCAGTGAAGCATATCATGGATACCGTTACTCCACATACAAAGAAGTTAGGCAACTCAGTGTAGACATGAAGGCTGCGGCCGGGCGGCCACTCATTTGGTTTCAATCCCAATTTGATTACCGAACAAGCCTACGACATTATCGGGAGAAATTGTTTCAGGTAGTGTTATAGTCGTGATTTTGTTTGGTAGTGGGCTTATAAATTGACCAAATACAATGTCGGACATCGGACGCCCACTGTGCTGTGTGCCTTATTTCTGCGTCTGTCTGTGATGTGGGTGGCATCAAGCAGAATTTGAGATAAGAATGTTGCGGTAGAGGGGTAGTGGGAACGTTCAAACTTCGTGTCGAAATTTAGACTAATCAGTAATCAGAGCCTGAATCTGGTTCCAAATGACTGCATGAAGTGTGCTCTGATTGGTTGAAAATTTAATGATATTAAAAATATCCTTTGTGGAAGTTAAACTCCCCTCTCTCCAATATTGAACACTAGGGTATAACTTATGACTCTAATTTATCCCCACCCAAACTTCAACAAGAAAACTATTAATTTTGGGTATAGCCTATAGTAAATTACTCAACAAATCAGTTTGTTTAAATCACTGCGAGTGCGTTTCTATTTAAATTTTCTTCAGTGTTTGTCTTAGGAGATTTTATGCTGCCATGCTACTGAGTACTGAGATGGGTTTTCTTTATTTTAGTGGGTGTCTGGTATTTCCCCCATCTCTTCATTAATGAAGATAATTTGTTTGCATCTGTTTTGTGAATTGTATAGGTAGTGTATTTAGATGGAGAGACTTGGGTTATGTCTTGAAGGAATCAAGTAGTGGGAAAATCTGGAGTTCGTTAATTCTCAAGTGGTTTCCAAAAGGAACGCCACAGCCTCAGAAAGAAGATTCGGAAAAGGGTATCGATAAAAACCTGACTCGACCCCATAGTCTATGCCTATCCAGCGCTCCGTGTTACCTCTACCTACATGGGTCTTTCAACTAAACATCTGTGACTTGATATAGATTAATGATATTTATTTATTCTTCTGATTGACTTGCAATTTTGCACACACATAGCATATGCATATGTGTACATTTTACAGCTGAAAAGGGGGGAAATTATCCATACGTTAAAGGTTCACATCATTGTTTAGAAACATTTTCCTATATCAACCAAATTCCAATTAAGACAATATATTGGGGTTTAGTAGACCGTGACTACGCAACAAGCAAGCATTTGAAGTAATCAGGTTTTAGGCATTGTATTCCCAGTGCCGCTTTAAGATGCACGAGCGGCATCTAATGGGTGAAGAAGGAGAAGAAGTGTCATGACGCATAAGTGACTTGTTTCAGTGAAATCTGCAAGTAAACCCCCAGAAGAGAGATCCACGAAGAACGGAACCCCCTCCAAGCCAAACGAATATTACCAAAACGAGACACTAAATAGATTGTAAAATTGCATATTATAAATACTTCATGGCTGTTTGCCAGGAAATTTGGAATGGTCGTTGAGAGATTTTTCATATTGCCTTATGTGCGGCCGTGACGGACACTGTTTCCGAGTTTGGACCGCGGCCATTAGTTATCTTCTGCTCTTCTGACAGATGGTGGCACGCCTGTACAGCGTCTTCATCCCAATGCTTCTGCGTCGACCGGCAACACCCCAGAGGCCGAAATTAATTGGTTGTTGTGCACATTTAAGGATTAGTCTCGTCAGTGTCCGAGTAAATTCGTGGGTTCTGTATTAAAACTGGCCTCTCGGCCCACTGGCATCAACGATGAAATTTTGTGCTTATTTGAAGGGTTAACAGTAAAATTAATGGTTGAGAATTTGACCGCTTTCTCGCATTCCTGCATTGTTTACTATTTTACATTAGTGCGATGCACGCTAGGTATGCGCGCCATTTTTCTTAACACTGATAATTTCTAAGGGGGTAATTTTCATGGAGGCATGTGTCGGTTGAGCACTCTGTGTCACGTGCTGCTCTTTTTTACTTATACATGTTAATATTAAGAAAATTATTCTAACAGATTTTCCTATAAACCAATCACCATATAACGTTAAATTTATCTACAAAACAATAAACGCTTTTGTAACATCTCTTATCTTGAGCAAGGTGCAGTTGTAGCGGAGAGGAGGTCCCAGGAAACCGAGAAGGAGACGATCGAAAAAGAACAGGGAAAATTTCAGGCAGATATGACAGAACTCATCCACCACTTGAGTCCACTTCGGAAGAGCCAGTGTGGTACCGGGATAAGGCTCGGAAAAAGTAAAAATAAGTACCTATACTGCTATTCAATAAGTAAATCTTTACTCAAATGTCCTATGCAGTGCAAGTGGCATTGCAATGAGGAACACAAGGTAACAGTCCTAAATGAGGTATTCAAAAGGTACGATACATAAAACTTGGTACAGTACCTAACCATTCCACGCGGGGACACAGGTGGAAGGGATAACATCTGCAGGGAAATTTTGGGTCCTTCTGCCATTCATCCCTAATCTCGCTCTTCAAGCCCATGTGCGGTCATTCATTTGAGTTCAGCAAAGCTTGTCAAAGTCAAACGGGCAACTAAATGTAATCAACCGATAGCAGAAAGATCGAAAATGGCTCAATCGGCAGGATGCTACATCATGTACCATCCGCCCGCATTCAAACCGATCACGACCGAGCATTTATCGATGAGAGTGGCATTTGCGCGGGCAACCTTGTATCTAAAATGTCAGTCCCCACCCCCATACGGTTGCGCACACTGGGAGACATTGCATATCATTAGGTGTCTGAGTGTGTATGTCGTATTACGTGACGTACCTGCAGGTCTAGCCAACCTGCTTATCCCCGCTAATTTGATCCATATCAAATCCGCCCTAGGCTGTAGTGCGGCCACCTAGGAGTGTATTACCCACTGAAAGAGATGACGAGTTAGTTAAGGAGTTATACACATGGGGATAATGGCAGAATTTAATGAAAGTTGTAATAAAAAGTTATGACCCTTTTGAGATGTGCCAGCCATGTTTCTTCGTTTTATGCCGTCCGTTATGGATTGCTTTACATTTGATAGTAATGTGTACTGTAAACGAGGCTAAGTGGGTGCAGGTGTTACGTCGAATCAGGGTTAGTTATATTCGATTGGAATCGCTTTGTTCCACCATTTAAACAGACAGTAGGAGTCACCGTCTCGTGAATTATGTTATTCCTGAACTACCCTAGTGGATCTAGGACTATGAAGTTCTCTCTTACACTAAACTAAAGTGAGTGACAATCCTGGACCGCCTGCTTTAAATTCAAAGCATTCCCCGAAATTTAAATTATTGTGGGACTCGATTAACTCGAACCAGCTACGTTCGAAGGGAAAAACAGAGTCATTGTCACTGCACTGCGTGTGCTAAGAAGTTATTATATATATGATGTATGATTATATATATGATAATATTATGATTTCCGATCAATAGTAGTACACAGATCACACGTTGTCGCTTGGAAGTCCTCGAATTTCCATGTATCCGTCTAATTTTGTTTTAAAGTTTCAAATGTTGTCTGTAGTTGTCTGCTGAATCACCTAAGCTTTTTTTAATTCAGCTATATCGCATTAAAAATCTGAATAATATCGACTAATAGGCGTAAAGTAGTCATAACGCATTATTCGCGTCAGCAACCATAACTGCTCATTATTACTTCATACTTTTGTACAGTAAAACTGCAGGCAAAATTAGTGAGTACGAGGTTTGGACACGTAATTTTCCTTGCCTCACAAATTTTTCTTGATTTTCTGATCTTCAGGATTGTTATTAATTAATATAAAGTAATAATTATGATTTCGTGAATAAGTTAGTCCCCCCTTTCAGCCATTCAGCCGTTAAAAAGCAAGAACCTAGTCAAATTATTTATATCCTGTTGAACTTGATGAGGCTGAAAAGTGTGTTACGCATTTTTTACTTCTAAATTTAGTAAATTGCTTTTTTTTTCATCTCAAGTCTGGATAGTGTTTAGTTAAGCTCTTTAAATTGCACAACAGTTAACTATGTAGCCGCATATCATGTATGAGATTGCACACTTTTACAGAGTGCCTTCAATTTACAAGGACCTGTTAGACTCATTCCGTAAGTGCATATTAACCAACCCTTCCAGCTAAATTGAACATTACTCAGCTACTGTAGGTACTATCCAACATTTGAACAATTCCATACTCTGCATTCATGTCACAAAGTATAGTTGACTGTTAATGTAGTGTAGAGCGGGGGAGGTCGTACATGAATGTGTGGATTGTCCATTTGCGTAGGAGTTAGGTTCTTTATGGTAGCATTCTATTATACTTTATTTCTATGCGTGAGAATAGCCACTATACCTAGGTATATTTAGTTTTCAATGTTTATTTTACCGTATTGTGTCACATATCTGCTTGAAAATTTAGTGTATACACGTTGGAGGATGTGGTAGTGCCGTTTTATGTAAAGGTGTTTACCATGTACGCAATACGGATAATCTTACAGTGTTGCATGTCTTGAAGATGGAATAAGTTATTTATGGCGGTTAGAGCTAAGAACGGATTTTCTTTAGGGGAGGGGGGGGGGGGTTTCTAATGGTCGAGCAGACTATTACCACCCTTCAGGAGAGAAGGAGGAGTTAAGCACGATGGATATATCATATCTAATTTCTTTATGGGGGGGGGGGGGGCGCACTAAATGATAATATAATTTATTGCCTATAGTATGCTAGAGTCGTGCATTCATCATTAACGCATTACTTGTGTCGTATTTTCAATAATCGTGGTCTTGGATTACAAAGAATAACTTCGCAAATCGAAATAATTCGTATGAATAGGAATTCTAAGGATATGGTGTAGACTGGTTGAATTTTTCGAATTAACGGTCGGCAATTAAGAAAGAATCACCTCCAATATTCGTATTTTGAACTAAATCCAATTTCACAGGAAATGTGCAATGAACCGCTATCCAAAATGGCACATCCCTTAGAACGAATATTCCACTACATTTTGATGTATGGTATGTTGCCGTCACCAACTCCAAGTGCCCACAGATTATTAACTTCCTCCCGACATACTCACTCGCCGTTATTTTTTAAAACCCAGTACAATAATTGTGACAAATCGGTGTAAGAAACAGCTACACATCGTATATCATAATTTTACCCCTCAAGGGCTTTTCCCCCTCCGACTGTGTCTTAATTAGATCTTAGCTCGGGAGATTTTGCGTTTATTTAGTATATCCAATCCAATCGCTAGATTACGACTGAAGAAGACATCCATAAGTGTGAATACACTTAAAAATATTACATATTAACATCTTATTTTTGAAGGAGCCTTGATATACTACACTAATTGCTTAACGCAAGCATTGAAATAATAATAGGGACGTTATTATAGAACTTCTCCCACATCGTCACCCTGACAAAATCGTGATAATATCACAAATTTTACCTTAACAAAGAATGTAAAATGAAACGAGATCGACTTTGATGCTAACCCGATGACCGCTACGTTCCTCTAATCTGTCCTTATTGAACGAGAGCGGCTGAAAACACAAAGGACCATTCTCGCACCATTTCTACGCCGGTATGGCCTATCTCGATTGAGGAACGCGACGGAAGGGTCTCAAATACAAGAGCTGCACATTTAAAGATAAAAAGGTTCTAAAGAGTTATGGATAACAAAGACTTTTGCTTGTCCAACTTACCTTGGGTATAGAAGAGACGATGCCTTAGTTTGGTATGAGTTCGAAGAGGTCGGGATCTTGACCCCCCTCTTAATCTCGATCGAACCATGCAAGGTCCGTGTCATTTCGAATGTTTCCTGAGTTGTCGGACCTAAAAGCGGGTAGAGAATGAAGCGTTGAGGTAGTGGAATGCGCTTGGTTGACTTATGATAATTTAATGGGCACGCATTGTGGTTCTCTTAAATCGCCGGAGAAACAAGTCATTTTTATTGCTTAATTTATCTTGTGTGTGTTAGCGCCTGTGAGAGATACAGTTCTGATAGCGGCTATCATTGATAATAATTACTCAAAGATCTAACTGTGTTTATAACTTATGGCAACTATTTATGTAAAGATAGCTTTCCATTGAAATATTTGATGCTATAGGCTTTGCCATTGTCTAGAGGTAAAATCGATATTGCCAGTTGCCAAAACTCCTTTTAGAACTGCATATACGTTTAAGCATAGGGTTGGTACTGTCCCACAAGGAATAGAAGACAACAAAACATTGGGTTTATTCCAATGCCAAATGCGTGAAGAAACATTCATTTATGAAATCGGAGAAACTCAGTGTTTATAGGGGGATAGAAATTTACTAAATTATCAAATTCATGGAAAAATTATGAAACCAAAATTTAAAATACCTTATGATATAGTGTATGAAATAGTCCTATAGTTTTTGTAACTTTCGTTTTAAATTCAATAGGAAATATATAATACCTACCAAATTTTGTTGTCATCCGGGTGGCTGTCTACGAACATCTTCCTCTTAAATTCCTCTTTCTATCTTCCTCTCACTATTTACATTAAAAATGACTCAGCCTAATTACATCACTCCACAGCTACTAGATTTACCATAAACGGCAGGAAAACACATTGTTTTCTATAGCCTGAGAGCAATACTCAAATTTTTTATCACGCACGCTACAACTTGCTACTTTCCCTCATCACAACATCCAATAAATTAGCAACATCATCGTTTTCCACGATGTTCTTAACTTAAACCTACCTGTGTGGCACGCCCCTTCTCTCAGACGGGACATAATCTATCTAACGTCCTGGAGCATAATTTGCCTGGATATAACTAGTTAGCTACCTCCACTCCATATAATCTTAATATGGAAACAATAAACATTTCCCCTGCTGATGATACTCAAAGTCTATTGGCCTAATCATAAAAAATTACTGGTCTACTTTAACGCAATTCTTTTATTTATTGTGTCCAGCAAAAATTAGGAAAAATCCGAGTGTGACTGTGTGAGTTTGCAGGCTGTAATCACAAGATAAAAGTGAAAACATCAAATTTTATCGAGGTGACATTAAAGACTAAACAGTGCTGCTCACCCAAAATAATATAGGTTTATACTTAACTAATGGACTAGATAATTAGGGTCAGTATCTTTAGTGTTGATTTTTACGGTGTATACACTTGCGGTGTTGTTTATTCTCGCCAAAGAGTGACTGATCCAGCGACTACCCTATCTTGTTTCAGCGATGCGATAGTGGAACTACAGGTAGACACACAGTGCAAAAATAGTTAAGACAAAAAACTATGTAAAAAACAACGCCATAAAAATTAATATGTACAGTATATATTGCATTGCATATTTTGCAAATACATATATTTAAATATATTAATATATTTATTATAATATATATATACAGTATATATTAATATATCCAAGCAAATGCTGTATATTGCATTTAAGAAGCCCAAAACAGTGCTTCACAATAATTATTTTCATCTATTTTTGGTACAGTAATTGTTTATCTACTCACTTTCAGCTCCCCTCTTAAGTCTTGGGGACGACCCTGGTACCTACTGTACCAACATAGGAAAAAAAAACGAGGAAATGTGAGATCTTAAATGTAAAATTGTAGACCTAGCTGGGTAGAGGGGAGAGCATTTAAGCTTGTTCAGAGATGTCTGCTCACAAGATCACCCTTTAGAAAGGTAAAATCAAAAGTGCGCTATAGGAAGTTTTCACGTCAAAATTGTTGTGTTCTGAAAGTTGTTGTGAGTTAGAGGTGAAGTCACGAGGATGGGGAAGGGCACGGAAGCGGGTGGCACCGGTTCAGACGATGCATCGCTTGCAACTTGGGATGTGGCACCTGACACACAAGAGGTGGGCGGGTACACAAGGACGTCGCTGCTAGGTACAGGTACCTGCTATCAGCAGTCCAAGGCAAGTGTCTTGCTGGTAATTGCGTTAGGAAGAATGCCTGATGAGAAAGAATTAGAAAATAAGGCAGGCACCAATGACTGTATGTACAATGTAATGAAGTAAATGCCTGCTTAATGACATTTCTACTTAATTTTTGGGTTTAAGCTTCATCATGTGGCTGCGCGGTGGAGTACTCTTATTTATCACACAAATATAAAGCAAGGTACTCGCAACAAAGACTAAAATAGATAATTTATGTTTTACAAGTGCGTCGCCAGCTCTCGGGCTAGGGGAAGTAAGGGCTAAGCCATGTTCGGTTAGTCCATATTTATAATACTGACCGGTTTTGGGCATGCGCAACTAATAGTGTATACATGTACGGTAGATTAGTTTGCTCAACAATGACGAAATCTGGGTTAAATGTGAAACCAATAAAGTTATTTCGTTAAGCCTACTTCGTACAAATAATTTTTTCACCTCTAGTGGCCTTAATACTGCTGCACTCACATATGTAAGTAGGCCTGCATGCTTTTTTTGTTGTTGCGTTTTGCATACATCTCATTACATTGGGCTTACTGCTTGACGTGACTCACCGCCCTTATCACTATGAATTGCGAAGGGGCTTTATTTCTTTCTGCCTTAACAAGATTTAAAGATAAAACATCTTGACGTGTTAGTTAACTAGGATTTGAAAGAAAAATATATTCATGAAATTGAAAATAAGTTCTTCAAAAAATTAAGGAACGTATAGAAGTATACCCAGCTGAAAGACTGGCCCCCGAACTTGGTTCAGTCACACACATGTTACGTTTTGTCAATGGTAAGCATGTCTCAGCTTGCCCATTGTTTCTCGAAACCGATGTGGGTTAACATCGAGGAAATATATCAGTTTGCCAGCGGCCAAAATTAATACGGAAGCAATATCGCAATATACCGCCAATAAATGACGTCGTTGAAAGGTTCAGTGGACCTCTAAAGTATGACTACGTCCATAAGTCCTTAATAATAATATACTCAGCTAGGAAAAAATAAAAAATAAAAAAAAACAGGAAATACCGCACATACGATACGTTCTCCAAATTGTAAGGCCACTCAAAAGCATTTCGAGGCATTGTACTTAACTAAGTATAATAATGACAGATAGCCCTAATGCGTGTCCGGGACCCGTTACATTAAGTACATGGAATACTCTGTACATGATAGAAACTTAGGTACATTGTCAGACACGTGTTTGACACCTGCTAGCTGCAGTTTGACGTGTCGGGTCGCAGGTCGGGTCGCCGGCGGTGCGCGCGCGACGTCCAACGCTTTTATACCCAATGTCACACCCAGTTGACAGCCCGCTCTTTTAAATATAATGAGAAAGGTAATTTAGGGAGAAACTTTTATAGTGCCGTGTTTTTATGCATTGCAGTTTTTGCATGACTCATGTTACTTCATAAACGATTTTTTTTTTGCTCGTGACAATAGGATGTAAGGGACAGGGTATACGATATGTGCATGCATGATTGTTTGCTTGTGATGCATTCCCGTTCCAGTTTTTTTTTTGTATTTGGCCTGTGCCATGGGCTTAAGATCCATCGGACTGTTAGAATCAGCAGCCCTATTAGGGTGATTTGGTATTAACATAATACCAGGGTTTATTTTTTAATATTTAATTTAATTTTGTAATACTGCATTAGTAAGGTGTCACGTAACGGTGTTAAAATAAGCACGGGAAATTCAAATTAATAAATTATTGGATTACAAGAGAATGGTTGCATTGTTTTATAATTGAAGTAAATACTAATAAACATTAAAATTTACACTGTAATCTATAATACTGTTAAACTGCAATCACACGGGATCGCAAGTTGAAATTATAAACTTCCCTAAAATTTGGGTTTGGTTACCTGTTGTCAGCTCTTCTTCTGCAGGCTGATCATGGCGATTTTAATCTCGGGGGTAATCATAAAGATACATTAACTGGAGCGGCGGGAGCCACGATATGCCTTACGAGGCACCCGTTAACCATAAGCCAACTATCAGAGAGAAGTACCAACGCAAAAAATATCGAAGTCTTACAGATTGCAACATAGCAGAACGGATACCTGGACCCGGTCAAAAACTCTGTACTTAGCTTGTGCAGGCTACACTTATCACTGGGTTTCCCCGCCAAATTGCGTACTTCTCTCGTGCAGGCTATATACTAGCAGCCATATTGATAACGGTCTCTAGCCCCGGGATGGGGGCAATATAATACCATGTCACGTGATGGTGTTAATTCAATTGAATAAATGAAAAAATTTCAGAATGTTTTAAATTGTGATGTTGGTAATACTGAAGAACTGAAATGACGCGACGCTGCCGTAGCGAATATAAATAGCAAATCTAAACACATAAAATTTATCGCCCTATAAATAAACAAGTTTTAATTTTTAATAAGTATATTAATTAAGTATTATAAACAATAAAATTTGTCTAAATCTAAGGCAGAAAAAAATGAAGAAAATATAGCCGAAGATCATTCAATTGTTTAAATGGACACCATTTGAATTTTCCGCGCTTAGCACTCTTCCGACGATTACCAACATCACAATTTAAAACATTCTGAAATTTGCAGTTCATTTGTTATTGAATTAACACCATCACGTGACATATATATATTATTATATTATACATTATATTACCCCCGGGATTAAAATCGCCATGATCAGCCTGCAGCACCGTTAATAATTTCTCTACAAACTGAAAATGTCTTCTCGAAAATATTAAAATATCACTGTATCTCAGTCAATCTGTGTCAATGGAAAATCTGGCATGGGGTTTCCCGCGCCTTCTCTTAACCTATAAATCCCCATGTGATTATGTGCAATATTGCCAATATCACTTGTTTGTTCACAAGGAAGCGCACGTTCAACCCATATACACGTACCTGTAGGTCCCAAAGAAGACCCAGCCTTTTCTTCTTTGCACTTCATTTGGGAGCGCTGGCTTACATTTTTTAATGCTTCCAATAAAATCAGGCTGATCATTATCAAAATTTTCCAAAAAGGTACACTAACTAAGAATTTTTCATTTCTTTTGACAACTATTCTTAAACTGTACGCACTTTAGCTGTCCCGAAAAAATTAAAAATTAGTTGCATTTATGTTTGTTTCGATTCCATTGTTGTGGATCTCGTTATCTGATAAAAAGCACACATAATAATCAGAATCGTGAAGAGCAGTGGGCGTTATAGGGTTTGCAGTGACTTAGAGGCAGTTCCAATTGACTTTGTTCCACGACCATGGTTGACTAACCTCATGGTGTTCATCCGGGTTTGTGGTTGCATACTCGCTAATGGGAAAATAATTAACATTTTGTTCCAGTTAATTAAGTGCCTTTAATTTTTGTCTTTGCCGCATAATTTCACAAGCTCGCAATTTTTGTCTACTTGCATCTCCCTTATACCCAGATGAAAAATTCAAACCCGCATATCCGTCTCACCGTAACATGCAGTGTTCTATACTCTATGCATTAAAATGTCCATAAGCGTAGTATCGCTTTAAAAATTGCCGACTTGCAGGGTTTGTTATTTGTTTTTATAAGTACCAGTCGAAACGTGCATCAGTTACTTGAGCATTCAAGTGCGGAAAGATGTGAACGAATTTGTGCAGTGGTCAGCTTACCACCCTGGCAAGGTGAAGTCACGAGTTCAAATCCCTTTTCCCTCAGTTTCTCCATATTTTCCTTTCTTTAATTTTAAAATACATTAACACAAAAATTAGTTTACAATTTTTTTACAAGGATTTCCGTTGTATACCAGCGGCCTGATCATGGCGATTATAATACCGGTATTTATTTAATCCCCTGGTAGGCTATTAAAAATGTAAACAAACACATTTTGAATTATAAAATTATCTTTTTTACATTTTTAATACCAGGGGATTAAATAAATACCGGTATTATAATCGACATGATCAGGATTCAGGCTGCAGGAATAGAAACCAACGAAACACTTTGTTTATTCCAATACTTCCGGAAACACACATTAATGACATCGAGCAAACTAGGAACGTTTTTTTTTAGTGATAAAATTGACAAGTTATGATTGTGATGCCTAGGGCCCCAGCTACTCTAACCTTAGACCATTTAATAATACTCTAGACACGCCATTTTAGAATTTGGCAAAAGCGCAAAAGCAGCTGCTTTTAGAGGCGCGAACCTATTGTATTATTTTCAAGGTTTGTTTAGTTAATTAATTAATTGGAGTGAGGAAACATTTTATAACTGTGGTAAAACTAATTTAATATTCAATTAGAAACTTTTATTTTTTCTAAAAACAAACTAGTAACAAAGTCTCCGTTGCTAGGTAATCTGGGCTGTAACGTCACCCGCTGGCAATGGATAAACATAATGTTGGTGCCCCAACTTTCTCATGCAGTGCATCTAGAATGCCGTGTCTATAGTATTATAATGGTCTAAGACTCGAACGATCCCGATACTGGGACATTTTTAACACAGCCTCAATAGTATCCATACAGTCGAAGTTACCCAAAATAAAAAAAAACTCAATAAATTACAGCTGTCTTGAATAGAACTCAGAAGCTTACATAACGTGTAATTTAACACCTTAACCCGCCGTCAACCTAACTCAACGCCATATAAAAACTATATACTCGTACGCAGTGATGGGCGTGTTGGCAATAAATTAATTTGAATCATTTCCATTTCCCGCCTAGCAGCAGGGCTGCCAATCAAAACCTACCGGTTGAAAAGTAAACACTATAACGAGTTGCCACCCATGTCAAACTCTATATTAAATAGCTCTATTAACACGAGGTGATAATTTACATGAGAAGCAGTTCCTTTAATTATGTGGCCACTAACGGTCACTTTTATCATAAACTCGTTTTAGTGAATCGATTCTCGAATGAGCTCGCAGTAATTTGTGCATATTTATTTAGACCATTATGGCTCTTTTCGATCAGTTTGAAGTGTATTTTATGCGTTAGTTATGGGTTACAGACCTGATACCCTCCGATAAGATGATTTACTTTAAAAGCATTTTAATCTTTCGCTTTCAGAAGTGATGTCTTGGCGTCACGTTATACACATATTGTATATATATACTGTATGTATGTTGGCCAACATCCTTTCATTTTGGTAATTACTGCCATTGATTATGAAATCTACTTTCTCATTTACAACTTTTTCAAAACTCAAAAACCCATTGTGAGGCGTTGTTTCAGCACTAATACCATTTTATTTATTCTCATTTTCATTGTCGTATACTCCTAAGTCTCTATCATGTGGTATACCTATCTCAAACATTCTGTAGATAGTTCTGGCCCGTTTTGCTCTTCCATAACTCATTTTCGATTTATTTGTACACTCCTCTCCATTTTTTCCCCTTTTTAGCGTACTGAAGGGTTTCTCTGATCATCCTCTGATAAACGATTGTCATGAGAAGATCCATTAGTTGCTATGCCTTGATTTTCCGTACACCAAAGCAATTCTATAATTGCGGTGGCAGTTGCTGTAGTTTAATGTAATTGTTTTTAACCGGAAATTAATTTCTAGAAAATAAGCATCACCTCAAGTGGGTAAAGCGCGTTTAAACGTTTCTGTATTAACTAACATCCCCCCCTTCTTTATCAGGAACCCTATTGCGGCAATTACTTAGTTGTTTACATCTTAATTTGTAAGTCCAGCCTCCATTAACTTGTAGGCATATTAACCATGCGTGCCACCCCATACCAATTTACCGTATGGTTGATTTTCGTAGATCCCAAAGAAAGAGGCATTTTAGGTATCCTTATAATAACAATCATTATCTTTTTACGTCAGCCACTGGACGCGTGAAATTTAGTAGTTGAAAGTGGTTATTAGAGCCTTAATGCCTTGAGGTAATTATTCCTACTTGTATGTATGAATGTAGCACCATTCATGAATGAACGCTATGCTGCTCGCTATTATAGTTTGGTCCAAATGCAAGACGTGGAAAGTTGAAGTAGGCTACATAGAACGGTTTTGTTACATTACTGGGTGGAGAAGATTATAGCCTAAAGGGGGGGGGGGGCCTTATTCGAATATGAAAATGAATTGAATGAAATACGCATAATGAGTTCGAGTACAAATTATTGTGTACAATAAGATTTCCTAGAAAATGACACCACTTCTTTTTTTGCGAAAGGCTTGTAAGTTGTAGTACACGCACCAATCTACCTCAAATATATGGCTGCAAACAAACAAAAATTTACAACAATGTTGAATTTTAATTTTTTTTTAATATACCTATTCTTTTCCTATATTAATTATAAAAAGGCTTTCCTTTTATACAACCTATAAATATGCACAAGGTCCGGAGTGGCCCTCACAATAGCTCACCTTTTCGATTGCCCAACCTACTCGGTCCAACAAGCCTCCGTCCTACGAGCACCCTCCTCCCTCTCCGATGCGCTTGGAAACAAAACAACAGCCACAAATAATATCATACAATTCCTAAAAGAGCCACTGGCCGCTTCTTCAACATTTTACCACCCCCCCCCCCTCCCCACTACTTACACAACACATAACAGAACGGATAACTCTCTACCACTAAATAATCGGTAAACATTCCCAAATTCCTAGCGCAAATTCCCCCCCCCCCAAAAAAAAAAAAAAAAAAAAAAAAATAGGAAAGCAAAAATTACTTGTAGTTACAAAGTTTTTTATCTGTTCTCTTCCAGCATTATTATTTAAGCATGCATTTGACGGCCTACTATTTAGTATTAACTAATTCTTGGGGTTAAACATGTAAACAAATTAATTTTGAATATCACTTTCCATTGTAAAATTATCTTGCCTACATTTTTAATACCAGATTAAGATTAAAAACAATCACCATAACAGCCCCATTGAAATGTATTAACTTTGTCGAAACGTTTCTGTAAAGCAACTGTTCTAATAAACGTACGGTAAAAATCGTCAGTTTAACATGTACACATATCAGATTTTCAAGCAATTATTTTATTATTTTTTATTTTGCTTATTATTTCTTGGCACTACAAATTGTGTATATAAATTTGAACCGGATATCTTGTGACATTGTCGCGGGAACATTGCAAGATAAAGTAGCCCAATCATACCGCGAAAAATAATACTAGTGTAGCATAACCTCGGCAATAATAACAGATTGTTTGCAGATTTGGCTATAATGGTCTTTGATAAAGTACACAGATACAATGTTCAGGCCGTGTACCTGACGGTGCATAATGGCAGCCTTGACTTTTCTAGACAAAACTACTTATAACTGCCCTTCACGTGACAAACTCAGATTGCTATGATCCAATGCATATTTGAATGAAAATACCATTGAAGCAAGCAGGTACTTGACCATCAAGTACCTGCCCGGTAATGCTCCACTGTGCTATTCAATCAACTAAACCTGGTTATAATCCCTGATCCCCATCCAGAAAAAAATGTAATGTACTTTAATGTAAATTATAAGGATTTATGGGACCTGGAGTCCTGGAGAAATGGGCTGCATATATGAATTCGGCAATCGGCAGTAGTCAGTGACGTCAAGCCACAATCTTAGACTGTGGCCTAAAATGTGGTGTACATATCAGGTTATAAGGTTCAGTTCAGTTCAGTTATAAAAGGTTGAGGCCCAAGAATGCTTACTGACGTGGGCATCCAGACTCTGTTTGCTTATTGGTTACCGCTAGACTCTTGGTCCATCTTATCTGAATGCAGCAACTCGAATCAAGAGCCTTTCGTATGAAAATTATAGTCCGCACCACTGATCTACATGTCCTGGCAATCGACAAATAGCTTCGAGAACGGTTTATGAGAAGTTCTTCGAACGCAGTCCAAGGGGGACTGATTCAAAAGCCATTACAATTTTGAAATTGTAGTGCTTTCATTACCGAAGTCAACTTGTAATCGATGGATATCAGCCCTTGTGGTTTATGCTTGCGCAATTAGTCCTCAGAGAATGTAAGATGGTGGATGTATCCTTGTAATATTCAAATAGTTTTAGTTACGGAAATGCGCCACTTCCAAAGATAACTTTTCCTGGGCAACCTCTTAAGATTTAAGATAGGTAGTGGTTAAAGTGTTTTAAAGCCCTGCTCAAGGCTGAAAACCGCGAGACCTCAAACGCACAGATTTTGTTTTCATTTTCTATCCGTAGTCACTTCTTTCCCTGCTTAAACATAGCTAAGATGAGAAAATGGTGAACTAGTTGTGTTTTTTTTTTTTCTTTAGGGTATACAGCCATTACCAAATCCATCTGGCAAAAGACTGCTATCGGGAGCTCACTGGACAACGAGGTTGCCCAGGGACCGTCTAAAACAGCTTGCCCAACGTCCTACCACTTTTGTCCGATATCCTCCAGGAAGTGGACCACCTCCGCCAGCACCTCTCTGTCCAATTTGCTGTTATTGATTTCACACGACGTGTAACTCCTGTGTAAATGTAACTTCTCTATACTACTGGTTTGTTTATAAACAAGCATTTTGTCGTTATAAAACATCAGCTGTACAACATACCACGCAGAAGTGTTCGTAACTTGTCGTGGAGCAGTGAAAGCCACGAATAGAAAGAAAAATAGCTTCATTCAAAGGACAAAACGTAACGAAGACGAATTGGTTCCAGCCTTCAGGCCAAGTTCATTGGATATCATTCTTCTCCGCTCGGAGACTTGACAGATTTTCGTAGGAGGCCACAGCGACGATAAAATAGGAAAAGAAGAAGTAGTAGAAAACAATTAGGTCAGAATTAGTCTTGGGTGGACACAAAAACGGTAGACAATGGGTCGGAATGGCAGGGAGCCCCCCACGGGGCACGCCTACCGCCGAACTCTATGGGGTCCTCCGAACAATGCCACCTGTCGTTCTGTCAACCACTTTATATGGGTCAAAGGAATTGCATCAACGAATTGCAAGTTGGACAACAGTTTGGCGTTAGATCTGATGCCGGCAGCGCATTCTTGTAGAGTCGGGCAGACGATTATGTACTGGTGACAACTCGCATTGTTCGGTCTCGACTCTAAAAATGTCGGTTCTCGTCAAAGTACCCGAATCACGAAGAATCTCACTTGGTTCGGCCTATGCCAATTTACCCACATTCAATGGGCCCAGGCTAGCAAGATGACCATCCAGAGTTCGGGCAATCAGCGATTCCTCGGTTGTTTCCCAGTGTAAGCAGGCGGTTCTCATCATAAGCCCAATACAGTTAAAATCAAGCTATTACGATGACTCTAGGCTGTTGTGACTAAACTTAGTTGCTTGTTTGAGCTTCATCCGTTGTTCACATTAACGTTTGTTACTGGACTACGGGAAAGGGGGTAGACGAAGTGACGTAGTCAATGACAATATTATATACCTATCGACTTCAGTTTTGCATAAGCAAAGTGATCCAACTTTGTGTCGTGCCTACGGGGTGCATACAATCAGCTTCCGTGCGCGGCCTTTCTACAGTAACACGATTCTTTGACAAGCACAATTTGTATATCGTTTATTCAAATGCATCCATTATCAATTCTAACGAACTGCCCTTTGTATAGTGTCGCCTTTACTACTGATCCAGACCCGTTGGCACACAACTTTATGTTCTATCCATGTGGTATGCTCTGCTCTTTTACGTAACTTTGTATTTTTCTCGAGTTTTCCTTGTCTTGTTTATTTACAGGTACCGTACTGTGCGTTCTGGCTCTCTTTGCAAAGGATATCATGAATAAAATAATATGCAATTTCACAAATTCTGAAGATTATGAAGGATGCTACACGGTCAGTAATAATGACATTATCAGTAATGTCATTACCATTCAGTAATGATGGAGCTTTCATCAGAAAATCACTTCATTATTTTTCGTCATTCCGACTTTGTCCACCTTACACGATCATTACTACTGTCATCTTGATAAGGTAATGTCAATATTACCGACCGTGTAGGGGCCGCTTTACAATGGCCGCTCTTGGGGACAAAAAAACAATTTGAGGAGACTTGATATCTGCGAATTGCATAGAAAAATACTGTACAATACATTTGAGCACTTTACAGCTGTACTATTTATGCCTGACTTCTAGCAATAAATATAGACACTAGGCATTTGTGTAGGCATTATAGAAAGTATTATAATTATAAAAACTGTTGAAATACGAACAGACCAAGCAAATAAAGGTGTAAGCTAAAATGTTAATCCTTGTGATCGTTACTCAGAACTCAAGCATTCAAGTACCGGAAAATACTGTAGATGAAGGATTGGACAGGTCGAGTTTGGTGTAGCAGTTTGCACACCGCTCCGGCAGGTAGTGGCCCTGGTTCGAATCCCATTCTTAATTGTTCAATTTTTCAAATCTCTCTAATTGTATTTGATGATACAGCCTTTTTGTCCTTAATATTGGCAGCTGCATTCCCAAGACTACTGGCATTATCTGTAAAGTTCCTTTTAAACTGTACTGCTTTCTACCGGATTATCTTTCTAGCTGTCCTCCTCATTAAATAGAGCTTTGATTTATTATTGTAGGCTACTACAAACAACGCAGCGCACGAACAACTACATCATCCACGCATATAGTAGGCACTCGTAAAGAAAATGCTATACTGTCGGTAAATACAGTAAACCTTTTCCTTCATACATGCATAAAGATTGTAAATATATGCAAACGGTATGTTATTGTAATTAGTGCAAGTAGATTCTGGTACATCTGTGGACAGAGATAGTTTGAATATGGAATGGAACGTTGGAACACCTACGCACGCCCACGCAGCCGCAAGATCAAGTACCCAAACGTACCTTGTTGCTTAACAGCATGCAGGGGCTCTCATGGGAAAAAATACGGAAGCTACTCTTACGGTACAAGTATCAGGAAGCCTTTTATCGGAGAAGATGTAGTGCTGTTATCGTACTATGCCGGAAGTAGCACATAAACAATTACATGTATGGTAGACGTACATCTTTAACATCCCCTGCATTAGACAAATACTGTACTTGGAAATTGTTTGTTGAATGAGCAGATGGGCAGAAATCTAATATTTAAGGGGTCGTTTTGGGGGATAAACCTGCTTGGCAAATAACTGGTTAACTGGCAGTCTGGCAGTTAGCGATACTTTAATTTGCTATATGCATCACATTAAAAAATGAACGATATTACCGTTTTAATTATTGCTTTGAAAGTTAATCGTAATTCTTGAATCTCTGTTCAAAACACATTAGCAAAGACCATTAAGTTACGGTATAAGACGGTAAAACTAAAGAATGCATGGTGTTGAAATTTTATTTCAAACAACTCATTGCTGGATCGTATTCTGTACATCTGTTTACATACTTGTCAAATAAGTTCCTTCGTTACAGGTACTGCTAATTTTCCCAATATTCTTCTAATGCACCCTAATACAGTTCATACGCAAGTACGCAACCCTTCTTGATGCACTTTGAGATAAGGCCGTACCCAGGTGACCGGGAAATATTTCTGAAAAGACCCAAAATAGTGAGGTTTTAGGCAATTTGATAACATTAAGGGTTTGATTTTACCGACTAAAACTGCAAACTGCAAACGTTGATAGCAGTGAGGTTTAACAGAAGACGATTTGTACTATAAGTGCAAACGGGGGAATCAAGCATTTTTTGTTGTTGAAAAAATACGCCTGCATAAAATATTGAAGTTGCATGTATTTTGACAGCAGTAAAGTTTTGTTTTTACTAATGAAGATTCATATAACTGTAAACAGGAAATGGGGGAAATTTTTGAAAAAATAGAGTAGGACACATTTTTACATTTTAAGACTGATAGAAATAACTCCAAACCGAGGTCTGGGGGCTACCCCCGGGAGAATGTTTGTAAAAACATAGCTACAAAATCATGGGGCTTTACCCAGTTTGACAGAAAATATTTTTTCAAGAAGGGGGGGGGGGTTACAAATTCTTATAAAGTTTAAAACAATACTTCACTTTAGGTTATCCCTCCCACGGGATTGTTTATTTTATTTTATTTTATGTTATTTTATTGTTTTTAAGGACATCCTTGTGGTCCTGCGCCCATCGAATAGTACTCCCACGTTGCAGCAGGTGTCCATAAAACAATGAAAAATAAAATATAATATTTCACTAAACTGGTCTCTTATGTGTACGATATGCTTATTACCTTGTCGCTGGCACCCGTCACAATATGAATTATAAATTGTGTGCTGACGGCTTGATTATGAGTTACTGGGTATACGTGCTCTTCAACCTCATAAATTTCTAATCTTTTATTATGCTATCAAACAACAGTAGCTTATTGCCCTCGGCAGCATTTAAAACACGTTTAGCGTCTTCTTGCTTGAACATCAAGCTTTTAATCACTGACTGTTTGAGTCTCAAACTAATTATTATTTTTCGCCTTCTGCTATGGTTGAAATCGAATGATTTTCCTGCTATACTATTATGTATACTTTACTTTATTTGTACTTGTAATTCCTTAATCGATATTTCCCGAGAAATTTGACTTTATGGGAAAAAAGGATGGTGTAGGAGTGGCTAGAGTTCTGTAATGGAGAGATGGGACATTTGAGCGTGCCTAAAATATTTGTTGAATCCTACAACCGGCCATTGAAAAAAAAAGTACCAGATGACCCCATGATTAAAAAAAAAAATATTGGTTGTCTGTAAAGTTGGTTAACGGACGATAGGTTAACGTAACAACGTCATAACAAAAAAAAATGTTGTAATAAGTAATGAAAACCACACTAAGATGCGGCGTAACGGATGAGTGTCACGTCACGCATCGGCGTAACTTTTCGTGCATGCACCCAGTGTTCCAGCCAGCGCTTTATTAGACGTTGTCACATTAAAAAAAAAAAAAAAAATGGCGCTCTCCTATGTAGAACTCGTTAGACGTAGAGTTTCTTCTGCCTTTCCAAGGATGACCACTCTCTGAAAATTCTTCTCATCAAGTTACAGTCGGTTGGATAGTTGGCAGCAACATGTGGCATCGATGCCTCCACTCCCCTCAATCCTGGCACGCCCTCTTCAGTTCCACCTATGTACTGGCCCCTAAATCCTCCATCACTTGCTGCAGATATTCCTTTCTTATATTCCTACTCAGAAAATTATACCATCGCAATGCCCATTACAAAGGGACAATGTATACACAATGCGTACTAGGGGTATAACTCCCGTTTATTGCCCTCCTCATTATCTTTTCTCCTCCCCATTCTTTCAGCTTTATGCCCAGTCCCATATTATTGATTTATATCTTTACAACCACAGCGTACTAACTTTTCACATTACTCATTTTAAGTCTTATTGTACTTTAAGAGTGCCCGCCTTTATTTATAGTCGGCAGGTACATCTCACTAACCATATTTGGAGCTGAAATTCACCGCAAGGGGCAAATTAAAGTCATAAATACTGTACCTACTATACATATAAAAACAAATCGTATATCAATTAGATAATTACAATGAGAAGAATCTTCCGCATATATTTACAAGATTTGGACTAAAATAAGGTCCTAAAATAATGAATAATGGAAAATAGTGTAAAGTAAGCCTATAAATTGAATTTCAATAGTATTTTCGGCTTTTAATTTTTAATAGTTCGTAATAGGCCAAGTTAGTTAGTAAATAATGAAGAACCTGTAGAATCCGGGCTGATGGGCCGTGGTCGAAATGAAAGCCTTTGAAGTTACATAGTAAATATTTTATAATTCGGAACATTCATTCATTCCTTCATTGAATAGGCTAAGCCTTTTTGTTAAATTGTGCTTTTTTAAAGTTTTCCTCTAAAGTTGTGAGTATTTTTTATTCAATACCGTATAACATGGCGGAAGTATAGTCATATTATTATATGCTGAGAGCTTTTCTTTGCTTCCCTCATAACTGCTTTGTTGTCTTCTTCCTCGACACATTTCAATTTGACCATCAGGAAAGACGAATTGCTTTTTGTATGTACTGTAGAAGATTTTCCAATTTGAAATGTTTCAAGAAGTTGGTATAGGTACAGTAGGTATATATTCAAGGCCGTGCTCAGGTTTTGATTTCGGGGGGGGGGGGGGTCCAAACAATTTTTTTACGTAATTTATTACTGAATTAATGGGTAAATTCTTCAAACCATACTGGTTTACATACAAAAATTTATTTCGGGGGGGGGAGGGGGTCCGGACCCCATGGACCACCCCCCTGGGCACGGCCATGTATATAGAGTAGTTAACGTACTTCATGTACAGTACATACGCACACGTGTGCATACTCGTAGTTTACAGTCTACATCTTTTAATGTAGCCCTTTAACTGTAGTGTCGCTCTGAATTATGGATAGGAAATTAGGTAGGCAACTAGCATGAAATATTCACACAACACAATAAAATAGCCGTTACTTAGTTTTAACCTTGAAACCTAATTTATTGGCCATTTTTATTTGCCGGAAAATATATCTAAGATTGATTTAATGTTTCACGCCTAAAAACCCAACAAGAGTAAATAAGCGCTAGGTTTATAATAAAAGCATAATGAGATGACCATCCAGTGATTCCATTAAAAGTAGATGCTATCCTGACCGCGTGAACTTTGACTCATGTAAAATTACTGGCCACTTTTCTCACTGAACCAACGAGGAGCCTAAACAAAGTATTCCAGAACTATAGGCTACTTTGCAAACATGGGCATGGGAGTAGTGGTACGGACTCCGATTTTCCCCCTAAAGGTTCTTGGTTCCAGTCCCACACTTGCTATATTTTCTGGTCATAATTCCTAGTTGAATGTAACAGAGGCTTTATAGCCCTAACTCCGATATAAACAAAAAATAACAAAAACTTAGAGTTTTAGAACTTAGAACTTGTTATAACAACCCGAATTAGTAAAACCCAAATAATCGTTAAGAAATTAACTTTGTCTAAGAAACCCACTTGTGTTAGTATAAAAGGGTTTTATACTATAGAAGGGTTTTATACTAACACAAGTGGGTTTCTTAGACAAAGTTAATTTCTTAACGATTATTTGGGTTTTACTAATTCGGGTTGTTATAACAAGTTTTTGTTATTTTTTGTTTATTATAATGAAATACCACGAAGTCACGAGTAATCTAATTATTTATGCTAACTCCGATAGGCTGGCTGATTTTTCATTATTATTTATAAGACAGAACAAGTTATCATTTATTTACTCCCGTCCGGACACTCTGTATATAGTCTACTGTTTTTATTTTAAAACTTTACTCTTAATGCAGGTTTTTCAGTTAGAGATAGGCAGATACGGAAAAATGAATGGAACCCAAGTCTCCGTCTTGCCGGGGTGGTGACCAAGGCCGTAGCCAGGGAGGGGGTTCATGGGGGATTCAACCCCCCCCCCCCGAAATGAAATGGCTAGACACTAGATGACTAGATAGAATCGGATTTTGAGAGGAAAAATAAAAACTACTAAGTAATATACAATAATATACAATATAAAATATATAAATATAAGTAAATATACAATATATAATATGAAAATGCCCCTACTACCTACGGCCTTTGATAATGACGACTTGGGTTCGAATTCTGTTTGCCTTTATTTTTCCATAACTGCCTTTTATGAACTTGTTTAAGGTGCCCATTCCATTGACCAGCTAGGGCTATTTCCAAAAACGGTGACGTGGTAGCTGACATGCAAGACTTAGGTGGCGTTTCCACCGACCTCGCATTGCAGAATTGACGGAAATGTTTATTTTCCTCTATGCCATAGTTAAAATTGATCAATGATCATACAGTAAAATCACAAACAAACAAACTAAAATTAAAAAATGGCGTCATGGGATATGTTAAGTACAAACATTTTAATAGATTTCTATAAAAAGAAAAATTCTAATTTCCGTCAATGTCATTTGCATTCTGCAATGCGAGATCGGTGGAAACGCAACCTAAGTCTTGAATGTCTGCTACCACCTCACTGTTTTTGGAAATAGCCCTAGCCGGTCAATGGAATGGGCGCCTTAGTGAAGCTAGCGCTGCGCTGGTTACAATGCCGACTGAGTATGTCGCCCTGTCCATGGCCACTTGTGGTTGGTGCAGGTTGACATCGAGGACTTGAAAAAATTTGGTAACAGCCAAAAATGCATGTGGAAACAATACCAATAATGTCCGATAAATGGGGTCGTTGGCAGGGTAAGGCTCAATGCTACACGCCTTAAAAAACGTCTCTAATGAGGTTTTCTACAAAGTCAAAATAGATACTGTGTACCTCTAGTAATTATTGTTATGTGATAACATACGATATTCAGCCTTGTCAGGCTTGAAAAACAGACTTACCTACAATTTGCACCTTGTATAGCCTAGTGAATCGTATATTACAATGAGCAGGCTGCATTTAAAAAGCATTACCTTTACTGCAGCCTTGTCAGGCTAAGAAACAGACTTAATTTGCACATCGATTTATAGAAGCTTCAGAGTCCTATAATGAATGTGGACCTCAATACAAGGACGTATTGGTCATGCACTATAGGTACAAGGAAGTTGTATTGTGTGTCAGACTGTTTCTAGCCACTGTATTACCACCAACTATTGTGTTTTATTGTAAAGTAACCTTCTCGAAATGTTGTTTCTTCATTGAATTTCAGTCTGTGCCATAAATTTAGTCCGCCGAGCATTCCATGTATTAACTGCAATGTCTTTGTTTATAAACGTTGTGATACCTTGAGGATTTACGACCAAGAGATGGAATAGAATTATAATAAAATTGTTTAATCGGAAATTTACTGTTTAGGCTATTTAAAAAGTTTATTGAAGCAAGTTATTAATTTAATTTATTGATTAAGCATTTAAAACTTTTTATTTAGATATAACGAACTTGCTCTATGGAGGAGTCTTCTCTAATTAGTTTACTCGTATATACAAACCAAATTTTTTCACAAATGTTTATGTGTTGTAATGTTTATTTATGGTTATTGAAAAAATATAATTTTAATTAGCAGTGTATATATTCAGGCCGCTATCACCTTGATAATCAACTGACTTAAGAACCAAAACAAGAAACTTAAGCAAGGCTTCAGCCCATGTGATGATGATAATAATAATTTATTGCCTATGGTTTCCCACCTTCTGGCTTCTAAAAACTCAAAAAATAAAACCAATAACGTATAATAACAACGTATATTTTAGGTTTTGTTTGTCTGGGGGGGGGAGTAGATGAAAAGATTTAGACTTTAATATGAAATAGCTGTTATTTACAACGCCCCCTCACACTTACAGTGCTGAATAAGCCAAATTCTGTGTATACAGAACTCTAGTATACTATTCTACAGTGTGCTGCCATGAGTTGGAATGAGAAAGAACATAAACAAACAAAGCCATTTGAAACGAAATTTCGTGTCTTTCGCGGATTTCAATTGATAAATGGACGATTTTTTTCAAGTCCAGATTTTAGCATGGTAGACTGTGTAATACCCCACCTTAATATGTATTTGAAGGGGTGGTGGGCACATAGGAAAGAACCGGTACGAGTTTACTCGAACATGCTTTCCAATTTATCAAAATTTGTAGATAGAGAAAACGAGTAATTTGATGGTAAATAATTTTCCTATGGCTAAATTTCCGATATCTCGGGGGGGGGGGGGGGGTGTCCACCTGACGTCACTGGAGGTGAGATAAATTCTAGTTAGGTCAGACCAACACATTATCCCACAGCAATAATGGCAGGGCACGCAATGCATTTCAGCGTGAATTTTCTATCATTAAAAAAAAAAAAAAAAATTTCACGAAACCAAATAGTTTTTTGGAAAACCAACCTGTCCGGTTTCGTTATTCAATTTAACACCTAAAACATGCCTGAAGGTAGAAATCATCGATAGAAAGGTTTCGCAGAAAAATTATTATTTAGTCATTTTTCATTAAAATTTAGTTATTTTTATTTTTTTTACCCCCTGAAGCAAACTTTCAAGGGGCAAGCGACCCCCCGCATTTTGTCAACATTAATAACAACTACAATATATGTGAATTTAAAAGAAATCGTTGTAGCCGCTTTTGAGAAATAATTTTTTTGGACTTTTTGAGAATAAAACTTCCCCCGAATTGAGTTAGCCCCAAATAAATAAAAAATGGACCCGAGGTATGATTTCTATAAACCTACATGCCAAATTTCATTAAAATCAATCGAGTAGTTTGCCAAGAAATCGAACGAAAGACAGACAGAGCGACAGACAGACATTTCGTAAAAACCACTTTTTTGGGTTTCTGGGACCCCAAAACGTTGAAATCTCGGAATCGAAAATTTCGACCATCACAAAGCTTATACTACGTATACATTGGAAAGCAAAAATACCATGAGAAATAGTGGGGTATAACGCCTTCGTCCATGAAAAATATCGTTTAAAATTGCGTCTTAATGCCTTCAGTTATCATAGGTTGAGACTTAAGCTACACATGGTAGGAGCTGCGGTAAGCAGTAGTCGATTAGTTTGACGGCGCAGCGGCAGTTTTCCCCGGAGTGACTCGTGTCGATCAGGTGCAGACTCTAGGCCGGCAAAGGCGGAGCGTGAGCCAGGATTCGCTTCACCACACATCGTAAACGTTTGCGCGCGCGGGGGGCTTTCTCTGAAATTATGCCACATCTTTGCATTTCTTCTGGGTCAATGAACATGAGCAGGAGATGCTCCTGAAATTCACGAGCAAGGGGAATTGCTCGAGGGAGCACTAACTAACTAGTCTTCTTTCTTGCTCTCGGATCGCAAAGAGGATTGTAGTTCCTTTATCTGCATACTATTATTTTTTAAGCCCTTGCACTATGCTTAGCTCTCTTATGAGCAACCTTACACTCGTGTTTGGCTTTATGTTTAATTTATAGGCTTAACTGTGGAACAGGATATTGTCATTACTTTTTATATCTTTCATTTCTTAGCCCGGGGATCAAAATTGTTTATCTGATGCTGCTAATGCCTCGTATGCAATGATTATCTTTTTTAAATTACTTTGCTTCATAGCTGCTTAGCAGCAGTCGTAGGTACAATGGTATATATGCTGTAGGTATACCTACTGGTTGTACAGCATTGAGGATATGGGGCATATGTAAAATATTTTTATGTATTTTTATTTATACTGTCTATTTATATTTAAAATCTACAATACAGTAGCTTACATAGTCTAGTAACTACTAGTAGAAATGTAGTCCATTCCAATTTCCATCAGCTCCACGATAACTAAAAGGAGACTTAGTAAGGATGTGCTTAAAGTTCTATGTAGGGAGATGTGACATTAGCTGACGACATTGATCTTGGCGACGTGGCAGCTACTTGAGCCCAGAATTTGGAAAAAAACATTGGCGTGAGGAAAATGTTCAATCTATCCTATTTAGAACACTGGATGTGCCCAAGCAAAGGTAGGTACAGCATTCTACGAACTATAAAATGGAAATATCTAATCTGTGGGTCTCCTCCGGCCGAGAATTTTGAAAATACCTACAGTAGGTGTCAATTTGTAGGGTAATAAAATAACAAGGCTATTTCACATGTACACTCTTTCTATAGCCTTCTGTCAGCCGTTTTACTTTTATCAGCGGTATGACAATGCTTCATTTCTTCTGTCCCATTTCTATCTTTTTCATCAGGCTGGGGTTTTACTATTGTACTATGCTATGCATACTCTTCTTCGCACCACATCACAGCATCCCGGTAAATTCTTGGGTGCCATAAAGGTATTAAAGATGATGAAAGCAACTTAGCCTAAACGTCTAGGAATCAAACGGTGGATTACAGAACAAAGCGCTGTCCTAATGGCGAACCTTGAGGAGAATACGTGCACACTGCGGACCCATAATTTGAGCCTAAGTAGACAGAGTTCCCATTGCTTACCAATAGGCGTGACTGTCTAGTTATTTCTTTTGGTACCTAGAAATAGGTCAGTAGAAAACCTCTGTGCACGCTGGCAAAACCTTTGTAAAGTCTGCACTTTTTTTGTATGGGTGAATTTGGCGGATTGGTTGTATAGGTTAGGTAGAGTCAAGGGCGCGATTAACCGAAGCGCAGAGACGAAAATGCATTGGAATCATTGGATGATCGCATGTTCGGAGACATAATCAACTATCTTCATGGAAATATGCCTGATCTTCTCATTCATCCAGACTGAATGCTTTGTTGTTTTTATCGGTAGGTGGGCAGTGGCGGGAGGCAGCACGGCCTGTGCCGCATGGTAGCTGGGGCAATACTTTCTTCTTGTGTATTGCTGTCTGTCGATAAACAAAATTGGCGGGAAAATAAAACATTTGAGTTCCCTAAAACAAAAGCAAACCTCTCCACCTGCAGTCGTGATTTTCCAGGAACCCTCGCCGGACATCCTGCTGCAAAAAATGCTTAAACGATCAAGCGGTTTTTCACAAGAACAGGGGCATTTTGAAGCCAATTAAATTCTCTGACGTAATAGAAGAGTTTGCCGCTAGAAAGACTATGTAAAGTAAATTTGTAAGTTATTCATATTATGTAACAAATGTAAAAAATGTGTTCGTGCAATTTTTTTAGATCATTAGCTTAAGTCAAAACCAGCATGGGTCCATAAATATTATGCCCACACTTACTGTAAATCCCGCACTGAGTGGGAGACCATAGATGGGTTCTCTTATGATCTTTTATGATGTTGTTTAATTGAATAAACATTTTCTTTCTTTCTTTCTTTCTCTTATGGCATTGCCAGGCGAATCATTTTGCGGTCAAGATTCACACTACCCCCGTTGCAAGCGACAAATTGACAAAAGGTGGTCTTGGTGTTATTAAATTATATTTAAAATTAATTGCGTTCTCCATTTCCGTTATTTTCATTACGTCACTCTAGACGAGTTTCCTGCTATTTCCCTAGGAATCTCTATATATAAAAATGAATCCCTATTTCCCTTGGTCACGCTAGTGCACGTGAACGGCTGAATTTCACTATTTTTTTTTGTTGTGTTTGTTATTGTCAGGAGAAGGTTCTTATGACAGAAACAATTTAAAAAATTGCGCGGAGAATTAGAAAACTCTGGAAATTGAAGTTGTGTCATGCGAGCCCTGAAGGGGCAACTGGCAAGCTGCCGGCTGCCGCACGAAACAATTCTTAGTTGCAGTCAGTGTAGAAGTAAAACCTTTTTCGAGGGGGAGCGTTGACTCGTTGACGGACGGTCCATTTTGTCGTTGTTGTTAATAAAATTCTCCCTCAACACGATAAACGACGCATGAGGGCATAAAAAATGACAAAACAATGGCAAAACATAGTCTTGTTTATAGTGCATTGTCCTACCTGGGTACTTCATCCAGCCCAACACTAAAACAGAACACTATAATCGCATAACCTAGAGATTTGAATTATATAGACTTGTCAGAAGTAGTAATAAAAGGAGTTGAAGTAATGAGCCAAGCGCCGAACTCGATGACCTAAAGCACACCGAGGGCAGCCATGGGAGATCTGTAACATTTGCGGGATTGACAATACCAACGAATCCGAAAATGGACAAATCGAGCACGAGGGGGTCAGGGGTCGAGGTCGTGGCTTCAGACTCAACAACAACGTGGCGGCAGTGCGCCGTGACTTTGTTTTCTCATATATTGACTATGTTGCTTCATTTGCTCTTTAGCTTACGATTCCCATGCCTTACGGGTGTTTGCCCCTTATGTCATATGGGCATACGGCTCGATATGACTTACCTACCAACATTAATGTTCTAAAGGGCTTTTTATGGACATTGGCCTATTTATAGCCATTGACCGATACAGGGATACAGGGAGGGGGGGGGGCAGAGGGTAGCTGCCCCCCCCCCAAATTGGAGAAATTTATTGTAAATTAATTTATTACGCTCTGATGTAATCGATCCTGCATATTTTTTTCCTATTTTGACCCACAACTACCCCTCTCCCAAAAATGGGCTGGATCCGTCCCTGCTTACAGCGGCCCATTGGCCCTAGCCCAATACCAACGACCCCATGGATTTTTGGACATTATTAATAATGTTTCCGTGTGAATTTTTGATACGTATCCTCCATATCAGCCTACGCCGGTTACAAGCGATAATGGACAATGGAGACAAGCTTACCATTGACACATTGTAATAGGCGTAAGCAGGAGTATACCATAGTTCGGGTGTGACATGACTTCTTCTTCTTCTTCTTCATCTTCTGGCTCTGCAGCCCTGGATGAGTTTTGTCCTGCTCGACAACACTCCTCCAGTCATCTCGGTTTTGTACAACGCATGATATGACTTACTAAGAGTATACCTTATACCAATAGTATTTTTGAGTAAAACGAGTTCCTATCGTGAAAAGTTAATCTGAGAAGAAAAGTCTTAGGCCTATAGGTGTATTAACTCAAATTTTACATGTAATATTGACTATTTTGCTTCAATTGCTTACGATTCCCATAACTTACGCGTATTTGCCTCTTAAGCCATAATTGAGTGCTCGATATCACTAATTTTAAATGTAGAGGAACATCTCTGGAAATGGTGCAGTACCCAGTATCACTTAAAAAGTCTCAGTAAGGAATAATACGCGGCAACGCTATGCATTGGTTTCCTTCCTAAACGAAGTGATGGTGGGCCTGATAAATACTAGCTTTTCTTTTGAAATTTGAGTTCATACTTTTTATAGCTATAAGGTTTTCCCCTAAGGTTACCTCTTAAATTTGACTCATTTACAACATGTCAAACCTCGTGCCAAGAATTTAAAATAATTCTGCAATATGGTACAGGTAGTTTGTCTCCCCCACGCAGGCGCCTATTCATTTCAATCACGGCGGGGAGTATTGTCTCTTAAGTCCCCCCTTGCGCAATTTGTTGGCGACCCGGGACCTCATTATAGCGCTTGCTTTGAATTTCAGCCAGAATTGTATAGCAGACACTCTAGCCGATAATGTACCCTGTGACGACATTTTTGGCTGCATATACAGTATACTGTTTAAGGAGTTTCTCCACCTATTGTGAATAAAACGTTTTTAGAGCATGACATTTAAGCAGTTTTATTTATATGACACTACGCATATTCGAGTAATGAAATTGAAACATGTGTTTACCGGTTAATTGCAAATTTATTACCCCTTTTATTAATTTAAGGTACCATAACTCATTTAGGGCACTGTAAAATGTTTGGAATTACGAAATGTATTTAATGATTTCTGATTAATTGAGTTACCTCATCTCTACTGCGTTCAAGTTAGTATACAGCGATACTGGTACTGTATAATATAATGTACCTTCCAGTTTGCAGCAATTTCAGTTCTATATATGGAGATATGTGGACATGCTGCCAAGCACATCGTGGAAACTTCCAAACAACAACAGATCCCCATATCTCAAGATCCCAAGTACCTGCCCCCTGCTACATTTTCATTGACCAATCAGAGCACGCCTTGCAGCCACAACGGGATTTTTAATTGTTTAGAAGTCCCCAAGGCGTGCCCTTGCACCTGAGAGGTGGCACCAGAAGCTCAAAAAATATTCTTGGTGGCCAGTGGGAGCCGATGTCCCATGTCTCCCAAATGTAAAACTCTCTTGTATTGTCGCTATGCACACTGTCTACCATTGGAGATTTCGCTTTGTAAATCCAACATGACTGACATGCAAACAACCAATGCGAGCAGAAATTAAGTTTCTGATAAGCATTGTGTGTCGTCCTCCCAAAGAATTTCTAAACTAAATTTCCATTCTTTCTTTTTTTTGTGCTTTCATTTTGTATAAGTTGGAAGGTTGAGTTCAAAACTGACCTTCGCTGCTACAAAAATAATTTTTCTAAGGAACCTTTTTGTCGATGCTTTCTAACTTCAAGTATGTTTTAGTATAGGTGCTAAACAGGGAAACAAAACCGAACAGTTTGCTTTCCCAAAAAGTTTTGGTTTTTCTGAAAAATATTTTTTGAAAAAGTATTGATATATTTTTTTAAGGACTTTTTATTCACCCAGGCCCATATTGATATAACATAAGGAGGCTAAGTTGAGGAGGCTATAATTTTTTTTTTTTTTTAATTATAAACATGAGGAGGCCTTCCATTTTTGGGCGTCTTAAAGAACCCATGTTCCCAAAGCGTATAGCTACTGCTCTAAATATTGTTCGGTACTCCAGTTTCTAGAGTAGCATGAACTTGTAAGTACCGATAAACTGGCCTCTATTAAAGATGCCCAACCTTGTATGCCTAAACTTTACCTAACACCCACTTGACCCTATTCTTTACCAACAACAAATTCTGTCCAAATACCTTTAAATACTCAATTTCCCTGATGCTGGTTTTTTTCTGTCAAGGAGAGGACCCTCCAGTCATGATGACTTGGCGAACATTGTAAATCAAGTGTCATTGTTTGGTTCGTAGAAGAGACCGGCGCCTGCCTTGGCGGGCGTACGTCCTTTCTAAGAATTTTCCAGCGAAAATCCTCCTTAAGACACTTAATTTAGGACGTGCGTGGATAATTCGGCTGGCTATGGTTCCAAAAATATTGCGCCAAGTGTTTTATGCATGTCCAAGCAAGATCCCGCTTCTAGTCTACTTTCTTTCGGCTTATAAGTTGGTTTTCTCCAGAACGACGGACCACAAACCACTTTTGTTTCATTAGAAAAGTGGTGTACGATATAATGACGTATTTCCTGGAAAAAGTTGTCAATAATTTTTATCTCTATCTATCAGTTTTATCTTGAAAGATGGTTTATTGTACCTTACCATTTTCTATACAAATCGACACATTTTCAAAGTCGATATTATTTCTCTTTTAGTTTCGTTCCATTTCTTATTGCCATGCGGTAGTATAGTTGCTATTTTTCTTTTGTTTTTATTTATTTTGATACTTTATTGTTCTAGTAGATAATATAATGCAGTTGGTCAAACAGACAACAATTATTATAGCCATCAGTAGATTGGCACAGGCACTTTGAGGCTAAGGACCACTCCCTGTACTATCTGTAGGTAAACCTGTGGAAAATATAATTCTGCAGATACTATAACCTTCGACCATGCGTTGGAATGGGATAAATCATGGCGCTAGTCTGCAGTATGATCCGTCGGATTCCACTTTTCATCGGCTTACCTAGGGGTGTAAGAATCTTCTAGTACCAGCTTCTTTTCCCCAAACAAATGGCTTGATTTGCATGACATGCAACATAAACTTTTACCTCACTTTTATCTACCCTCTACTTTTATCTCACCCACCACTAGGCATGGACGGATACAAGGGTACAAGGGGGGGGGGGGCAGCGGGTAGCTGCCCCCAAAATTTAGTAAATCTATTGTTAGTTAAATTACTACGCTTAGTTACATTTGTTTTTCTTATTTTGACCCCCAACTACCCCCTCCCCCCAAATGGGCTAGATCCGTCCCTGCCACTAGGGAATAACAAATATTTTTAATACCTTACACTGGAATGAAGCATATATCAGCTCTTGTGGGCTCATTCCTGAGCAAACAATAAATACTCTCAGGTGTTAAATTAGCACTTGTTATAAAAGCTACAGTTATAGTGGTAAACCCAAATAAACGTTACAAAATTAACTTTGTCAAAGAAACACACTTATGTTAGGTGGGGTTTCCACCGACCGGCTAGGGCTAATTACAAAAACGGTGACGTGGTAGCAGACATTCACGACTTATTAGGCGGGGTTTCCACCGACCTCACATTGCAGAATGCAAATGACATTGACGGAAATTAGAATTTTTCTTTTTATAGAAATCTATTAAAATGTTTGTGCTTAACATATCCCATGACGCCATTTTTTAATTTTAGTTTGTTTGTTTGTGATTTTACTGTATGATCATTGATCAATTTTAACTATGGCATAGAGTAAAACAAACATTTCCGTCAATGTCATTTGCATTCTGCAATGCGGGGTCGGTGGAAACGCCGCCTAAGTCTTGAATGTCTGCTACCACGTCACCGTTTTTGTAATTAGCCCTAGCCGGTCGGTGGAAACCCCGCCTTAGTAAGATAACCTGACCGCTTTCGGCAAAAACTGCCATCTGCAGGGGAAACCCGCACTAGCACAGTTGCGCCTTATCAACAATTTAAGCCTTGCTCAACCCGAAGAGAATACGCAAATGTGACCAGGGAGAGGAAACCTTGGGTGCATTGCTCTTTGGCGCCAAAAATGTAAGCATTGCACACTCAAGTTTATTGTCCTTTGTTCCTGGGTTTGCCGACTAGGAAGCCAAGAAATATGCCTATTATAGTCTGTCATGGTTGTTGATTGCGAGCAAGGCCTCTTAAGGGTCTCGCTTAATTTGCAAAATATTATGGCTTCCATGCTAATAAAAAATTAAGGTCAAAGCATTACAAAGAATTTTTTTGTATTGTAAGAGGCTGCAATGTTCTCTTGCTGGTATTTCAGATTCTGGAATAAACCAGTGAACTCGTTATATCGCCACGTTCATATTTACATATTACATATTTTTAGGTGTTAAATTGAGTAACGAAACCGAACAGGTTGCTTTCCCAAAAAGTATTTTGTTTTGTACAAAAAAAGTTTTTTTTTAAAAAAAATGATAGAAAATTCACGCTCAAATGCATTGCCCGCCCTGCCAGTATTGCTGTGTGGTAATGTGTTGGTCTGACCTATCTAGAATTTACCTCACCACCAGTGACGAGTGACGTCTGGTGGACCACCCCCCCCCCCCCCCGAGATATCGGAAATTTAAGCATAGGAAACTTATTTACCATGAAATTACTCATTTTCTCTATCTACTAATTTTTATAAATTGGAAAGAATGTTCGAGTAAACTCGGACCGGTTCTTTGTATTGTAAGAGGCTGTAATGTTCTCTTGCTGGTATTTCAGATTCTGGAATAAACCAGTGAACTCGTTATATCGCCACGTCCATGTTGTATGTTATGCCTTTTTTTTTAAGGGATCGTTGTTTTTAATTTTTCTTTTACGTGACCATTAAAGTTGTTTTTACTTTAATAACCTGCATTGCTTTTAGTGATGAAATTATATAGCGCTTATAGCGTATTTTTAAAATTTATATGGCTATTAATTCAAGGTCTGTTATGTCAACCTTTCGCAAAAACTGTTATGGGCTTATTATAGATATCGCTTGTTCAAGAAGCTCAACTTGAAGTTGGAGACTCCGGCACACACCCCGTTCATTACAACTAATAGTAATTAATGATATACTGTTATAATCTGATTAATTACGCTATTATAGCTCATTAGCTATGTTAATATTAATTGAACGAAAATGACAGCGTCTGGAACTTTTTCCGATCATCCTTGCCTTTCTCCTCTTGCCTGAGAACTGGAAGGTTTTCCGAATTCTCTTCTCTGTTCTATATATATAATTCAATATATAACCATTCACAAAGCAACATGGCACTCACCAGCAGCCTGATCGAGGCGATTATAATACCGGTATTTATTTAATCCCCTGGTATTAAAAATGTAAACAAGATAATTTTATAATGGAAAGTGCTATTCAAAATTTTTTTGTTTACAGTTATAATCCTAGGGTATTTATTTAACCCCGGTATTATAATCGCCTCGATCAGGCTGCAGATGGTGTAACGAAGAACCAAATTGGCCATATTGTAATCTGTTCTCTCTCTATATACAATATATATAATACAATAAATAATAATTCTGACAAAAAAATTAAGAACTGTGCAATATTCTTAAATATTTGCACGGTACCTCAAAGAGTTATCAACATCGCCTCACTAGGGGCTCCAGTAAGCGAATTACCGCTATGCTTGTTTATTTTTCTCAAAAAATCGCCATGCAACCCATCGAAGGCTTACACTTTTTTCTATTTTGAAATTACTAAATCGGAAGAATATTTATATCAAAGAATGTAATCAATGTATCAATCGTAGAGCTGTCAAAAATATCAAAACAAATTGAGTTATCCAACAGTAGATATTTTTCTCAGCATTTTGATGTATGTATCGCTTTCTAAGACAGATTCGCCACAATTATTTAATTTGATTTCTAAAAAAAAAAAACGATTGGAGTGGTAGGAGTTGAATTGTTGCCAGTTGGTGTTAGTGAAGGCGGCATGTCACATATTGAAATGTAGAGGAGCATTTCTGCTAATTTAACGGGTATTTTTGACGGCTCTACGATCGAAATTTCCTGTGGAGATCGTGCAAAAAACACGTAGTGGAGGTACTCTGATTTGCTCTTGATTCGTGTATTTTACATAAATTTAACTATTTTGTTTAGTTAATGTTCTAGGTAAACTGCGATGTAAACAGTTAGTAACTTATTTAGCCTACTAATACGGTGTACCGTTTATGTTTGAATGAAATTTTTCTCTGAGCACTGATTCTTATTGCAGCATCCACTGAACAGTGTCCTGACCCAATTATCATTTAATGAATAACTTATTAAAATCAACGACGATATATTGCTTAGGCAATGCAATATTAATTAGTCTATAAAAGATATCATTCTACCCATAAACAACTGTATCACGTAACCTTCATCTTCTTCCCATTTTTCGACCTCGGCTTTATATTCCTTTCTTCACTTCACCAGTTCACCTGTTCGTGTCGGAAACCTCCTCCAACCTGATAAAAAAAAAAAAAAAAAACAATTCACCTGCTGCTTTACTCCCAGCAGGTTGCTGATACATATCGGTAATCCCGAACCTCAACTAGATTGGACTAACGGAATAAAGACCAAGGCTGCCAAACTAACGAGACTTTTTTTATATCAATCAGAATAAAACAACTGAAAACTCAGTGGTGGTTGAGTAATGCAATAATTTGTGGTTGGTATTGCTGTATCATCTCGCGTTATATCTCTATTGTCGCGTCCGCAACAAGGCCTCCCATGTGCTGCCCGTGTCCATGTTTTCGCGCTCTGGGCCTAATGCGTAGGCTTTGAAGGACATGACGCGATGTTTTTTCTATTATAACTTTTAGGCCAAGGGTATGGGGAACAATGCTGTAATAGAACAACTGAAATTTAATCTGGTTTAGTCGTAAATACCGGTAAATTGGGGGAATTAATGTTGTCTAACGCGAGGGTGTGGCTCTTAGGAACCATTCAGAATCAATCCTGTATGTTATTGTACTTGTATCTTCTGTAAGCAAGTGCTGGAAAATTCGGGAATGGAACCGTTTTACACCTCGTCCAGTGGCGTAGTTGGTATTCTCGTCGGCAGACTTTCTTTGCAGCGAAGTAGAATTGTATGAAGATAATTTTATGTGAAACCACTATAGCGAATTCAATCTCAGGACGGGGGTTCAATCTAAGACGTCAGTTGTTCGTAAACGCAGTCTTCTTATAATTCACCATCAGAGTACATAGTCAGCTTTTTAGGTTATTGCCTACTTAAAATTGAAATAATATCCAGAATGAATGGACCAAGGCCTTGCCCAATACCGACGACCTCCCTTATTGAATGAATGAATGAATGAATATATTTTAATACAATACAATGCGACAATATACAATATAACAACAATTTATAAAAATCAAGCCACTGGGCAAATGCCCGAGTGTGGCCTACATCCGTTAACACAACGAAATAATCAGTAAAAGTTTGCTAGCTAGGCTACAATAAAATAGGTATACTCATGTTTAATTTGGTTTTTCGCCCGTATAGTAGCATTGTATACAACTGTATATTGTTATAAATCGACTTTACAAAGTATCAAATGTCAAAAACATCACGCTCTTCAACGACTTTAACATAATTAGATATTTTTTTTTAATGATATATGGGCTTCCAGAACTTCGGCATATCAATGGAAGAGCATTAACATATTTTACACCAATGAATAACGCTGATCTCATGAACAGTTTAGAATTGGGATGTGGGACCTTCAGTGGCTCCCTGCTTAAATATCTGGTGCTATGCTGGTTGCCTAACATTGGAAAGGGAGCAGCGCGTCTTAAAGACTTGAACTAAAGCTTCCTTTAAGAACAATTGTTGGGAAGTTAACACGTCGGCGAGTAGGTACAGAGCCGTGGTTGGGAATCTACAGGGTTTTCTGTGCATCACTTTTAGAGCTCTTTTTTGGACTATTTGTATTCTTTCTAAAAGGTTTGAAAAGGCAGATCCCCAGGCAATGATACCATAAATTAAATGACTTTGAAACAAGGCAAAGTATACATTTTTTAATAATGAAAAATCTATTATATTTCTAATATTTATATTGTTACCGTATTAATTTTGGGCCCAGACGCGTAAGCATGGCCTAAGCAAGTGCAGTTAGGAGACTATAGCCTACTTATTATTCGGAGGGAAAAAATTAGTTGGAATGATCCTAGAAATCGTATCATAAGGATTAAGCGGGACTTGACAATTTGGTGACAGCTAATTTCTTTCTCCCTGAAAATTTGTTAACCAGTGATCCCAGTTGCAATGTCTGCTGATACGAGAGGTATATAACTGTTTGAATCCAACCTAATTTTGAACCACGCGAGAGTTCCAGAAAGCATAAGTTATAATTGGTACCTGTCCCACAAATACTCCGAAAGGGAGTTCCGATACCGGACACCGGTACTTCTACAACTAATTCACTCATTATCAAACAAAATGATGTTATCAAACGCCTTGTACACGTCGATAAATATTGTCTCGTTAATAGATATTTATGTTACACGGTCTGCACAGTACTATGTCATATTCACAAGATGGCGCGAGACTGTCATGGTGGCGGGGGGTCTTTCTTGCAGTCACCCGCGGTTGGTGTAAATCAGCAATGTCCTTCTATGTTCAAATCCGCCCCTAAGAGTTATGGTGTTTGTGAACTTCTCAAAGAAAAGACGTAGGTGGGTAGCTCTCCTTTGAGCATCTGGGGTTGACATCATAATTTTTGAGTGTATTGTTCAATTTAAAATTACAGGCAGGTCTAAAAATGGAGCTTCGCGGGGGGTTCGATATGAAGTTAATCAAGTTATGTGATAAATCCCTGCTAGGTCTACGTGTGTAGGTTGTAGGCATACATTGCAAAAGACTATTAATTACTGGTCTTTGCTGCAAGCTTACTTGCACGTCAAAAGGTTAATGTTATGGAGAAGGTACTAGTGTAAATTTTTCTCCGGAAACAAGATCAAAGTAACCTTAGTGCCTTAAATGGAGAATACTGCGTGATAAATCATGAAAGGGCTACAGAGTATAACTTATTATAAATTATTATCATTATTATTGTATAATTTAATCATGTTCAAAAGTAAGGATAAGCTGTGCAAAATCCTAAATGATTCAGTAGGTATTTCATTATACGTCATGTCAAGGGCCCCTTCTTCAAGTTATACAGCCGGCTGGCTGGTTGGCAGCAACATGTGGCATCGATGCCTCCACTCCCCTTGATCCTGGCACGCCCTCTTCAGCTCCACGTATGTTTTTTTTCCCCCGTATGCATTGGCCCCTACATCCTCTATCACTTGCTGTAGATACTCTTTTCTCGGGTGCCTAGGTTGGTTGACGCCTTCTATTGTTCCCTCTATGATGAAGTTGGTTTAACTTACATATTGATGTAAACTTTAAATGCGGAAGGTACGTTGACGGTGTTGATTTTTACGGTGTCCCAATTTTCAATGTATAAATTTGTGGTGCTATTTAATCTGGAGTTATTTTCTTCAGTATTGATCTTTAAAGTGTTTTTTGACGGGGAATTTTGCCTTTGAATTATTGTTTAGTTGTTGCTTTCCAATTTATACGTAGTACAAGGAAAGCTCTCGATTCCGAGATTTCAACGGATTTACACGTTTTGAGGTCCCAGGAACCCAAAAAAGTGGTTTTTACGAAATGTCTGTCTGTCGCTCTGTCTTTCTGTCTGTCTGTCTTTCTGTCTGTCAGTCGATTTTGATGAAATTTAGCATGTAGGTTCACAATAATCATACCTCGGGACAATTTTTTTTTATTTTGGGCTAACTCAATTTAGGGGGTTTTATACTCAAAAAACTCCAAAAAATAACGTCTAAAAAATTTATTTCTCAAAAACGGCTCCAACGATTTCTTTTAAATTCACATATATTGTAGTAGTTATTAATTTTGACAAAATGCGGGGGTCGCTTGCCCCTTGAAAGTTTGCTTCTGGGGGTAAAAAAAATAAAAATAACTAAATTTTAATGAAAAATGACTAAATAATAATTTTCCTGCGAAACCTTTCGATTGATTTTTTCTACCTTCAGGCATGTTTTAGGTGTTAAATTGAATAACGAAACCGGACAGGTTGGTTTCCCAAAAAAACTATTTGGTTTTGGGAATTGGTTTTTTTTCAATGATAAAAAATTCACGGTCAAATGCATTGCGTGCCCTGCCATTATTACTGTGTGGTAATGTGTTGGTCTGACCTATCTAGAATTTACCTCACCTCCAGTGACGTCAGGTGGACAACCCCCCCCCCCCCCCCCCCCCAAGCTATATGAAATTTAACCATATCAAAATTACTTACCATGAAATTACTCATTTTCTCTATCTACTTATTGATAAATTGGAAAGCATGTTCGAGTAAACTCGGACCGGTTCTTTTCTCTGGCGATGATAATTCGGTGAAGAACAAGATAAAAACTAGGCCTAACTCCTGATTAAACAGCACCTCAAATAGTACACCAACACCGCAAATGTATGCACATTAAAATCATTAAGGTACTGTTGAGATACCAACCGAATGGTTGTTGTTTATCTAATAATTGCTGTCAATAAATTACAAAATTATGCTTTTGTTTCAGAAATGAATATGATATCATCAACATGCTGCACGCAACGTTAGCTTAGTAAGTACCAATTTTAATTTTTGTTTTTTGTTGTGCATAGGCAGACTGGTGTTATGTATCGGAGAGATAGGACATTCGCTTCCCGCCAAAAAATTTCCTTTTAATTGCAGGGACCATCTGCCACGCCTCCTATGACCAGTCATTGAAAAGACTTGGCAGGTTGTCCCCGGAATTAAAAAAAGTATATTTTTGGCGGGCTCATCGAATGGGCATTGGGCATCTCATGTATATATTCTCCTAAGACAGACAACCTGCCACAGCCTTGCTGCCCAACTATAACACCTTAGAGCAGTAACAGGCGAATTTATAGCTTTGAGGATGTACTTTAAAGTGGAAATTGTCATGCGCAAGTGACGCTAGTGTCCAGTCACGGAGGCTGTAGTCTCTATATACCTGTCTCGATGGCCTTCCCATCAAAATAAAAATGCTATCTCCTTTCACGTATCCCATAAGATCGGCACTTAATGTAACCATATAGGGGGTGTGTTCCGATAATGAGCCAGATAAACCGTTCAAGATACCTGTTGAAGAGTGACGATAATGTCTTCCTGATCCAACTGCTGACGATTGATTCAATGGGGCAGGGTTCCTATTAAATGGACCTGTTTATTTTCTCACGCCACAGACACGTAACTGCATATAGCTAGTTGATAGATAGATAGCTTGGTTAGTAGAGGACTGGACTGTGTACGTGAAGGTCGTTGGTTCCATCCCCGAATGGTGAAATATCTGTTTATAGTCATTGTAAGCTCTCTAATTGCAAATTCCTTTACGATTATAAAAGGTTTCTAATATTTTTACGGCCTTCGATGGCATAGTGGTAGCTTGTTCGTACTTGTCCGAGTCTCTACACAACATGCTATCGGTGACCTGTCGTAACTCAACACAGTTATTACCTACAGAGGCGGCTGAAGAGGTTATTTGGATACATTCATTGAATTGTTTGTATGCGAATAATCTTTAAAAAAAAAGCTTTAGCTCTATTATGACTGTGATTAGTTTATGGCGAGAACCTCCAAGCTTAATCTCAGTCACAACTTTTTGCTGCTTCAGTGCATGCGCTGTGGATGCCTACCTTACTCGCCTGGGTACCTACATATTCATTAGAACTCCATCTGCCGTAGCACAAGGTACCAAAATACTTATTCTTGATTTAAAATGTAAACAAATTAATTTTAGAATCGCACTTTGCATTCTAAAATTATTTTGTTTACATGTTTAACCCCAGAGTATGTAAATCGGTACCTTGTGCTACGGTTGCAGGAATACCCCAAACATACTCAAATCTTATTTTAATGCTTCCGATTTAATTAAATTGTTCTTAAAAAATGTCCTTCGTGCGCACAGGTGCTGTAATATTCTGTGAATGTTCACATGGGCCCACTAGTTTAAATTATTTTTATGATGTCTGCGTAGTAATAAACCTAGAGGATGTAACAATTTATGTTGCTTTGTTTGTGATGCACGCCTCTGGCCTCACTCATAGTGGCTGCAATATGACAAAATGGCAAAAGTCTCAATGAAATAAGAAAAGCTCTGCAAGTACCCAATCAATAATTCCTTTGTATCATACAATATTTTAAATATATTTTTTGAATGTATCAGAACCTATGCATATGACCACGCAGCATGTTTTCCATTGGAGTTATGATCATCCCACTACAACGATAATATTATTTATCGATTACTTATAATTTATTTCATTGTTTTAAAATATTCAATTGCTTGTTAACTTGCAGCGCCGTTTATTATGTCTCACGACCCTTTTTATTTATTACGGTAACTTGGAATAATGGCAAGTTCTATGTTATACATATTGATGTAGGTTTTTCCGCTCTGTGCCAGCTTGGATATACTGTACAGTGGCTCCTCTCTCCTCTCTGGTAGGTAGGTAGGTTTATGTATAATATTTTTCCTCCCCTTATCTGACTGGTGTCTGCTGGAGTAATTCAGCCAAATTATGTGTGTTTTAGTTTAGATATATTATGGTAATTTAGTAAATCGGTTGTAAGTTAATTTATTACACTTTAATTTAATCGATACTACCTATTCATTTGTTTGTTCTATTTTGACAAACAACTACCCCCTCCAAAAGGTTGAGCTGGATCCGTCCCTGGTTCCAGTGGAGGGTGGAATTAGGCGGACTATAACTATTTGTGCAAATGCCGAGCAGATAGAAATTTACTTAAAATTGTGTTGTACATGTGCTGTTGTAACAGCAGGCATTTTTGATTTTATTTTCTCATTTTAAACGAAGTGTGTGCCCGTATAGCCGGAATGTATTATACAATAAAATACAAAATACATCATTTACAGTGTACTGCCATAACAAACCATATAGGACTATCTTTTGTGCGAACCCTCGGCTCGTGAGAAGCAGACCATAATCAGATTTAGGGATCAGCTAAAAAAGGAAAACTTGGTTTATTATCTGCCTGTTTCAGACCTGAAATGCGTGACTATTGAGGCCTACTTCTTGTTGCATTTCTATGTAGACTGTCCATCTTTGTTTTGACCACATTCACGGTTTCATTCAAGGGAAATTCGCTAAGCATGATTTTTAAAATATATTTGTCCATTCGTTGTATTTGTCAGATTTATTCAAAATTAATTATTTCCCCTTTAACTTGTTGACAACTGAGGAGAATTCGGTTGGGCGTTTCTTATAGCGTTTAGACACTAGCGTAATCTCATTCAAGATACGCAAAATGGGAGTGTGACTTTTCCCCGTTCCTATTCCTATTTATTGTGTTGGCCTAGTTTTTTGAAATAAATATGTAATTACTACGGCTTTCACGGCCGGAGTCTGATGATGAAGCGTAAGAATCCGTGCTGGAAGGCCGTGGTTGAGCTGAAAATGTTCTTTCAAACGTTTCGTCAACATCTGCGATCGACAACTTCAGTGGTACTACGTGAACTTTTAAAATTATGTCTCGGAGGCTTAGTTTGCTGCTAAGCTAAGCTAAAGCTATTCAATCTTAGAAGTCTCCGTAGTTACCACGTACCTACCACCGAGGATGTTGCAATTGTTGATGAAACGTTATAGAAGTACGCTTTCAGATTGATCTCAGTTAGAAATATTGTATTATTATATGTTTGTATATTTTTATGTTTGATATATATATGTATGTATATATTGTCCTCAAATACAGAAATGGACAAAAAATATGCACAATATACATAGACACTCACCCTACCATGTCAGGGCGTTTGTTAGATAGATTAGTGGAACGTTCGTAAATGTGGGCACAAAAGTTTGTTGATATTTCTTAAAATACAGAGATTTTTAAATGGAGCAATGTCGGACATAGAGTACATATTGTAGTTACATAAAATAACAATCTTAACAATCATGCATGTGTACTTCAAATGTGTAGTACTGATTGCAGCAATGTGGCGATTTGGGATTAACGTAACACAGGGGTTTATATAATGCCGGGGTTTATTTTTTAATACCGTATTAGCTCAAACACCGGGAATAGGATTAAACTAATTCAATTGTTGTAAACAAATGGAAGCAAAATGCGCGGGACATTCAAATTGATAAACTGATCCTCGGATATATTTTTGGTGAGTTTTACATTTTTTCTCCCTTAGATGCAGACACATTAATTAAAATTATTAACATATTTCATAATTCTACCTGTAAATTTTAATGTTTGTCAGTATTTTCTTCAATTATAAAACAATGCAACCATTCTCTTGTATTCCAATAATTTATTAATTTGAATTTCCCACGCATATTTGTTTAAAACAATTGAATCAATAACTAACACCTTGGGGTTTATTTTAATACCATCACGTGACACCTTACTAATGCGGTATTAAAAAATAAACTCCAGTGTTACGTTCCCAAATCGTCATAATAGGGCTGCTGGAGAGCTAGAGCAGACTTTCTTCCCCATACTTGCACGGTTGAACACATCATTGCCCATCGTATTCCAATAATTGCGCAGCAGCTACATGGGGGCCATGGGGTCACCAAACGCCCATACACATTTGCGGGCAAATATACGAAATAATCAAGGGCCACATTACTGTTGTGCAACCACCGTTGTGTGTAGGGGGGGGTTCGGTCCTAGCGTAGGTCGCTCCCATATTTGTTTTGCTATTCAATTTGAAGCCAATTTTACCACTGTGTACCGACGGCCAATCAATCATTCTTGTAGCTCCGGGCTGACTTTTGGCACCCGGTATAATTAAAGTATGATAAATGTCCCATCTTTAGCAATTGTGGTATATAATGATGTATGACTAAAGTCATTGCATTCGAGAAGACTCATTTGTTCATATTATACTTTAATGTTTGTTTCACTGAAAAAATTGAGTTTGGCACTGCAAGCATAAGGTTTATTTTTCCTACCTGCTGACCTAACGCTAAAGAATAACTTAATTGTGTAAATTATCCTAAATAAACCCCATTGAATGTAAATGTACTACTACCCAGATTCAAAAAGTTTGGACCACCTCAATTCACAATGCATTTAAATTTTTATCTCGGTTAATACAAATTGTATGTCGTTGAGTTTACTCTGGAAATTAGCCAGATACTCCCTTAATGGCATTTGATCAATTCAATTTAGATCCGTTAGTTTTTCATCGATTCCTCGGCACTTTCCAGAGAAGGTGCATAATTAACCGAATCAAAAATCTTGGACCACTTAGTGTTATTTTTTTCGTGAACATCCGGGCAAGCTTGAAAAAAATTCACATTGCTTACATGCAGTGTGTAGACATATTTTCAAAATATCAGACACGTTATTTTTCCCCATCTGCATTTTATTAATGAGGAATGGCAAGAGGATCTGCTGTAGCGAAGAGCGTTCAGAAACTGCTAATTTTCCATCATCAGGCAAGAAAAAGTGAGAGAGAGGTAACGAGAATCCTCCAATTATCAAAGTCTACCGTCCACAATGTATTGGTACGCTGTGCAAACGCCATGACTACTGCACCGGGGAAAGTGACGGGGTGGCCACGCAAAACGAAAAGTCGCCAGGACAGGGAATTCTTAAAAATCATTAAAGCCAAGCGCATAGCTACTGCTCTAGAGCTCAAGGAGGCTTGGAACTAATCAAAATTGTCCAATAACCCAGGTTCTGTGAGTACTACAGTTAGATGAATCCATTCTACCCGCTATGGTTTTTACACTGCCAAGGGGAAACCCCTCTTAACACATGTACAGATAAAAAAGAGGCTTGCTTGGGCAAGAGAGAGGGTGAATTGGACTGAACAGGACTGGAAAAAGATAATTTGGTGCGATAATGCCCGATTTGGACACACTTTGGATTCTGTTGGTTCTAAGCGCGCAGTGCCAACTTCTGGCGAGACATTCAAGCCCGACTGTATCAAGAAAACCGTGAAGTTTGGGTTTATGAGTGCATCAGGAACAGGCGTATTTCATTTTTTTGAGGGTACTATTAATGGGGAGGCATACATTATGATTTTGGAAGATAGTTTAAAGCCTTCCCTTACGACGATGGCGTCGAACGGGAATTTTATATTTCAGCACACCGGCCGAATTGCTAAGGCATGGTTTCAAGATAATGGTATTAAACCTCTCCTTTGGCCTTCAAGCAGCCCTGGCCTTTCCCCAATCGAAAATATTTGGAAAAAAATGAAGAAGAAGTTGAGGACCACTCTTGTACGGACAAAGGTCGAACTGAGGACCATTTTATTAGAAATTTGTGATTCGTTCACTGCAGATGAATGTGTCACTCTTGTATCTTCCATGCCCCGTCACATTAAGGCAGTTATTAATGCAAAAGGCACTATAACAAAATATTGAAAACGTAGTGGTCCAGGTTTTTTGAATTGATGATTTCAGCATATGTTTGAGCAAAGCTGTCTTATCAGATAGGTTTTAACCCTATTGAGGAAAAAAATTTCTCATTTGATTGAGGAATAGTTAGGCTACTTTCTATATTAAAATAAATGATATATTATTCGAATTGACAGAGATAGAAACTGAAATGCATCGCGAACTAGGGTGGTCCAACCTTTTTGAATCTGGGTTTTACTACTACTACTACTACTACTATATTACGGAGATTGAAGCGAATTTTCAAGTGGGTTATTTGTAATACCGTATTGAAATGGTTTAAACATTTGCCCATGAAAGCAGTGAAAGTAGCCAGAATATTTTTTTAGGGGGGTCCAGTTTTCATAAAGTTTGAATGGGGTGGTGTTTCATTTGGCACTACCCCCCTGACCCCGCTGACCCCCCCTTGGCTACGCCACTGCATGAAAGGTGCCAAAATAGTAAAAGTGCTGGGAAAGAAGATAATAAGGTGAATCTATGGATCCCTGCATGAAACCGGAGAGTGGCATGTTAGAAGCAACGCCGAAACAGAGGAAAGACTCAATGGAGAACTAATACGATACAGGTAGTCCATTTCAAGCAAACTGTGGAAAGTAAGCAAGACGCTGACGGTAAGACGACGTTCCCGAAATCGTTGGAAGGGCGTATTGGAAAGTAACCTCTGTATGTTGGAAGTCCGTAAATGGTGAAGTGTCGTTCAAAGCTGCGGTGACTGGGGGCGTGTTGCCTGCACCCTCGAAGCCTATCAAGGGCTGTAGCCAGTTGAAAAGAAGAAAATACTTAAAATTACTGTACACTTTCTTAGTGTTCTCAATATTGTAAGCGAGGATGAGGCTGCACCTCCTCGTTAGTCTTTGGCTGCACCCTGCCGATAAAAACTGTCCGAGGAAACCCGTTAGTAAAACTTTATAGCCCTGAAGGCCAGTGCCAATCATTAGGCTACTATAAAATTCGCGGCGCTTATTCACCCGCCAAATAAGGCACTTGCAAATGTCTTTGATGTGCAGCCTATATCTAGTGTCTTCCCACTGCGCTAATGCGCTAGTGACGGCCAGTTCCTATGGTGCTTTACGGGCCGCCGCGGTTACCACAAACTGACCCATGGTATGCGAATGTAATCCCCGCAAGACGTCCATTATCGAGGCACGAAGACGGCCTGTCAAAAACATCGGACAGTATCGTGGGAATTTTTGCACCTAGTGGGCTATTTTGAACAATTGAGCGTGGCGGCATGCGAGCCAAGTTTCATGTTACGGTCCTTATCACTCCACGATTCATTAATTCGATAAATTGTGATATCACTTATTTCACAATATTATGTTGTACATCAAGTATAGCTTTCATTCGTAACTAATTTCAAGGCTATTAATTTATTCATTTGCTTTACTATCAATACCAGAATGGAGCATTAATAAGAGTGAATGAATGTCCATTGTGGACTCATTGTGAAAAAATTATTTCTTTGCACAGTTTTACGAAATAATGTCCACTGTGGAATAAATAATATGAGTAGCTCCATAGTCAATAATTGTCTTAGGGTTAAATTTCGGTTGCCTAGACTTTCCCTATCCCAAAGCACTGAATTGATCGATTGACGATTGCATAGTCTAGAATGGGCAGACCAATATAATACAACACAGTAATAATGAAAGAAAGAAAATTGTCTTTATTTTCCAAATTGCAATGTATTATCCAACATTTCAACAATTTTTTTTTCTTTAAAAAACAACACTTTTCTTGGAATTGAGAATTACTGTATTTAACACCTAAACAATTTTTGAAGCTATAATAGAATTAATCATCGACAGAAAAGTTCCACAAAATAATTATTTTTTAGTCACTTTTTAGTTTGTTGTCAAATGAGTTTTCTATTTTTTTTTTTTTACCCGAAAGCGAAACTATCCACAGGCAAGTAATCTATTAGGTTTTGTATAACGACCACAATGTACAATATTTAGGTTTTAAAAAGTCGTCCCGAGATATATGATTTTTTGAACCTACATACAGTACATGCCAAATTCGAACAGACAGATGAACCAACAGGCAGACATTTCGTAAGAACCACATTTTTTTGATCCTGGCACCTCAAAACGTGTAAATCCTATGAAATATTGAAACCAAAATTTTCGTCCATCAGCAGCCTGATCGAGGCGATTATAATACCGGTATTTATTTAATCCTGGTATTAATAATGTAAACAAGATAATTTTATAATGGAAAGTGTTATTCAAAATTTGTTTGTTTACAGTTATAATTCTAGGGTATTTATTTAACCCCGGTATTATAATCGCCTCGGTCAGCAGCCTGATCGGGGCGTTTATAATACCGGTATTTATTTAATCCACTGGTAACCAAGATAATTTTATAATGGAAAGTGCTATTCAAAATTTGTTTGTTTACAGTTATAATCCTAGGGTATTTATTTAACCCCGGTATTATAAACGCCTCGATCAGACTGCAGGCTGCTGAAAGCTAACGTGTAAATAGTAAAGCAAAAATATTGCATTAAATTTGTGCGGTAAAGTTAAAGTAGGCCCAGCGCTACTCCATAATGTGGTTGTTACTTGTATTTAATTTTTATACCCACCCCTGAGTCTCCTGTCCGATCGTCTGGACGGAGCGAGATGGTCTAAAAACTAGTGTGATCCGTTGACAAATGTCCTGTGTGTAAAGTCACCAGGAGTTAAATGAATTGAAGAATCCCAAACCGGTCCTATTAGGTACACATTTACACATACCGCACAGGTATAACTGGTATAGTCGTAGCTAATTAATTTCAGCGTGATAATTGCGGCTACCGACACAATCCATATCTGTACAGAAACCCATTTGTTTCGTTGCTAATGATTGGGTTTGGCTTTGGCGATATTTATGGGGCAGGACTGTTTACGTTGTATTTTTTTAATACATTTGTATAGATGATAAATTCATTAATGAATCGTGCTGTGGTTCGTTATATTAATGATCAGGGTATTAGGGCTACTGACAATTCAATGTGTCGTAAAACTTTGAATTGTCCGAATTGCAGAAATATATCTGTGTGAGCCTGTATGATATTAGTCTTAATTAGGTATTACTTATTGTATTATCCTCTACAGTTGTTGCCGATGCACTAGTTATTAATAAATTCTTTTACCGTCTTATTAAAATGCCACTAATAGTAAAATAGTGATATCATGGAGAGGTCACATTGCAAACGAAGAGGTGCTTAGAATTAGCAAAGGAAGCGGTCTAGTAAACAACATCCTTGAGAAGAGACAAGTGGATGAGGCGCCTGATCAGACGTGGAACATTCCTTAACACCAGTCCACGTAGTACCACTGAAAATGGTGACCGCAGATGTTGACGAAACGTTTTGAAGAACGCTTTCAGTTCGACCACTGCCTATCATCCCGGATTCTTCTGCTTCATCATGTAACTCTGGCCGTGAAAGTCTTTATTAATACATACTGCTACCGTGCAAGTACGAGGTGCAACTAAGGCGCCCATTCCACCGACCGGCTAGAGCTATTTACAAAAACGGTGACGTGGTAGCAGACATTCAAGACTTAGGTGACGTTTCCACCGACCTCGCATTGCAGAATGCAAATGACATTGACGGAAATTAGAATTTTTCTTTTTATAGAAATCTATTAAAATGTTTGTACTTAACATATCCCATGACGCCATTTTTTAATTTTAGTTTGTTTGTTTGTGATTTTACTGTATGATCATTGATCAATTTTAACTATGGCATAGAGGAAAATAAACATTTCCGTCAATTCTGCAATGCAAGGTCGGTGGAAACGCCACCTAAGTCTTGAATGTCTGCTACCACGTCACCGTTTTTGTAAATAGCCCTAGCCGGTCGGTGGAATGGGCGCCTAATACAATACAGTTTTTTTGTCTACACTGCGGTTATGAAGCATGTACTTACTGTGTATACTGTACATTGTATAACTTCCAGTGACATTTTCGCATGACCTCTATAATGTTTTAACGACATAATAAAATATTTAAACATTCTGTAATTTGCGTGCATAAATAATCGGTGAAAATTGTCGTTCGGGGCATTATTTTTCTCCAGGACCGTGACCTTGGCGCTTTTTAACCTCAGCATGACGGGTTTCTCCAAAATGACCCCTCCCCCTAATGCTAGAATAAGTACCTGAGTCGAATGGGCCAACCAGGCATGGGTGACTGGTTTGGATCATAGGAATTCTACGTGTTTTCTTTCCTACACGTACAACAGACATACCATATTGTTTTTTTTAGGTTTTATATGGATGGACTGTATATTGTAGTATTATTCTATAATAACTGTTTAAAAACCTTAAGTTTATAGTTGATTGGCAATTAAAAGCCGTAAGCGGCTGTTTTTATTCTATAAGACATGCATATTTGTTGGAATCAAAGAAACACAGTTTCATGGTTCATATATACATTAATATTATAATTGTAGGTCAGACATATAATACAGTACTGATGTATCGTGATTTATATAAGACTTATTTACTTGCGCCTTACCTAAGCTGGCTCTGCAGTTCGCTGCAACTACGTCATTCCACTACTCGCCATTCGATGCTACCTTTCTCCTCCAGTTTAGAACACCAGAGGTCTTTACTAAAGTCATCCACCTTTTCTTCGCGTTTCCAATGGATCTTTTGCCTTCTGGATCACTCTTAAGTTACTCTTTTAGGCACTCTAGGTTCATTCATTCTCCTAACACCCATGTCAACTTAGTCTCCCTGTATTTATACCGTTAGTAATGGATGGTTTCTGACATAGTGCTCCCAGTTTGGCAATAGTACTTTTTCTTCATCCTATGGTGTCTCAGTCCGCGCAATTTTTTTGTGCAGGACCTTTCGTCTCCAAGTTCTTAATTCGCTACAATATTTTTCTAGGTGTCCACGTTTCCGAACCATAGATGCTTTATGTTTAATGTATATACTTTTAAATTCAGTTTCTTCCAGATCTTTCTTTTTTTCTTTCTTTCCCTGCCCAGTATTACCTAGACAAGGAGCATATATTTACAAAAATATACAATAATATACCATCCCGCATCCCCAAGCTAGCGCTTGTTTGGGACAACGGGCTTATATCGTACAGTATACGAGTTTCAGTGCTGCTAAACAATTATTTTTCGTTATTTATTTATAGAGTTGACTTTTTTTTTTTTTTTGATATATTGATATCAGTAGGCTGTTTTTAAAAAAAAAATTATAATATGTTATGTAGGCCAATATACAATATATATATATATGTATATATATATTTTTCTTTTCCTTGTCAAGTATCCCCTGGACAAGGAGCATATATTTACAAAATACAATAACTTACATAATAATACCATAATATTATAGTCAGTTACATAATAATAACATCCCGCGCTTATTTGGGACAAAAGACTCATACAGTGCTGCTAAACAAGGCTTCATCATATTATTATAATAATACCTACTTTGTCGTTTACAATTTTTGTAATATCTGCGCTCCCTCGTGCCGTGAGGCGTGTGAGGGTCACGCATTATCTTATTACACTGGAAACCCTCAGTGTAATAGCCGCCCAATCTAAGTAAAACAGCTTTAAAAACTTACAAAGTTAAACAATTTAAAAACTTACAACTCTAATAATAAGTGAGGAGTTAGGGCACTCATAGGGAAAAACTCATGCCTCACATGGTTCGTTTAAACAATTTCACGGGAAATATCAACTGAAGAGCTTTAAAAATGTAAAATCCCGTAGAAGATATGTTCCTCTACACTTTTATATGTTGCATTACATGGCCGTCTCTAACAGCAATTGACTAAAGTTTTGGAACTTCTTGCACTTGACATCTATGCAAGTTCAATAACTGCCAAAGAGATTTACTGACGGCCACATAATGTACATCAAAATGTAGGAAAACATTTCCTTAAGGGATTTGACATTTTTTATAGCTTTAAAACCTATATATCAGGTGAAATTAGATATTTCTTCTGTCACCAAGTCAGTCTTTATTTCTACTGTGACGGCTTATCTTGTGTTTTAATAAGTACCGTAGCCTATACTATGTAGAGCGTCATTTTATGCGATGAAATTTATCTGACTCGGACATTCTAGTTTTTATATCAAAACATGAGCTGAATATTTCAAAACTGGCCCCGACATTTAACGCTGTAAAACAATTAAGTTAACGAGACAAAAACTAGCAGTGTTAAATTGATTATTATCACAACTACCAACTGTTTTTTTGCTCTGTGGTTGGCGGCCCCAATTGGCAATATCTAGAGACGCGATGGTTGTAAATCATCCTGTTTACATAACTGGCTTTCTTCATAGTAGCTCTTGTTGGAAAACTGTCTTACTTTTCTTTAAGTGTGAAGATTCTCTTCTCTAATCTTTCAAGAAAAACATGAGAAGTACAGTATACAACTCTCAAGGCCAAGTTTTTTTTTTACTTCTGTGCTACCAGGTTAATACATTGCAGCGTTGTGACGTATTCTAGTAGCAGGAAAACGAAAGTTTAAATTGTTCTGCGGGTCTACTATCTGGGGGTTAAAAATCTAAACAATGCAATTTTGAATAAAACTGCAATTCCCATTCTAAAATTTTATGTTGTTTACTTTTTAAATCCAAGATTAAGTTAATACTAAAGCTATACCATTACATTGTAGCATTATATGGTATATATAGCACTGACATTAAATTAACGTTGGTTGAAGAGGTAACCTCCTCGTCATAACCGAAATTAGAGGATATGGAAAAAACTGGACTTGGCGGGGCAAGGCTTAGGGCTTGTGGTCCAGCGGTTAAGACGACGCCCCGGTTAGCCGTAGATCGTGGGTTCGAATCCCGCCAAGCCCAGTTTTTTCCATATCCTCTAATTTCGGCTAAAGCTATACCATGTTCATATATACCATATACCATGTCCACCAAAACAGAGCCTGAATTCAAAACTGCAGCAATCTTGGTAGTGTGCGCAGCGTCGGCAGAGGAACATGGTGGGACATGGTAACTCTCTGAGACAGGTAGTTTAAGAGCATACTTCATAGCCCTAACTCCGCTAGGTTGCTTTTGTAATACAACAAAAAGTCCTTATTTATTAATTTATCTATTTAAGTTTTACAAATTATTTTAAAATCTCCCTCTAAAGGTTTGCAGTCCCATCCACTAGCATCCATATCCCAAGTATAGACCCACTCTCATCCCGGATATCCACGCAAAATGAGAAAAGTATGGACATGGAATGTTTTGATTCTGTGCAACACTGGAAAAATATTCTTTGCACAATTTTTGTTATGCCTTGCATCCAATGCAACAAGGTAACACAAAATGGTGCAAGGAATATTTTTATAGTGTTGCACAGGATCAAAACATTCCATGTCCACACTTTTCTCATTGTATATATACCTACCCATTGTAGTGTAAATAGAGTCGCAGCTGGCCATGGAGAGATATGAAAGTCATAATCACGGTTAGGGAAACATTTCTGACTAAACACTCAGTAATCACAGACATATTCTTAGTAGAAGACGCCTCCGGCTTAAATACACACCTATTGACGTGACTCAGCCGAATTTTAATACCAAGTTAAAGTGACAAACTGACAGGCCAAGACCAACTGGCCGAATTTACTCATCCTGCCTAACTATACCCTGCGAAAGGCTTGGATAGCCCTGTACGTAAATTTATAAGATGGTCGCGTCACTGGCAAATATCAATATCGGTACTGTTGTTAAAGTACACTGAGTTGAGCCATGCGTCACAGCCCCAAAATCACGATATGTTGAATGAGGCATACTGTGCAAGTGTTATGTGATCAAGAGTCATCTTACAAATAATAATGTATACGAAAGCTTGCGTTGTGTATACTGCACAAAAAAAGCTCTAAAAATGCTCCGGCCTTTTTTTTAAGTTCGCATATTATATTGTAGTCATTATCGATGTTAACATAACCCGATATCTCAATTCTTCCTTGATAGTTTAATTCTGGGAGAAAAATAATTAAAAACACCTAATATTCTTTTTTAAACAAAAAATTAAAACATTTTCTGCGGAACCATTCTATCGATGTTTCCTAACTTCAGCTGTGGTTCTCAGTTCTAAATAGAGTAACAGAGCCAAACAGCTTGCTTTACCAAGCATAGTTTTGGTTTTGAATGCATTGCAAACGAGTACCTACCATGACATTATTATTGTGTATTACTGTGTTAGTCTCCCCATCAGTGGCGGCTCGTAGTGTATCAAAATGGTGGGGCAACGAATTGTAATAAAGTAATAGCATATAACTTACCATTACTTGATTATCAAATAGATTCTTCGGCATTTCGATGTGGCAAACAAGTCTATCACTCGCTGTTTACATTTTTGTAATATTAATATTTGTTTACATTACAACTGGCCGTTGGCCGTTGGGCAGAACCTGACTTCCCTAGTCAAAAATTGTACTTTGAAAAATTTTATAACAACCATCACTCATGACAAAATAGTGAAACTCTTCTCAAAAATAACTCTTAAAATTATGATTTTAAAGAATACTAATATCCAACAATTATTAAATTTAAAGTCATTTTTGGGGCGCTGCCCCGCTGCCCATGTATTAATGCATATGCCAGGAATTGCATTGCTAGGTCCATAAGAGAAAAGTTGTGTACACCTTTTCAATGGTGGGAACGATCTTCTTAACTTTTGCCTGACTCGGTTGCCATGGCGACCCGGGGCTAAATCGAAAGTTGCCCAGAGCACGCACATAGTATAGCCGAATTGTAGCAGTTGCATTTTTCTCCAGAATCTAGATTAGTATATTATTATTTTATTATTGTTATTTGTTATTATTATTAAAAGGAAATTGCTTTGTTTGCCTGTAAAATTTTGGGAGGGCTGTAGTCCCAGTGCCCTTATGGACGAGCCGCCACTGCTCCCCATTATAGACTATACAACTGTCCCATCGATCATTCAAGTGCTTCGGGATAGGGAAAATCGAAGCACCCAAAATTTTACCCTAAGACAATTATTTATTATTTTTTATACTCTAAAATTTCTATTGACTAAGGCTCTCCTTAATATTAATATTGATCGTTTTTTATATTTTTATTTTGGCCGTAAGTAATTGTAATTGTTTATTGTTCTCTAATTAGCCGTTAAAATGTAATGTATTCTTGAAATTACCCCAGTGATACAAGTCTCTTTGAGTACTTAGTACTGGGGTAGACTGAAAACTGCACAAGAAAAACTGTGTATTTACTTACTTACTTACTTATCTGGTAGAACTACAGTATTCATAATGATCTATTACGGTACCTGTACTTATTGATAAATAGGAAAGCATGTTCACTCGTACCGGTTCGTTGTTTAAATTCGTCTTTTAAACTTCTTATGGTCTTTCAACTTTACAAAATTTCATATGTACCAGGCTCAACGTCCTGACCTAACCTAACGAAAATTGCTAAATGTGTCAACCGGATACGGTCAAAAAGTAGAGGGGAGGAGGTCAGCGGTGATTTAAAGGTACCGAGCATGACAAAAGAAAATATAGGGAATGGGCGGTACCCAAGGTCAAGGTCGTCCGAATGGAGAAATGTACTTACAATTTTTTCCATTTTTTCCCCGTAACAATACTGACACTTACTGGAATAATATATTTCAAACATAAATAGTAAATAAACATGGCGGATTGCAGTTGCATGCTGCGGTGTCATTTATTAGTAAACAATAACATGATACATACCTCATTATTAGTAAGAGTCGATGGGGCGCAGTAAGTTCTGCGTTCTTATCTAGCAATTTAAATAGATTGATGAAGGGACTGAGCCTTCGAGATAAGATACCACTGTAGATGTCAACCGCTGGCGTTGACGAAACGTTGGGAAGTTCGCTTTCAGATCGACCACGACTCATCAGACCGGATTCTACTGCTTCATCCTCTGACTCTGGCCGTGAATGCCTTTGTAATTATGAAGGAAAATAATAACTGATCACAATTCCATAATAATAATAATAATAGGGTTTCGGGCTTCTACTGTGTGGGTAGGTCTAAACTGTCAAAGTAGAGCTGCTTTGTATAGTAGATAGAGTAAATACCATTAGATACTGCCATGAAGTCAGTCGAATTAATTTTCCAAACTTAACTATTATATGTCAACATTAATCAATGTTAAATATAATAAACCATTATATTTTAGGTTAGTAACAAAAACAATTAGTTTTTTTTAGATATGCTCTCTTTCTGTCAAAACAACGGGACGCATAATGTTTGTTATAATGACCTCTCCAGGCGCTTGTTCCATAGGAGTTGTTTTCCCAAAAGCACGGTGTTCCAGCCGGGCCCATAACCCATTCATCCCTAATTTGTTGTGGCTACTCATTAGTGTGGAAGATCGTTAGTCTCATTTCATCGCAATCTAAAAGGGTTCTCGAAGAAAGGAAAAAGGCTCAATGGGTCCATGGCTAAGCAATCCTTTGCCTTTTCCATGAAACCATTATATCAAAGAATAGTAGGTAGAGGTACTCCCTCACTTTTGTTTCTCAGGACATGTTTCGTCGTCCTTGTAGCCTTGCACAGTTGACCATTGTAGCAGGCGACCATCTTCTCTTTTCTTCGTGTGCCATAGTGACAAAATAAATGTCTAAATACTCCTGTGTGTAGGTGTCTTCAGTCATGACGTTGACTTGACTTTTTTATCGTTTCAACAATGACATGGAGAAACTAGAATTAATAGGATATGAAGAACCATAACTTTTCAATAATCAGTTAAGTCTAACAGTAATTAGGACCATAACTCGATGTTTATACGCACGATCTGCAATTACATGGCAGCGGACTGCTCTAGTACTCCAGATACCGCATCAATGAATTCTTTTTTAGATGACGGCAGCAGCTCAATATTTATACCATTATTATACTTTCTTCTATTCTTTTACTTTGATTTAAACACTGTCGTAGAATGCTCAATTAAGGAATATCATTGAGTCATTAATTACATATGTTTAGTGCGCAAACATTAACTGCACTTAAATTGTCATTAAATGGAAATTGAGTTGTTTAAATGTTTTTATGGTGAATATATATATTAGGCTTCGTTTGAGTAAAGTGAATTAATGAGTCTGCTAAATACTTATCAGTTCGAACGAAGTTGCAGTGATTCTACCGTCTATGACATTTTCTGCTTAATTGACATATGGTATCTCATTGCCCAAGCATACTTCAATTGTAAAAAAATTCGCCCCTCTCACTGTTAAGCTTTTATTACAAGAACAATTCTTTGCCATTTTTTCCAAACTAGCCCCTGCCGGCGTCGTCCCCTGCATTGTACTGGGAACGAGTCGGGGCACATTGCTTCTCTTAGAGAAAGCTTTCTACACTGTCACTGAGGCACTAGCACAATGACAGAACTACCTGATTTTGATGATATTTTAAAAATGTTACTTTATACTTTCTTGATTACTTGAAGATTACTTGATGGTATATAATTTAACAGAAATAAACTTACATTTTTTTATATAATTTACATGTAAATTATTCTATTGTCTGTACACTGCGGACATACTGGTCAATAAATTATTATTTTTTGGAATTCTTGAACTACTAATTCATAATTATATACTTACAAGGGGGTTTCGGCTGCTGCCTCCACCACTTGTGCCTGCCGCGGGCGGCAGCTCGGCCTATGGCCTCGCAGTCACTGCTCATGTAAATTAATTGTGGTCACACACAACACACACGCAGCACCAACTGTCGGGATAAACGAAAATTAATGGTAGCCCAGTCTGCCGCTAGATGTCAGTTGATGTCGGTTGGCGATGGTAGCGCCAACTGTCGGGATAAACGAAAATTAAATGTAGCGCAGTCTGCCGCTGGATGTCGGCAGTACCAGCAGCCATGTACACTCACCAATGTAAAATATTCCAAAATCAAATTATAAAAACATTCTCCAGTGGACAAAAGTGTTAATCTAAACCATCCTCGAATCTCCTTGAACACACACATAATCGGTCCAGTCGTTTGAGAGGAGGCCCGGAACATACACACGGACAGTCGAAATATATATATTAAGCTATATTATTATTTAAAAAACAAAGAGTTATTTTTTTCAAGCTTCTGCCGCCCACATCCCCCTCTCACTTTGAGAACCACCGAGTACCGCTGATAACTGGTAACCTGTATCAAAGTAACAATCTATTTTATACTTTATAGAATTATTTGAGGGATAAAATATTGGGGGGGGGGGGGATCCGACCATCTCCCATTTACTGTAGTTGTATGGTACAACGTCACGGTGTCTTCAGTATTCATTAATTTTCATTCCCAATACTGTCGCGTGAATGGTATCGCTAGACTGGTATTTTTATTGGTACTCGATGTTGCTTATGGCCTATGGGATTTATTCGAAACGCCCCACTTTGTGTGCTGCATTATAGATTCTTTATGGTTGTCACATCGAGGCTGGCTGATAATTCGTTTTGGTTCTATTTATATTGTCTAGCATACCCATAATGAGCCGTACGATGAATTAGTTCTCTCAACTTCATGCTCAATGCATTGCGTAATCTACTATAGCAAAATATTTTTATAGCATACGGACTGTATGTTTACCGTAGTTTAGTGATAAGTTAATAGCCCAGGGTAGATAATTTTTTTTAACACATTAAATTACAGTAGAATGAAATCCATTGGAAATGGAAGATAATATGACAGGCATTAAAGGAAAAATAAATTACGGGCGATCTGAGTTCGGGAGGTAGGTAGGGGTGGTTTTTAACGGTGAAATACGGTACATTTTCATTTCCGACAAAACTACAAGTCCTATGGAAAAACATCGTTCGCCCAGGTAAAAATAAAGTCGTTATTTATTTTATTTATTTATTTATGCTGCGGCCGCATTTAATGCACAAGAAAGACCGGAGCCCTGGAAGAATAGTCCTTTGCTTTTGAGTGGTGAAAGTGCCTTCTATAAGATTATATTGCAGTATTATATGGAGTATATAACACTGACATTAAATTAACTTTTGGTTGAAGTTATAAACGATATTAAAGGATATATAAAAACTGGGCTTGGTGTCAGTGTTATATACTCCATATAATACTGCAATATAATGTGTAAAAAGCATTGCCTTTAAGCATGGCTTTAAAAGTAAGCTCACAGACTTGTTCTGTTAGATAGTAGTGTCGCTGTACTAACCTGTCTAACATTACGAATCTTGTCAATACGAGCATATTATAAGGCGCGGTTTCCACCGACCGGCTAGGGCTAAATACAAATACGGTGACGTGGCAACAGACATTCAAGACTTAGGCGGGGTTTCCACCGACCTCTCATTGCAGAATGCAAATGACATTGACGGAAATGTTTGTTTTTCTTTTTATAGAAATCTATTAAAATGTTTGTAATTAACATATCCCATGACGCCATCTTATAATTTTAGTTAGTTTGATTGTGATTTTACTCTATGATCATTGATCAATTTTAACTATGGCATAGAGTAAAACAAGCATTTCCGTCAATGCCACTTGCATTCTGCAATGCGAGGTCGGTGGAAACCCCGCCTAAGTCTTGAATGTCTGCTACCACGTCACCGTTTTTGTATTTAGCCCTAGCCGGTCGGTGGAAACCGCGCCTAAGTAAAGGATATATATATCAACTGGATCTTGTGCGGGCTTGTGGTCGAGCAGTTAAGACGACGCCCCGGTTAGGCGTAGATCCCGCCAAACCCAGTTTTTATATATCCTTTAATTTCGCCTTCTATAAGGTCGGATTTGTAGAAAACATAGAAATATTAATAACCATACTCCTAAGGTGACCATTCCACTTGTCAGTTTTTTCTTCAATTTTGAAAATGTCATTGACGGTAATATCATAAATGTTGCATATACAATATATTTTTACACCTCATTTCACTTGCCTTCAATAATTGACAATTTTTGTTTTCAAGTGGAATAGCCACCTAACTGTATTTTTAAAGTTTTAACTTCGGGGCAGTTATTATGGATACGGTAATATAGTAACCCAAAGAAAGGACACAGACTGATTTATTACATTTATAAATACAGGGGATTCACCAGAAGAAGATGATGAGGAGGATTGGATGTAACATGCAGCTTGCAAATGAAAATATGGTTGAATTTAATTTACATACTGGATACGGTACCTACTCTACCTTTTTAACATTTAATTCAGAAGCTTAGAAGTTTTGACGCAAACAGTATCAGCCACTAAGGATGTCAGGCCGATTGAGCTCCAAAAACTGTGGCTATTTGGTGTTAGTCACGGCCATTTACTGTATTACAAAAGTAAGATTTTTTTTTTCTTTTTTTTAAATTACTTTATGACACCCTACGATCGAGTTTCCGACATATCCGCATTGATGCCCTTTTCACATTTAACTTAGAATACAGAAGCTTAGAAGTTTTGAATACAACATTCGAACAAAATAGTCCTAAGTGTTTTCATTATATCTGCATAGGGAAAATGTATTGGCAACAAGGTAACACAGTATGGTGCAAGCAATATTTTTACAGTGTTGTACAGGATCAAAACATTCCATGTTCATACTTTTCTCATTTTGCGTGGACTATAACTTAACAAGCCTAATTTGGTGACTACTACCCGTACTACAGACGTTTCAGAAATTATTTTCAGGGAGGTTTTGACGCTGAAAATTGAAATTTATGATTTCGCAAGCACAGTAGAAGGAATTCCCAACACTAGACAGTCTTTTACTTAAATAAGTCAAATTATGGATACTGTAATAATTAAAAACCCGGGCTTTTTATATTAAATTAATGCAGAACAAACACTATAATACGAGTAGGTCTCCTTGTACAGTGTTACTCACTCACTCATGGCTTCGCCTGGTAACTTTCTTAATAATGCTAGCGTTTAGTTTATCTATGTTTGATTTATATTATAAAGCCGTAAGTTAAATAATAGCAATCCCATCGTTAAATATAGGACAGCAATAAACAATGCTGTGCATGTTTTCCATTATATACGGTAGGTTAAGGAGTCCTTTATAACCATCAAAAGTCCTTCTAATTTTTTGACAAACTAATGGGAGCATCTGAAGGAGAGAAATACGTATACTGTGGGACCTACAAAGAGTGTCCTCTTGAGTTTAGTTCCGACCGAAATGTTACACACATAACCAGAGTCAACTGAATGTAATATTCAATCGGAATTACAATAAAATAACACGGTCCTCGGGTTTAGATATACCAAGTGTAGCAGTCACAACATTATTAAGACGTCAGTGTCAAGTCACTGGGCGGCCATTGTCCAGTCTCCACAAACCAATAATGTGCTGGAGACTTTCTCCAGAGAATGACGGCTGGAGCCTACGCCCGAAACCCTCCAAATCTGTTTGTTTACCGTTACACTTGAGATGCAAATGATACAAATTACCGACTTCCTTCGGGCTGTCTCGATTCCGTATTGTTCCTGGTTCCCGATCATACCTAAAGGCTGCGGCCCGCATACTTAAATTAAATGGTGGATTGGTAGGGTCGAGACGACCATCGTTGGTAAGGCGGGGATTCCACCGACCGGCTAGGGCTAAATACAAAAACGGTGACGTGGTAGTAGACATTCAAGACTTAGGTGGGGTTTCCGCCGACCTCGCATTGCAGAATGCAAATGACATTGACGGAAATGTTTGTTTTCCTCTATGCCGTAGTTAAAATTGATCAATGATCATACACTAAAATCACAAACAAACAAACTAAAATTAAAAAATGGCGTCATGGGATATGTTAAGTACAAACATTTTAATATATTTCTAAAAAGAGAAAAATTCTAATTTCTGTCAATGTCATCTGCATTCTGCAATGCGAGTCTAAGAATGTCTGCTACCACGTCACCGTTTTTGTATTTAGCCCTAGCCGGTCGGTGGAATCGGCGCCTTAAGTAGTCCTGAAGAAAATTGAAAGAACAACGAGAGTACCGTATCTATAGCAATGTTTAGATCTACGCATATACCCTACCAAAAAGAACCTACGATAGTAGCCAAAACAAAAAAGCCCGCACCAGAAACCCTATTATGGCGATTTGGATTAACATAATACCGTGGTTTTTTCAATTGTCTTAAACAAATGAGTGCAAAATGCGCGGGAAATTTAAATGGATAAATTAATCCTTGGCTATATTTTTGGTGATTTTTTAATTTTTCCTGCCTTAGATGTAGACTCATTATTAATTAAAATTCTTATTATATTTCAAAATTGTACCTGTACATATCAATGTTTATTAATATTTCCTTCAATTATACAATAAAACATTGCAACGATTCTCTTGAATGCCAATACAGTAGAAGTCTGATAATCCGGCACGTTCGGGACCGGCTCAGTGCCGGACTATCGAAAATTCCGGTCTATCGGGCGGTAATTATAAGAACAATGAAGTTAATAATTAACTACAAGTACGTTATGCAAATACATACAACAAAATTTGTTTTACATTTCATATCATGTCTGTACACGTACTGTAAAACATATTTCACTTAGATTTAAAAAAAACTCACGAATGTCTTTTTGTTTTCTTGACTAAGGCGTTTAGTATAAAATTTATTTCCAATGATATGGAAATCAATCATTTTTGAAGCACTATAGCTAGTACTAGCCTCAGCAAAAGAGATAAACTTATTTTCCGGAGCGATGCCGGACTGTCAGGCATTCCGGACTAATGGATCCCGGGGTTATGGACTTCTACTGTAATTTAAAAATTTGAATTTCCCGCGCATTTTAAAACACCATCACGTGACACCTTACTAATGCAGTATTTACACATAAACCCCGGTATTATGCTGTTAATCCCAGGTCGCCATAATAGGGCTGCAGGTAGAACAAATGGCAGAGAACTGGGCGCAAGCAACGATGATATGAGCTAAACCAAGAACCGACTGAAATGAAAAAAACGCCCATGGGGGCTCGTAGACCCAATGCCAGACAACAGGGCAGCTGCACAAGGTGCCTCAGAGGAGATGAAGAGTGGAACGACCATGGCTGTACGACGTCGAGGTAGATCTGGCATACCTAGGATCGTTAACTGTCGATGGAGAGGGGAGAACTGTGTGGACTGTTGCGATGTGTCGGACCCGGCCAAGGCCATTCACGGGCTGTAGCGCCAAGGAGTAAGTAAGTGCAATTGATGAAGCTTCCTGTGATTAGTTTCAGCGAATTTCAGTTTCGAATTTGGTTTGCGCCTGTAAGAAGCGTTTTTCTCGGGTCTGAGAAGTACGAATAAAGAAAGCTTGGCTGCATCCTCGGTGTTGCAGGCGCTAAGTAGTTATAGTCAAGCTCTTAGGTAGCGCAAACAATGGTTACCGCGCTGAGCAAACCTTGCCCAACTGCGCTGTTTACCTCTACTGTTTCAAGTATTCTTTTGCTACTGTCAAGGGGGGCAGAGGTGACGCCGACGCTCTAAATCCCAGCCAAGTGACGAAGGACAGACACGTTTTTGGAAGGAGGGTGGGGTGATTTTGGAGGGTTTTACACAAACCCACCATGATTTGGCCAAAATCCGACCTGAAGTCATGTCATTAATTTAAAATATTACTTTTATAGCGGTTTTTACTACCGTATTAAAAAAAAAAATCATATTGAAGGAAGGGAAAATGTAATTTATTTACTGCTTATTTTATTGTAGGCCTACTTCTTAGCTGTGTTTTTTTTCTTTTGTGCCTAACGTGCTAACGGAAAAGAATAAATTACCCGAGGAATTGTTTAAACAATTTATGTACCTATGGTAATAAAAAAAACGCTTAAAAGCAGACGGCAGTCGACTGTTCTGCCATGTTGGCAAATTAGAGCCCCAAAAAAAAAAAAAATTCCGCTTGCCCCTGGCATATGTAACCGTTACAATTAATCTATTTTTCACATAGGCCCTACAATTTTTATTTATTCCAATTAATCATTAATTAGCTGTTATTATTGTAAGGTAATTTACCTTCATTGCGGTTTATTTATTATTTGCACTTATTCCCGGAAAAAGTTATTATATTCAGTTTTTGTTATAGCTGCTGAGTGTGGGTTGTAAGTAACAAAGACATTATGTTCTTTCCTCACTATGCTCGTGTACCTACTGCCTAAGTTACCTGATAGCTCCTGGAGTTACGGGCAAACCCATGACATTCTGAACTATGCGGTTACTAAAATTTTCGTTGTCATGTTCCTAGAAGAGATTTCAGTAAATACGGTAATTTACTGCGTCTTCTGTAATACTTTGGTGAAATTAAGACTAACTTAAATACAGTTCCTAAGATCTTTGGCACGGTATTTGGACCCATTTACAAAATTGGTGGTAGTATGACTAAAGTCAACCTTGACTCCCACCTGAGCTTGGCTTAGTCACGATTACGCCTGTTGCATTGTGTCAATGATAAGCTTGTCTCAGCGTGTCCATTGTGGCTTGTAGCAGGTGTGGGGTGACATCAAAGTCCAGTGGTGGCCAAATAATATAATATAAAATAATAATATAAAATAATATCATTTAACAAAGGGTTACTTGGACTTACATTGCCTGTTTTGTCAATAGTCATTAATGGCAGGGCCTCACAATCATTGAAAAATTAGGGCGGAGCCCATTGTCAGGGGAAGGGGGTGACGTTTCAGGAGTGGATGCTACTCCCATGATCAGGGTTAGTCCTGATAAGAACTCGTAAGGACTCAACTGAAACCATCAGTCCTCCTCAGGACTAAGCCTGATGATGGGAGTAGCATCCACTCCTGAAACATCGCCCTCTCCCCCCTGGCAATGGGCTCCGCCTTAATTGCTCGATGACTGTGAGGCCCCTGCCTCTAAAATGACTACTAACAGAGCATTGAACATTGTAAGTTCAATTAAACTTTTGTTTATAATATAAAACCTTTGCCAATAGGAATCAATTCCAATAATGTCCGAAAATACAGTGCGGTCGCTGGTGAGGCAAGGCTCAATTGCCACCAAAGTAGGCGTATAGGGGCACACATTGAAGAGTCATCTGGCGGAAAAATTATTGGCTGGCTTCACATACATCCATATAAAGCCACTTCAAAAATGATAATAGAGCCAGCATTGAGGCCTTTCTTATTATTGTCTATAGGCGGGGTTTCCACCGACCGGCTAGGGCTAAATACAAATACGGTGACGTGGTAGCAGACATTCAAGACTTAGGCGGGGTTTCCACCGACCTCGCATTGCAGAATGCAAATGACATTGACGGAAATGTTTGTTTTACTCTATGCCATAGTTAAATTTGATCAATGATCATACACTAAAATCACAAACAAACAAACTAAAATTAAAAAATGGCGTCATGGGATATGTTAATTACAAACATTTTAATAGATTTCTATAAAAAGAAAAACAAACATTTCCGTCAATGACATTTGCATTCTGCAATGCGAGGTCGGTGGAAACACCACCTAAGTCTTGAATGTCTGTTACCACGTCACCGTATTCGTATTTAGCCCTAGCCGGTCGGTGGAAACCGCGCCATATACGTAATCTTATAAATTTCGTAGTCTCTTAGACTTGAAAAATGGCTATCAGTTAAAGTTTATCATTTAATCCTATAACTGTTCTATAGCTACATTATTACTAAGTTGTAGTTAATATAGTAGCCTGGTACATTAAACTATTTTATAGTACATTCGTTTATTTTACTTTGGGCTTAATTAAAAATTTGGTTGCTGTCAATATTACAATAGCATTGGTAACATGATGAGAGAGATTCAAACGCCTAAAAATGCACAATGCGAAAAATTTAGAGGAAATGATAAAATCAATTTAATGAACAATGGCGGTCCACCTGCCGGCTATAACAAATCATGACACAACACAACAAATTTCCAGGTTTATCGCTTTAAATCTCTTTGGTAGGTCATAAGCCATTATGAAGGAAAAGCGAGGTCGGCGCAAGGTTGCTTGTCCTGTCTGCAGCTACAGGATGAAAAAGAGGGTGTAATGAAATGAAATGAAAACGAATTTATTGACTTATCAATATTACTATAAAGTCTTCTTTTCATGCTAACCCTAAAAAGATTGTATTATTAATACTTAATTTTATTACAAGAATAAAAAAAAAAAAAACGGGAGAAAAAGAGAAGAAAAAAACTGGAAACGTGGTGGTACACGTCGTCGAACTGAAAAGACAGCACATCATATAAAGAGGAACTAAAGATCTTACAATGGCACTGTAATCCATTAATATATCCAATCGAAACACCAATTAACTCGGTGGGCGTATAAGCAAGCCCTTGCAGTCGCCCTTAAAACCAATTTAAAAAGAAAAAAACGTCCTCTATGGCAACCTACACCAGTTACAGGTGACGATGGGCAAGCACAGACAGCCTTACTGTGTAACAGCTGTAAGCGTGGCTTTGCCAAGTACAGTTACGATTTGGTACAATTGGTAATACAGAAGGCGGCTGCCATTTGGTTAATGATTCCATGATTATTAACTTAGTACGAGTATATAAGTATATTAACCAATTTATTTTTTAGAAAGTTTTATAACAAATAATTTCACTGGTGAAAGCGGTAAATATTAAGCCATTAAGTTTAAACACCATCCCCCTCGGCATTGCTCCACACTGTAGCAAACTAGTAATTTTAAAGGTGATGAGGCTAAAAGCTGTCAGTCAAAAGACACGCATCCATAATTAAATATTGAGCACCTATATTGGACTGAAAAACACGAACAGGACATGTCTTAAAGAAGCAATGAATTTGTTTCTACTAGCTATATTAGGGGTTAATTATAGAAAATAAGATACCCATATCCTCTAATTTCAGTTATAACGTGGAGGTTGCCTTTTTAACCAAAAGTTAATTTTAAAAAGTCAGTGTTATATACTCCATATAATACTGCAATATAATGTGTAAGATACCCATGTTTAGCATGTCCATGACTGGTACTTCTTCGTCTTCTTCTTTAGTCGATTGGTTTGCTGTAAATCTTTCCATATTCTCCTCTATTAATCTCTGTCATAGGCCATAACCGAGATTCGAGAGGTTTATCCCCGACTTCTTAAAATCAATCGAGTCCGCAGTTTCCTCTCCATTTTCGGTCGATTTTACCTCCAAGCTATCAAAAAGTCCTTTCATGACTAAGTTGGTGTTCTTCACTATAAGCGAGATGCGCATTTCAATGGCTCCATAAATATGATGTTTAAACGGGACCGAAGGAATCTTTTTACTCCGTCTAACCCTACTTCTAATTCTTCGCCCACCGAGTTCTACTGTAATGTATTATTACCCCCTGCAAGATGCAATTCATGCGGTGAATACCTTATTAAATTGAACCGTAAGAGAGACTAATCTAATTGTAAATATCGACTGATTTATAGATATGTCTGGACCAATTTCTAGAGTCACAATAGTATCTGGACTCCCGTAGTCCAATATAGAAAGGTAACGGTACAAGATCTGTGTCCACCTGACCAATCACCATGACGACAATTCAACAGCCTTAGATTTGACCCTGTTTCAGCTCGTGTGCTTCTGAAGATGGCTGATAGCGAGCATTGTTTTTGAATAGTATTGTTCCGAGGCATTGGCCATTCCAGAGTTATTCGTTCTGTTCTACTGTACACAGCATTAATATCAATAACACACGATATGTTTGTAATATCTAGTGAACATGAGCGAATTCCCATCAGTTCAATGTCACTATGTCATGTAGTAAAATTATGGATACAAGAATTTTAAAATTGGTGGATATATACTGGGAATGATATCTTATTCTGTCCTTACCAGCAGATCCCTGAGAGGGAAAAAACAAAAACACCTGAGTCTCATTTTTTACTTGTTCTCGGGAGATAGACCTATGGCATTTTCATAGTTAGTCGGGCTTGTTTTAACATCCGTCATAGATCTATCCCCCCCCCCCCCCCAGGGAAGAAGAACAAGGCCAAGTTACCTAAAAGGCATTTTCAAATGCATAACAAAATAAATAGTTAACAGTTATCCATTTTTGTAGTGAGGGTAAACTCGATATCTCTCTCCCTCTGCTGAGGAAGTAGAGAATCTGCTAATCCCGTGATGCCTTTTGACTTCCTCCTCTGCTTCTTGGCCTAGCACCTGCTCCGGAACATCACGTATAAATAGAAAAGCAATAAAACGAGCCGTTGTTCATTCAAGCTATCTTCGTGGCACGTAAGACGTCATTTAATCAATAGCAGCATGGCGTGAAGTGAGGACTGACCAGATTTGCAAAAACAATACATTTTTGAATCCAAAATTCAATTGAATTCTTATGTAAACAATTATTCAAAATTATTTAATAATTAAAACCCAGTTCATAGTTGCGGTAAATTAATATTGAGATAATTGTTCCTTCCGTGTTCAGCATGTGGATTTAAATTTTAACTTGGGAAACGGAAAGTGATTTAATAAAGCGCACATTAAAACATTCCTATTATATCCTTCTAAACTCCGTAGTCACGTGGTTATGACATTCTAAAGTTTTATGTTTGCCCCCCACTAACAACCCTTTTCTTTCTTTTCCAGAAACCATGGAGAAGATCGCAATCTGGCACTGGAATGTAAGTATTGCTTTTACGATAACACATTAAAAACAGTTTAGAAAATGTAACACCTTTAGATAATTACCCGGGAACTCAAATAATACCAAGTTAGCTGCGGGGTTTAGGGCAAATAAACTCAGCGGTTCACTGCTCAGACAAATTTAGAACCCTGCTCACCCATGCTTAACTTATGTACAGTCTAGTTCTGCGTACAATTCAAAGAATGGTCGTGGTTGGTCAGAATTCGTGACTGTTTTAAATATTGTGTTTTCTTCGATATAAACTACCAAGATTGCTATCATGCTGGCGGACAGACATTTGGAGCATCCTAGTCTCGAGAATTTTTTTTCGGTAACACTTCGTGCTATTTTGCTATCTCACGAACTACACTATGTTTCTTTTCATGGGTCAGTTGCAATGGTTTTTGTCCGGAATATTAGTTATATGTCTGTCATTATAAATTAAGTCAATTTTAGAGGAGCAGATCGAGAGAATTATTTCCTAGAATTGGCTATCCGGGAGTTCATTGTTGTTATTTCGTCGGTAGCTTTGAGTTCAAAAGATGAAGGGAATTAGTTTACAATTAACTTCATCGCTTTTATGTAGGCTATGCTACGTTTTCCCCGCACGTTATTGTGTTGTGTTTGCTCAGCGTCTGTATTATATTTTATATAGCTAATATTTGATCCATTATTTATGGCGGACACTACTATAAAGACTGAGTACGAAGAACTCTTCATCTATGAAATAGAAGTGTAGTTTAAAAACATAGTAGGCACTGGTGTAGCATAGTTACTGGAATTTTTTCTAGTACCTGGGAGTTTCTACATTTTTAAATGAAACACAAGTCTGCATGACAGCAGCTGTTGTTGACTCGTATCTGTTTTTGGTTAAGTCAGGTTACATTGCTCTAATGGTAGGTTTGTCTCAGCTTATCCATTATCCTTGTAGGTTGACATCAAGGATGCTTACGGAATACCAGTTTGCCAATTCATGTCCCAACTTTTTATATTATATTAAAGAAGCAGGCTCACACTGGTATACCAGGTATATAGACTGATTTGGGGTCCCTATGAACACCGCACAGGCCACCCATTTCGCTGCTGCCCATGTGAACAAAACCTTCAAAATTTTGGAGAATGTCGCATGTTCATTCAAACCAACCGTAACCACTTGTAAATTTATAGCTATAGTGTCCTGCGAGAGGTATCTCTGAGGAAACATTTTTTCTTGATGTTACCAAAAAATTGACAGTCTCAGAGCTCATTTATAAACAGGCCATGTATCTTCGAAACATAACGTCGCGGTTACGTTTAACTATTTGCTTATCTTATTGTACCTGTCATTATAAACAGTACGTTGTAGCAATTTCGCCCGATCCAATTTATGAAAATTTCATCAACTTTAGATTTACAAGTACAAAACTTCTCATTTCTTAAACCTTCATTATATGTAACGGAAGCTATTCACCATGCAGCGGTATACAGTATACTGCACACACTGTAATACCCACTCTTACCGAAAAGAGCTGCCTATACTTAGCCTATGGACCCATACATATGCAAAATACCGCCCCGCTTTTATGACAAAATATCCATCATTTGTGTTATTTGACTTCTTCCGAAGAATTTAAAGCATATGTTAGGGAAAACATGAAAGTAGTCAAGCATGACAGTAGCACGCCTGTACGTACAAGCAGTGTAACTAAGGCTTAGGCTAGTTGCACGAAGCTGGTCCCAATCAACACATACCTCTTCGTGATCATACCCAACAAAGTACATGCATCACTTAACCGCGACAAAAACTTGGCTCCTTCATGGTCCATCGAACAAACCATGAATTCACTTACCCGTCGCGTCGTATGTAGGTAAAGTCTGCACGATGGAAGCCGATATAATTATGAGGATGAAAGTCTGGTGCACAAAGGCAGATTCTACGCCAGCAGATCTGCTGGGATGTTGAGCTCAGCAGAGTAACACCTGCTACAGTAGAATCTGCCAATTGCTTCAATGTATCTTCACCACAGATAATCTGCTGCGTATCAGTTGCCGTAGAATCTGGTTTTTGACGTTCGGACAGAAATATCTCTTTTGGCATAGGACGCTTCGGAAGGACCCCTTGTCCTATTCCTACCTCGAGGCACTTATGTACCTCAGCGTCGCGCCAGTCTTCAAAGTACAGTGGCCTCAACAGAGGGCCATTAACAGGTTTTTCGTGACGTCGTCCGACCATCGTATACTTGGTCTGTCCGGTTCCCAACCCCCTTCCCCTACTTCCCTAGAGTGTAAATTGTAATGTACTGGGCTCACCTCGCTGCTGGACCATCTGGCATGCGTAGTCAAGCATGACAGTAGCTCGCCTAGGCTAGTTGCACGAGGCTCGAACTTTTTTTTATATTTCGGGGCTACAATATTGGCTTCCTCATATATTCTTGTGATTCTCCGAAGATGTGCGGAATTTTGAGACTGTTTCAATCACTTTGTAAAAAAAAAAAAAAACTTATAGTGAAGGTGTCAGGTGGAAGGAGTTTTCCAAGTGTAGCCAATCGGTGACGCCCACATATTATGCATCAAAATGTAGAGGAGTATTTCTTCTAAGAAGTGTGGCATATTTGATAGCTGTACAATCTGGACATATCTTTTGAATTTTGATTTTGTACAGAAAATGATTATTGGGGGTGTACGATTTGCTCTTTTTTGACGTACTTACGACTTACAAGTATATTAGGGACTAGGGTATGATTTGATGTTTGATTGTTCCAAAAAACAATTGCCATTGTCCGGTGCACTTTAGGTTATTAAATAAATAAATACTTTTGTTCTATTACTAAGCCAACCTAGAGAAGTTAGGACTATAAAGGACTCTTTTACTTTCAACCAAGACCACCTGCTTTACATGACCTCCGAAGCATTGCCAGAAAATGTAAAAATGTGGGACTCGAACCAACAACTTTTCTGGTGAAAATCATCAGAGTCAGTACCACTACTTCACATACCCTGACCATGAGGCGCGATCAGCCCAGGGGGACTTTTGGCCGCTCTGACAACTTCCCTCCATCTTTGTCGATCCTCAGCAGACGCTGCCCAAACTGCTGCCTCGACGCCAACTCGATGGAGATCCTCCTGGAACTGGTCCGCCCATCTTCGCCTAGGTCTTCCCCTTGGTCATCTTCCGAGGGGGATTGCTTCCCACACGGCCTTTGGGGGTCTGTAGAGAACTTAGTGAGAACTGTGGCAGTATTTTTCGTATTCTATGGACAAAAGTTTACCAGAGGTAAGCGAACCTCGTGTAATATTAAATATTGCCCTTCCGGTTCTCGTCAATAGTGCTATACCCGTTATTCAGCCTTTATTTTCTCTGGCCATTTGGCCTCGAAATATTTCTCATGGCTCGCCTATCTTGAGCAAATACATTTGGCTGTTACCAACATGACAGGTCCGAAACAAAATTAATTTTGTACACGGATGCCATCGCAGAGCGGGTCAGTTCATTCCAATGATCTAGTGTCTGCTATTCCTTGCCGGGTCAAAAGATCAAGCTTGCACCATTAAAGCCGCACGCTCCTCTTTATTCGTAGAATAAAATTATATTAATGTCGTAAAATGCGTTTCTTTCCGCAGTAAACGTTCTGGTTTAACGCGTGAACTCTAAATTATTTTAATATTGTCTAAAATGCTCAGCAGGGGGTTTCTCTGGTCTACTTACTACAATACTTACTATTTGCTTCTTGACGCTACGGGCCGTGAAGGGTCTTGGCCTGCTCTGACACATCGCGTCAGCCTACGCGGTCCCGCGCTCTCCTTCCCAAGTCATCGACGCCAAGGGTCGCCAGATCCACCCCGACGTCGTCCAGCCCTTGCATCCGTGGCCGTTCCACTCGTCTGCTCCCTTGGAGCACTTTGTGTAAGGCTTCTCTTGTTGCCTTATTGTCTAGCATTCGTTCCACCTGATGCGGGCTCTCTTGATTGCGGCTACTATAGTAGGTTCTTGATAGGTACATCACGTAGAGCTCAACATTTCTCTGAATAAGCCACTCTCTCTGTCCCTCCCTCTCTCCCTGATTTTGCACTGGTCCATACACCTTACGATTTTACGATCCCACCTATCAAGCAGCTCCTCGCTCCTCCGAGTCATAACCTAAGTCTCACACCCATAGGTTACGACTGGTCGGATTATCGTTCGATATATTATTTCCTTGCATCTTCTCGGGAAGGTTCTTGATTTGAGCAGATGGGGTGTCGAAATAATTCTACTTATTTCTTCTTCCGTTTCATGTAAAGCTGTCTCTTTTGCAGTTCCCAGTTATAATTGATGGATATACTAGTTATATGGCTTACAGCTTATATGCATTATATCGCACCATGTAAGTAAAAGGCTGTCTCGACTATCGCTGTTTTATTTTTCATTTACTACTTTACAATAAAATCACTCGAAACATTGAAAATCAAAGTTGTCTATGAGTTGAATTAAAGAGCATACAAGGAATATTTTCTTGGACTGTATAATCTGGTCTAATGATACTTATTTGTTGTTAATAACGTTGCATAAATGACATTAAAGGTCATTATGTACCAGTTTGATTAACTTTGCAACATTGCGAGGCAAGTATACCGCATAGTTGTTTGGAAAACCGCATTGATACGTTGATGACGAGCGGGGAGGCGAGCCCTGTTGCACTGCTGGGAGGTAGATGTAGATCTTCTTTTCCAATATCTCGATATACTTACATTAAGGTAGTTTCCATTCTCACCGGTCCTGGGCAGTTCTTTTGAGTTCTAGGTTGCTTCTTCATCTTATTTCTTGCTTATGGCCGCCTACTCTGCGTATTCCTTCCTTGTTCGTTTGGGAAACAAGCCCTGCTGCCGCTGGGAGGTAGATCTTCTTTTCCAATATCTCAATTCGTTTACAACAAGATTTTCCTTGGTAATTTCCATTCTCACCTGTCCTGGGCAGTTCTTTTGAGTTCTACGTTGCTTCTTCATCTTATTTCGTGCTTCTGGTCGCCTACTCTGCGTATTCCTTCCTTGTTTGTTGGGAAACTGCCTGCCTGCCGGAGCCCTGCTGGGTGTTGGATCTTCTTTTCCAATATCACAATTGGTTTATGAAAGTTTTCCGTCGCAGTTTCCATTTTCTCCGGCCCTGGGCAGTTCTTTTGAGTTCTAGGTTGCTTCCTCATCTTATTTCTTGCTTCTTGTCGCCTACTTTACGCATGCCTTCCTTGCTTGCGGCGAACAAGCACTTCTGGGAGTTAGCTCTTCTTCTTTTCCAATATCTCGTTTGGTTTACGTCAATTTCATGAAATATCAATAATAGAAACATGAATAAAATACCATTTTAATAAATACTTAGTACGTAGCCGCACTATCACCGTTTGACCACAAAATTTCAAGGTTAGGTTAGTTCCAAAACTTGACCCCCATGGTTTTACACTATACACTATCAAAATATAGACAAACATTTCTTCTACCTTATGACAACTCGATTATGGCTCTATAAGTGATATTTTCTGAGAAATTTGACTTTTTTACAAAGGTCCTCGGGTGATCTGCGTCTTCTCTACTGTCTGTATAAGCCTTCCTTGGTCGACCCCTGGCATTGGTGCCATTAACAGTGTTGACAAGTCTTTCGTGCCTTATCAGGTGACCCATCCATTTGGTTTTTTTAACGGAAATATTGTATAATGGTAGTTATAAAGACCCATTTTCGTTTGTTCTTTGGAGCACCTCTTCGTTAGTTATGTAATGACTCCTATAGATATTTTTAAACATTCATCTGTAATGCCACATCTTGAAGGTTTCCAACTTTTTTTTAAGTCTTTTCCATTTCCATAACAAGTATGAAATAGTATGCGCCAGGAAACAAGTGTTTGAAGTAGCCTGCTGGGAGGTAGATCTTGTATTTGCCATAAATGAAGGCTGACAAGACTAGTAGGAATCACGAGGATGATACCAGTAGTCCTAGCCAGACATATCTGACAGATCGTGAGTGGATTCCTCGGGTGAAAAACCAATCAGGGTGCAGAAAACCGGGTGAAACACATTGAAACATGCACATCACTCCGCTCAATTTAAAAAATGCACGACTCCTCTCCTTCTCTTTGATCCCGTTATCATTGCTAATTACACTTCTGACCATTAAGGTTTTTTTTATTTGTTTGTTAGAAAAATTTATTATATGATTGAATTCTGGTTCAATATCACGAACACGAATCGTTTGTTTGCTTGCAGATACCAATTTCACCACCTGCTACGTAGCATCTTCCAGCCATGGTAAGTTCTAATTTTTTCTTTAGTTTTGCTGAAGACTAAAAGTTTTTAATTTATACTACTTACTTACTTATTAGCCAACGCCCATTAGTTAGCCATTTGGTGACGCGCTGACCAGCATCTCCTTGCTGTTTCCCGGAAGATGTTGTCTGTTTGGTCTTCCCCGTATTCTACCAGGGCTGGGCACTCGGGTAGACGTTGTGCGTTCATTTTGTCTTCGTGGCAGATGTCTGAAGCAAGGACCCCGATGCGATGCAGATGGGAAGGAAGGTAGTCGTGACCGGTGATGGTCCTGAAGACAGCAACTTAATTTATACTGGTGCTGTTTGCGAATTGTTTGTTGAAACGCGCGAAGCTGATGTTGTTCGGCCTATTGCAGTATTGTGTTGCTTAATAATTTCATTGGATGCGTGTTCATACCTACAGGAATCCAGAGAGCAAAGTGAAGAGCCATTGCTCTTTTATTAAGAGTAAACATTTTATTAAGAGTAAACATTGACATTGGCTACCCCTGGATCACCCCAAAATAGGTTGGTTTATATTTTTTATTTAACTTAATACTTATGTTATAGCAATTTGGCTTGTTAAACAGCAGAGGACGATTTCCAGTGTTGGTAGAAATTGTAGAAATTATCAAAATCATGGAAAAATTATGACAACAAAGATAATGTAATATAAAATAATATGCTGTATAAAATAGTCCTCTACCAATTGAATTGACCAAATCTTTAGACCTTAAGTATTAACTTAAATACAAAATGTAAACCAACATCTTCTAGTGTGATCCAGGGGCGGCCAATCTCAACGTTAAGCTTCCCCTTAAAGCTGTTAGTCTCAATTTAAATATTGGCGCCAAACTTACGATCCAATGGCTACTCGTTCGCCACCTATGTTTTAAACCTGCAACGACTCTCTCCCCATCAACTCTGAAACCGATAACTCTTCAATTCAAAACTTTCAAGTTTTCAATATTATCATTTTTCTACGCCTATTTATTATTAAAGACCTTATTAATATTTATTACTACTACAACTAATACAGCTACTACTACACTGTCGCCACTGTCCAGAGCATATTTTAAGAAATTTTCATTGGGTGGCACAAATTGAAATCCTATTCTATATAGTGTAAATTTCGCTTGTATGCCCCCCTCCATAAATAAGTTCAGATTATGTCTATTATTTTCAATAATGGGTAGTATACCTAGTTCTAGATAATCACACTTTTTTAAGATTACCAAAATTATATTTCAAAAAGCAAAACGTTAAAAACAAAATTAAAATTGGCGCCATAAATACGACAGACAACATAACTTTTGACTATTTTTCTTTTTTTCTAATTTCTAGTTTTGTTAGTCTTGGAATTTGAAATTTGTGCCCAATTTCTGTGGGGCAATATGCCCAAAAGTAGTGGCAAAATCACCTCACTGGGGGGCACGCTTGCCCCAATGGGGCTTCCTTAAAATATGCTCTGCTACTGCGTCTGCCAACGTTAGCTGTTAAAAATTAAAATAATTGTCCAATTATTAAATTTTATTAATCGTGATGTACCCGCAGGTTAAAAACTAGTATAGCAAATGAAAGGTATTTAAACAGAGTTACATTCGAAACGTAACTCAACCCATACTTACCTAATAATTTAAATTTCGTGGTTAAATCGAACCATAGTCAGTAACTACAAATTTTACCCCATCTAAATATTCCATATGATAACTGAAATAAAAAGGGTAGAAGAGTTGTGAAATACACGCGGTATGTACTAGTACATAATATGTACTCGCCAGTGTTGTCAGGGAGCTCCTGGCATCAAGGGAACCCTATGGTCGTCTCACGTACACTTGGTGTTCTCTTTGTGAACGCGGCATAAGTTGTACAGTGTGTTTTGAAATGCAGCTGGGCAGATGCAGAAGACCCTTTCCCGAGAAACCTCACCTCATTTGCATGAAACATCATATTAAGTGATTCCGTTTAGGATGCTTCAGCTCCACCTTAATAAAAATGGTGGGCATCGCATTTAATTGTCAATACAAACTAGTTCACGCACGATCTTTTGAATATTCATCCTCGCCTTCAACTAGCTTGTACCTCTGCGAACCACATATAAATGCTTGGGCAGATGACCAGTTGCGGAGATGTCGCAAGGTGAAGATGCTCTGGGCGGTCACGTTCGCACATGGGCTGGTCTACATAACTAGGCGTACTTTAGGTACTGCTCGTGTGCGGTGAGAACTTTCGGCTCTCCTCATCAACTTTTGTACTTAATACGTAAAAGAGAAATTTCATCACGGTGACGACGTCGCATCGAGATGTGTTTCTCTTTTATATAGGGCTGCTTAAGATGCATAATTTTAATTTCATGTAACATTTATTGAAAACATTTCCACCCCCAGAATACTTAACTAAGATTTGCTAATTAATTACAACAACACACTTTATAGTACGTCATTGGAATTTTATAGTCTAGCCTATTATAAGAGACACATGAGCCGCACTGTCGGTTTTTTGCACAAAGTAGGGTTAGCATGAAAACGTCGCCCCCCTTCCCCTGACAATGGGTTCCTGGGGCAATTGTTTTAATCCCAGGAGTAAGCTTCTCCGCCCTCCTTCAATTGACCCATGAATTCCTTCTTTGGCCGCCTTCATCGACTGGTTCCTTCCACTGCGCCCTCAATGATGGTGTGTTTCAGATTTTCGTGTCAAAATAAAATTGCTGACATGTACATTGAATTTAAGTGGTATGGTACAATGCAGCATATTGAAGAGTGCCTCCGTAACTTTGATGCATCGGGCATATTCCGAATCGACTTTATTCAATTCAGTACATACTACAGATCAGTGACAACTCTCGAATCGGGTTCTAGTTCCTTTCCTATCCAATTTTTCATATCTTCCTTTCTCTATTAGCTAGACAGCAATACAATATTTAGCGAGAGATTTCGAGATGTTTTGTAAGCAAGGACCATGTATTTTTGACGAAATTACTTCCTTGTTCCATGGCAGCAAAGACATGTAAGTGGTCAGTTGAAAATTGCATAAAAATGAAAAAAATTCTCAAAAAGTAGTGTATTTATACTTGAATGGTTTACTGTTAATCTATTAAATCTATTTGTTTCACTTTATCGAGTTTCTTTGAAATTGAAAATTCACTGCGAATGTTTTTATTTTTTGAGAATTTTTCATTTGGTCATTTTCATTTCTCTGTGGCTGGAGTAATTAACTTATTTCATCAAATTGACTTGCTCATTATTGGTTTTCAAAATGTTTTGAAACCCCTGCCTTAGCTAGCCATGGCCACACCGGGTTTTATCATTATTATTTGCCTTACTATCGATCCGTATTGCCTTGCATGGGAAACTTGAAGAAATCACTCTCTCATCGATATTCTGCCCGTATCACCACTAATTCACACAGCGCTCTGACAAGTTTTTTTCCATCCCGGATTATTGTTGTATTTTCGCTCTTACATTTTTCCACACAATCAGCCACGCTTGCATACCTACAGGTAGGACTCCCATTGTGAATTCCGATCGCCCCCGCCCACTAGGTCAATGAAGATGTTCTAGTTGACAAAAAAATTGGATTGGCTCTAAAATAATTGGGGAAAGCTGGAACGGGACCTGGATTGCCTCTAGGTTATTGGTTATTGCTGTTAACAATTATTAATGCTCCTGTCCTATCGCAGGCGCCTGAAAGGTATTTTTTGCTCGCTACCTATTATTTTAATCCCACAGACCAGCAGAGTTATTGGGAATTCCGACATTCCTTCAGTCTTCAAGCAGTTATTTAGGTGGCTTGTCTGCAGGCCTAGCGCCAATGGAAATATATCTGGGGAGTTATTGAAACCATTTAGGCTCTGTCCCACAACACTTAGAAATGTTGTTGTGAGGAATAGATGAGGCACGCTATGCATAATAGTGACGCCAGACATCTTTACCGAGCCACTGTTATGGAGTAGGACGGCACCCCCTTGTTCCAATGCTAAGCGTGTCTCCACTATTCCTCACAAAAACATTTCTGAGCGTGATAGGTTTTAAACACGGTTTTAAAACTAACCCGCTCCACAGTTGTCATGTGGTCATGTGAGCCCACAAAAAATTTTATGTCTAGCATACAGTATGGAACAATTGACAATGAATGTGTGATTTTATTTTATTTCTTCTGTAGTTGCAATCTAGCGATTGGTTTGCAGCAAATCTTTCCACCTTCTTCTCCACTCCTCCCTGTCTTGGGCCGTTTTCTTGAGTTCCAAGTACGTTCCGCATCTCATATCTTTCTTGAGGTCTTCTGCGTACCCCTTCCTTGGTCACCCTCTTGCATTGGTGTCTTCGATTGTGCCTTCTATTATGGTGCTTAAGAGTCCTTCCTGTCTGATCAGGTGACCCATCCATTTTGCTCTTCTCACCGAAATGGAGGCAATTATTTTATTTTTATTTTATTATTATTTTATAATTCACGTTAAATACTATAAGTCATTTTACATTGATTATTTAGGAAAATTCACACTTATTCCAAGATAAGTTATTCTCTGGCGTTTGTGGTTGACTTTCTAAAACCCAACGTTCAGTTGTTATCTGTACTTTATGTTTGAAATTTCAAAAATTATTAAAGGTACAGAGTATCTACATTATTTTGTAGGAGACCTCTGCAGACAGGGGAGTTAAGTGAAACACATACATGTGAAAAAATTGTGTAGAATTTGAAGTAAAGGGGGAGGCTAGGTTCGAATCCTGTTTCCGTCCATTTTTTCATATCTTTCTTTCTTATATTATATTTGTTTTCTATCAATAGCCCCTAGCGTATGGATTTTTTGTGGACGAAAGTTGTCGTATTGTGTATCTCCTGTTTTCAATTCTATTTTATTTCTTGTTAACTACTCTTTCCGTTGCAAAAGCTGGTTTTCATGTATACGTAAACCATACTGTGCATAAGCTATAATTTTTAATTTTTTTAATTGTATTCAATTTTTTTCCTTCCACAACAATGGAAGCCTTCCCACTTACGCATAAAAAGCACTAGTACGAGACGGACTGCAACGGTTTGGGTTATTAAGATTCGATTCAATTGCCGTCCTAGTATCCAGCACTTTCGAAACACTCCAGAAACTTTGAGTTTCTAGCCTAACATAAGAAGTACCGTAAGGCTGTACAATAAAATAGCATAGCTATGCATTTGACGTAGTTACTGTAATAGACCGTACGAATAAGCTTGTATCAAAGTTTGCGTTACATTACATCTACGTCAGAGGTATACATAACCCAACAACCTTTATAAACATTCACACACGACAGTGATAATTTTTATTGTTTATAGTCAGCTAATGTTGGTATAGTGTAGAGACAAGACTTTCCGCTTAGATCATTGTGTTAATTCTTTATATTTTATAATTTTTATAGTTTTGAAAGTTAAAATAGCCTACCTCCCCTGTGGCAGTGTGGCCATGTGTTTTGTACTGTACAATGTGCAATGATTGCACTTTGGATTACACAACCAACAGTAAACTCATTCAAGTTTTATAATTTACTCATACATGGGCAGTTTACGGCGCAGAGAATCGACTGTAATAATGCGATAATGTATTTAACATGCACGGTAATATGATGGTGACCTATGCTCCCCAGTGACATTTATGAACTTAACCCTTTTAGCAGTTGCATTTTTGTAATAGTTATTCAATTGTCTGATTAAATTGTAGCTTGCAATAAACTAAAAAAGTTCAATGACCGAAACATCTTGCTATGTGGCGAAAAATCTCAAATATTAGAATGAATCATTTTCAATGAGGAGGGGGGGGGGGGGTAGTTTGATTTCGCTTGCACTCAATTTTGTAAGTTTGTAACAATGCCTTTTGGCCTTATTCATCAGTATAGAACCCAACACCCAACCAAGGAAGGTGTACGTATGTAAACCTCAAGCAAGATTTGAAATGCGGAACCTATAGAAGAATGGATAGATTTCCTGCCAACTTTTCGATTGCGGCTTAAAAAGAAGATGTGGTAAAAGAATTGGCATCTGCTGTTGCATTGTGTTGTGATGTTAATCCAATAGATGCACTCATTTATAAACGGATGTACTACTGAAAGCCTAATTACATACCAGGATATCTACCTACATTGAATTCCATCAAACACATTTATGTCCTATATCGTTTGGTTGATGTGGTGGATCCATTTTGGATTCCCACATGAATCTTTGGCAGCTTTCAATGTTTTATACTGCAGTACCAGGAGGTGAAGCGTAAAGTAAATGAGTTATTTAGGCCCTAAATGAAGTCGGTATTATAACTATACTTTTGGTAATTAAAATACTTAATCGGATTCTCGTACGTCATATGATTTCTATATTATTTCTCTACAATATGGATGAAGTAGGAGGACATAAAAGAAGTGGGCCCTAGTGTTCTAGATGATATTTAAAGAGAGTTAATAATAAGGGTAGGATGCGAGATGAAAACAAGTGTAGCGGAGATGGGAATGCTGTGAAGATCGATCGTGTGTGAGCTCACCCTGAAAGATCGCCGCCGAACTGAACTCTGAAGACATAAGGATGGAGATAAAGACTCTGAAAATGAGGGAAAGAAGACTCGGCTGAGGAGTGAGAGGAGAGACGAAATATAAAGCGTATTCAAAATATGGTACTCCGAGGACATCGCCAGGAAGACCGAACGTGACCTGAGGACTTTTGCCCTAAACAGGGAAGACGTTCAAAAGAGCATTTTGAGAGCGCCGCTGCCGTGCCGCCGACCCTCCTTGAGGACAAATACCATGTATGAGTAAGTAAGCATTTTGGTGCAGTAGTCAATACCCATATAGTATTCACGCTGATTTTCGTCCGAGTAATTTAGTCGCAGTGTTTTGCCATTTTGAGCCCCAGATTGAAAAGTCATGTTCACGCAAGCCCACTAAAACCGTCGAGTCACCTGCCATGCGACTTAAATTAGGCCTAGTGCTCCTACTTGTATATTGATAACCATACGCCATTGATCGCCAATATTATATTTCAACACTGTGACTATCATTAGGTACATTGTGATCAGATTAGACCAAGAGAATCGTGCCGCGCTGCGAGGCAAATGAAAAGTCTTAGCTCGAGGTATACCTTCTGCAGGTGCCTTGGTCTTCTTACTGGGTGACTTTATTTAAATGAACTTCTATGTATATTGTTATGCAATAGTATAGGATGGGGTCACGGAGAAATAGAACTAGGGGTGGTTTGGATAATTTCTTCACGCAGAGCGAATTATTTCCTGGAGTGACCTTTATTGGATTAGGATTTCGTGTCAAAGGTCGCCCTTGAGGTGCTGTTGTCGATTCCTGGAAGTTATGCCTTCAGGTGTTATACTAACCTACCGTGCCTGACAGGCAGTCAACATAACTGTCCCCTCAGGGTATTTTCGTTTCAACTACATCATAGTCATTATATCATAATTGTAGAACTACAACTTTGTGGGCGTCATATTATGAAGGAATAGAAAAACATTATTGGCTGAAATTGACGGGAAAATCTTTCATAGTGACATTAAAACGAAATTTTGTGACACTATTCAGTATTTAGGTCATTTTTCTTTTTATCAGAGTGGAAGATTAATGGTTTTGTGTAACCGAAGTAGACTAAGAGATTCAGAGGTCGGAGGACCGTGCCTGGGGTTAAAATAATGCATTTAAACTGCTTAAAATCCAACTAATTATAAAAATATCCGCTAGGGAAGACCGTCGGACACCCCTCTCTGTTCCTCCTCTTCCTTTCCATACCCTAGTAATTTAATAACATCCCAACATCAGGGAGAAGGTTCTTCCTCTTTGGCATGGGACCGGAGACGAAAATTATGGATAGACCTGTCTAAATGCGTGATATACCCTAGCATTGAATATATAACACAGTGTTATATATAATAGGGGTCTTCACAGTGTTCATGTTATCGAGTTATACCTAGTTATGTGTGTTATATCAAGCTAAGTTAACACACTGATAACCCGATAACCAGCTAACCAGCGTGCTATCATAAACCCACTTCCAAGTTGGTTAACGTGTTATTTACCTTGCCATAGCTCAGGTTTGACCGCCGCCATATTTGTTTTTGTCGATTGATTTGAAACACGCGTTTAAAATTTTGTAGTATTTACATTTATTTGTATAATCTATTATCACAAGCAATTACCGTAAATACTTAAAATTATAATGACCAAAATGAACAAAAAATATAAACAAATGTGGCACTAGAATACAGTTCAGCCACTTTCTTTAAACCCGTGCCACGAACTTCTGACTACTACCACGTTGTTTACTCTGTCGATATAGCATGATAACTCACTCCCGAGGTCCACTCACGATTGTGTGTTAACTTGAATAGCACATTTAACTCGATAACTCGATAACACGAACACTGTGAAGACCCCTAGTACGATAATAATCGTATTTAACACAGTGTTATATTCAATGACCCTAGGTTACAAAAAAAATTGCAACGAGAATTTTCCCGCCCAATTTTCCATAATGCTATGAAATGCACTTCAACTTCAACCCTTCGACAAAACCAAGTAATGTATCCGCCCTCAAATGTGTCATTACGATTACAATAGTCGTATGAATAATATTGTGAAATATGATTCATGTATATGTACTGGGTCTTCATTGTTCAAAGCAGATAATTTTACATTTTGTCATCGGAAACATCTGTTTAGACCTACATTTGGCTTGTTTTCATAATCTAATATAATTACTCCCGTAAACTGAAGTTCCACTTCGTGTAGTGGCGTCTTTCCCCGAATTGATAAAATGTAAGACAAAATTAACTAATGCAAATACAGTAATGCTAGGTAATTTGCCAGATCTAATAGATGTTCAGTCAGCAGTAAGCGGTTTTTTTTGGTAGAATTCAACGTCATATCAGGCAGGCCTCTGCCCGCGGCGAGAAGATGATAACTATGAAGGTGATCTGGTGTTGCCCCCTCCCCCCACCGACAATTTTAAATATCCGCCACTGATAACTCCAGTGGCTTATTGTCTAATCACAGTAAATCCCTTTGATTGATATTTTCCATTCATTGGCCCTCTCTTTTGTGCGTTCCTTTACAATTAGACGCTTTAGATTCAATGTGTATGTTATAGGATAGGAAGTCTGACTCAGCAAGAACCGGTGCCCGAGTAAATAAGGTCATTCGCGTAGAGTTAAGTTGCCCGGTGCAGTTTTTTGTGTGGACCCGATTAAACGAGATGTAGGTGCCGAGTCACGGGCCTCCGAAAGTGAAATCGGCCATTATTCCGAAATTACCCGCTGCCATAGGGACAAAAAGAGCGTCAGCGCTGCGTGTTGGGAGGTCTACCTACACGGAATAACTTGCGAAACACCGTGTACTACACGGTGTCAATCACATCCCATAATAGTGTACACTGATGCCATGTGTTTGGGAAAAAACCTTTATAACTGGTTGCAAGATGATGGTGCAGTACTGTTTTTACATTTTCTTCCTTTACTATATAGTCACAGGCTACTCACTTTGTATAAAGACTGTCACACGGAATTGTTGTCGAAATTATCCATCTTGAGATTTGAATTTTAAAATATTTTCCAACTAAAGAAAAGGTTCTTATAAAATATCGGTTTGTCCGCGTTTGTTTGTCTGCAGCGATTTGCGACCAAAGCACTTAATGGATTTTGATGATGGAATTCGGCCCGTACACATTTAGGTACTCATATTCGTATTTTAATTAATACAGTAGGTTTACGGATACAAAATAGAGTGAAATCGGTAGTAAGTAATATATTAGGTACTGTATGTACGGGCTATAACGAGAAACTCGGTCCTATATTACGGTATTGCCTGCCTAGCATAATCATATAACTGCAGGCGTTTGGTATTAATTGAAGTATATTCTTGAACACAATCCTATTTATTTTTCAGGCGGTCTACAATTTGAATTACCTGTGAGAAAAGTCCGGGATACTAATATTTAAATTTAAAAAAAAATACCCACTTACCAAATTTTGTATTGTTATGAAGGTAATTCGTTGGAAATGCTCGATTAAAATAATGCCTGCACTATATTAATTATAGAATTTTTAAATGTCAAATAATTGAAGGCATCACTAAATGTGCGATTGAAAATGTAGGGCGAAGAAATTAAAAGAACGTGTTCAGAAAAGGTCAAGACCGGCCTACTGGGGTGAGAAAATCATTCTGCCTGCGGGTTTAGAAAACTAACAATATTATGCAGTGTTCCCACCTGGACACCTTATTATGCTAAAGCAAATTATGGTCTAACCCTTCAGGCCTCTGATTTTGGGATGCCTTTACTATTTTTGGTAACACAACCTGCTTAAGTGTCTCATTTCCTCTTTCTCCTGATGGTGTGGGTGAGACCGGTCCTATTCATCACGTGGTATTTAAGAAGCGCTAAGCGTTTTCTTACGTGTCATAGATGGGCGGGGTGTCGGCGAAATCAAAGAGGGAGGGATTAGGCACGACTGGATATACCTTAATCTCACTTGCAATACAACCTGCAGGTCGCAGGTTAATAGATTAAGGAGAGGCGTGGACCTGAAAGTCTCGATTTGGGGTCCCTCTTGCTGTGTGTGGAGGAGTTGCGGAAATGATGTTTTGCTTTTCTTAACAGGTGCGTTTGCACTATTCACCATAAGTTGTCATGTTCAGTTTATTGTTATTAAATATTGAGTAACTTTTATTGTCATGTACATCAATATCTTGGATGCAATGAGAAATAGTGCTACCATACCAACAAACTCATACAATATAATAATAATCATAAAGCAGTCTTTATTGAAAAATAATAATAATTTAGATACAGCGAGATTAGGGCCTATGGTCCTCCCATACACTTTTTTTTACTGTACATATCAACGATAGTTTAATTTAAATATAATTTTGTTAACTACATTCATACCGAATTTCACAGTATATAGGAACTAGGAAGAGACTACAACATAGTCTGTTGTGAAATAAGTTATGTAATGTCTTAATTTTTTAAACCATTTATTAAATATTGGTACTTGGTAGGCACCAGCAAAATTCCGAAACACCACGGTATGTTTGAAGGAGAAAATTTGACGCATCTGAAAGCATGCTACTATAGTATATATGGTACAAGCACAGACAAATTACTATGTCTTTTTCTTTGGCAGAAAGCAGTTATAAAATACCTACGTTTATTTGTTCACCTCTTAAATCAGTTTTCAATAATATTTTCCACTTTCACTTTGCAATACTTCAGGTCAAAGCAAATTAAACAAATAAAACACACAACTTTGTCAAGCCCATTTATTACAGGTCCAAAAAAATGTATTTCGGCACTAAGTGATCGTCAGGCTACAGAAGCACAAACAACACTCAGATTCATAAATTTAACAAGACAAAAAAATGTAATGTACTAGATAAAGTTGTGTTTTATTTGCTTCATTTACCAGTTTTTATTGTTTCTACCTGTTCATTTTCACCTTTCAATTGTCTCATTATTTCAATGAGGGTGTTTTTTATCATATTAATTTCCCCGTCAAAATGTTGCTTGAGCTCGTCAATTTTATCTGTCCTTTTAGATTCCGCCTCTTCTTTATTAGCGATAATAATTTGAATTTCATCGACAATTGTTTGTGAAAGGTTTCCTGGAAGCGTCTCCATGTTACTATTATTAACTGAGGGATTACTCACAATTTTCCCAATTTTTATTTTATTTTTTTGGTTTGGATAAACATAGAGTATAGGTGAAGTCTGGTAACTTTTTAAACGTAGGCACATTCTCAAAAATTTAAATCGTTCCTTTAGTAGAAATGAATCTTTGGAAAAATACAAATCTTCAAAATTATAAATAATTGCTACTTGTGAAATGCAACGATGCAAAAAAGGGTTTTCTTCAATCGTTTTTGTAGCAGAAACAGCTAAACCTATTAATAAATTAAATAAAACAATAGCTACTAAAAATACAAATACAATAAAAATAATATGACTTACTATTGGATAAGAATTAAGTGGTATCTCTCCTACCTCAAACTCTCCCGTTAACATAATTATTGTCTTAAATAAAGCCTCGTGTAATGTTGCAAAGGGTCCAATATTATTACGGAATAGGATATGAAAGCTAAAGGCGAAACCAAATATGAGAGCAGTGTGAACGCAAATAAATTTAAGAAGAAACATAGATACTTTGCGAAAAATATCGATAAAGAATGTGAGTTTGGGATGATCACCAATAACAAAAAAGAATTCCATCCAAATAAAAAGAATTGTTAAAGCTGATAATTCAATAATAAATGTTGCAGATTCAAATACAATATCGAACGAAATGACGGCTGATGTGGAAAATATTACCACCCATTGAAGCCAGTTTTCAAGTGAACGAAAGTATCGTGAACATTTTGTTGCCATTTGAGAAATTTCGGTGACTAGCAAAATAAGTAGGCACAAGAAAATTAATATTCTAGCAGTTGGATGCTTGATACCGTTAATATTTGCGCTGGATACAGGTGGAAAATCATCTGAGACATTTAGAGTAGTGGTTGTGTGGTTATTTTTTAGAATGTGGAGATCTACACCATTGAAAATAAAGGTGGTTGTAAGGACACAAAACATTGAGTAGAAACATAAATATATGTAAAAGAAAGGTCTAATCCTTATCCATTTTAGCGATATGGCTGTAGAATACATAGGATGAGCAAGAAGCTTTTTAAGCTCATGTGACTTTGCTATTTTATTGAGGAAATGAGAGCTTAAAATGTACGAATGGTTATCGGAACTGTTATTTGAAAACTGATAATTTAAACTAAATTCCAGATTAGTGTCCTTATGAGCCAGACTATTTGATGTAACTTTTGAATCAAGGTAGTTTCTCAGTGCTACCTCTGATATGTAATCCAATGGTGTTTCCCCAATGCTATTTGGAACATCTAATTTTGCACCATTGTCAAGAAGTAAAAAAATACTTTGATTATCAGAGATTTTTGTTGCTATGTGTAGAGCCGTTTGTCCTGTTTTGTCAGCTTCATTGACGTCCAATTTTTGGTGTGACAGTAACATCTTTAAACATTCTGTGCTGCCAACATTCGTGCTGGATATTTTTACCAATGAATGGAGTAGAATTTCTCCACCCTCTTTCGTATTAAAATCAATTTTTTCTAAAATAATTGTAAATATTGATGAATGGCCATTCCTAGCTGCGACAACGATTGGTGTATCTATTCCTTCGGGAGATTTGTTCACGTTAACACCAAGATTTATCAATGCTTTGACAGACTTTACTCGTCCTTTTTCGCAGGCTCTATGCAGATAAGTGAATCTTTGTCCATCGGTACACGTCAGGAGGTCTCGATGCTTATTATCCAATGCTTCTCTTAACAATTTTATGAATCTGTAAAAGAGAAAACACTATTGTTAACTTCATCAGAGCCACCTATCAATTTTGTTTCATTATAATGGCCAAATCTTGTATTATAATTAGTTGTGAATAATTGTGTGCGTAACTAATTCTGTTAGTCACGTCTGTTCAACTTCAATACCTCGGTCTATTACTTACCCGAACCCTCTGATATGTTTTATTACATAAAATAAACGATAGCGATAATCAGCCGAATTCGCTGGGTCAGGTTTCCACTCCCCTGGCAAATTATTTTCTAGAGAGGGAAAATTTTTCAACAAAACTTCTCTTGCGGTTTCATTATAATCACTGCATTTAAATGTATCCAAGTCAAGTTTGTTCCCCACTGCTTGCAAAATTTCTTGAACAGGCCCATCAAACTGAAATATTTCAGCAACATAAAACACCGTATAATACCAAAAGCTGCATATGAATGAATAATGGACTCTAATGACCTCCCTCCACTCCAATTAGGACTATTATCAATTAAAATAAAATAAATATTTTAAAAAAATTAAGCTTTTCCAACTGTAAAGACTCCCGCAGGCATCAGCATCTTGGGGAAAACTCTCAAACATTTATCTATTATTCCTCTGAATTGGCAATATAAATTTTGTAGTCGACGTTTTCATCTAGTTCACTTTCTAAAGGCATTCAGAAAACAAACAAATTCTAGAAATTTAGAAAGATTGAAACACGGCTCACCATTGCTGCAGCCAGATGTATGGGGGTATATCCCTGTGCATTTGGAATATTGAATGCTATATTTGGCTGGTTAATTAACAAGTTTAGGATTTTCTTTAAATTCTCCTTTTCGGGCTCCCATTTTTTCAACAATATGTGAAGTACAGTATTATCATTCAGGTCTTGTTTGTTGGCATCGGCTCCTTTGCCCAACAGCAATTCTAAAGTCCTGTCATTCCCACCTTCAGCCGCATAATGAATCGCATATTTTCCTGTTAGATGATTTCTACTGTCAATTTTGACTTTCCCGCTTAATGGTGCAAGATATTGACCACTTTCTGTTAACAAAGAAAATGAAGTATAGGGAAAACATTCTGGATTTTTCATGAAATTAGCATGTTGATAAATGTGATGAGTTTGAAATATTGTGGTAATTTGAATTGACCGTAGTAGCAATAATATTACAGAAACCCAGAAATAGGTTCAGACCTGAAATAATAACAGTATACCTAACCTACCAAATCAGCTCAGATAGGGCATTGCCATAATATATAAAATAATAATAATGATGATGCCCTTCATTCAGCATAATGCAATAAATCATTGACGTACACTAGCAGCAGCAGCCGTTTTGTAGTATGCTTAGGTTACTGAATAGAATGTTACTGGCGATATGGTAAACGTAAACATACTTATAAACACTACAATAATATAGTAGAACATCATAAAATAACAATGTGTTTACTGTGATTTACTTATGGCCAGTGCTTTCCTATTTTGTGTTGGAAAGTCACCACTATACGGATGCGGCTACTTAACAATTATTGTAGTACTCTTGCACTTAGGTACCACAGTAATCTGAAATTTACTGTACTTTACAGCGTATACTTACCATCGTCCCTAGCTAAAATATCTATAATGCGAAGTTTGGAATCACCATAGGCATAATTTAAACCTTCGAAATGGTTTAATAGATATGTGAACTTGCTTAGGTCCCTGGCCTCCCATGCCGACATCAGCTGGGTCGGTAGACGCGTTTTTTTCTTGGACGAATGTTTCTTTAATAGCGACATTCCCGAATGGTCAACACACGAGATAGATGGTCTACAAGTAAAAAGTTTAAAAAAGTATGAATGAAAAGTAGCTATAGTATGTATAAATTGGTAATTGTTAAATTGCACAACATCTGCAGTCTGTTGGATCTTATTTTCCGGCACAACGGGGGTGTGGCTCAAAAAATCTCTGGTCAGTTTACCTGTATGTCCAAGAGATATGTAAAATGTGCAGAAACTTTCAATGCTACATAACATTGGACAAGTTAAGTATAATAAGTTGCTTGATTTACTTGTTCTCAATTTTCCCATTTCATTCCCATTTTCTATAAATTTTGCATTATATATGTTTGCAGTAGGGGACGTTTTAAGCAGAGGCGTATATATGAAGGGAAGCCGACGCGCTCAGGGTGGCGACCCCTACATTATATGTAAAAATGTTGGGGAATCCTAAAGACCTCCCCCCCCCCTTCCTAGACCTAACATAACCTGCAATTTTAATTTAAAGCATTGGTTAGAAATGTAAATAAACAATTTTTTTTGAATGCGCAACAGTGGCACTGCGTAGGCTTCTAAATTATATCTTAGAGGCTCAGAAGCCACTGTGAAGACAAAACGTTTGTAAGCACACATTCAGATCGACCACGGCACATCGGCCTGAATTCTACTGCTGCAAGAAAAACATTACTTCCATGAAATTTGCGTTCTGATTTTGCCACTGTATTGAAATAGTTTTCAAATATTGATTGTGAATGGAGGAAGTTTTCATTATTATTATGTATATTACTTACACACATTTTACGTATGTATACAGAAATGTAAAGGTATGGCGCATATTCAATGTGAACCATAAAAATTTTAATCGACTCTCTTTAATTAAACCAAATAAGATACCGCGTTAATCCATCTATTTAACCGCGTTTATCCATCTATTTAACAATTTATATTCCTGGATAGGTTAATAATGTTAGTGTCGAGGGGTATTTTTTTTTTTTTTGTGACGTGACAACGTCTAATAAATCGATTAGCGCTGGCTGGAATACTAGGTGCATGTACGAAAAGTGTGACGTCATGGGTGACGTTCATCCGTAACACGGGTCTGTAACGCGGGTTTAAAGCAGATGAAGAAGGTCTCTATCTCAATTTAAATTATACCCATGTCTTCGTACATTCTTCCTCTTTCAGGCCATGCTATTTATGTCGTGATAGGGCAAGGGGTTCGACTTTGGAGGGGTGGAAACGTGAGGAGGTGCGCCCAAATTTGGCCCGACTTTTCCGATTCTCATTGAAAATATGCCTTTTTCGGCCGCGTTTTTGGGGGTGTTAATATCAATTTGAAAAATTCAAAATACTTTAGTTCTCTTCCACCTTTCTTACTCTCTCCAGACATATTCAGTTTTACTATCCGTCTCTTCGTTCAGGCTTTGGTGAGTGTATAAACCATCCGTGTTTCGGCGGAAAACAGGTTCAAACAGGGTACTTTTCAATTTACATGCATAGAGTAAAAAATTCCACAACCTGCAATTTTCTACCGAAGTTAATGTTTAATGTCTCATTAGAAGCAGTATGTATTAAGGTTTCAAACGAGTATAAATACATGTTTTCAAATTCACCCCTTAAACACAAGTGGAACACAAAATTTGTAAAAGCAAATGACGCATTTCCAGCAATCCCATTTGAATTGCATGGGCGGGTTTAAAGCAATTTTTTGGGCTATGGGCTTATCTTAATTTAAATTATACCCATGTCTTCGTCTATTCTTCCTCTTTCAGGCCATGCCATATTTGTGGTGATCAAGGAAGGGGTTTCGCTTGGGGGGGGGGGGTGAAATGTCAGGGGTGCACACGATTTTCCACAAAATAAGCCTCTTTCGGCCGCGTTATGATCTATATAAAAAATCAAACTACTTAATGACTTTTCCAATATTTCTTTCTCTTTTCAGCCATATATTATTTAAGTTTTTGTTAATTTAGGCGTTGTCACGTTAAACTATCGTCCGTAAACTGACTTTACAACCCACTTACAGACTACCAATTTTTTTCTATAGATAATATTGCTATTTTATAGATCAACTTACCGATCTTCCATAATTTTGTACTTTTAGATTCTGATGACGGTCATGTCAAAGTGACTGCGGGAACTAACAGCATCATAAAGACAGAGCTTCTTTCTTATCAATAAGATATGATTTAAAATGATGTAGGGACTTATCGTATTATCTTAGATGGAAATGTATAGTAGCACCTTCACTTTATCTATGGTACGCATCATTATCGTGTCCACACTGATATACGGTAGACATTAAAAACTAAGTAGTAAAATAATAATATTACACTACCGTACTGCAAGTAGAGTACTTGGCTACGTCCGGCTTCCGCTTTTTTAAGAAAAGGAAGAAAGAAGGAAATTTCCTTTATTTTTCTTTATTTAAGGGAGAGATTTCAAATTATTTGATAAACAGGAAGTTACCGTTTTAATTTTAATTAATTCATCGTTCCACAGCAATATGCAAGTGGTCAGATGACAAAGTCGAAAAAAAAATACAAACTTTAGAAGGAAATGTACATTTGACATTATTATTATTATTTATTGTTTTATTTTTTTTATTTTTAGATTAATCGCATGCAAACAATTTAATGAATGTATCCGATTGACCTTTTCAGTCGCCTCTGTAGGTTATTACCCGTGATGAGTACGACACGTCTCCAATTGTAAAGACTCGCACAAGCGCAAGCACGTTACCACCTGGCCATCGCAGTCGATATTACTTCTGGAAACACCTATAAAGTCCAATAATCCGATTTTATGGAATAGGCTATGTAGTTATAAATCAGTCGGGGAAATAGTCAGTTATTAGAGAAAGCATGATTTTTTCCATGAAGTTTTCATCTGACCACTTTCATTTTTTTGCGGCTGTGGAACTAGAAATTAATTAATTTCGTCAAAAATACAGTCATGCCGTGTCAACAAAATATTTAGAAATCTGTCCAGTAAATGTCTTCTCCTTTTTCAAATGCCGCAGCTATCCACCATATCAGGTGGTCTTCTCGCTATCCGCCACCTGCGACCCCGCTAGTGTAGTAGCCTGCAGCTCAGCCTTTAAATTTTAGCTTTCCTATTTATACGTAGTATAAGGAAAGCTTTGTGATGGTCGAAATTTTCGATTTCGAGATTTCAACGGATTTACACGTTTTCAGGTCCCAGGGACCCAAAAAAGTTTATTTTACGAAATGTCTGTCTGTCTGTCATCGATTTCCTGGCAAACTACTCGGTGGATTTGGATGAAATTTGGCATGAAGATTTGAAAAAATCATACCTCGGGACCATTTTTTTATTTTGGGCTAAATCAATTTGGGGGGTTGTATTATTAAAAAAACTCCAAAAAAACGTCTAAAAAAATTATTTCTCAAAAACGGCTCCAACGATTTTTTTTAAATTCACATATATTGTAGTCGTTATTAATGTTGACAAAATGCAAGCGGTTGCTTGACCCATGATAATTTGCTTCTGGGGGTAAAAAAATAAAAATTACTAAATTTAAAGAAAAAATGGCTAAAAAATAATTTTTCTGCGTAACCTTTCAATCGATGATTTCTACCATCAGGCATGTTTTAGGTGTTAAATAAAACCGAACAGGTTGCTTTCCCAAAAAACTATTTGGTTTTGTGCAAAAAATTATTTTTTGAAAAAATGATATAAAATTCAGGCTCAAATGCACTGCGTGCCCTGCCATTATTGCTGTGTGGTAATGTGCTGGTCTGACCTATCTAGAATTTACCTTACCTCCAGTGGCGTCAAGTGGACACCCCCCCCCCTGAGATATCCGAAATTTAACCTTAGGAAAATATTTGCCATGAAATTACTCTTTGTCTCTATCTACTAATTAATAAATTGGAAAGCATGTTCGAGTAAGCTCGGACCGGTTCTTTAGAAGGTATTAGGCATTCTTATGCACTTGCCAAATGCTGTTTACATCTTGGTTGATATTATATCAGACCAGTTGCCCAATGGTCAAAATCAATATTTATGGTCTGCATTGGCAGAGGTTAAAGGTCAATGAGTCTGGTCACTAGGCGTAAACTTAAAAGAAAGAAAGAATTAATGTCATAAAATAGGTAAATAGCACTATTTTAATTTACCATCTTACAATATTCATACAGCAGCCTCAGTCCTTTTGTGGGGGTACCAGATTACAGAATATTCTTAACGATGTGGTAAAAAAAGTGAAAACTTTAAACAAATTGATCAACAGCAGTAATATTGGATCGTAGGTTTGCACCATATTTATATACGGGCAGTGTCTTCATATTTTTGTCCCGAAGACACCACGTAAGTAAAATTTTTACCATATTGGAGAAGATAAACATACGAAACGACCAACCTAAACTTCCAATTTCGATTGGGAACAAATTCACTGCAAACCTGTTTGTCACATTGCTGTATACATAAATATAAGATTATCTGTTTCCACCTTGTTTTGCTAGTCCCCCATCGATTTTAAAATGCTCTATTATTTTCGTCAACCTATTGCTCATAATTCTAAGCTCTTCATGGATGTATTCCTTGAGTTCATCAATTTTGTCAGTCTTTTTAGTCTGAGCTTCCTGCTTATTAGCGATAATAGCATAAATTTCATCCATGATTGAAGTCGGTAGGTTTACAGTCAAATCCCCAAAATCATCCATTCTGCTCTTGACCTTTACTTTGTTTTTTTGGTTCGGAAATATATACAAAACTGGTGAAGTTATCCGATTCTTTGAACGGATTATTTTTCCCACCACGCGGAATAACTTATTAGATAAAATTGAGTTACTGAAGTACAGATCTTCATAGTTGGAAATTATTGAAACCTGCGATATGCAGCGATGCAGGAATGGATTATCTTCTATAGTTTTTGTAGCCGAAACAGCCAAACCAATTAACAAATTGAACATGACGATAGCTATCAGAAATACAAAAGTCACAAAAATTATGTGACTGACCACAGGATACGAATCGAGTGGTATCTGGCCAATGTCAAATTCACCAGTTAACATAATTATGGTCTTAAACAACGCTTGGTGCATCGTAGAAAAGGGACCAATTGTGTTTCGGAAAAGGATGTGAAAGCTAAACGCAAACCCAAGTATTAGAGCCGTGTTTACCAGAAGAAATCTTAGTAAAAATAATGCCACATTGCGGAAAATGTCAACAAAGAATGTGAGGCGCGGATTATCACCAAGTACAAAGAAAAATTCGAGCCATATCAGCAGAACGGTTATAGCTGAAAGTTCTGCACTTATGGATGCCGATGTTTCCGCCAATAACCAGTCTTCAAATATAAGAGCTGTAGTTGAGAAGATGACTGCCCATTGAAGCCAATTTTCTGGAGTTCTTATGTAACGTGAAAATCTGGTAGCAAGTTGTGAGCTTTCGGTCACAGCTAATACGATAATAAAAATTGGAACTAAAATTTCCACTGAGAGAAAAAATTGATGATGTTCTGTACTGGACAAATTCCCTGAGCATGTGCCGTTGAAGTTTGAAGAAGAGCAGTTATTGTTTATAACATCATGCGAGTCCATTTTCAAAAATATATACAATGTTATCAATTTGCAAAATATGCCATAAAAGATTAAATACAAGTAAAAGAGATACCTAATTCTTTTCCATTTCAATAATATTGCAGTAGACAGCATTGGATGCGACATGAGATTTCTAAGCTCATACGATTTGGCGATTCTGTTCAGAAGCTGATTGCTTAAAATATACACTTGATCAGTTTCGTCTTCTGCAAATTGATAATCTAAGCTTATGTAAAGAGAATCATCCTTTGGGGGTAGACCATTTGTTTGCACTTTGGAATCTAAATAATTTCTCAGTGTGTTTTGTGATATGAAGTCTAGTGGCATTTCACCAATGCTATTAGGGGTGTCTAGTTTAGCGCCATTATCAAGGAGTGTAAATATACACGGGTCTTGTGCTTTCTTAGCTGCAATGTAAAGAGCTGTTCTCCCCATTTTATCTTGCTTATTGACATCTACATCCGGGAGGGATATTAACTTTCTAAGACATTGAATAAATCTTGGACTTGCATCAGAAAGTTGCACCAAGTTATGAAGAAGATTATCATTTTCACTAACGTCTAGTTGAACTTCATCCAATAGCTTCAAAACTATGTCAAACTGATTATTCTTAATAGCAATAATAATTGGTGGATCTGTTTCTTGTGAAGAATGGTTCACATTAGCCCCGAGATCGATGAGTTTCTTCACAGATTTCATGCAACCTCTCTCGCAGGCCCGTTGAAGAAAAGTATACCCTTGTCCGTCAGTGCAGGTTAGGATGCCAGTGACGTTATTATCCACGGCTTCTCGAATTAGTTTGACAAATCTGTAATAATTCAAACGGTATTTCTAGTACCGGTAGTAACAGTACAATAGTAACTAGAGGCGCTATCTAAGTGCTAGCTAGCTGGTCATCTTATTCTATATTAGCGCCGGGGGTATTGTATGCTAACGATGACAATATATTTATTTACATAAAAATGTAGTTACCAGTACCTTAGTTCTTTTCCATTAGTAAGGTAGTAAAAAAGCCGATACCGATAATCTGCTAAACTAGAGCGATCATGATTCCAGCGTCCTGGCAATTTCTGGATGTCAGGAAAATTTCTCAATAGAGCTTCTCTTGCAGTTTCATTATAATTAGAGTCTCTAAATGTGTCCAAATCAATTTTATCCCTTGCCATTTCTATAAGCTTTTCGGCTGGTCCTTCGAACTACAATTAAAAAAAATAAAAAACTACAATGTGGTCATACGGACAGATACATATTGAATTCATATTTAATACCAAACCAAAGTGTTGAACTCAAGCAAAAATTGAACCGATGGGTCCTTGCAAAAGCGATTTGACAAAAAAGACATCTCGTATATCTATAGCCTCTAGGCTAGTAAATTTTCATTTTCAATTTGAAAATTTGTCGCCACTAAAACTTTGAACGTTTGATTTTTGCCTTTCGTTACACTGAAGTTTTACCATTTAGAAATGCCTAATTTTATAGTACGATACAAACCATTGCTGCAGCCAAATGAATAGGGGTATACCCCTGCGAATTGGGTATGTTTAATGCGATTTTGGGGTTATTTAAGAGAACCTCCAGGCTTTCGGCATAACTTGACTGTTTACGGTCCCATCTCTGGATCAAAATGAACAACGGGGTGTTGCCATTTAAGTCTTGAATGTTAACGTCTGCTCCTTTGTCCAACAGAATCTTCAATGCTACGGCGCTGCCAACTTCAGCTGCATAATGAAGAGCAGCGCTTCCCGTGTTTAAATTTCTGTGATCTAGTTGAATTGACTTTTCATTGGTCAATTCATCTAAATAGTCATTGCTCTCTTTGTCTGGAAGTTAATGAAAAATGTTGTTAAATACTGACGTATAGTAGACCTATTTGTTGTACACAATTGTAACTGGAATGAATCAAATGAAGTTATGTCTGTTTATATACGCTGCATACCATACGAATCAGGAATAATCCAGTTGGTAGAAAACTGGGGCACTAATCTGGACTTTCATGATAAATTGAAACAAAATAATGATGAAAATTTAAACACTGCAAAACGCTAATGTGGGCTGATGATAACCTATCTATTTCACCTGTATTTAACTGAGTATATATTCACTAGCCATTGTCCATGACTCGAATTGAAGACTTGGTGAGTGAAATCTATTTCATTGTTTGACAATATCATCTTCGAAAAGTCCAGATTATTGCCCCTGGACCATGAAACGAAAGATTAAGTTTAGAGACTCATAAAAGACGAAATATTTCGCCTGACCTGGGTCCATCCAACCCTAATGGGTACCTTACCTTCACGGGTAGGGGAAAACACGGCTGCCGGTCATGTTTCTGACAACAACATCCCAAAATGAGCAGTGGTTTAAAAGAGAGGATCCTCTACCAGTGCTCAAGTCTAGAACTTGATTGGGTTGTCATGCAATAGCGGGTCATTTTATTATTGTTATGTTTCTCTGATAGTTATTGTAGGATGGATGGTAGGTTTATAATTTTTATGAGAATATTTGTACGTGCATCTAAAAAGTATGTTGTGTAAGATCGTGATGCCAGTTTGTAATTCCTCATCAAGCCGACTGCTTGCTTCTGCCTTTGCTTCGCGCTTGGTGTTTTCTTCCCTCTCTCTCTTGCTTTTGAAAGCATTCTTTCTATCTCTGCCATAACCTGTCTTTCTATTTTCTCCCTACGGTGCCCTTCTAGTAAACTCACCAGGGTTTTGAGCTAAAATATCGATAAGACGAAGGTTATCGTAATCTTTAACAGCATTATTTAAATCTTCACTTTCCTTCAGTAATGCTTTGAACGCGTCCATGTCTTTAGATTGCCATGCTTGCAACAATGCATTATCTCTTCCATTTCCATCCTTGTCCCGTGAAAAAAAAAAATTCTCTGACATGGGAACAGTGGAATAATTGCCACCGGATTTAGAGTGCCTGAAAATTCGAAGTCAACTTACAATACTATTCATCAAGCTATTGTAGTAGTATAAGTAAACCTATGTGCCCGTACGTAATGAGTAAGAATTTCTTTGGGCTAATTTCTAGTAGGAATCAGAATATTCATATATGTATTGTAATATACACTTAGTTATCACACTAACTAACCAAATTATTATTATATTTATCTATTAGAGTACATTTTTATGAGATCTAACAGATATTTTATGTTGCCCGATAGTAAACCTTCAAAAGTAACAAAGCAAATTGTGCTGTTTAACACCTTCACGTGCAGGTACCATTACCTATGTATATTAGGCATGATTATCAACAAAATACTTACCCATCTGTCATATCGGATGTGTTAGGTATCTTACTTGATGTCAGAAGCCCTCTACTATATGCAACTACACATCAACATGTAAATATGCTTAACACAGTCCACAGCCTATAATAGTTAAGGCACTGTTTACCAAAAGTAGGCTAAAGCTTTCGACATTAAATGCCCATCTGCCAGGTTATTAATGTATAGCACAGCAATCTGGAAAATTATTTGATTATACTAACTGTGTTTAAATTCTTGTACTGTGCTTGATACTAAAGAACTTTTAAATAGTAAACCCTTTAGGTGGTAAAACTCCAGGTAAAAATGTATGCGTGTGTGCACATCTATTAATTTAATTTACTGTGTTGTGCGTATACAGTACCCTATATTACAAGTGTGCATAAATTATATTGAGGTTGCGCTTATGCACAATACGGTAAATGCTCAAAGGAGGGTAAATTCTCTTTCACCTGGATTTACCAAGTTACCATACCGCCTAATCCAGTGCTATCGTATTAAGTAGGCCCATTTAGGCAGCATTGAGACTTTTGGTTAAAAACCCATTAACGACATATTTTGTGAGTTCAATTTTGTTGTGAAGCTAAGATTCAATGGAAAGTACTTACATCGACGAAGGAAAGAAGTTCTCATGACTGCGAGACAACTAACTGGTCAATGACTGGATCTAGCTGAGAAGCGACCTTGTGGGTACCACAAGAAGGCCAACTAGCCCAAGCCCATTCCATATTTCGAATTATTTAGGCTATATTTAACCATAATAGTGGATTCCACTCAATCATTTCATGCTGTGATAGTACACAACTCAAATTTATTACAGAATAATGGACTATACATTACTATTTTTTTTTTTTTACTTATTGTAACTGTAGAAGGTGGAATATATTGAGCATGGTATAGCAGGTAACAATGTAATCATGACCAATGAATCTGCATACAATGATTTTAATTGAAACTGCGTTGGTCTCCATGGCTATATTGATATAGTGAACGACTCAAATTTGTTATAGAAGTTTACAAGCAGCTTTAGGTCCACTGTATTGCACATGGTATATTGGAATAGTGTGCATAGGCTATTAGGAAGTCAGGAGCTTACATATAAATTGTCATGTATAATGATTGTAATTCATGAAAAGACATGAAATATTGAAAACTTGAATTCGTAATGTATATTATGCAAAACAGAGGAAGACCGTGAATTGCTACACTGTGTTTCTTCGATTTTCTGAATATTTAATATTATTATAATTTAATTAATATTTATACATAAGTATATATTCGTTTGTTAAAAAAACATTCATTTCTATCAATTCTAGTCAGACAACATTAATCTGAAGAAACATCGCAGAGTGATGGGTATTTCGGATGATTTTACCATTTTCGCTGTTAACCACTTAATATAAGCTTTCTGCATTTTTATATTTTTAATACCAAAGGTATACCAAAGGGTTGTTAGAATAAAGGCTACATAAAAACCATAGAATTTAATGGAAAACTTTAACACCAAAAATTAGAAATACACCTTATAATAAGGTTCATGAAATAGTCCTCTACTACTTCGATGGACCAAATCTTAATTACTTACGTATTAAAGTAAATAAACTATATACACAGATTTTTATGTGGCCAATATCTTCGGTCAGTTTGCTAAACTATAAATACGAATATGATAACCTAAAACCTAAAATATATGATAATTAGCTTTTAGACTGCTGAGTAAGGTTATAGCCCGTATTAACAAAGAATAAGTCCACACTTAATCAATTCCTCACAGTATAATATTGAAACATATCCACACTACTTCATTTTTTTTTTACTATTCCCTTTATGGAAATGTCCAATGATGCTGCCAATGCATTCATCTTTTCTTGGAAGTCATCACCGGCTGTGAATTATTAAGTTATTACAGTTCACTACCCATATGATTACAAAAGCTATTGTTCAAACATTGTTTAACTAGAGGTTATGACAATTTGGAGAAATCATACGTTGACTTTTAAATTGCAATAAAATTAGATTTGAAATATTTTCATTGTGTTGTTATGCATGGTAGAGGACCTCTTGATATTGCATTATCGTTTATGAGAAGTTAATTTAAAGAAGTGACATGCTGACCCGTATTTTTTAAGACAATGTATATTGTATGTGTGCCTATATAGGTATGGGAGCACGGGAACACTAGTGTGGCTTTGTTTTTAGGGAACTACCTGAATTCTGCTTACAATACCCTATCTGTTCAGTCGCCATTACGCGCTTCCAGCGTCACCATAAGGAGGTACAGGTTAGGAATTTTCGCCTCTGAGACCATAAGGAATTACTCAAAAGCTCAGTTACTTTGAAGACACAGCGTTCTAATTACTCAGAACGGATGTTGTCCACACCAGCCAGAGGCGTACTGCTACCATCGACATGCACTTCATACTAATATATGAATAATTACATTTTTTATATATAGTCCATTGAAATGTTACAATTTAGGGGCAGAGTATTGCATTTCTTAGAGGCAGCAATTTTATTTTTGAAACATGTGAGTTTGAGGGGTCGCCACGCTTGTCCCCCGGCCGCCATCTTAGAAAAAGAGGTGTCGCGATATCTCGGAAACTATGCGTCTTACAAAATATTTGTAAGGACCTAATTTATGGCAAATTGTTTTGCCTACAAATATGTTTATATAACCTTTCGCCCTAAATTAAATATTAAAGAAGTTATAAGCAAAAAAGTAAGAAAAGTTTTATAACAATTTTCTTTTTTGCTCTATAACATTTTTTTTTATACATTTTACAAAAAAATTACCTCAGACCAATCTTGTAAATGATCTTTTGAGGAACATTTTTCTCTATAACTTTTTTATTTCATTCATTTAAAACGCTATTACAGCGCTACAAAGTTGGCCGGGCTCGTCAATGTTAATGAGAATCCGGTCTAAACGAAATGTTTAACTTATTTTTTATTTTATTGTATATATATTCTTACAAAATTTTTGTTAAATTCGTACAAATTCACTTATTCATTCCTAACTCTTTTCCCCGCTAACTATGAGATAGAGTCTGTAAGCGTTTTAGGAGATGGCGACCAATGTTCGACTTTCGGACAATTTCTTCACAACTTTTCATTTCATGACCCCCTGAGCCTAAAACCACCCTCCGTTCAAAATGTTATATTTATTTAATTTACCATCGCTGCCTCCAACACAAGATGCTGCTCGTTTTCACAGTCTCCGAGTATATCACCAGGTCCAGTTGTGGCTTGGAAGATATCAAAATCCTGAAGATTGGGGCTGGAAAAAGCATGCAAACATTTGGATGCCAATACAAGCTTCCAAGCCTCCAGCACCCCCCGATCTCATGAAATTGATTTTCTGCAGATGCAAAGGAAACTGTGGAAGCATGTGTGGCTGCAGAAAAGCAGGCCTGAAATGCTCTACAGTATGCCTCCAATGTTCGGGCGAAACATGCAGCAACATTATGGAAACATCAAAGTTGATGGAAGAAAATGAATTTGAAGATGAACATCCAACCAGGACTCCAATTTTAATTCCTGTCATTCCTCAAACTTTCACATTTGACGTTGATTTAGATTCTGAGCCACAGCCTGGACCATCGAAGAAAAGTCGATTAGAGTAGCTAGCTGATAGGTGATTAAAAATATTTGATGTGGAGGATTACGTTATATATAAATAATAAATAAGGAGTTTTTGTTGTTTTTATTACTAAGCCAACCTAATGGAGTTAGGAATAAAAAGCCCTCTCTTACTCTCAACAAGGAAGACCCGGGACCAATTGCTTTACATCCCCTCCGAAGCATGGCTAGAAAATGTAACCAGTTAGGTTATAAGCAAGATGTCTGCGGAGCGGGCCTACTGGGAATACCAGGAATGAATAAGTAAAGTTGTATGAATTTAACAAAAATTTTGTAAGAATATATAAACAATAAAATAAAAAATAAGTAATACGTTTCGTTTAGACCGGATTCTCATCAACATTGACGAGCCCAGTCAACTTTTTAGCGCTGTAACAGCGTTTTAAATGAATGAAAAAAAAAAGTTATAGAGAAAAATTTTCCTCAAAAGATCATTTACAAGATTGGTCTGAGGTAATTTTTTTGTAAAATGTATAAAAAAAATGTTATAGAGCAAAAAAGAAAATTGTTATAAAACTTTTCTTACTTTTTTGCTTATAACTTCTTTAATATTTAATTTAGGGCGAAAAGTTATATAAACATATTTGTAGGCAAAAGAATTTGCCATAAATTAGGTCCTTACAAATTTTTTGTAAGACGCATAGTTTCCGAGATATCGCGAAAAAAAATGTTTACACCTCTTTTTCTAAGATGGCGGCCGGGGACAAGCGTGGCGACCCCTCAAACTTGAGGTTAAGCTTCTATTGACCCCCCTCACATGTTTCAAAAATAAAATTGCTGCCTCTAAGAAATGCAATGCTCATGTAACATTTCAATGGACTAATATTGTTATTTGTACAAATGGCATAATCGGTGTTAGAGACAACTGAAATTTTTTCACGCTGGCCCAGGCCGTCACCCCTCCTGTTGATTCATCAAGGCAATGCGTTCTAAAACAGAAATTGGCCAGATCTACCCCTTATGAAAACAACTTTCTTCGGCCGTCCAGTTTGAGGGGTCATTTGATGCACATATGGGGTCAGGGGACGGGGCCCTGCATCTGATAGCCCCGTCACGAGCGTGACAAACGGGACCGGCCGGGACAGAAAAAGTACAGGGACGGTCGTGACGAGGCGGGCCCTCAGACAGGTGTCCAGCCCGTCATGTTCCCACGAGCGTCGTTGATACTCCAATTAGGGGACCGCAGTAATTAAATAATAAAGAACTGGGCTGTAGCTCCAAGGGTCGGGGGTTCGACTCCCCGTTTGTCAGATTGGTGCAGGCTGCGCGTTTTCTGTAGCATATTTCGATAGAAAAACATTAAATAATTGCAGTTTTTTAGATATATTCTGTTATACTAGAGTAGGCTATATACGTATCCGCCGAACTGTGGCTTTCTCAGTTTACTAGTACTTGTAGTACTTATGAGAACATATTATCTTGCTGTAAACCACAAAAACCACAAAAATATAAAAATGTACTGTAGATATCGCTTTTATTGTGCTACCACAGAGATAGAGGTTCTTCGCCATAAGCCCGAATGTTGTGATAGTTTCAGGAATCTATCGTCTATGCTTGTCTTGCCTAGAGCCCTATTTACTATTTTTCCTTAGTTCAACCGTGGATTTTAGATGGCAGGGGCGTCAATGGGTTTCAAGTAAAATTCGTTGCCATCCCAGAGCACTACAATAATATGAGAATAGTCTCCCAGCTGTAAGGGACGGATCCAGCCCATTTGTGGAGGGGGGGGGGGGGGAGGCGCGTAGTTGTGGTTCGAAATAAAATAGAATACATTTATTTAGTATCAAATAAATTATAACGTATTAAAAATACTTACAACGGCGAAAGCACGACTTAACCAAGTACAGATAGAGTCTAAGTCTGTAGTATGTAAGTTACAAAAGACCATTATTTTGGCCCAAACGCACACACCATCTTAGTAATAATCACCTTATATTAAAGAAGGCGAATGACCGGCATGTTTCCGTAAATTACAGCAAATTACACCAAAACTCAATTTTCTAGATTATTTTTTGTAAATAATTTGTTTCAGAGTAAAATGCTTTGTCCCAATCGTGACTGCCATTTTTTTTTAAGTGTCGTGGAGTTAGCAGCAGTTATGAATCGCCTATAAGCCGTGACAATAATTGTTATTGAGATGATTATAAAATTTCACCGCCATTTTCCGTCGTTGATGTCCACGTTGGAGGTGTTGCAATTTGTGTCAGAGGTTATCTCAGTTGTTGGATCTTCCGGATAGTCTAGATTTCTTTTAATCGGTTGAGGCTGGTATTTATTTTATATTGATCACTTTAGTACTCCTTTTTACATGACTCATTGAAAATGTTTCAACCCAAGAGAAGCAAGCAAATAGATAGAATTTTTTTGTTGGTCAACTACTTCTTTAATGGGACTCTTAAGATACCTACAAAAGTAAAGTGGAACTAGGTTATAAGATATGGCAGGACGGTATTACCTACGGGTGCCAAATTATAGTCAACATGAACGTTTAGAAAATAAAACTAATTAAATCTTTAAAAATAAAAATAACAGACTGTACTGTAATTTTATTATTGTAGTAGTATTTCACTGGGGAGTGGAATTTTATATAGGCAGCAGCCGAGGTTTATAAACTTTTTGACAATTTCTCTATCGTTAGCTGATGTGGAAGGTCTTTTTCTAAATGAAAATGAATGTAAAAAAAAATATTTACGAAGTCTATTTCTCAAGATAGGCTGAGCTCTTTTCAGTCCAAGGTTGCCCGGTCCATTAAGCAAATTAGACGCGCTGCAGAAACATACTATTTTGCTACTTTTTGTTTTTTAAATCCCCTTCAGTTTGGTTAATAAAGTCTTCGGCTGAAAAATCTAAACATTTTTGCGGCCAAAATGTATTATATGAACATGCATGAAAATGTATTGGCAAACGTATCACCATTTCTACCAGTTTTATCCATCATTGTATGTCACGCAATGTTCAGCAATGAATTGGCGCACGGTATATTTTTAAATCATGCGTATTCTTTAATTATTGTTTTTATTCTTTTTCTTTACAGGTAAGATGAACTTACTTGATTGACAAAGAATGGACACAACAGAGCCAACATTCGTGGCAAGCGGGGGACCCGTAAAATCAGAGGGGCCACTCTTCGACTTCGTTGAGGGCCAGTCAACCTGTGCAGGAATGAAAACTCTGGGGGTTTACGTTGAGCCAAACAATAACGGCGATGTCAAAGCCGAGCCGGGAGCTTTCGATGGCCATATGTTTTGGAACGACAAGGAGGGCGCTCTTCTCGATGAAATCTCACCGTGGGGCGACTGGTCAGAGTCCAAGGGCTCTGTCGATAACACTGATGGAACTGTCTACACCCTAACCGTCCTGAACCCAACGGAAGCGTGGACAAAAACACAGGATAAGTCAAAGAAAACGGAGAACCTTGATCTCGAATCATTTCTAAATATTCTTCCTGAAACTGAAAGTGATTCATCCAGTTATTTTTACCCTGAATATTCTAATTATGTAGAACCAAAAGACTTGCCCCCGTCACCATCGACAAATAACAACGACTGGAAAATGAACAATAACAATACGAGTAGTATGAATGAATCTCTTTTAAGAAATGCATTACAGGGTAAAGGATTTCAAAGGCATTATAATCCATCGTCGTGCAAAAAGCAACTCCGGGGATATTCCGACCCCAATTTGACTGGTTCGTATCCAGTTGAAAATGGAGGCAGCAGCCATATCGACGAAATTTTAGGATTTTCCGGAGTTGACGCCTACGGGGAAGATTACGAGAAAATAAAGAAAATAGCTAATGAAGTAGCGGACTGTGCGAAATATTCTATGCCCCTTTGTGGTTCTGACCTTTACCCCTTGCCCCCCACTGACACACTACTTCATCCGAGCATGCAGTCTAGTTCGATGCCACCGGGTAAGTGTTTAAGTAAAAAGTTCTCAAAAAAGGCGATGCCAAGCCCGGGGAGTTCGTCGTCGAAAACGAACGGTAGTAGTGCGCGCAAGGAACGCTCTCTCCATTATTGCACAATTTGCGCCAAAGGGTTCAAGGACAAGTATTCGGTAAACGTGCACGTTCGGACTCATACAGGTGAGAAGCCTTTCTCGTGTAACCTCTGCGGGAAGAGCTTCCGACAAAAGGCTCACCTGGCCAAACACTATCAGACACATTTGGCGCAGTCGCAGAAGCAGCTGACGAACGGTGCTGGGCCATCCTCGGGTCGACCGCGGCCGAAGACAGTCCCTGTGGACACTCAGCATCGGTAGCTGTTCTGGAGAGTTTTAGAATTGTTTTATCTGTGCCTTAGAGCCTAATCGAGGATTAGTAAGTCTACTGTAATAGGGGAAATTACATAAAACTCATTTTTTTTATTTAACCTTACACTGACTTATGTTGAAGATATTTAGGAAATATCCGAAAATAGAGAATTAAGAAAAAACCTAACACTGTGGGATTCGAACGCACGTTCCATGCCTTTCCGGGGTGTCATGATACCTTCCCGGAAAGGCCTAGATCGTGGTTCGTGTCCCACAGTGTCCGGTTTTTCTTGATTCTCAATTTTCTGAAATAAAACTCTTCCTACTGAGAGTACTTCGCCTAATCAGTAGAGCTTGTCCCTACGGTACCTTTACATTATTTTGCAGAATGATTTCAAAGTTGCAAATATATAATTTATATGTGTGGTATTACTTAAATGTATATGCAATATGTACTTTGTCTGACAAGTTGACTTGCTTAAATCGAGCTAACGCCTTTTACGAAATATTAATGATAGACATGTCTGAGCTTGCCCATTGGCATTGTAGTCGGTGTGAGTTGACATCAAGGAGTGAACTCGTTTGCCAACGGCTAGAAATTCATTCGGAAATAATACGGCCCAACGGCCCACTATTGTACAAATAGAGCAACGTCGTCCATAAGCAGCCCTTCAATAACGATAATAGCCTAATATACTTGGTCTATCTTTTGTATCTAACTGATTGTGTTTTTTGGTTAAGATGAATGAGTGAATGACAGCAATTGCAAGGCGATTAGCTTCTAGTTTGTCTTTGCGTATTACAGTACTTAACGACGGATTATTTCAATGCTCATTCTTAAACAATAATTCAGTTAATCGCAATACTCATGAGTTAGGTTGTTTTTAAATACAGTAGGTAGTGACTTGTATCAACAGTTTCTTTAAAGACAAATAAACGCCAAATTTCAAAATGAAACAACTTTCAATGCACCAAATGATGTAAGTTATGTAGTACCTTTTGCGTTTAGACCTGGCTTATTATCAGTTCACAATACTTCGTACAACTACGAAAATTAGTAACTATTGGGTAGTAGCGCATTGATTATGTGCTAATGTAGAACTAAAGTGGCCAATTAATGCAGATCCAATCCGGAATATCCTCGTAAACAGATGAATTCTTTTTTTGAAACTTCATCTATTTTACAGCAATAATGCTGTATACAACTTATTTATATTTTATTGAATTATCCGTGATATTTTCTACTGTAACAATATCAGTATTTTTGTGATGTGTACTCAATTGCAAATCGTCTCCTATTTAAAATAGTCAGTTATATCTTATTTTGTAGAATTTATCAACAACAGTAAATTATATACCTAGGTAGAATTAATTAGTAGGTTACGAGTAGATTATTGTTATAAACATAAAAGATTTATTTTTAATACATGTACAGCCCAACGAATTAGATTTAAGTAGCCTGCATTGTTCAGTCTTAAAAATGTTTCTTTAATGGGTCTCATTGCAGAGTTGAGATAACACATACCGTTTATTAAATAGAAACATTGTAGACACTAGTAGGAAAATACTTTCGGAAACAGCTTTGAAATGGTATATTACAATGCAGTTACCGAGCTTATTTATTTTAAAAATGTTTAAAAACGCTGCTAAAAAAGATTTTTTTTTAGTAAATTAAAAGCAGCAGCGATACAAGTACTTAATTTAAACTATACAATACGGTAAGATACAATAGTAAAAAAGATTTAAATAATTCACCATGCCCGGTACCTATTTATATATTCTGCGATGTTACAGAATGGTTTTTTTTTAACAGGAAAGACGAAACTTAAATCTCTCCCCTGAAATGAGCTAACTTTTGAAAGTGTGATGAACAACGATTTTTAACAATTTACATAAAATGTTTATAATTGAACTTGCAAAGACACCCATTAATTTCATTATTGTACTGTATTTTTGCATCGTGCAAAAGAGCCACATGAACATATATTGTGTTGTAGAAGATGAATAGCATAAATAAGTTACTTTTTGAGATTTTTATACTTTTATTATACAATACTGTACATAAACGTTTTCTTAAATTTACATGTTGACTGTTAGGTACATAATATTATTGATGATGTGCCGTGGTTGCCAAATCCTTAAGCCGCTATTATATTATCGTATTTTGCCTATAAGGCAATAAGTCTGTGTTAGACTACCGGTGCTATGTTTTTTTATTTATAATTTTGTAGATTACCATATACTACATTTCAATCGTGAAAATTTGATTTCAGTTTAGACCTCTTGGAGATCTGAGATTAAAAAAACACTTGAAATCAGCTATTTTGCAAATTAATGAATGCAAAAGGTATTTGTCACTTGAGACTATAAATACAGGAGAGATAAATAACTTTTAAAATCTAAATGCTTCTACTTTATGGGATGTAATAATTTCATTAATATTCTTTGATATAGTCCACGCAAAATGAGAAAAGTATGGACATGGAATGTTTTGATCCTGTGCAACACTGTAAAAATATTCTTTGCACAATTTTTGTTATGCCTTGCATCCAATACAACAAGGTAACACAAAATGGTACAAGGAATATTTTTACAGTGTTGGACAGGATCACAACATTCCATGTCCATACTTTTCTCATTTTGCGTGGACTATACCATGGGAATTTTTATTAAATTTTTTTGCACTCAATGCGACGATTCCAGTGATACCACCAACTCAAAAATATGTTTTTTGTGACAAATCGTTTTTTGCATTCATGCTGCCCAGTTATTTTGTACACCAAAATTATGTAGGTTTATTTTCAGGTTGTTCAGACTGGTTTCTGATGGCTTATCTCTAATGATGGTTACCACCATGCTGGAGTATTCGTTCTTGCGGGTAAATGCTATCCTCGTATGAGCTTGGGTCGTAATTGAGCTCTATATAAGAGAGATGGAACACTTGTGCCCGCCACGAATATTTTTTTAGTCCTTGGGCCCTAGGCCATGCCCAGGGTTTTTTTTTGGGGGAGGGGGGGGGTCCAAAAAAAGTTAAGTATTTAAAATTAAATTTTATACCTATTTTATTAATGAAAGCCCATTCTATCTAGTGTAAAGCTCTTTATTTCGGAGGGGGTCCATACCCCTCCCCTGGGCACGGCCTTGCTTGGGCCACCTGCTACATCTTTTCAATGCCGGTGACCCCTAAAAAATTTAAAAAAATATTTTTGGCGGGAGGCGAATGTTCCATCTCTCCTGTATAGGAATCTAGGTCAGACAGTATGGCTACCGTCCATCACTTGCAGTATTCCAATGTAAAGAGATTAACTAATGTGATTAGCTTCTTGGCACTTCTGGGCACTTGCCACTATTAAAACCAAACCGATTTCTTTTATTTGCATTAATTATACAATTAACCGGAAAAAAAATTTAAAAATAGCCGCCATTTTCAGAAGTAGACGTTACATTAACTTTGGCGACTGTCGGCAGGACCCAAAAGGACATGTGGATAGCAAAATCCCCTGGAAGGAGTACTCGTACTTGGTGGGAGCTACCCTAAATTCAGTATACAAAAGGGGCTGTTTTCGTTTAATAATTATTATTATTACCTACATTAGCATTTTCCACATGTGTATAACTTGAGTTACTTGATTACTGCAGTCAGCCAGCAGTAGATCTATCTGGCTGAAGTGAAGCCCACAAGCGATGTGCCATCCAGAATTTTGAAACTTCATATGAGTGGTGTTCACTTCAACGTTTTTGTGACATTGTTATTGATGTACCGATGACATAGTATCTTAACTTTGTTCCCCTCAGTTTGACGCTAAATCGGACACTATTTTTTTATTCTAGTATTAGGCTATGAAAGTGAAACATTTAATTTTAATTTTTTTTTAAATTAGTTTATGTATCATATCCCAGAAAAATTACAATATGAACAATGTTAAAATACTTACTCTTACTCATCCAATGCCCGTGCGTGACATTTCTGTTCTATAGACACCGGCCGTGTCACGCTGTTGCCCAACTCAATAAATCTCGTTGCAGCAAGGATTCGTCATAGCCCCGAGCAGTCCTGTAGTTGGGCAGGTGGTTAGCTGTGACTGTGAATGACAAAAAATAATCATTGTTGGGTAAAAATTACTGTCCGGAACTTCCTAAACATTAAAATGCCTTCATGATACGATGCAAAAACTGAATAAAAGTAGAAATGTCTATTAGACCATAGCATCAAACCAGGGGACTAAGGTCTAGGAATGTCCTATAAGTCGAGATGTATAAAAATGGTTGATGTGGCATCACTCAGGGTTGCCCTAGTACTAAAGTAATTTACTCTACGTACAAATACAATAATTACCTCCTTGTTATGTTGCTTTAACTCAAATTGCACTGTTTCCGTTACCTATGTAAAATTGCTAAAAATACATTGTATTGAGGGGGGGGGGGGAGACTTAATTCACACTTGAGTCCTTAAGCAGTAAAAATCATAATATTACGAATAATTATGCCTACTGTAAAAATGTCAAAATGTGAACGAACTTGAGATCTATGTGTTTTCCTAGTACGTACCTAGGTACCTCAAATGCTACATTGTTTGTTTTTCTGACTTTCGATTTGGTTGACTGATAAGGTGCCCATTCCATTGACCGGCTAGGGTTATTTCCATAAACGGTGACGTGGTAGCAGACATTCAAGACTTAGGTGGCGTTTCCACCGATCTCGCATTGCAGAATTGACGGAAATGTTTATTTTCCTCTATGCCATAGTTAAAATTGATCAATGATCATACAGTAAAATCACAAACAAACAAACTAAAATTAAAAAATGGCGTCATGGGATATATTAAGTACAAACATTTTAATAGATTTCTATAAAAAGAAAAATTCTAATTTCCGTCAATGTCATTTGCATTCTGCAATGCGAGATCGGTGGAAACGCAACCTAAGTCTTGAATGTCTGCTACCACGTCACTGTTTTTGAAAATAGCTCTAGCCGGTCAATGGAATGGGCGTCTAAGGTTAAGGGAATAATAATGTTATCGAAACATCAACAGTTTATGTATAGCCTTCCACAACAGGAGCCCCGAACACCATGAAGTGGAACCACGTAACCATAACATCTGATATAATTACAAGGGCTTTCACGGCCGGCGTTAGATGATAAAGCAGTAGAATCTCGGCTGATGAGCCGTGGTCCCTCTGATATTGCACATCCAAACGTTTCGTTAACATCTGCGATCGACGACTGAGTTGCTACTGAACCTCCAAGATGCAATAATAGAAGTCTACGTAGTGCCACTGAAGATGTCTGCAGCCGATGTTGACGAAGCGTTCAGTTCTGTCTATCAGCCCGGATTTCCCTGCTTCATCGTAACGTTGGAGTTCATACAGTCGTATAAACATATATATTTCTTCCGTCCAGCATATTTTAGTGTATTTTTTTAATCAGATACTGTATTTACATATTTTGTATCGGTCTTGTTGTTCCAATATAAAAATTTATATTTTCTGATTCCTCTGCTTATTTGTTCTATTTCCTGTAATACTTTGTAGGTATAGGCATTGGCCCTGGGTACACACTCTAATATTTATTCAATCGAAGAAATAGTTGGAATGTTTATGTTTAAGTATACGATTTGAATCTGAATTTATATATTATACTCTCCAATTTTTCTTTGACCCATATTTATTGGATTTAATATTGGAACAAGATTCGAGTGTGTAATAAGGGGGAATATCAATGAAATATAATTATTGTATTTTTCACGTTTTAGTAACTTTTTCGCTAGTCTCTGATATCAAAATCAAGCAAGATTCACTTTTTAACGTTGTGCTTAAGATGATTAAGGGTGCCTTAAGGAGGAAAATTCATACAGGTTTAAAAAGCAATCACAATATTCGAGTGTGTAATAGGGGGAGAATATCTAACGCATTAATGGGAGTAGCCGTAAACTTGTCTTCTTAAAACTTATGCATGATGAAAGACAAGTTAAATAATTGAAATTGAGAAAAACTAGCATAACCAGCAATAGTTTCAGGCTCAGTTTTAGATATATTCCTTTCAATGGAGCTTTTGTCAGAGAAATACCGTATAACATTTTTCCTCCCGTAAGACCTTTCACGTACCTTATACTAGACGGTATTTTAATTCCTCGAAAACTTGTGGATAGTAATTAAAAAGTAGTGCTTTTAAGACGACTAAATTTGGCAAAAAACGCACACTTCAAAAATATTTTGCAGGATTTCGGAGGTGCTAAAACCTTTTCCTCCTGTAAACCTGTGTCTTAAATACTATGGTCGCTCCAAATGCTTTTTGGAATGTTGGGTAGTATATACTGCCCACATACATGTACTACTGTATATATGTATATATACGTGTTAACATATTGTTTTTAAATCCGCTGTGAAATTTCCACAGGCTTTTCCTAGGAACTAGCATTAACCATTCATCATTGCATAATCATACTTACTACTTTACTTTATCCAACGCCAATTGCATAATCATGAATTTGCAGGCATTGGATGAATGTGTGACCGAATATTACAGTTATTACATCTCAGATAATATCTTCATTAATAAATTAAATTGTATTATATCCTATACATAGCAATCAATATTATTGAGCTATTACTGCACTACCTACATAATTATGTAGGCATCATATCGCACTATTATATGGTATGGAGGGATGGACGTTGAAAGACGTTATGGTGAACAGAATTAGTGCATTAGGAATGTGGGTATACAGACGAATTCTATGCATATCCTGGAGAGATGGTGCCCCCAATCCTGAGGTCCTGAGGCGAATGGATACAGAAGCCGAGTTGCTGTTGTTGGTTAAGAATCGGAAACTAACATAGTGCTTAGTATAGGCCTCAGGGGGGTCATTACAATATTTATCAGGGGGTCAAGATGATAATTAGGTACATTTTTAAGCAAGGCCGTAACGATTTCCTCATTATTTAGTCCTTGTCAATTTCGTATTTCTTCAATCCCAGGGGGGGGGGGATTTACCCCCCTGGGACTACATATGACGCCTCTGACTAGGCTGAATCCTATAATGACGATTGTGATTATTTAGGGCCGTATTAGCAACTCAGAAAGATTGGTATACCTGCGTATGTACGCACTTTATGGCAATTTGCGTGATTGTATTAAGATATTACTGTTTGTTCCACGTACATTGTAACTGGTGGTTTCCTGAAGAAAAAAAAACGGATCATGAACGCCTACCTACACGAGCAGAACGCAAAGCTGGAAGCACAGGTTGCTTGGGGCGCTTTAAATAACACGCGCTAGGCACCGGCTCTTCAATCTTCCAGTGCTCGGGCAACATGCAACTTCTCATACTGTTTTTCGCAATATTGGGCTGCATTTCTGCAGCTCCAAGCAAGGGAGACCTGAAGCTACGTAAGTATTCTATGCTTTGTAATATCGCAATTAGTGGGGGAGTACTGTTTATCAGTACTACAGCAATTTAAACGAACATTTGGCTTATACCAATAATTCCATAAGCATATTCGTACATTAAATAAAATTGAACGTACTCGGTGTTTCGTTCTTTTCAAATTATCAACAGTAGAAATATCAGAAGGCAGTTTCAGACTGTACTTACATAACATACCTTATATATGGATACGGATATAGCTATACAATTATATTATTAATATATCTTCATATCGGAAAGTTATGCTACTAAATGGCCGATGCTATACTTATGAGTGCCCCAACTACGCGTTTTTGACAAATTCGATTTTCACAGGAAATATCCATTATATATTATTACTATTATATATAATTATATTATATATAATATTCTTATACATTACATTAACAGAAAAGCTCCTCTACATTTCGATATTTGAGATGTGGCCTTCACTAACACAAATAAATTGTTGTGGTATGCAAGGCTCGGATTATCCATAAAATCTTCAAAACCTAATTTTTTCTTTAAAACCAAATTCATGCTGAGGAACGTAACCGATTCGCTTTTGTTACTTGTATATTGAGCTCCTACAACATAGTACAAGTTAAGAAGCATCGATAGAATGGGGCATAAGAAAAATTATTTTATTAGCCATTTTTCATGAACCCCCCCCCCCCTAAATGTTATCAGTTATCAAAACATGAACTCTTCTACCAAGTAGATGAGTTCAGGTGGCGTAATGTTGGCGGGGGCACGGTCCGTCCTGCCCCCCCCACCCCCCAGCCTCGAGCATTGTAATAAGACGTGGTTCATGGAGACCCCCGGGCCTCTTTGTAGCAATATGAACATAAGCATTCCTTTGTTAGCTTTGTAAAATCTACAGCTATACTTTGCTACTATTAAAATGCTTAAAACCCTACTATTTTGCACTTATATTTTCAATTTTTCCATAACCTGCCTGATGAAGTCATAAGGTCTACTTAGTTTTTTTGCCCCGCCATCATTCTGAAACATTACGCCTCTAGATGAGTTACAAACAGACAGACATTTCGTAAAAAAAAAAAAAAACACTTTTTTGGGGGGTCCAGAGACCTCATAACGTGTAAATCTATTGAAATAGCCAAATCAAAAATTTCAACGGTACTACTAACTTTTCCATATAGGCCTACTAACGTATAACTAGGGAAGCAAAATTATAAACCAGCCTAATTTGGGTTGATCCAGGGGAGGCCACTGTCAATGATAAGCTTCCTTTTAAGATGATTTTTTTTTCTACTAGTTAAAGCGATACTAACATACGGCATTGTAGTTTCGTAGTCTTCTCATTCTAAGGCGGGGTTTCCACCAACGTCAATAGTGATAGTAAATGTATTTTTGACGTGGTAGCAGACATTAAAGACATACTAAAAATGTCTGCTACCAACTCAAAACTACATTTACTATCACTATTGACGTTGGTGGAATCCCCGCCTAAACTAATTGAACATTAATGTCCGTTTTCCTTATGTATCGTGTGCTCTTCCGTCGTGCTAGTTCAACCTGATGGAAGTAACATGTTTCCGACAATCTTGATGACCTTGGCGGGTTTCTTGGCTTATGGCTATGGAAAAATGTTGTAGGTCTCCGACAGAACTAAATTTATAAGCTCCAATTTGGTTTTAGCACGGATTATTACCACCTGATTTTATTGAATCTGGACATTTAATAGTCGGTCAGTTAAATCTTACAATTTGTCTGTTACCAACACCTTAAATACCATAAATCCCAAAGAAATGCTATCAAATGGTCTCAAAAATGTCGCATCCCTTAGAAAAACACTCCTCTAAATTCTGATCTATGAAATTTGACCGTCACTAACACTGATTGATCATAGTTTTTTTTTTTATCTCCGACCTCCCGACGGTCACATAATTATTATGATTAAAAATGTAGAGGAGTGTTCTTCTACGGCAGTGGTTGCCAAAGAGCGGCTCCAGAGTTGCATGTGGCTCTTTGGCTTTGGTGTAATAGAAGTTTACTAAACAAGCAGATTTGGCTCCCATTTTTTTTTTTAAATTTCTGAAATGTTCATTTTTTACTCTTTGGCTAAAAAGTTTGCTCACCACTGTTCTAAGGGATGTGACATTTTTAATATATTATGTATGTTATTTACAGTATATCATAATATAAATGAACGTGTATTGAAAAAAAAACATTTATACACAATAATTGTAAGGCCACACTATAACAATTTTCCATGCCCTAAAACTAAAAAATAAAGAAATACAATTAGACATACAATACATACTGCACATTTATATATTTCCTGTAAAATTTGTACAAATAAGTTCCAGTGGAGGTGTTTTTTGCTCTTAAATACGTACGAGTAGATACAGTATATATATCATAAATAAAATTATTGTACAGTACAATAAGGGCGGTTCCCAATCTTCTCGATTATGCCATGCCATGCATTGCCAGGAGCCGGTGATGTTCAGAATTCTTTACCGATACTTTTTAAGCGATGGTGGGACCCGGCCTAAATAGATGACTTATTGTGAATACCGCAGGGCAATTAAGCTAATTGCTTTTTTCTACGTAACGACTTATACGCTTACAAAGAAGATTTTAGTATTTCATGATTTCAGGAAGGAAATAGAAAAAGTATACTTAATTATACAGTAAGCAGTTTACGTATAGTATTACCTTGAATGTAGGCTTATCTATAAATTACGGGTTACAGCTCCCTAACTCAAGAAATCGTAAAAAAAAACTGTAGACAAATTGTACAAGGTAGGCAATCTACAGTAAGCATCAAACAATTGCACCTATGTATATTAAAAAATATAATATAAGAGTAATTTTTTCTATTGCGCTTCAAGTAGAACTTCCGCAGTTCATTAAGAGTTCAGTCTCATAGCAGACGATTAGGCATACAATAACCTTCATATTAAAATTTTAATTAGTATAATTATTATAGCCTACATGCACGCAGCTCACATAGCCCTTTATTATTTTATTAGCTGTATAGTACCAACTATCAAGGTGAACTGGGCAGAAGAGGATGCTATATTTTAGACCTCCTTGAGGCATGAGGCACATGAGGCTACATGAGGAAAACTCCACTTTCAGCAGAGTTTATACTATTGAACTTAATTATATCTAAATAGGACTTTTAATTACTATGAATGTTTGCATTCGAGGAGGATAATTTAAGCAGGTGCGTGATACTGATACCTATCGTATAGCAAGTCCCAGACATATCCGTAATAACACACTGTTTACCTCGTTCCGAAATTTGAATAATTTAGGATCAGGGGCCTTGCACTCTATGGGTGCCATACTCTGAAGCTTATTAGGTCTACATAGACTCGAATCTGTACTTGATTAAGTCATACTTTGACCTGTTTCATTGCGTCAATGGTAAGCTTGTCTAATATCGCTTGTAGCCGGTGTAGGTTGACATCGAGGACGTATGCCAAAGATTCATACGGAAACAACACAAATAATTAATTCAGTTAATGCACAATTATTCTCTATTAACGTTTAAATTTTTTTATATATTTATTTATTTATTACTTGTACTAATTTTCACTTGTGCTAATTTTTCACTTGTACTTTTAAAGGGGGGCCCAACACGGGACCTTTCCTTTGGGCCCCTCCTCCATTTCTTTTTTAATATTGTAAATGTTGTTTTGATTTGATTTAATAAATTTGATTTGATTTGATTTGAATGTCCGAAATTCATGGGGTCGTTGGCATTGGACAAGGGACCTCTAGATCACTATATGTAGGCATAAAAAGTCATTCGGGTCATTATTAGTTCAACATACAGGCAATATTGTTTTTTTTTTTTTAAATTATGGAAGGTTAATCGCATACAAACAAGTTAAGAATGTATCCAATTGACCTTATCAGTCGCCTCTGTAGGTTATTATAGTCCACGCGAATGAGAAAAGTATGGACATGGAATGTTTTGATCCTGTGCAACACTGTAAAAATATTTCTTGCACCATTTTGTGTTACCTTGTTGGATTGGATGCAAGGCATAACAAAAATTGTGCAAAGAATATTTTTACAGTGTTGTTCTGAAAGCGCATTTCTAAATGTCTCATCAACATCAGCAGTGCTACTGAATATGTCGACCGCAGATGTTGACGAAACGTGTCGAAGTACACTTTCAGAACGACCACGGCCTATCATCCCGGATTGTACTACTTGTTCAGTCTCTATACTGTCAAGCCCGCAGTATTAAGCTAGTCGGGCCAGGATCAAAACATTCCATGTACGTATTTTTCTCATTTTGCGTGGACTATACCCCTGTTGAGTCACGACACGTCTCCAATCGAATGGCTTGTAGAGACTCGCACAAGTACAAGCACGCTACCACCTTGCCATCGAAGTCGATGTTGTATGTATACAGTAAATGCAGTGTGTAACAATAATTTGCCCACTTATTGTACTGTAGTAGGCGAGGGGTCTGTTTGGGGCTGTTCGATTATTTTACTCGACGAGACATTTTAAAGCCCCCACACACGATGCTTCCGGGAATGCCACGCCAGGAACGCCATTCCCGGCGTGGCGTGGCATGGATTTTTGGGCCCACAGACGAGGCGGCCGGGCATGCCACATAAAATGGCGGACCTAGACCCAAGGCGTATACAGTAATAAGTTGTTGTTATATTCAGGCATTGTATTCAATACATCAAATCAAAATGTATTATGCGTAAAATCAAAAAGAAATAGGTAGAAATGGACCAAAGGTCGTTCGTTACCAGCAGCGACACATCGTGTCCCACAGCAATTTAATGAAGGAGTTGCTATTTGAACCAAATGATTGGCGAAACTACATGAGGATGTCTGAAGAAGCCTTTTACTACTCATTACTCCCTATATTAAACATAATATATAAATAATATGAATATATATTACATATATGTAATATATTATATTAGAAGTTCTTTGATATGAATTGAAGTAAACAAAGAAGCAGAAGACAACGCTGCTGGTTGTTCTAATGACACGTTTTCCAATCAAAACCGCCGCAACTTTGAAATTTTATGCAAGAAGGAGCTAAGTGCAAACTCTCGGCCCCTGTCGTGGACCATGGCGTGGACTCTCGGATTTCCATTGAAACCGAAGTCCTGGGATTTCAAATTCAGGAATGACAACAGTCCAAGACTGGCATTCTTGTACACACACGATACGTCCCGGACTGCCAACTCCCAAAACTGGCATTCCCGGAAGCATCGTGTGTGGGGGCTTTAAGACTGGGGTGTCGTATATATTGGAAGTTTTTTTAGTCAATACATCTGGTTGACCCGATGTAGAAATAGAAGTAATCACGATGATACTACCTTATACATTTTAGATACCGTACTCTTTTCCTATGAAAATACTCAGTTATCCCAATAAAAAACCTAATGACCTTCTACCAAGAACTAGCATTGGTTGGATTAGCTGGCAATACCTATATATACTATACATTGTAGTATTATATGGTATATATATAACACTGACATTAAATTAGCTTCGGTTGAAGAGGTAACCTCCTCGTTATAACCGAAATTAGAGGATATTGAAAAAAGAGCTTGGGGTCCAGCGGTTAAGACGAAGCCCCGGTTAGGCGTAGATCGTGGGTTCGAATCCCGCCAAGCCCAATTTTTTTCCATATCCTGTCATTTCGGTGGCAATACCTAATTAGAATTTTTTTTTGCAGCAACTTTTGTGAAAACATGTTTCCGCAATCAGCCCGAATTCGACGACTGCCTAAAAGATTCCCTTCAGAACATATTCCCTCATCTGGCCAAAGGTAAGGAAAGCTACAATACCGTACTACGTAATTTCAATATTAAAGGCTGCTTTTCCACAGGCCAATATTTCCACAACTACCAGGCAGATAGGCTACCTTTTATGTAATTTAGCCTATTCGTTCATCATGAGGGCAGATACTAACCTACCCTTGCCAAGTGGAATACCAAGCTGAATCCACCTGAATAGAGCCTGTTTATAACTGCAGCAAACTTGGTAATGTGCACAGCGTTGAGGGAGCATAATATGACATGATAAAGTGCTGAATCTTAGTGCGTGTCGAGTCTTGGTCGCCTCCGAATTAATCGTGTGGCTTTATTATATGTTCCCAAGGGGTTGAGAATCCACTAGCATCACCCTGTCAGTCAACTCCCCTTCTCCATGAGGTGAAGGAGTCTGCCTTTAGGGTGCCTCAAGTTAAGAGACTCACTCCCCCACCTGGCTGACAGTGTTGCTTAAAAGTAGAAATGCAGGAAGCAGCCGTTGGAAAACAAAACAAACGAAACTTACTCATACTACAATACCTAAACAATTACCGTATAAAAGATGCCAAGCAAACGCCGGACAATAATATTATGATTTGACCAATCTATATAAGAAATAAGAAATTTGAAATGTGGGTGTATCGCCGACTGCTTAAAATATCCTGGCGAGATCACATACGAAACGAGGAAATACTCAATAGAGTGGGGACCCAGCGAACTTTATTAATCTCCGTAAAGAAGAGGAAGCTGCAGTACTTTGGACACGTGATGCGGAATGAGAAATATCACCTTCTCCAACTCATCATACAAGGGCGCATTGAGGGGAGAAGAACCGCAGGTAGAAGACGGACGTCCTGGCTGGCCAACCTTAGGGGTTGGTTCGGGAGGAGCACGACAGGCCTCTTCCGCGCAGCCGTGTCTAAGGTGCAAATCGCTCAAATGATCGCTAATCTTCAACGTTGAAGGGGCACGAGAAGAAGAAGAAGAAGAATCTATATAATAATGGTCTCAGATATTAACTTTAATGTATAAAACGTTCAATGATTAGGGAAAACACTGTGCCAGCATGACCAATGTATCGTACCCTAGCCTATGATTTGACTATTGTCAAATCAAGTTAGTTTGAATTTTGACGATAAAAGATTGAAAGACGATTGGAAACCTATCATATACCCCAACCTGTTGGCCTAGTATGATAAATTTTCGTAGCCCAAAATTAATTTATATATTGGCTTTTAAGGTGTGCGTGCCATGGACCTTCCACCTATTGATCCCCTTCCCGTGGAAGAAGCCTTGTTCGACTTCAAAAATGGATTTTTCCAGTCTAAGAGCATCGTGAAAGGCGCTCATGCACATGGGCTCGGAGCTGCCCAATTCTCCTATGTCAGGTACATTGTGAATCGGTAGAACTAATTCGATAAGTACAATTTGGGTAGTTGTAGCCTACAGAAAGTACATTTTCGTACAAAATTGGGGCTACAAGAAAACTTTAGCTAGCTTCGGTGGCATGGTGATAGCTTGCTTGCACTTGTTCAAGTCTCTACACACCATGCGATCGCAGACGTGTTGTAACTCAACACAAGTACTATATAAGTTACTTTTCGAGGCGACTAAAGAGGCTGTGCAATTTATCTTGAAGTTGCAGTTAATTGACTAAAGAACGCTTAGGACGAAATATCCAGCTTGGGTATCTATGTTGATGATGGCCTAGATAGAAATATTGCAGGTTCCAGATTTTTTAGTTTCCGACAAAGACTACCTTACTTTCATTTAACAAATTTGAGAATGCTAAGAAAATGAGATTCTTTCTTCTTTAAATGCCTCTTCTATCGAAGATTGGCTATCACCATGGCAAATGTAGTCACGATGACTATATACTTGAGAATTGTAATGCAGTGTTTTCCCGTTGTCTTCTGCATCCTTATGCCGTTGACACTTCATTGAGTTCCTCCACTTTCGGGGCCAGTTTCCCAACCCCAGGACAAAAGAGTGCCCTGCACTGAAAAGACTGTGTTTTTCGCTTATCCCGACGGAAACTCGGCATCTGTTCAGTCACCATTACGGGCTTCCATATTCACCACGAGGAGGCACAGTCCACAGATTAGTGATTTTCGCGTCTTTGCATCTGAGACCATCAGTCATTACTCAGAAGCTCAACTTGTACTTTAGCCTATTAATAGCGAAAAATAGTTTTGTGGAAGAAACTTTTTACTAATCTCAGCTTCATTGCACGCAGTTCCGGGTGGCGCTCTATTGGAATACATGTAAAATAAGCATGCCTGTCAGTCTTATCACTCTCTGCGTGCAGTTGATCAGGGAAATTATAGCTATGTTCTAATGTAGCACTGTCAAAAAGAAGTACGTGGCACCGGTTTTTTAGCAAGGTTATGTAAGGTAGCTTGTATATACAAATAACAATAACAGAACCCATCACGGGCCACATGGCCTATAGGGTTCATTTTCTAATATGTATATTTTGTATTGTATTCTTAATTTTGAATATATTGATTGATTGATTGATTGAATTGTTCTTTATTGCTGTACAGGTCTAATTTTGATGACCCCCAAAATATTCAGTTGGAAATGAACTTCTTCATTCCCACTGGCCGTGTTGAAGGATATTTCAAGCAAAACGGTATTATTGCTTCCGCAGTACCATTTGGAGGCAAAGGCGACTTCAAGATTACAGGAAGTAAGTTTCATTAATTATCTAAATATTATAATATACTACATGTAGACAACGACTGATTCAGCCCATTTTTTGAGGAGGGCTCCGACAGTGTTCCCAGAAAAATAGTTGAGAAAGAGAGATTATTCTTATTGTACAAAAACATAATATGCACATTGTATAAGGAATGCTTATCAACAGTTATGAAATCAGACAATTACTCAAATATTGAACTACCATTTCCTATTTACTTTGCAAAATTCTTCCAGAACTTATTTTGCTCCGATTACAATGTCCCTGCGAATAAGTAAATATGTAAGAGTCAATGGCAGTTCTGCCAAATTGACGAATAATTAAGAGTATCAATAATTGTGGCGAGAAACTGCAAAGGGAAATAAGGCATAGGCTAAGAACATGGCGGACTAAATAAGTAGTCATTTCATATTGACCATTTTTTAAGGTATCATTGTTCTCACAGACCGAAAATTTGGAGGGGGTAGCTATAAAACAGCTCTTAAATGTTTCAAAATAATTCTGAATTGTAGTTGAAATTTTTTTTCTTCCAATAACGGCGGAGTTATGGCGTGAAACCGAAATACAAAAACAGCATCCAATAAGTTTGTGTGGCTTTGTTAGGAGATGTTAGATGTATGTCAGTTTCTTCTTCTTAGCTTGTGACGGGTACGGGGTAATAGGTGCCTCCTATTGTATTGCATCAGAATTTCATTAATAATTCATCATAACATACTTTCATTCTAGACTGTTGCAATTACTGCACCTTGAGTGTTCTCCCGTTGACTCTGCCCTAAACTTTTCAAATAGGCCCAAAAATTGCAGTACTCAGGTGCCCAGGGCCGTCTTTTTAAAGCCGTGCTCTTCGGTAGTCCTAGCGCTTGGTCTTACATTGTGTACCAAGAAATTAAAGAACTATTTTGAGCCTATTTATTTAAACATTTCTCACGGGGGAGACCAAGTCATCTTTTGTAAACTATAAAGTTTTTTGAAGGCCGAAGGAGTATAACTGTACTATTTCGCATCTACAATGTATTTATAATGAAGAACCAGTAGAATCCGGGCTGATGGGCCGTGGTCAAATTGAAAGTGAACTTCCGAACGTTTCGTCAACATCTGCGGTCGACATCTTCAGTGGCGCTGCGTAGATTTCGAAGGTCGAAGGACGAAACATTTGGAAGTTCACTTTCAATTCGACCACGGCCCATCAGCCCGGATTCTACTGGTTCATCATTTGACACCGGCCGTGAAAGCCTTTGCAGTTACAATGTATTTATAATATTCTTCCCCCAGGGGAGACCCCCAAACCCCCAATTTCGGCTGATTGGAGCAATTTCACGATTGCTACTTTTTCATGTCTATTTTTACAAAGCATTTCACCCGGCAACGTAAATTGTTATATAAAAAAAGGATGGTCGAGTGCTTTTGGTTTATTATTAATGTTTTTCGATCCACGGCACAAACCTCTAAGACTGCTATTATAGAAAATAAGTGTAATGAACGCGAGAAAACACAAAGTTACTAGGAAATCTTGTATTTGTTATGAAGCCTTCAAAAAACTATTGAAATATTCTGATGTGGCTGTTTATCGAGAAACGTATTACTTCTATTGTTTAATCATTCGCTTGTCAATTCTATACTATGTCCCATCGATCTATTATACCCAAATCTTTAGGGTAAGGAAAACCTACAGGCAGCCGATATTTAACCACGGGACAATTATTTACAATGGAACTATTTATTTAAAAAAAGTAACCATCCGCTGTTTGTTTTCCAAAAAAGGATAAAGAACACTTTACCTTAACATTGTTTTGTTTTTCAGTGGACATGAATGTGACCTTCAGCCTTTCTGGAAACATAATCAAGAAGAACAATAATGAGTACTTCAACGTAAAGCACTTCATCGTTACCCCCGTATCAAGAGATATGATGTTCGAAGCTGACAACATCTTCGAAGGCAATGAACTTATTTGTAAGTAGACACCATATAGGGGTGTGGTGGGTAGTCTACTCTAAATTTAACAAAACTCTAAGTTTGTCCATTGCCGCTTGTAGTCAGTGCAGATTGACATTGACGGCATGTACCAGTTGGCGAATGGTAAAAAATGTATTCGGAAACAACACTATTAATACCCGAAATCCATGCGGCCATCATTGGACAAGGGCTAATGGGCCATAATAAATAGGAATAGGTCCATATAGAACCCCTTCATATAAAAATAATACAAAACATAACGGATCGTCTATCCATCCCATAACATTCTAATTACAAAAGGCTTTCACGGCCGGAGTCAGATGATGAAGAAGTAAAATCTGAAAGCGTGCTTCCCAGCCTTTCGTAAACGCACCGACGTTGTTCTTCAGTGCATGGTACTACGTAGTCTTCTATTTCGGAGACTTAGTGGAAAATTTCAAAGTAAGATGTTGACGAAACTTTTGGAAGTACGCCTTCAAAACATCTCCATCAGACCGGACTCATCAATAAGAATAACAACACCCTCGTAAATTGTTTTTTCAGCGAAATCGATAATGTCATTTGTCAACCAACACTGGAGGGTATTCTACGATGAAGTACTACCCTACGCTCAAGAAGAATGGGACAAACTGTTCAGGACTGTGGCCAACAAGTTCTTCCTTCGCGTTCCTTTTAACGTTATCTTCCCCACGTCTCAGTAATTTTTCATTATAATTTCATTTCATAATTGACGTTTAGCCATATATACTGTATAGCAGCTGGTATGCTATTGTACAGTGATTTTGAAAAAAAAAGATTCCTCTTAATTAATTAAAGAAGGAAAGAAAGAAAATTGAGTTTATTTTCCATATGGGCGAATTTTGGGCCTTTTGGCCCACTCTTACAATTAAAGCATTAAAGAATACCTTTATTGGACTTTTGCAACAAAATGTTTGTAAGAATAAAGATGACATTATTTATTAATTTTTAATATAATGTTACGTACTGTCCTGGTTAATAATTAAATTTTCCGTCTTCACTAATTGTTGTCACTCTAGCCTTATAGCTAGTAATAGTAATGTTAATCATAGTAAATATTTATTCTCTGATGTTAATTTGGCACAACCCATCAATCGGCAGATGATTTAACAACATACAAAAAATATATTAAACTGCCCACACATAGAAACGGGACACTATGAAATACCCCTAAATAGGACAGCCAGATACGGACAATCAACAATTATTTACACTACAAGACTGTGGCACCTAATACCTGCTGAGACTAGGGCGGCTGGATCACTCAATCAGTTTAAAACTAAAGTAAAATTATATATTTTCAATAGCACCTAGACCCTGTTATCTGGCCTCGCAGCGGTGGCGGGTCCAGAGGGGGGGGGGGGAGGCATGGCCCCCTCCCGAGAAAAATTAGCGTACACTATATAAAAATATAAAATTGGGCATTCTAGATAAAAACCTTAATATGGTAACATGAATATGTCTTCCATGTTTAAATTATATATTTCACTGCTGTAAAAATCGTAAAACCCCACTATTTTGAACTTATAGGCCTATTTTCCAATTTTTCCCCCGGGGGAGGCCCGCAGGCTCCCTGCTTCCAGCAATATGAATAAGCATTTCAGCGTAACGACTTCGGTGGCAGTGTGGTAGCGTGCTTGTACTTGTGCGAGGGTCTACACACCTTGCGGTCGGAGACGTGTCGTAACTCGACACAAGTACCTATTAGGTGACTTAGTGAGGCAACTAAAGAGGTTAACCGGATACATTCATTAAATTGTTTGTATGCGTTTAACCTTTTTATGTTCATTACTTTATTACTTTACATTCCTTTGTAGGCTTTAAAAAATCTATACTTTCCTACTTTTAAAATCCGTAAAACCCCACTATTTTGCCCTTATATTTTCAAATTTTTCCCCCGGGGGAGACCCCCGGTCCCCCACTGCTACATATCGCATTGTAAATTAATGTGCCTTGTTTCGCTAACAAATACACCAATTGCACAATCACTAAAAATGAATTTGGCTTGGTAGGTAGGCACACCCACTTTTCCCCGAAAGGCCCCCTCCGAAAATCAGTCCTGGACCCGCCCATGCCTCGCAGTGGGACAGTTTCCCTCCTGTACCCTCCTTCTTTATTATCTTTTTTCCCTTTCCGTTTTATATTCCATATACAGTATAAGTTATATTACTGTGTACACTGCTATTACCTATGGTTAATATGAAGAAAAAAACTTTTTAGTCTTATTGTTCGCCAATTGTATTATCGTTATTCATTCATTCATTCATTCAACCCCACAACACAGTGTCTCGATGACTCTGTGTTGTGGAAAGCATGCCCGGCAACCGCATGTTTCCTAGGTACCAATGAAGGTAAGGTACCCATTATGGTTGAGTGAACCCCAGGTCCTGCGGAAAGTATTTCCTTTTATATTGACTTTCTCATCTCGAACCTCCGTTTCAAAGTTCCAATTTTAACTAGACTCTTTCAGACCTAACCTAGCCCACGGTTATTCAGGAGTTTCGATATTACCGTACTGTATAATCCTAATAACATACATTATACTACTATTGTAGTAACGTAGTAACTATGCATTTCCTGATTTGCCGGTTATTTCCACTATTTAAAAATAACTTTCAATTATCGTACGGTACGGTAACCCAAATCATGAGAAAAATCTGCTTAAAAATATACTTTTAGAGAAACTTCTACCGGGATTATATTTAAAAACAGGGGAAAAAGGAAACATACAAGGGAGGATTTTGGGGTACGTCACTGACGTAGTCTATGCGTTGCAGCCTACGCGTTTTGTGCATTGTGCACCCTACTCGGCAGAGTGTTTTATGAAATCTCGATCATAGAGCCATAAATGGGCTGTTAAAAGAATAAAATAAATGTTCCTCTACTTTCTAATAAGTTGTATGTAGTAGTTGGTACAAACACAATTTATTTTATTTTTATAAATAGGTTAATCGCATACAAACAATTTAATGAATGTACCCGATTGACCTCTTCAGTCGCCTCTGTAGGTTAGTGCCCGTGTTGAGTTACGACACGTCTCCGATCGCATGGCGTGTAAATACTCGCACAAGTGCAAGCACGTTACCACCTGGCCATCGATGTCGATTTGGCCACAATTTTTGAAGACACAAAAAAACCATAATACAATACGAGTAAAATTTATGAAAATATACACGAATTAATTATTATCATTTTTATTATTATTGCTTTCCAATTTATACGTAGTATAAGGAAAGCTTTGTGACGGTCGAAATTTTAGATTCCGAGATTTGAACGGATTTACACGTTTTGAGGTCCCAGGAACCCAAAAAAGTGGTTTTTACGAAATGTCTGTCTGTCTGTCTGTCTGTTCGTCGATTTCAGGGCAAACTACTCGGTCGATTTTGATGAAATTCGGCATGTAGGTTTACTAAAATCATACCTCGGGACCCTTTTTTTTATTTCGGGCTAACTCAATTTGGGGGGTTTTTATTTTCAAAAAACGTCAAAAAAACGTCAAAAAAAATTATTTCCCCGAAACGGCTTCAACGATTTCTTTTAAATTCACATATATTGTTGTTGTCGCTAATGTTGATAAAATGCGGGGGGTCGCTTGCCCCTTGATAGTTTGCTTCTGGGGGTAAAAAAATAAAAATAACTAAATTTTAATGAAAAATGACTAAAAAATAATTTTGCTGCGACACCTTTCTATCGATGATTTCTACCTTCAGGTATATTTTAGGTGTTAAATTGAGTAACGAAACCGGACAGGTTGCTTTCCCAAAAAGTATTTGGTTTTGTACAAAAAAATGTTTTTTGAAAAAATGATAGAAAATTCACGCTGAAATGCATTGCGTGCCCTGCCAGTATTGCTGTGTGGTAATGTGTTGGTCTGACCTATCTAGAATTGACCTCACCACCAGTGACGAGTGTCGTCAGGACCTCCCCCCCCCCCCCCCCCCCGAGACATCGGAAATTTAACCATAGGAAAATTATTTACCATGAAATTACTCATTCTCTACTCTATCTACTAATTTTGATAAATTGGAAAGCATGTTCGAGTAAACTCGGACCGGTTCTTATTAATTGTTATTATTATTATTATTATTATTATTAGAAAACGTCTAATGCATGCTGTCCGGTCGTCTCTGATCAAGTTTTTGCCTATCTCCATCGCATGTAAGCTGTTATACTAAAACCACAGCAGTAATCCCCCTTGAGATTATCTACATTATGTAGATACAGTACCTACATTTAAACTTGAGCTACCCGCTGACCATAGTAGCAACGAGTTTCTCAGGGTTCCAGACCCCATACCACAGGTACCTCACCTGCTCTTGCTCTTCAATCTTGCCGTGGCCAGTGCTTGGACAACATGCCACTTCTCGTCGTGTTCGTCGTAATATTGGGCTGCATTTCTGCAGCTCCAAGCAAGGGAGACCTGAAGCTGCGTAAGTACAGTGTATATAAATTAATGAAATGCCTAACAATATTTTCTTTTTCAAATAAAATTCAAAGGAAAACCATAATTTGTTGCAGGTTAGTTGGTGGGGAGAATTAATTCACTGCATTTAAAGTTATGTAATTGCTAATTATGACAGTACATATGCTTATCGAGATACGGAGGCTATTGCTATTGTAAAAAATGTACCTCAAAGATAGATCAGGATTGACACAAATGTATTTTCCTTGTCATTCGTTCGGCAAAAAGTTTTACAACCTTATAGAAAAATTTCTTCAAAACCATTACAACATCTACTTACCCTAGCCGATCATCTGGTTTCTGACAATGATTTCATAACAGGGGTTTAATTGTTTATGTATGAGGCATTATTTCATTTCGACTGCCCCCCCCCCCCCAGTTTGGTGCCCTGTCTGCCCATTTATAGGACAGGGCCTTCTGGTTAGATGTCAGCAGTATTTATAGAAATTCAGTGAGGGAGTAGTAGTAGTAGCAATTGCTTCAATCAGGAACTTCTTTATAGAGAATCGGCAAATGGCTTAGTGCCAGTTATGGATTTCAGGTCCTCCGGTAGCTTGCTATATGCTTTTAAGGAGCCTGACATATTTTTCATAGCTTAATCAAGGCTATTTCCAGAGAAACTTTACTTTACCTCTACCCATTGAGATGGCGACCAATGTTCGAGCCTAAAACCACCCACCGTTCAAAATGTTATATGTATATGTACAATATATTGATTTTAGGAAACACTCTAACTTCCGTAAATATTTTCTGATTTAGAAGAAATTTGGCCCAAAAATTTATCGTATAAATGTCTTGATCGAGTTCTTTAACCAGCTAGATCCACTATTTCGTTACAAGATGGCGGCCGAGGATGAAAACCTTATATAATTCATATCGTTGGTAATATTGTAATATTGTATAATATTGTAATATTGGTCGCAAAGGAATGAAATAAAATCTGACTGAAAGCCCGTATTATTATCTACGAATGGTAATCAACACTTTTTACGAAAAATCAACCATTTTCAGATGGCATCCAGTCAAAGTGAAAATAATTTGATAACGAAAGTTCATAGTCGGCATTGTGGTTCGATATTTGAAACACAAGAGTGTTTTGTGTGTGGATGTTGTGGTCGGGAAAATAATGAAGTATTTTTTATATTTTTATTACATATCGTAGGTAGCAGGGTCTGCGGAATCTCCCTACACCTGATCGGCCAGAGCCGAAAGGGATTTTTTTTCACTTACATGAGGTTTCCCTTTCGGTTATATCAGAACTGGAAGTTCCTTACTATATACAGTAGGTATAGTCCACGCAAAATGAGAAAAGTATGGATTTGGAATGTTTTGGTACTGTTCGACACTGTACCAATTTCGATTGCACCATTTTGTTATACCTTGCATCCAATGCATTTCCCCTTAACATATATAATGAAAACACTTAGGACTGTTTTGTTCGATTGTTGTATACAAAACTGCAAAGCTTCTGTATTCCACAATAGATGTAAAAAGGGCATCAATGCGGATACGTCGCAAACTCGATCGTTGGGTGTCATAAAGTAATTGATAAGTTCATCTTAGTTTTGGTATACAGAAAATGGCCGTGACTAACACCAAATGCTCAATCGGCCTGACATCCTCAGTAGCTGATACTGTTTGCGTCAAAACTTCTAAACTTCTGAATTAAATGTTAAAAAAGTAAAGTAAGTACCGTATCCACTGTATTAAATTCAACCATATTTTCATTTGCAAACTGCATGTTATATCCAATCCTCCTCATCATCTTCTTCTGATGAATCCCCCGTATTTATAGATGTAATAAATCAATAAATCAATCTGTGTCCTTTTTTTGGGTTACTATATTACCGTATCCATAATAACTGCCCCGAAGTTAACACTTTAAAAATACGGTTAGGTGGCTATTCCACTTGAAAACAAAATTGTCAGTAAATTATTGAAGACAAGTGGAATGAGGTTATGATATTTCCGTCAATGACATTTTCAAAATTGAACAAAAACTGACAAGTGGAACAGCCACATTAGGAGTATGGTTATTCCTGTTTCTATGTTTTCTACAAATCCGACCTTAGAAGGCACTTTCACCACTCAAAAGCAAAGGACTATTCTTCCAGTGCTCTGGTCTTTTTTGGGCATTACATGCGGCCCCAGCATATGTTCTAGGCAATTAAGGTAATGTTACCAATAAGAACGGGGTTCGTAGGCTTGGGCTGCGGTATATCCAGGCCGTTGGTTGCCATTAATGCCTTCGCATTGAAGGTACCTTCTGCAACATTCTACTATGCTACGGGGCTACGGGCGTTGTCCATATCCACAACAGATCTTGTATCAGCCAAAGCAATTGTGTCTCGACCTACTCTTCGAAAAGATAGACTGTCACTGCCATGTCTTCACGATAATCTGTATTGCAGTCCTTCATCGCTTTCGTTGATAGAAGAAGCACGTTACTCACCTAGCCTTCACTAGCACCGGGATGCAATATTATGATATACCTTAGGTAGCCTACTCCAGAAGTAGGCATATTTGCGGCTCAATTAATTATGATATGCGCTCCACTTGTCTCTCCTTATAAAATCCCTATTGTTTCAACGAAAAACAAAATGAGTCCAATAGGAATGTCGAAAAATAGGTATAAAACAAGCGTTAGTTAACCTATGTAAATATTTTTATTGTAATGTGGAAATGCAGATGAATGCAGCGCATATCTTGGAGGGATCGTGTCCCTAATTCCAAGGCTGTTCTGAGGCGCCAACAGTATCAGCCACTGAGGATGAGTTCCAAAAGTTAACGGCCACATACTGTATACCAAAACTAAGATGAACATGTTTTTTTATTTTATGACACCCTACGATCGTGTTTGCGACGTATCCGCATTGATGCCCTTTTTACATCTAATATGGAATACAGAAGCTTTGTAGTTTTGTATACAACATTCGAACAAAACAGTCCTAAGTGTTTTCATTATATCTGTATAGGGGAAATGCATTGGATGCAAGGCATAACAAAATGGTGCAATCGAAAAGGTTACAGTGTCGTACAGTACCAAAACATTCCATATCCATACTTTTCTCATTTTGCGTGGACTATATATGCTGACCTTAGATCGAAATGTCATGTGTCATAATTATAGCGTCCCTCATCTTCATCTAACCTGTGCTCTTCCGTTGTGGCAGGTTGATGTAATTGAACCTGAGGTAAGCAACATGTTGCCGACAAGCTTGTTGGCCTTGGTAGATTTATAGCATTTAGCATTGGGTTGACGCAGACCTATGTTTAGAACTTATACAATACAAACCGGGTTAAGGCTGCAAGCTCACCCCATCATTTAACTTTCACACTGTCATTCAAGAAAATATTGACATAACCATTTGTATACTACGTGTTGTTCTGTACAATATAAGTTGAAGTCTCTACACATTATACGTATATATAGGCTAATGTATATCCAGGCTATAATGATAAGAGATAATCGACCTGTCGAGTGGGAAAAAGTTAACAGAAAATATCGATCATAGAACCATATAAAGAAGATGTTATCACGTGGACGAAATATTCCTCTTCACTTATATGTATAGGTACGGTACATCATAAACGGTTGAATAGCACCACAGTTCGGGTTAATTAGAGTTTAAGAGAAAGGCCCAAAATTCGTCCATTGAAAATATAATATTACAAGTCCCTGCTTTTTGAGCAAAATATTCTAAAAAATTGCTCGACTACTTGTAAGTAACATTATTATTGTCCGCATGTTTTACCCTGTGCTGCAATATTATAGAGAAGTTGCCCATTAGGATCGGGAAAACTCGTCAAGTCCAAACTGCGCGGTGGAAATCTGTTTCTTTTATTTGGTATTTGACAGCTTACCCGAATATTCAAGACTTAGTTCAGTTTAGTTCACTTAAGTTAGTCGATTCTGAAAGTTACAAGGAACGCAAAAATTTTCACATAAGTACCATACAACAGGTATACACATATACATGTTGGTAATTGGTATAAAAATAATTGAAAATGTTTTTGTTGTGGAGTATAGTTTAATATTAGGGAAAATTAGCAATACAGTATGTCAATATAGCAGACTGAGATAGTAACAACGTTTTCCTATTCTAAAATTAAATTACCGGGCCGTAGTAGGTAATTATAAAAAGAAGTGCAGTTTAAAGCCCTCTCATTTTTATTAGCTATATTCAAGGTGAACATCTGGAGTACCGCATAGTTAGATTCATTATATGATAACGTCATGAGAAAAACTTTTAAATTTGTCAGGTTTATAATGTACAGTAAACGATGGCGTCGTGGATAATTTTTCAAGGTTACCTAAATAAAATGTATTTACTTTAATAACGTCCACCATATGGTATGTATAGGGAAAAAAAATTAAACTATTGTACACGAAGATGGGTCATCTGTACGTTCGATACATATCAGGTAGCTCGGGATGTCAGACAATTGTAGGCAAGTTACTTAATTGTCTGCTGCAATTTTATCTAAAACACTGCGAGATTGCACCGTTTAATAATTTTATTATTTACAAAATATTATTTTTAATATAAAAAAAAAACGTGAAGGCTACTTGACAATTTTTGAAAACTTATATTAATGTAATAGTACTACATGTATTTTATGTAGCCTACCTGAAAACTATTTTTTTTTCTTCATAAAAACGTTATAAAAAGCTCAAAAGCTAGCTTATCTAGCACAGGTTATATTTTTTATAGTATTACAACTGTCAAGAAGACTATTATTGGCTTTTTTACAAAATCTGAAATGTGTAGAGGTGGAGTCTCACACTGTCTTAATTAAGTTCGCTGCACTTTTATTGAACTATAGGTACTGTACCTAGTCAATGTCAAATATCGGTACAAAAATAGATGGCACAACCGCACCTAAAAATGTTTTCTTAATTTTTTGCAGCCACGTTTGTGAAAACATGTTTCCGCAACCAACCAGACTTCAACAATTGTCTTCAGGATTCCATTCAGGATATTTTCCCACATCTGGCCAGAGGTAAACAACACGGAAAATAAGTAGCATTTTTAGGGAAAATTAAAAACATCAATATACGTAGACTGTGTGCTCATCATATTAGGCTACTAGGATTGGCATGGCAATACAATAAATAATTAGGCATGCTTCATACCGCATATTGGCCAGATCCCAGCAACTGATTTGTAAAATTAATTATAATGTATTCATTTATTCAGGAGCCCTTTTTAAATTCATTGCCTAAATCCAAACCATGGCCAAATTACAATTCGGTTAAGAATGTTTTCCCCGTTGTTTTAGATGATTTCTCACAGAATCCATAACGCATTAGGTTAAAAACTACCGTTTAAATTTGAACGGTGTTATACTTGGAGTGCAAGAAAAGAGTTTCAAAGCATTATGGTAACTATTTTTTGTTTTTTGAAGGTGTGCGCGAAATGGACCTTCCACCTCTCGATCCCCTCCCCGTCGATGAAGCATTGTTCGAATTCCGAAGTAGATTTTTTGATACCAAGAGCATTATTAAAGATGCTTATGCTTATGGACTTAGCGCTGCTACCTTCTCATCTGTCAGGTACATTACGCCATTCGATACAGCTTATTCGAAAAGGAATAGACCTGCTTATGAATATTTAGACTCGTATCTGTACTTGGTTAAGTCATGCTTTCGCCTGTTTCATTGCCTCAATGGTAAGCTAGTCTCAGCTTGTCTTTACCACTTGCAGCCGGTGTAGGTTGACATCGAGAACGTATACCAGTTTGCCAATGACAAAAAACTCATACGGAAACAATACCAATAATGTCCGAAATCCATGGGGTCGTTGGCATTGGACAAGGGACCTATATGGGCCACTATAATAATGAATCAGCACTAAAATATGCCTGGGTCCATAAAATGTCCTTAAAACAAATTACAATTACAAGAATATTATTTAATTAAAATTTACGAGTATATAGGCATTATATAGGAACGGCTTTTCATGGATATAACGATATTAAACCTTACCCAGCCAACGACCCCATTGGTTCGGCATTATTGGGTTCTGCATGAATTTTTGATCTTTGGCAAACTGGTTCTGAAACATTCCCACAATCTCACCATTAACATTGTGACTGCTGTGTTAGCTCTACTTAACCGAGTGCGTGAACGAGTCCTTGCCCAGGTAAGGCATGGACCAGAGTTTGGATCTCACTGTCACTCAAAATGTTTCAACTTTATTTTTAAATTATGTAATCCGTTTATGTATGCAATTTTTGGCTGTTGTAGCCTACTGGTTATGTTATTCTTGACGAGAGACGTTGTCTGGTTGTGGTAACATCATAATTAGATCTAATAGCAAGTATTCTTATTTCTGTTTCAGAACCAATTTTGAAGATCCCAATAACATTCAGCTGGAAGCAAAATTCTTCATTCCGGTTGGCCGTGTTGAGGGAAATTTTAAGCAAAAAGGACTTATTGCTGCAACAGTGCCCTTCGGTGGCAAAGGAGGTTTCAACATTACTGGATGTAAGTAAATTTTTTTGCTTTTTGCTAAAAAAAAGCAGAAACAGAAACAAATGGTGGATCATTAGTGTTTAGCATTGTTTAGTGTTCTGTATCCAGTGAAATGCATAGGGCATGAATAAATTGATCATTTTTAGTGCTTCAGAACTTCACAATTATTATTATTATTGCTTAGCTTTTGGCAGATGCTTTACTTGTATGATTGAAAAAAAATATCGTTTTAGTGGACGTGAATATAACTTGGAGCCTGACCGGTAGCTTAATCACTAAGAACAACAAGAAATACCTCAACGTAAAGCATTTCATCATTACTCCTGCCATGAGGGATTTGATTTTCGAAGCTGATAACTTCTTCGAAGGAAACGAAGCTATTTGTAAGTATATACGTTCTAGCCACCAGCTGTAGCGCCAACACAAAACGTCGATTTAAATTATCTCTGGGCTTAGTGCTAAATGAACCAATCGTACTATCATGAATTAAAATAAATTAAAACACAGGGAGGGGTAAGGAAGTATTACGCAAGGATTTAATTGTCATCAACAGGCAATCCTTCAGGGGGCTCCAACTTAAAAACATTTGACTGATCATTGTTTGCTATATATTAATATTAACAATGCCTAATACTAACTCCGGTCCTAACACATATTACAAGTGAAGAAGGAGCTACTAGAAACACTTGATATCGCGGCGAAGCCACGCGAAGTATTTGGATGATATTTCAAATATTTAATATAACTTTGGTCGAATAGAAAAATAATTCAATGATCACATTAATTTTAAAAACTGAGGGGGGGGGGCAACTACCTAAAGCCTTAATTTAACTCATAATGCAATTTATTATTGTCTTTTCAGCTAAATCAATTGTGGCGTTTGTCAACCAGTACTGGAAGGTATTAAACGAAGAAATGCTGCCCTACATTCAGGAAGTTTGGGATAAATTATTCAGGTCTGTGGCCAACAGATTTTTCCTCCGCGTGCCTTTTGACGTTGTCTTTCCCTTGTCTCCATGATTTTCGTTCATAAAATTTTCATTATTAATAATGACACTGCTGCACTAATGATTTTTCTGTAAAATTATAACGGGTACAACCATTAATTATTTTAACTTGCAGTGTGTCTACGGGTACTTGGTAACAAGTATCCCCTTGTACGAGTATCATTTTGACTAATTTATTGTGTGTAGGTATTGTGTTAAATAAATTACTGCTGTATTTATTTTAATTTTTTGTGAAGATAATTATTTTGCCTTTCCTCTGTTTCTCTGCTTTAACTGTAGTTATTATGTGTGGTACCTAACTATTAAATTAAAAATATGGTCTAGTGTATGTATATATTGTTTACTGCTAGTATTTGTTATGACTTTCGACTGTCTTAAACGATAATACAATACATTAATAGCAGTTTAGCACAAAATTTTCTATGGTTATAGGTAGGTAGCTTTTAGCTAATCTACCTAAGTACGTTCCTTGAAATGAAAGGAAAGTTGGGAGGAGCTGCACAGAAGAGTTGTAACTTTATCGTATCGTATTGAATTATCTGTGGATTTAGAATAGGCTAAATTTGCATGGCGTAGACATCTAAAATTCACGCTATGGAAGTCAATGCTCAAACTGCCATACGAATTATGCTATCTTTTCCTTAGGCGGCTTTTCCACCGACGTCTTTTTTCAATGTGCATGTGTCATGACGTGGTAGCAGACATCATTAATAAGTCTCTGCCATATTTTAAGGAGACTATTATGTAGATATTTAATGTATCTATTGAAAATTAAGTTATAATATAGTAGAGACTTATTAATGATGCCTGCTACCACGTCATGACACATGCACATTGAAAAACGACGTCGGTGGAATAGACGCCTTACTGTACTTAAAAGTACAATATTAGAAACCAGTAAATTTACAATACTTTAGATGTACCCTGTGAAACGGTAAGTAACTCTGAAACGTAAAAAAAATGGTTATTTGTTTAATTATCTGTTGCAGTGTAACAAAGTTCATGACACAATAAATACGGTAATAAAATAATAAATATTAATTTCTTATGGTGTCCAGAACGGCAATAAGTTGTTATTTTGTCATGGTGGCAATAATGATTCTGTAGGGTACCTGCTCAGGACTTTATTAGCTAATGCTCCAAAGATTCCGCTAAGCGACTCCATGATTTTCGGTTTTGTCATCTTGAAGATCTCTTGTGCATTGTCGTTGAAAAATTTATTCAACACCTCACCTAGAATGTTAAATAATACGTACTGTAACATATATTGTACACTACATAGAACTAGAAGCCTGATTATATCAATAAAATCTATTATTGTTTTATTGATATGTACGGTACTAATGTGGACACTGAAGAAGCCCCTTTTTACGCGTAGAATTGGAAGACTCATAGTGTGGCGATATTGACTATACGTACACATTTTCAGGACATTGCAGTATAGTACTATAATTTATACAATATCATATTTTGTAAGCTAAAATACGTATGTATATATAATATAACGTATATAATACGTAACGTGGTGTCTACTATAGCTGTGTGTAGTGAAGGGGGCATGGGTCGTAGTGATGCCTCATGGCTACGCATCTGCAGTGGGTACAGTACTCTTACCTAGTTGGTTGTCGCCATCTATAGCTTCTCCAAACTGGGCCGAGATCTGTACTGGCGTCAGGTCCACCAAGAACTGGTCTATCATCAGGTATTTGTGTGACTCGAATGTATCCGACTCAGCCAGGTAAATAATCCACGCTGCTGACACGTCAGCTGAAAAATAAATGATTGAATTATATATTATTGTAGTATTGACTCAAAGAATCAAAAAATAACTTTGGGAATGCAAATAGTTTACTCTATTTAACAGGCTTTGGACTAGACACATGTCTATTTCGGTAGGCTACAAGTATTCTTGCTCATAACATCACAGATCTGACTTAAAATTGGTGCAGCTTATTAAAGAGTGTACTACTGGCAGTATCAAACAAATGATTAATAAATGTCGCATGGTTCAATTTTATGGACAAAATGTGCTTGGCAAGTTGGCAAGTTGGCGTCTCAATAGGTATATAAAATCTCCCTAAAATGTATTCGGCAACATTTTAAACTAGTTGGTTATGAGTGAAAAGATCATACATTTGTCCATAGTATCCTCATAAGTATGTCTCGCCAGAAAATAATAATATATATATTAGTGAATCTACAATTTTGTATTTAACTTACATTGTGACTAGAAGTTTAAAGAAATATACATTAACAACTAGTATGTTTCTTCGATTTTTGGAATGTTTGCACATGTAGTCGAATAAATAAATATTTCAAAACAAGGTGAAACAAGCAATACTACAAAAAGACCCAGCACTTTGGAATTTCTAATAACATACCTCTCAACATACCCCATACCATCTGTATACCTATACTTATTACTACTTTAACTTTTTAGTTCTTAAATTGTTTTTTGCACCTTGCCTCCACATGCAAAATGGCTGCACAATGGCAAGGGTCCCAAAGAAGAAAAATTTATTTCCTAAATTTATGTAACTGAATTTATTTTGGGAATTACACTATTATTATTAAATGCAGTATTTCATTTCTTTAAATTCCTGGCCACAGAATTTGCATATAAAGGATATTTTACACGATGTATTATTACTAAAATATGTAGCAGGTATACTTACTCATATTGAATGAAAAATGTCCATTACCCACGATTGGGAATGACTTGACTCCACCTTCACTGCTGAATTCACCGTACATGTCTAAAACTGGATATTTTAGTGTCATTTCTAATTTATTGTCCTCCAAATTTGATCTAAAAAAAATTATGAAGATTGCTGCGGCGTCCGAGGAAAATTAATGTATAGGTAGGTACAAAGTGGCTGCACGCAGCATACAATTATTCGGTGGACCATTTGATTTACCCAGGATGAGGGAAGGTTAAGCTCTTAAAGGATCCGTACCTATAGGTGAGAAGGAGGCAAGGAAATCATTTTAAAACATGATTCTCAATATTAGTTATCTGCAATATAGCGGTGAGGCAACCGCTTCAGCAGTCTGGTCATGGCGATTATAATACCGGTATTTATTTAATCTCCTGGTATTAAAAATGTAAACAAGATAATTTTATAATGGAAAGTGCTATTCAAAATTAGTTTGTTTACATTTTTTATATACCAGCAGCCTGCAGGCTGATCATGGCGATTATAATAACGGTATTCATTTAATCTCCCATATTATTATTATTAAAAATGTAAACAAGATAATTTTATAATGGAAAGTGCTATTCAAAATCTGTTTGTTTACATTTTTAATATCAGGGGATTAAATATGTACCGGTATTATAATCGCCATGATGCAGGCGCCGAAGCTCCAGTGGCGCCAAAAGGTACTTTTTAAGAGTTAAAAAGAACGTTTTCTATGGTTTTATAAGTGACCGTTGAAAACGAGAAATACTCAAATTTTAGGTAGTAGGTACGGTCAGGGACGGCTTCAGAAAAAGTTTTCGGGGGGGGGGGCGGAAAAATATCGCTTTTCTTTTCTTTTCTTTCAGTCCATTTACGATTACTGGCCTGAATTTTTCCTAAAAGCGAAAGAGCGACAGCCTTTGAGAATCAAAACACGGCCCAAAATAACATGCGATTTTGCCACAATATTCTGACAAAATTATGCGTTGTTCTTCCTACTGAGAATATGGTACTGTAGACTAATAAATGCGAGTTTGATACTTCCCGCTCTATGAATACGATTTCCATCCCCCCCCCCCCTGAAAAATCATGGGTGCGACCATGATTAACTTACAGCCTAATTTATACTTTTGTGTTGTTCGGGAAGGAGTAACATTGAAGTCTTGCCTTATGCTAAAACAAATCTCTGAGGCTAGGTGTTCTACGGTCGTAACGCCGATGGGCAAGGTTTACCCATCAAAAATTGAAATCTCTGTGAATTACGATCGTAAATGGAATCAGTGCGACCTTGCTGAAATAGGCTATATAATTTTTATAAATACTTTAATTAGGTACTTACCCCACTGAAACGACTTTGGCATTTTTGAGGCCTAAAATGGAAACATCTCGAAACTGTAGATCTAGGCTGACGTCACCGGACCCCTCTGTTATACTAATTTTAGGTACAATTAGAGGGTCAAGAGTTGGTAGATTAAAGTCGCTTGAGCCTGTGAAACGAATGAACATTGGAACATACTGTTCAACCAGCAATTGAAATGAAACAGCAGAGATTATTCCATAACAGGAATGTGCAATAGATCAAATCGTTTTGTGGAGAACTTTCTTACTTTCGTATAGGAAAATGCTTACACACAACTAATCATCAGGTCATTTAAATCATGCGCTCAACCAATGAAAGCATGAAACAGCAGACACTATTCCTTAACAGGAATGTACAATACCTAGATCTAACCGTAAGAACAACTTACTATGCAATGATTTTGCGAAGAACTTTCGTATAGTAAAATGCTTATCATACACAACTAATCAGGTCATTCAAATCATGCGCTCAACCAATCAAAATTGGGTTTTGGCGTCTATTCTGTATGGCTTGTTATAAAAATATAGGCTACGAAAGGATGTCTATTCAAGAACGAAGTTTTTTGTATAGCCTATATTGTAATAGGCTGTTATATTAGTTAAGTGTCTTTTCGAAATGAGAAAAATAATTAAAGGTTTTACCATTAACAATTGTTTTGAAGAACATTTGAAGGGAGTTCTTCACACATGCATTAAAATTTTTGTCACTCCTGTGACATGGCTGTAGGTAGTTTGCTGCAAATAAAAACATCGTAATTGTAATTTGATAATTAAGTATCATTGCTACATAAAAATGCACAGTTCCATTCCATTTTTTCCCCAAACAAAATTCCACGGTCCCGATCAATTTTAATTCGGATGGACTGCTGACAGCTGAATCAGAGAAGGGCATATACTTCTTCACAAACTCTACAAAATTAATTTATTTGAAGGGCAAGGCGCCTATTTATTTAAGAGAAAGCTCTAATTCATACACACAGTAGTACTACAAGAATTTAGTTTTGACCAACTTGCTTATTATATTTTATTATTATTATTATTATTATTATTATTATATTATTATTATTATTGTATTATTTGTATGACTTATTTCTTTTATGGAGATTCATCTGCCTATTAAGGAGGCGACCATTGTTTGACTTTCGGAAAATTTCTTCATAACTTCTCATTTCATGATCCCCTGAGCCTATAACCACCCACCGTTCAGTATAATATATGTATGGATGTACTGTTCGCCCAGAAAAGTTTGCAAATGCACAAATTATGCACAATAGAATATCCCGTAATACCTTCCCAAGTCCCGCCTCTCCGTGTAAATTCCCTATGCTGCATTTTCAAATCAGATAGAACTACTTTGCATGTGTTTGTATACACAAAACTTATGGGGGTTCCATTCCAAATTTAATGCATTAAGGTCACAAATGGACATTGCTTATTTTTTTAGCTAAAATTGTCGATCTGTTGCACTTTTCACTAATTCACGAGTCCAATGTCAAAATTAAAATTAAAATTTTCTGAATGTTAGTTAATTGTCTTCAGCTACTGTAGCAACGTTAGTGGAACGGTTTTAGGATCATCATAGAACAAAATGAAAGCAATATGTATTGTTATAAATATTATTAGTGCGTTTCTTGAATTTGAGAAATTTATGAAATTTTCTTCTTACCATACTGTGTTGTAGAATGGATCAACTTGAAAGTAGAAAGTTAACTTAAGAGAGTTCAGGCCACAGAAAAGAGTTTCTGTGTATCACACCAATAAGGGTCTCGTCAGGGTATACAATGCGTTTTCCTTCAGACCTGGCGTTCCGGATTCCTTGTAAATACCTATAACGCCAAGAAAGCGTGCGTGGCGACTCGACCAAGACGTTGTATTTTGTCAAACATCTTAAATCTGCACAGCATTGAAATTGTGACTTCATTAATTGTTTCTGCTGCACTTCTGATGCGTGTATAAATAGTCTCCTCAACCGACTGGTTGTGTTTTTTTTTTATTTTATTACGTAAAACTTAACCACGAAAAACATTTTCACAATGAGTTCTGATGTGAGTACTAATTGATTACATTGATTTCCTTATATTATGGAGACGTCTTTAGAAATATTTTATCTATCAGACCAAAATACTAATACTAGCAAATTGAAATTTATTTCTCTCGGAACTACTTTTCATATATGGTAACTACAGAGCACAGATTGTTAAATTACCTGAAGTGAAGACGCCTTGCTCTCCTTGGGCATTTGGTAACGACCATTAAGCTCTAATATTTCTTGTATCATGGTGTCCAAGCTTAACAGTCAGCAATCATCCTAGGATGAATATACATAATTATGGGGTTCCTTATCATACTTTCATCACATTCGTTGAGATCGCGTAGTATTATTGACGTCTTTTTCCTTTATATTTTTGTTGATTTTATACCTCGACGGACTCCTAGACTCTGTTATATCGGAATTTACGCATATCTGACAATAAATCACTGATATAACTCTCAACTTCCTTCAATAGTTCGCAAAAGTTTAAGATCATCATTCATGTCTGCTAGTGAATTTGCTTGCCTTACCGAACGGTTTATGTGGAAATGTTGCTTCAGTTTCACTGCTTTGGCCTTCCATCTTCCTCTTACTAGGCCTGCTTCCTTTGGTAAGACTTACCACTCTTTTCTGTGGTCTGAATGCCCTTAACTTCGAAATTAACTGTCTACTTTCAAATTGATCCATTTTATAATACAGTATAGTAAGAAGAAAATTTTAAAAATTTCTCAAATTCAAGAAACGCACTAATAATATTTATAGCATAAATATTGCTTTGATTTTGTTCTATGATGACCCTAAGACCGTTCCACTAACGGTGCTACAGTATAGTTGACTAGTTAACTAACATTCAGAAAATTTTAATTTTAATTTTGACATTGGAGCCGTGAATTCGTAAAAAGTGCAACAGATCGACAATTTTAGCTTAAAAAAATAAGCAATGCCCATTTGTGACCTTAATGCATTAAATTTGGAATGGAACCCCCATAAGTTTTGTGTATACAAACACATGCAAAGTAGTTCTATCTGATTTGAAAATGCAGCATAGGGAATTTACATGGAGATGCGGGACTTGGGAAGGCATTACGGGATATATGATGCATTTCAAACATTTTTGGGCAAACAATATATACCGGATATATCGATTTTAGAAAACACTCTAACTTCCGTAAACATTATTTGATTATGATGAAACTTAACACAAACATTGATCATGCAAATGTCTTGATCGAGTTTGTTAACCATCTAGATCCACTATTTCGATACAAGATGGTGGCCGATTGAAACCTTATATAATTCATATCTCAGTTAATATTGGTCACAAAGGAATGAAATAAAATTTTACTGAAAGCCCGCATTGTTATTTACGATAATGGTTATATAAACGATTTCTAGTGAAAGTAAAAATAATTTAATAAGTAAAAGTTCATAGTCGCCACTGTTTGGAACACAAGAGTGATTTGTGTGTTGTTGTAGTGGTCGGGAAAAGCTGTTTCGGCCAGAGCCTGAAGGGATTTTTTGCCATGCTTACGCTCATATTAATTACTATACAACTAAGCCTAACACGAATAGTGGTACCTAATAATGCCATTATTAATAAATCAACACTTACGAAGTTCCATCGAGCCATCTTCTTTTTTAGAATAAAATACATAGTCAACAGATTCATTTTCTGAGGACAGTGGTTTTCCAACGACAGTAGAAAAATAAAAGACCATTAGTAGAGCACCCGAGGAGCGCATCTTCCGGCCCTGAAAAATAACAATATAATATAAAAACAATCTCAATTGAAACTAAACATTGTACAAAATTGGCTTTTTCAATAGGGAAATATGGAAATCATTGTACTTAATTATAATAGTACACACTTAGCCTAATTAATTGAAAATAAACTTTGCCAAATATTATGTGCCAAATGAAAAGTTATTCGTATAGTGAAACCCGAAAACTAGCCTATGGAAAAAAACTACGAGATTGGGAAGTTAATTTAGCTAATGTGATAATAATAATCTAGCATTATTTTTTCAGACTATGCGGTAATCACATAAACACATTGGTATAATTAAGGGAACAATGAAACGTAGAAATAGAATTTATCAGGCACCATACCGGTATTTTTACCTAGGCAGGAACTGCATTGTTGTAAATACCTACTCCGAGAATTTCTAATTATGTATCTCTAAAGATAATTTCTCCATTAAGGGAGATAGTTCAAAATATTTTGTAAACAAGAAATGCCCGTGGATTTTAGACGAAGTTAATTAATTTCTCATTCCATAGCCGCAGAGTTGTGCAAGTGGTCAGATGAAAAGTTCATAAAAAATGCAAGCTTTCGAAGGAAAATTACATTTTCTCTGCTGAAATATTAATACTTCTGAAAAACCGGTTAAAGTGCATGAAACCTATTTTTTTAATAGTTGTAAATCCGTCGAGGGTACGGACGGCTTTTTGAGCAAACTTGAACTTTTTATGAATTTTTCATATCTTTGCAGCTGTTGAACGAAAAATTAATTAATTTTGTCATAAATATTTACACGATCATTCCTTGCCAACAAAATATTTTGAAATCATGTCCCCTAACCCGTACAATGCACTTGCAAGTAAATACGTACATTTGTCTTCACGCCTTAATAAAACGTGATGCTTGAATATACTGTGTATAAGAAAACAAACTGGGTAAAAGTAGGGTGTTATTTGGAGCAGGCATTCTGGGGGACCAGCTAGTACGTAAATGATGATACATTTCAGAATGGCAGTTATTTTATACCTACCATATCTGTTGATTATATAGTAGGCTATAAATCCTTGAGCCACCAGTACCTCATAAAATGTGTTAAATAAGAAAAAAAACACATCACTTAATTCCAAAAGTGTTTCCTTAGCTTTCAAATCCCTCTAGGGCACACTAAACTGAGATGAAATAAGCTTCATTAGCCTTGGTTTATCAGTTTTTATGCTTCATTAATTTAATTTAGGAGTTTACTATTCATTCCGCTTCCGTAGAATCTTATGAGTTATGTGATCTTAGATCAAGATTAATTAGTAGGTACCCAGCAACGATTATTGCAGTAGGAACGATTAATAGGCGTTGTAACTGCGTATCCCGTACTATAGGTAGCCTATAGCATAGCCGATATTAGTTTAAATATGATGGTTTGAGGTTGCGGTGTTGATTTCTGCGATGTTGTTCTTTACGGTGCTTTTTTACGGGATTTTAACTAGATTATTGCGGAGTTTTTTCTTTTGTTGAAATCTGCGGTGTAGACCCGATCCTGCGTGCCTTATTGGCTGATTAAAAAATGTCACTTAGCTTACTTTATCATTAAGATGACGGACCCTTTAGGTTGTTATTACATTTAGGATATTATGCTATATATTATATTATATATTATATAGGCTACTGATAAAACGGATTCCGAACCGTTGAATTTGCTCCAGTTGGAGTGTTCTCTAAGTCTTAGATCAAGGAATACGGTCAACATAAGTACGGTACTCAAGCGTCAAGAGATAATTATATTTGTGCCCTAAACACCAATATTATCGACTGAATTAGGCGAATCTAAATGCTCGTAGAATCAGGTTTATACTACCTATCGATCATCGTTTGAAGGTCGCGAGGTACTGATAAATTTACGCAGGTGCTCATTTGTAGCTGAAAAACAGGATAGATGGACTCACTACAGAATATAATAAAGGGATACCTACCTACTGTAGGGCACTGTGAGCTAGGTGTACCTAGTGCAACAGTTTTTCATCAGTCATTTGGTTGGCCCGCTATTAAAAGAACCGGTCCGTGTTTACTCGAACATGCTTTCCAATTTATCAAAATTAGTAGATAGTGAAAATGAGTAATTTCATTGTCCACCTGACGTCACTGGAGATGAGGTAAATTCTAGATAGGTCAGACCAACACATTACCACACAGCAATACTGGCAGGGCACGCAATGCATTTGAGCGTAAATTTTCTATCATTTAAAAAAAAAAACATTTTTTTTTTACAAAACCAAATACTTTTCTGGGAAAGCAACCTGTCCGATTTCGTTACTCAATTTAACACCTAAAACATACCTGAAGTTAGAAATCCTCGATAAAAAGGTTTCGCAGAAAAATTATTTTGTAGTCATTTTTCATTAAAATTTAGTTATTTTTATTTTTTTACCCCCAGAAGCAACCTATCAAGGGGCAAGCGACCCCCCGCATTTCGTTAACATTAATAACGACTAAAATATATATATGAATTTAAAAGAAATCGTTGGAGCCGTTTTTGAGAAATAATTTTTTTAGAGGTTTTTTTTGGAGTTTTTGGAGTTTTTTGAAAATAAAACCCCCCCAAATTAAGTTAGCCCCAAATAAATAAAAATAATTCCGAGGTATGATTTTTGTGAACCTAAATGCCGAATTTCATCAAAATCGACCGAGTAATTTGCCCGGAAATCGACGCACAGACAGACAGAACGACAGACAGACAGACAGACAGACAGACATTTCGTAAAAAACACTTTTTTGGGTTCCTGGGACCTTAAAACGTGTAAATCCGTTGAAATCTCGGAATCGAAAATTTCGACCGTCACAAAGCTTTCCTTATACTACGTATAAATTGGAAAGCAAAAATGAATTGGAGAGTCAGATAGACCTATCCTATACGATATATTGTATTATTAAAAATTATTTAAAAAATCGTTTGTTAACTTGAAATTTAAATCCGTAATTCCCTCCCTATTAAAAACTCAAATATTGTTCCAATATTGGATCTAACAAATATGGGTTTAAGAAAAAGGGGAAAGTGTAACAGTCCTGCATCAGGACTCCTGATTGCACATTCCTACAATTATTACATTGAAGAAATTTTTGGAATGTTTATGTTGAGGTATACGATTTGAATCTACGTATAGGTATAGGTATGGTTTGACAGTACTTCAACATAAACATTCCAAATATATTTCTTCGATCGAACAACAATTTGGATTGAATAAACATTGGAGTGTGTAATTGGGGCCACTGAAATGGATTATTGTTAGCAAGTTGGGAACCGTATTAATAATATTTTTCTGTTGATTTCACAAAATAGCATACAATACAATGCAATCCTTGTACAATATATTGTACTTTGTAGCATTGATATATATTCGCACAGCATCGTAATTGTTTTTTTTAATTAGCAGCCAAATTTAGGGAAATAAATTATTAATAATAAATAATAATGAGTTGCGACTTCCGTCAATTACGTTTATGGGTCAATTAATTCATGTTGTTGGTGTCATGCCATACATGCAAAATACAATGCGATCTTTGAATATACATATTGTTCTTAGTATTGTATAATGCATGGAGAATTCTTAATTAGCAGCTAAATTTAGAGAAACTGAAATCCTCCATTGCAAAATTCTTCTATTGCAAAATGCATTCTGGGAGTCATTTACCCATTATTTTTGTGTTATCAATATTAAATACAACAGGTTGAGGTTGATATGGAAGAATTCTTCTGAATAAATTATTTTCATCGACGTTAATGGCTTTTTATTGTAGGTACTTGTTGCGTTACTTAGGATGTTAAATGTAAAGATTGTAGAGGGGTTAATCCAAATCAAGGTTAACTTTGTGGGCGTTGGAACACATTAGACCGAGAGGCTCTATTTCCTTGTCCATTTTTTCACCCTGGGGCAGAGCCACTTACTAAGTACGTACAACAAGTCTACGTACCTGGATAGATACAACCTCTTCGGGCGTCCACTAACAACTGGTTCGTCTTCTCTGGAAACTCAAGATCAAGTTCAAGACTAAAAAAAAAACAATGCCAACAGGTCCAGCGCCGGAGATGAAACCTGGGTCCTGAACCCAGCAACTACGAAAGATAGTAATTAGTGGTGAATATTTTAATGCGACGCCATTACATTACACACAACACAGCACTTTAAATTGCCTATTGGCAAAGGTTAATCACAATGGTGTAAAATTATTTCACTAAGGGTTAGTTGAGCTTACACTGTCTGCTGTTTTAATAGTCATTTGAGGCAGCCGCCCAAATGGTCATCGAACAATTAGGCGCCCATTCCACCGACCGGCTAGGGCTATTTACAAAAACGGTGACGTGGTAGCAGACATTCAAGACTTAGGTGGCGTTTCCACTGACCTCGCATTGCAGAATGCAAATGACATTGACGGAAATTAGAATTTTTCTTTTTATAGAAATCTATTAGAATGTTTGTACTTAACATATCCCATGACGCCATTTTTTAATTTTAGTTTGTTTGTTTGTGATTTTACTGTATGATCATTGATCAATTTTAACTATGGCATAGAGGAAAATAAACATTTCCGTCAATTCTGCAATGCGAGGCCGGTGGAAACCCCACCTAAGTCTTGAATGTCTGCTACCACGTCACTGTTTTTGTAAATAGCCCTAGCCGGTCGGTGGAATTGGCGGCTTAGGTAGGAGCCCACTGTCAGGGGAAGGAAGCTCCCTGCTTCTAATGACTATTAACACAACAGGCAATGTATAAGTTCAACTAACCATTTGTTAATTAATTTACACCATTACCATTAACCTTTACCAATCGATTACGAAAACTTGTATGAACCTGGTTATTGTATTAACTTTAGGAAACTATAGAGGAATCATAGTTAAAACTTGCTAAATCTGAAAAACGCTTGATATTCAAAGCAGAAAAGAACTGAGTAATTCCTAAATTTCTACTACTAAAGTCCCCACACAAAAGCCCGAATGTTGATAGGATCCTGGAAAAAACAGGACACATACTTGTTTTACCCCCAAAAAACTGATAAAAACTGTATTTTTCAAAAATGGATCCAACGATTTGCTTTAAATTCATATATATACTGTAGTCGTTATTAATGCTAACCAAATAAAACAGATCGCTTGCCCGTTGATAGTTTCCTTCTGGGGACAAAAAAAAAAAAAACAAATGAAAAAGACTCAATTTTCATGAAAAATTATTAAAAAGTAATTTTTCTGCGGCACATTCCCATCGATGCTTTCTAACTTCAGATATGTTTTAGGTGTCAAATAGTGTAACAAAATCGAACAGGTTGCTTTCCTAAAGAAAGATTTGGTTTTGTGCAAATAATTAATTTTTGAAAGAATTATGAAAAATTTACTCTCCAATGCATTGCGTACCCTGCGATTACTACTGTGTTGTAATGTATTGGTCTGCCGGATCTAGAACATGCAATCCCATCGATCAATTCAGTGTTTTGGGATAGGGGACGTTGGGGGATCCGAAATTTAACCACAAGAAAAATACTTACTATGTAATTGCTCTTATTATCTATCTAGTAATTGCGGCTCCCCATAAGAATACACACTACTGGTAAGTAGCCCATATATGCACCATGTCCATGTGCAGATGTGTAGCAAAAAAATCCTCAGCAAAACATGAAGCTTCTAATATATTCCATGTGTAAACATAAAACAAAGAATATACATTTTATATAGAACACTTTTCCGTAGCATAGGTACGTTAAGCTAACAATAAACAATATTATTTTCTAATCAATAAGAAGTCTAGATGGGATCAACAAAAGCTTCGAATAAGTTTATGGGTTACTTTATTGTAGTTCATCAACCATCATTGGCTGGTGTATAAACTTATTGGCAATAATAATATTTAAGACTATCATTACTGAAGCACAGATTTCATTGTTACCTCTAATCATAGTCTGTCGGTCCAGCTGGTTAAAGAATCAGCTAAAAAATAAAGCAATTAATGAGTTACAATGATCGTATACGCGAATGAATGAATATTTGGATGTGCAAATGATTCAAATCCAGTATATAGGCCGTATTAGAACATTTTACGCAAAAATCATGTTAGAATGTTAAAAAATATTTTCTAAACAAAAACTGTAAAATTGCCTTATTGGACAACGCTTACTGGATAGGTGGCTATTCCACTTGAAATAATCCGTCATTTGTGCATCAATAATTGATGAGATTTTTGTTTTTGTATAGAGTAAAAAAATCCATCATTGAAGCACAAATGACGGATTATTGACAAGTGGAATAGCCGCTATACTTAACATCGATAAAGAACAGAATAACTCATATTATTATGCACATTACATTAATAGTCTCACTTGCATTAATCATAATAATTAATTATTAGGTACATTCGAAAATGGCCTAATAAATTAGGTAATATAAAAAATAACGTTTTATTAAATAATTGTGTATGATAGACAAACTGATTAGGTATACAATTTAATTTTCTTTGTGATAGTATTACAAGAGAGGCATATATAAGGTTCCCAGCAGGGAAGGGTTACGTACATATTTCAACTTTAAATACGCGCTTAGAGCAACGAGAAATTTCTTCCTACTTTCAAGGCAGATTTTGTTGGAAAAACTTCAAATTGAGGCTAAATTAGGCTGTATAGTTGTTGAAGAAAGGACAAATATTAGATACGCATGATAAGGTACCGTAGGTACGGTATCAACACAATAAAAGGTGGTTCCCACCAAAACTTCAGAAATTTAAGTAGCTTAGACTCTACTGTTAAAAATATAATTACATTATTAAATAGTGATTTCATGAGTTTTGTTGTGACTAACCTTCATTGTGCCTGTGCCTTAATATTGCGTGAATGGAATAAAAAATATGTTTGTGATTGTCTTCCATTTAAAATTGTGATTCATTAGCACCCAATCTCGCAGGGTGGATTTAGCTAAATTATGTTTTGATTGCTAAAGCAACCTGGTTTTTTAATACGGTTGTCTCACAAAAAGCCTAGTTTCCATCGAAACCAAGCCAAAAATTAGAATTAGATAATGGCTATCTCGGTTTCCATTGCGGATAAACATACTGCAAATATGCTGTAGAAAGAACAAAATTCAGAAGCAAATAGATCCTGCAAGAATTTTTCCACCTTGTTCCAAAATGCATCATTAATGCACTGTAGGCCTACCAGAGAAAGCATGGATCTGAATAACCATTAATAGTCATCTTGCACAATAAAATAAAACCAAATTCAAAACAAAAAACTCACTAAAAGCTAGTTTATAAACTTTAATTGATCTTTTATCCACTTTACGAACGTCTCCAATGCAAATGGCTGGATGGTGATGCTAATTTTATGGTGGTATAGAGTCTAAAAAAAAGTTTAGACGATCCATTAGTTTCACCTTCCAAAAAGCGAGAAACCAAGGGAGAATTTCATATTTAAACAAAAACCTGGGAGTCATCAGTCTTAGTAAATACGGTAGTTCATATCTGATTTATCCAGATTTACTCAAATAGGCATTTCAATTTCGGACAAACGATTTTTTAATGAATTTGGTTTAATCTGGAAGATAGACTCTAAGTAAAGCTATAGGTAAGATATTAAGTAAAATAATATAACCTGCCCGTTTAGCTGCCTATACATATTTTTTTAAATCTTTAAGTGTGATTTCAGCTTGAATTTGGTACACTAACTCTAATCTTACAGCTTCTCTATAAAGCTTTTCTTAGAGTCTATCTTCGTCATCGTGCAGCTAAAATTAAAAATCATCAGTTTTTGAAGTCCACACTTCCATTTTGGTCAAAATCTAAACTGCCTCCATACAAATTATATTAAAACACAGCAATGTCGCGACTTATCGCACGCTTTCGAGATATCCTCTGCTTTCTAAGCTGCCATAACTCGTACTGTAGGGACCGATAAGCACAGCACCGCTCTCCCTTCGATGCCACGTCCCATGCCTATTTTTGTAGCTGTTGCAGGCTATGAAGCCATTCATGCCCGGGGCCCGGTCGATGATGACCCCCTGTTGACTGCAGCTCAGGTTGGACACGTGACCGTTGCTGTGGCTGCTGGAGACGGCGCTCAGATCAGGGCCAGCTTTGAGGGGTGTGTCAGGAGTGAGTTCTTTGTAGGGGCGTCGCTTGCTGACGACGAGGAATATTGTCACTAGGAGGCCCTGAAACCAAAAGCATTAGTTCAGCTTTTGACCCCAATACAAGGCAATGACTCTAGTTCTGCTGAATTTTAAAATGCTCTATGCCAGATGAAAGCCATATTTCTCCCGAAAGACCAAAAGACAAAGTTTGATGCAGTTTGGAGCAGAGGCATGAGACATATAGAACACTGGTTACACAACGGTATCGTTATAAGATACTATTAGCTGAGTCTGCCAAAATTCCCTAGTTACTTTAATCTGGACAGAGCGGGATTCAAACTCACGCTCCAGAGGAGATTCCCTTCACAACCTAAGTAAATTTAATGCCTGCCTTATACATTATGCCATATATTACTGTAGATTATAAAAATTACAATTGATAACAGTTGGTGGATAATTGATTGAAATTTTGTATAGTCTACAACATCGATGAATGTGATGGAATTAGTAGGTACCGTACCTAGGTAACCTTATGCAATAATTATAGGCATGCACCTATTTACCCTTGAATTACGCAGCCTTAAACATGAGCTGCATACCTATAATATACAAATTGATTGTTCTGCCGAAGCTATCAGAAAAAAAAAGTATTACTAAATAGAAGTTCAAATATGGCGCGGTCATGGTAGAGTGGCGGCACCGCTAATAAAATCTTTTATGTTTGCTTGGTAAGTTTTCAATTGTATATCCAGCCATACACAGAGTTAGTGTTGGTAGGCTAATGAGTCATACGGTATTTTATTTACCCAAGCATTCCGCGCTTTGAATCAGTGAAGAGAACCACAGCGCTGTCAAAGAGCCGAAAATTAGAGGATATAGAAAAACTAGGCTTGGCGGGATTCGAACCCACGATCTACGCCTAACTGGGTCTTAACCCAAGCCAAGCCCAGTTTTTCTATATCCTCTAATTTTCGGTTGTAATGAGGACCAAAGTTAATTTAATGTCAGTGTTATATATACGTGTAAACCATACATAATAGGCCTACAGCAATATAATGTATACTGTCATAGACCATTAAGCGGTAAAATTTAAAATTAAATTTAAAGCTTGCCTCTTGATTGATATAGAAGATTTTAGCAGTAAATGGTATTTATTTGAAGCTAACAGGTAATTTTTGCTTTCCAATTTATATGTAGTATCAGGAAAGCTTTGTTATTTATATTATAGGCGCTAAGCTAATGATAGGACGGCAGGACGAGTATGTAAGTAATCATGGCCTGTAAGAAGTTGCGTGCGGCAACGTTAGTGACGCACTAAGCTAGTTTTTACAATATAGCCAACAACTACAACCTACACGTTTCTGGTCGTGAAGAGAGGATAGCACTTTGCGGACTAAGCATCACAGGCCAGAAAAAACCCGTCAGGTCAGAGGCCTACGTGTGTACATCTGGCAAATGCAAGGAAATGAGAAAATAATTAAAATATTGGGTCCACAATTACCGTATGAAGTAGGTAGGTAGGTAGGTAGATAGGTACTACATACTGTAGGATATTTTATATTGTTAACTCATACCCGTAGACCCCCGAGTTTTTGCCCAACCTCTTGTAGACCCCCGAGTTTTTGCCCAACCTCTTGGGCTCTTCAGGTTTCTCACACATGGCCTGTTTGTGGCTCCCAGACGTGCACAAGTGAATTTATAGGGATAAACGATATAATGCTAAACTTCGAATTTTTTATATTTTTTTTAGATAGAAAAAATAATATGAAATATAGTATAGTAAAGTATAGGTGAACAGGAAGTTCAAAAATATGCTTACCACGATGGCATTTAAAACCACGACGAACATCGTTGCGTGCCTGAATCCAACGGCATCGAAGAGAATTCCAGCTATGGTGGGCCCAATGAAAGCTCCGAGGGCAAAGGTTGATGTCCATAATCCAGATATTAGGCCATAGGTTTCCAGGTTATTTGGAAAACCACCAGCCCTGAAAAATTAGATACACAATAATTCTAAGGTTTGGCGGCAATTCGACCGGCGATTTTACATAATTTGTGATTTGAGATTTTTTTGTTTGTTTTGTTTTAAGAAGATTATTATGTAGATACTTAACTTATCTATTATAAATTAAGTTATAATAGATAAGTTAAGTATCTACATAATAGTCTCCTCAAAACAAAACAAACCAAAAATCTCAAATCACAAATGAAGTAAAATCGCTGGTGGAATTACTGCCTAAGACCAATATTGATTGGCATCAATCGAGTATGAATTTATCATACAGTGGAAAATTCCTTATATTAATGTTATTATTTTATTTTTGAGACAATTGGACTTTCAGTTTTGTGAGGAAAGTCAATTTTAATATGAAATTTAAATATCATAGATTAGTAAGCCTCTACATTTTGATACAAAGCTTCCTTGTAGCTAGCGAGAACTTTACAAGCATACCTGTAGGTATATGGAATATAAACAAAAACATTCATCAAAAGCCTACCGTTATTATACAATGGAATAGTAAGGTATTTTACATTAGACTATATATACATGCACTGTCATTTTACGTACACAGCTGACCGCAGCGCGTCTGTGAAAGATGCCACGAGTTGTGCAGCTATGCCAAAGCCATGGAAAATTAATCCTAGGATGCTAAGCCACATCAGTCTGCAAAATATATAATAATATTAATTAGTGATCTTACTGTAATTAATATATACACTAATAAATAATTAAAACAAGCTTCCAACAGATGTTATAGACTTATTGGAGATCGGTTTCATTTTCTAAAAAAGGCATTGGGAAAATTTCTTCCAGAACACAGTCGCTGGAGGATTATTCGACTAAAATTCGACCTTTGGGAAAAACGAAGTTGAATGAAATGAATTTAAATTAATAGTAATAATGTAATAATTAATTATTATTAATAATAATATAATATATAATTAATTAATAATCATATATAATTTATAATATAATATAATAATACATACGTCGGCTGTTATTGTTATTATTATTATTTGTTCTGTTTAATATCGCTAAGACTCCCCTAGCTGTTGGATTAACCAAATAGGGGGAAAACAACAGTTTTATTTCGCTGACGTAAGGCGAGGATTCCACCAACGTCAATAGTGATAGTAAATGTAGTTTTGACGTGGATGTCTGCTACCACGTCAAAACTACATTTACTATCACTATTGACCCCCGCATAAGCCTTAGCCCATTGAGCAGTACGAAAAAGCACCATGGAGACAGAATACTCTTATACAATAGTAACCTGGTTCTTTCGCACATAACATTGTTAAGGTGGGGTTTCCACCGACCGGCTAGGGCTAAATACAAAAAAAGTGACGTGGTAGCAGACATTCAAGACTTAGGCGAAGTTTCCACCGACCTCGCATTGCAGAATGCAAATGACATTGACGGAAATTAGAATTTTTCTTTTTATAGAAATCTATTAAAATGTATGTACTTAACATATCCCATGACGCCATTTTTTAATTTTAGTTTGTTTGTTTGTGATTTTACTGTATGATCATTGATCAATTTTACCTATGGAATAGAGGAAAACAAACATTTCCGTCAATGTCATTTGCATTCTGCAATGCGATGTCGGTGAAACCCCGCCTAAGTCTTGAAAGTCTGCTACCACGTCACCGTTTTTGTATGTAGCCCTAGCCGGTCGGTGGAATCCCCGCCTTAAGTAGCCTAATTGGAACTTTCCTCCCAGGGCGAAGGAAGTTATCTCGCGAAGCGAAGGCACTTTCTTGAATGAGTCAGGATTAGAGAAAACGAAACATTGAAGATGCTACATAAAGGGCTAGTTTGGGATTTGGGATTAATATAATACCTGTGTTTATATGCAATTGTTTTAAACAAATGAGTGCAAAATGCGTGGGAAATTCAAATTGGTAAATTAATTCGCTAGGCTATATTTTTGGTGATGTTAATATGTTATGTTATCCTAAATCGCCATAATAGTTGAACTTGGTAAAACCAAGAATTCAACCTATACACACTTTATGCACTGTTGGAGTTCCACGGTCAAGCCATTAATACTCTGGGGCTACACCCTGAATGGATGACCTCAATATTCGTTTTTCAGTGTGTACCGTTTTTTTTATAGACTAACTTGCCAGTTACTTAAAAATGATTGAGATTAACAAGAGAAATTTTATTAATGTTAAGAAATTGTAAGACATTATCAGCTATGTTATGACAGTTTTAGGTCAAGTTCACTTCAGTCACAACGGATCACAATTGTATACAGCTTAGGCCTATATGTACTAAACTGTATGCACTTATACAACACTGGAGGAGTATAAAAATTTATTTTCATGGTAATTTTGCTTTTCTATTTATTCGTTGAAATAAGATAAGTTTGTGTTAGTCCAAAATTTCAATGGTTATACTATTTATTTATTTATTTGTATCACTAAACAGGGAAAGAGTCCCTTAAGAGGATATGCTACGTAGAAAATTGGCATACCAAAATTAAATACTTTTCATTTTTTATTTAATTAACTCAGCAAGTTATTAAAAATTTGGCTCATGGAAGTTGTAGAAGACTACTTCGTGCATCATATAATCGGGTATTTTTACTTTTCAGTTTTGTAGTTCTTCCAAAAATCCCAGAATACGCCAAATTTCAGTCCTGTCCGCTCTGGTATTTATGGAAGAACTAAAAACCAAATATTTAATATTTCCTATTAAATGATGCATGAAGTAGTCTTCTACAACTTCCATGAGCCAAATCTTTAATGAGTTGCTTTGTTAATTAATTTAAAAAATAAAAAGTCAATAAAAACAGCAAATTTTGGGGTGTTCATTTTCTACTAGCATGTCCTCATAAGAGACAACTGGAGAGGAAAAAAATTCAAATTTCACAGTAAATATCGATCTTAGAGCTATAAAAGATGTAGCATATCTTCAGAAGAAATTGTTCGTCTGCATTTTGATATACGTTACTGTATCTGGTGCCACTAACACCGATCGGCCACAGTTATTGAACTTGATTTGTAAACTTTATCGGTCAATGAGGGTATCAGGTGGGAGGGATTAAGAAATTGGTGTTCAGCGTTCATGCAACTTGCAATGTCGTACGAAAGTAGAGCTACTGTTCTATGTCTATATGTGGGGCTGATGATCCGTCCTATTGTTTTGTATAATTTATTTATTGTAATTATTGTATAGCTTTACTATTTTAGTATAAGAAATTTTTCTCGTCTCATTTTGTATTGTAATGCGGCATTAAAAGCCACTCCGCCTTTGGTACTTACGTTGGTACAGGCAGGAAAGGAGCGGGACCAATCATAGAAAATCCTATAATAATGAGAACACAGCCAATGATGGTGACTACTTTGGGTTGTAGCGCTTTGTCACAGAGCATTCCCCAGCATGGCGCTGTCAGAGCGTACATTCCTCCGTTTATGACGAACATCAGGCCAAGGAACACGGGAGAAAGGTCAAACTGAAACGTAACATTAAACAATTTGTCTTTTTCATGAAGTTGACATTGCACGGCAGAATAAATAAAATCCAAATTGAGGGTTTCACTATAGTGACTTGGTGGGAGCAAAACATTATAATAAAATATCAAGTAGGTTGGGTAACTGCACTTGGGGAATCTAAAACGGCCATATTTGTCCTTGTCTTGCTTTTTATATTTATTTAATTTAAAAAAATGGATTCTTCTGCAACAGAAATTAATAAGTTAATTGCCAAAGACAAAGAAACTTTGGAGGTAAGTTAAGTTAGGTTTTCCCATTTTCCCTTTTCTACCAACACAGTGAATACCCCTATAGTAAAAATTTGTCGTCAGGCATAACAGGGGGTTACCTGACGTAAGTGAGGCTCAAGGGTTGCCTGAAGAAAGCCAATGCTGACAGATGTGACGATGATGCTTGAAGCTGCCAGCAGTACTCCGGGGATCTTCAGTACTTGTAGTAAACTGCCTAAAATAATTTAAAAAAAATACAATTGAAAATTATGGGCACAGACCTGCAGAATACGGTCGTTTGTTAGTTATGAAAACGACTCGACTCGTTCCCAAAATCGGTTGCGTCGAGTTAACACCTGCCAATGATAGGCATTTCAGAGCTTGCCCCGTAGGCACTTGTATAGTCGGTGTGGGTTGACATTGAGGGCTGTCATAAGGATAAATGCTCACTTACCGCTTTCTTTGGTGTCAACTTCTCTATCAGCGTATTCCGGCAAAACAAAAGCGGTCATGATTGCTGACAAGAAGAGCAGGGATCCCATTACTGCGAAGGGTGTTGTGTATCCCCCGACTTCGTAAATGGCGCCCCCTACCGTGGGCCCAACAATCAGCCCGAGGCCAAAGAACGTTTCCAATGACGCCTAGAAATTTAATAAATACAATGAATGAAATAAGTACCTACCTAAAAATAAACAGCTTTATGGAAATCTCACTACAATTGGTTGGACATTGCATTTTCCCCCGATGGGCAAAGGAATTAGAAACGATAAAACCTTGTTTAATTTTTCCGTGGTTTTTATGGAACGTTGTATAAAACATTTAAGAGGAAATTGGACACTACGCGTCTTTTGTGCAAAGTCGAATATCACATGAAATATATCGATCATATAAAACTATAAATGAGAGCAGAAGAAGTAAAAGCACGGCTCTTCTATATTTTGATACATAGTATGTAGCCAGCACTTACACCGCTTGACCTCAGTTTCTGAAGGCGTGAAAATCTGTATAGTTGGGTTAGGTCTGTAGCCTGTGGCTGTATATATAGAGGAATATTCCTTCTACTTCTTTTGCTCTCATTATAGGTCCTATATACAAATCTTATTACTGTACTTTGTAAGGTGTATCCCGCATGCCTCTATGTAGGCATGGGAGCCCTAATTGAATTCGATGTGTATTTGTATTTATTGAATAGAAATAACTTTTATTATTATTATTATTATTATTATTATTATTATTATTATTATTATTATTATTATTATAGTATTTATAGCTCTATGAGCGATATTTCACTGAAATGTGAAAAATGCCCGATTTTCTATTAATTACAAGCTACAGAGCTGTAACTATTATATTGTACGATGTCGTAAAATATGCAGTACCGTAAAACCGCCTAAATTGGGTCAATTTTCAGTGAATTTTTCAACTCTTGAAATTGTTTGTTGTAATATTTCACAGTTATTGACGTTACTACATAGCAGCACGCACACGGGATTTAGCAGGAGTCTAGTTTTTCGAATAGAATGGTCCCACTAAGAATAAAAAATTAAAATGACTGACCCCATTTGGACTCTAAGGGTGGGTAATTTGGGTCACTGAAAGAACTCATTCTTAACTAGTCCCTCTTGTACCACGGTTAAGCGCTACGCGTCTCATTTAGGTTACTCTTAAAGCTATTCGAGAATGTCCAAATAAGCATTATTCAATAATATTAGCGGCAAAACTGGATAGCTTTTCTCAGTAATTGCCTACAACTGAAGTTTTTTCCGGGTTTTTGGAATTCAAATATTTCAAATTTAACTAGGGATTAAAATAAACTAACTCACCATTATAGGAATGCCTCACTTTTGCCTAAATTATTTACTTTAGTTATTGTACTGTCTTTACAGACATCAACATCGCCATGATGCTTGTCGGTGGTTCTAGAATAATTTTTTTTTAAACATTTTAGCGCGCTGACCCACAATACACTCTCTGACCCAATATAGGCGGTTTGACGGTAGCTATATATACTGTATATTATTAACATTTATTTTCGAAGAAACACTTTGACACGACTATGGTAATCAATGCAAGCAATACAATGCAAGGAGTATCCCTGAGGCATCCCGTGCGCACATCGCTATTCACAAGGTTGTTCGTCGATAAACCTCTTTTAGCTTACCACTCCAACTACAAATCAATTTTCCGTATAAATCCTTCTTACTTACGAATGTTGTTGCGACATTGTCTGGGAACTCCTTGGCGATTATGGCAAAGCTGGCGGTGAGGAAGGCGGCGTTCCCCAGGGCTTCCACGATCCTGATGATGAACGACAGGCTGATGAAGGGGTAGTGGCCGTCCACCTTGTCCAGAAGCCCAAACAGTATAGCCATTGTCCCCACGGTAAATATCCCTCCATTGAACATTACTTTCGGTCCTATCCTATTTAACTGCAATGAAAAGCATGGAAATTATGCTGTATTTTTTGACGTAGTAGGCTCCTTTGAATCCATGTTGGATGCTGATACCAATAGGGTGGAGGAAAAAGTTTCAATAATTGCGTTTGGCATATGCCATTGGCATAGGCAGGATTGAACTTTGAGTGACATTGTTTTTTGCAATGTTTGGATTTCACCCTTAGTTAATGGAATTTTTCGCTTAAAAATTGATTCATTTTCTACAATTCGTTGGGCCTAGGGTTGCCAGGTGTCCAATTTTTGGCCGGACAGTCCGGTTATTCGTACCTCTGTCCGATGAGAAAGTATAAATGTTTGACCGGACAATGCTTTGTCCGTTTTTTTTCGCTCGAGTGTGCCAATTTATTTTTTTCTGGAAGATGGAACGAAATAATTTTAAAAATCTGATACTGGCTACTACAAAGTGTGATAAAAGTTCCACAAAATTCACTAAATTCAAGACTAGATAAAATTACTTTTTTTTCTAGAAAAATTTACATTAGATAGAATGATAGATGGAATGGCCCATTGACTCCCTGTCAGGCTTTTATGTTTTGTAAAGCTGGTAACCCTTCACTCGGGCCTATATACGAGTATAATGAATAAACCACAATTAATCTCTGTTGACAAACAATTTTTCATGATTCTCATCCGCAGTAATTCTTGCAACTGAATTTGCATTCATTTGGGTTTGTTTAGCATAATAATTTACACATTTACGTTGGTACTACGCCTGCTGATGTACAGTTATTAAATATATTGAATTACTTACGTGTTGTCCATATATGGGGCTTATAATAAATACAACTAGTTCAAAAATTCCGAACACTAAACCATACTCCGAGGCAGTAGCTCCTTTTCTTTCCGCCTGAAAATTACAGAAAATTGAAATAACTCATCTCTTACCACTGGGTAGCCTACGGTAATGCACAAGACGACAATGTGTTCAAGAGTAGTGCTATTGTATTTTTGGGTTAATTATTTTTATGCCTTTATTGTCTTAGGCAGTGAGTTATACATACATACTGTATGCACCTGCATTACAATATGATTCAGTGGCGGCCCCAGGTACCGTTTTTGCGGCCCCCCCCCCTGAAAATCTTATTTCCAATAAGAATTATAACTATCATGGACACAAATTCCATACATGTATTTATAAGCCTATAGACTAAAAGGCAGCAAATTGACTTTTTAGGAGAAATAAAATTACTTTTTAGGAATTAGGCTTCAGGCCTAGTTTAATAAGCAAATTATGTCGTGGCTGCAGAATACAGCAGAGTTGGCACCTAAATTTAAGATTTTTTCATTTTTTTTCTTTTTATTTACTTTCACAGGTAGTTTCTAATTTAGCTCGTTAATAATATTTTTCACGTGTCAATTTGGAGCCCTTGCGGCGCACCTCTTGCACTTGCTTCGGGCCACCCCAGATATGTTTGGATGATATTGTTTCACGTTTTACTATTTTACCCATTAAAACTTGAATTCGTGTCTCGCAAGCATTTTCAGTGATAGGCTTACTGCGTCACATATAGCTTGAAAAACTATAATCAGTTTCCAATTAGTTCCAAAGTGTTATGGAGGTTATCACATTTGGCGCCCATGAAACTTGCCTCACTCAAATTGGCTTTCAATATGTCACCCATCTTGTCACCATAATGTCAATTTATTGACAGAAGATGTTTCTCATCACTGTCGCTAGGCCAATCTCCTGCACAGTGGTACTATGGACGCCTCGGATACAGATAAGAAATGGGTCCGGGTCGACTCCCTCGCATGCTGCGCACGGCGGCATTAAGAGGAAAGAAGAAGCAGAAGAAGAAGATATTTCTCATATTTAAACATATAGTTAGCGATATACATATGGAGCCTAGGCCCTAAGCTCAAATAAGACACTTTAACTTTTGTAATAATAAACAACAATGTATATTTCGACCACATTTATTGGGGCGGTGGTGTATGTTTTTAATATTTTACTGCATTTGATTTTACTGCGTTAATTAGTATAATCCTCCACGTAGGGGATAGGGCCATAATGGCGAACAGTCAAATCAGGGACGCCGACTTGGGGGGGGGGGGGGGGCACGGCCCATCTTGCCCCCGCAGACTAGTTTTAATAAATAAACAATAATTTTACAGAAAGAGTGAGTGTACGTCGGTCAACGTTTTCTGCATTATAGTTATTTTAAGTAAACATTTATAGTCCACGCAAAATGAGAAAAGTATGGACATGGAATGTTTTGATCCTGCGCAACACTGTAAAAATATTCCTTGCACCATTTTGTGTTACCTTGTTGCATTGGATGCAAGGCATAATAAAAATTGTGCAAAGAATATTTTTACAGTGTTGCACAGGATTAAAACATTCCATGTCCATACTTTTCTCATTTTGCGTGGACTATACCAATGCATTTTCTTAATACTTTCCAGAGTACCGAATTCTTGCCCCCCCCCCAGAATTGTTAAAACTCGGCGTCCCTGAGTCAAATAGAAAAAAAGAAGCTAGTAGCCTAACTCGTTACTCGGTTACCCTATAAACGGAGCAGAGACTAGTATACAGTAGGATCTTAGCATACTGGAATGTGTTTACGTTTTTGTTCTTTCTTGGAACCAAAAGTGAAAACACTACCCATTTGTAAACACTGGATGTGTAAACAAACCTCCTAATGTTTCTCCATGTTTCTCCTGTTGATGAATATGTTCACATTTTTCGCCTTGTTTACCACATATGGTAAAGTGTATTCTATTGATTCTATTAAATAATCTGAGAAACTCACAACTAGGCTACTGTAAACGTTCCGGTTCCAGGCAAAATGCCAAATTAAAAAAAAAAAAAAAGCGATGGCATAGAGTTCAAACTATTTCACAAGAATATCTAGAAACCAGTCCAATCTCTGAACGAGTTGTTTCTCATTAGGTATTGAGGGACAGACAAGGAATGGTCCTGTATTTTTTGCGAAATTAATAAATAATTTCTCGTTCCACAACCGCAAATATAAGAAAGTGGTTAGAGAAAAGATAGGTATACAGAGAAATTTACATTCCGAATTTACTTCCGAAAAAACCGACCAAGTGGATTAAACAGATTAGTAGAGTAGTAATGAGTAGTAAAATAGAGTAGTAAATCAGTGGGATCAGTAGCACTGCTGTGCATATATGCCTATCCTATATTGGTGCGTATGAAGTTATTATTTAAATTTAGTCACAATGATAATGCCTAGGCCTATACCCCTGGGCCCTCTCCGAACCACACTCCATTTGTTTGATAACTGGCGACGGTCTAAGAGGACATGACTGCTTATTTTTTTTTTGCATTACTCACCTCTTGAGGGTAAAATGGAGCCTGAAGTGAGACGCAAATGGCATTGCAAAAGTCTCCAATACTAAATACAATTAATGTCAGCCACTGTCGCTTCGTGAAGTTGGGCAACATATTTCTTAACGGTCAGCACTACTGTAGCCCAAGGGAATCACGAACGTATCTGAAACAGAGACAGTAGTAGCTACTGTTGTATACACCAGACTTGTTTGCCCTGTTATCTTATCTCGCTAAGAGATGGCCTATGGTCAAAAATTAGGTCCAATGTACTAATTCACCACAGAATATACGATAGGCTATAATCCTACTTGGCTACTCTTCTAACTATTGTACTTTAAAAAATGTTTCTGCTGTCCAACCGCAAAATTAAATATTGTACACAATCACCTCTGTGATCCTTTTTGCTACACTAAAGTCTACGTGACGAAATTTTCAAGTTATGTAGACTGTAACGATAACTTTTTCAAGCCTTTTGACTAAATCTCTGCATATTAAAGAACCGGTCCGAGTTTACTCGAACATGCTTTCCAATTTATCAAAATTACTAGATTGAGAAAATGAGTAATTTCATGGTAGTAGTAGTAGTATGGTTTGACACAGTCCCAGGCCACGGTGTGAGCCCATAGGACTCCAGTGGACCTCCTGATTATAGTGGATTCCGAACAACTTGGGAAACACAGTGAAGTCACACGATTAGTTCGGAGGTGACCAGGACAATTCCTACCATGTTTCCCTACCGGCACTGTGCACACGACCAATTTATCTGCAGCTTTGAACCTGCTCTGGTCCGCTGGATTCAACTTGGTATGGCGGCCGGCTATATATTTCATGGTAAATAATTTTCCTATGGTTTAATTTCCGATATCTCGGTGGGGGGGGGGGGGGGGGGGTTGTACACCTGACGTCACTGGAGGTGAGGTAAATTCTAGATAGGTCAGACCAACACATTACCATACAGCAATACTGACAGGGCACGCAATGCATTTGAGCGTGAATTTTTTATCATTTAAAAAAAAAAACATTTTTTTGTACAAAATTAAATACTTTTCTGGGAAAGCAACCTGTCCGGTTTGTTTACTCAATTTAACACCTAAAACATACCTGAAAGTAGAAATCATCGATAGAAAGGTTTCGCAGAAAAATTATTTTTTTAGTCATTTTTCATGAAAAATTAGTTATTTTTATTTTTTTACCCCCAGAAGCAAACTATCAACGGGCAAGCGACCCCCCGCATTTTATCAACATTAATAACATCTACAATATATGTGAATTTAAAAGAAATCGTTGGAGCCGTTTTTGGGAAATAATTTTTTTAGACGTTTTTTGGAGTTTTTTTGAGAATAAAACCCCCCAAATTGAGTTAGCCCCAATACAAAAAAAATTGTCCCGAGGTATGATTTTTGTGAACCTACATGCCAAATTTCTTCAAAATCGACCCGGAAATGTATCCTATCATCAAGATTTTTCTGCATTTTCCATATATTCCTCTCAACAAGACGCAGCAAATGAGGAATTACCAGAAGAGCTCTCTGTATGAAAACACCAGGATTCATAATGTGCAGACAAGATGCTAATCTTACGCTGTCATTTATTAGACAAATGGTACGGTAGTCTACCACTTCAACCAAATAAATTCTTTCCATATGATGGCCATATAGCGGAGTATTATTATGATTAAGTAGCTATAATTCACATATATTTTTCTAAGCTTAAAATGCGTTTATTGACACTTGCTATTTTTATTCGAAATTTAATTTATCACGTTGAAACTAAATTTAAATAATTACCTTATACCTTACCCTTAATGAAAAATCTAGTCATAGTTAGGTGCCGGTAATTCAACTATAACCTATCTTCGTATGTAAAATTATTTTTTATTGAAAACAAAACTTACCTTATTCTAGTTTTCACAAGTTGAAGAAAGACAACCCTAACCTGTAAAAGTCCACTTTGTCTATCGCAATTAAAAATCAACAACAATAAATTATTTAAATATAGTTAAACAAATGCGAGACTATACGCAGATTTATGGTCATTTGCCTCTGCTGTGCTGTATTAGTCCCTAGACAGAACTAGAACTCAACAAGTTGTAACCAAAAAGATCACGGCCACCGATAGGCCAATCAATCGTGACATAACTAGACCTTCTTAAATTTTCCAAATTGTGATTTTTTAATTTTGAGCTATATTGCATCAGTTATTATTGTGTAACATTAATTTAGGCTTATAACTAATTAATATAGACCCAACCAATTAATTAATTAACATAATTAAATTCTTAATTTGCAACAATACAATGTAGTTATGTAAAATAAAATAAATAAATAATGACTTTTTTTTGTTTTATTACGATGCCACCTAGCGGAGTTAGGGCTATAAAGCTTACACTCAACTAGGAAGGCTCGGGACCGCCTACTTTACATACCCCCAGCATGGCCAGAAAATGTAGCCAGTGTGGGACTCGTACCAACAACATTTCGGGTGAAAATCGGAGTCCTTACCACTAATCTAATGTAGGTCTAGATAAAAGGACAAATGGTAGAAATTGTTAGTTTAGTACTTAAATGCGTTAAGAAAGTGTATCATACGATACGATAAGAATTGGAAAGTAACGTCCGCTAGCCTACATAATCTGTAGCACGTATACAGTAGCAAAATTATGTGGATACGTAGTGAATTCAAAGCGAACGACGTAGATCTAGGCTACTGTATGCGATATACCAGCAAGAGCCTGCGATTGTAGCCGAAACAAAAAAGCCCGCATTAGGTGACACATGGAGCGAATGCAGACAAAAAGGCAACAATAAAAGCAGCCTGTGCGCGAGGTAGAAGAAGATTGGAACGGCCACTGTTAAGATGGGTAAACTTGGACGCATTCGACGCAGAGAGAGCGCAAAACCTCACCGACTGGCACTGGCTGTTGCACCAAACAGGAAATAGTCTTAAGTAAGTAAGTAGCATTGTGTAATATTTTATATACGAAAATGAATTATTCCAGCAGCTCAATCCAGCTTGAACCTTCATAGTTTCGCTTAGTCAGCCAGTTAGAAGCTAAAAAAAGGTGATAAACGCCTTTCAAAGGAAGTGCAGTAACAAAACAATTTTGAATAGTACTTTCCATTATGAAATTATCTTGTTTACATTTTTAATCCCGCAGCTAAGTTTTTTTTTCAATGACTGGTCATAGGAGACGTGGCCATTGGCCCATAAAAATTTAAAAAAAAAAAATTGACGGGAAGTGAACTCCCCATCTCTTCTATGTAGAACTCTAGTTACATTCTTTCTTTTTTTTTATGCTAGGCGCTCTGCCCATTTTGGGCTTCCGCGGTCATGTTGTTATCGCGCCAGTTCCAATATTGCTCACAGGTAAGCCTGTATGGTGGAATGTATCATATTGTGCATAATTTTCCAGAACCAAAGGTCCTACCGCAGTTGGTAGGCCTACATACCGTATAAAGCCTACATCAGAGCAATGTTTATTCGCGGGAACCTTTACCGTACCATGATAAGCATAGTAGAAAATAATAGGAAACAATGTAATGTATGTCATAATGTTTTATTGTTTGTATTGTATATGGATATAAGGAAGGAAATAAATTATTGATTTATTATTATTATTATAAAACGTGCTGTAAACGACCTTCAATAGTACCAACATCGAACCCATCCTAGTGATGATTTGTCTAATTTGTTGACAAATTAAATCTCCCGACATCGAATTCTCTACACATGCTTAGCCACATGGTTCTTATCTTAATTTTTAAATGACGTGTCAAATGTCACAATAATTATAATAATTTAGTAGAGGTGATGACAATGTCAACAGCTTCCTTCCTATTATCATGCGCACATTTAACTCGCAATTTTCCAAGAAGATGGAATAAGTTACTTTGTTTTAAAATACTATAGATAACCCTATACCGAGAGATGCGTCACTAAAGCAGCATTATTCATTAATCATTCGTCTGCTTAAAGAAATTACCAAGTATTCGGTATAAAATAAATATGGAAATGAAAAATCATGACTGGACGCCAAGCACGTGGGCGCCCATAGCTCACCCTAGAGAGGAAAATAATTATATAAGCGACCTGCAAGAAACCGGGCTCACAAGGGAGGACGCGCAAGAAACGCCGCAGCTCTGCCGCTGACCCTCCATGAGGAAATGGCGCGGAAAAAGTACAAGCAAGTATATTATTTGAAATTGAGACTTAGCCTACTATACAACATACTTTATTATATTAAAATGAGCAAGCATCCAGAACCAAAAGGAGGTCCGGATAGTATAGCAGTATAGCAGAGACGCAACAACAGGAAGGGGCAGGGGGTACAGTGGCGTAGCCAGATTTTTTTTTTGGGGGGGGTCCAGTTGTCATAATGTTTGCCCGCTTACGATAGGTTTTCGAATGGGGTGGTGTTTCATTTGGCGGACCCCCCCCCCCCGCCCCGGGGATTGTTTTTTAAAAGATAGGCTTGAAATAGTTTGTCGGCAAACAATTTGATTTTGCAGACGATAACTTTATTAACAAAACTGGAAAAAGGGGGACCGGGGTCTCCCCGGCGATTTTTTAAAGATAAATATCTAAAAAAAATTGTTATTTTGCTAAATTTTAGGGGGGGGGGGTCCGGACCCCGCTGACCCCCCCTTGGCTACGCCACTGAGGGGATACAATGGCCCTTGGAAACCAGCAACTGCCATCTCTCCTGGTAAGTACTATATGAAATAGGTACTTTAAATTTGGCTTTGTTATAAAAATTTTAAAACTAATTAATTACATTCAAAAGTTTTTGGTAACATATTTCCGGGCGATAATTTTCTTTCCCCGATTTGTAAAAATGCGGAAAACTCCACTATTTCGTACCTTTTTTTCAAAATAATTCCCTCGGGGAGGGCCCCACCTTTTGGTGTAATTTGAATACGTCTTGGTCTGTAAATTCTTTAATTTTATTACTGCAGTCAAAATGTGTAACCTCTATTTTCGGTTATAATGCTTCCGCTTTTCGCTTCAGACCATGCAATCCTCTGGGCATCGCGGTTGAAGTGAAAACAACAAAGTTCGACAGGTTACTTCGATGATTGATGGCGACAATAGATAAGGGCATTACTGGGACATCGAGCAGTCGGCATCTCAGCCGAGATGGAAACCATCATGTTGTTATCAATGCAGTCTATAAGAAAATGTTTTCTGTTTTAGAATATAGAACATGCTAGCCTATAAAATCATGCGTGTTTTTTTTTTTTTACTTTAACGACATAAATAAATAATTGCATAGGCTATTCGAAATTATCCCACGCTCCGCCACTGCTAAGAAGTAAATAAGTAAGAAAACGTAACGGAACCTAGATACACTTGATAATTTGGTAATTAAATCTCTAAATATATATTTTTTGAGTCCGCGTTAATTCTTGGTAGGTACCTACCTATTTTATTATCAAATGAATTGTTTATTCACATGTATGTTAATATATTTGGATTCTGGGTGTTTTACTTTATCTAATATGTTAGACTCAAGACGATGTTAGACTCAAGACTGCCGCATTATTCTGGAGAAACTCGCTAGTCTTGATTTTGAAACTCAACAGTGAATTAAAATGATTTTTTTACCTTACGGTACATACAATATAGGTATGGCTGGAAAATATGTATCTTTCTAACTGGGATCTTGTGTGTATGGTATGACACCAACAACATGAATTAATTGACCCATAAAAATAATTGGTAGGCCCTAAATGATTCCTGGAAGTCGAAACGTACTATTATGGATTTATTATTTATTTATTTCCCTAAATTTGGCATAAAAACACAATTACGATACTGTGCGATTATATTGATGCTACAACGTATATGTAATGTATATACTATACATTATACAAGGATTGCATTGAATTGTTTATAAATGCTCTACCTACCTAACAAGTCAAAATCAGTAAAGTCACCCATTACTACTTGTCTTAATTCTTTCAGAAGGTTGACAACGCCAATAGAATAGAAGGAAAATGATAGGTAGCGATGGGCCTAAACTTATACAATGGTAGCCAGACTGACCGCATTTTTATAAGCCATCGCCCGTCAGCCGTCACTATATCCAATCAAGCCTAAATTTGCGACCTTGCTCTTCATTCATTTTATGATAAGACAGATCGATTGGGCATGGATATGCGCCATCCTTTGCAAATAAGTGGCATCCGGACGTTTATTTCTGCTCTAGTTATTTCTTGGAGGTTTTGCATATCGTATCTTTGCTACAGATAGGGCCTAAGTGCCGTTATGTATATATACAGCACATACTAGAGTTTGCACCGGGAAATAATTTAATTATTGACGAATGTTATTAATTTGTTGAAATTGGATGAAATACATTTAAATATTAAAATTAATTAATTTTGTATCCCTGTAGCCTACCTTATTACCGTATATAATATACACTATGTTGTACACAAGCAATTTATCGAAATGTCGGGCACATTTCTTCTTTATACTAATTTCTGAGCTTGAAATACTGCTAATTAACTATCTAAATTTCCAGTAAAATTTGTGTTTTCACATTTATTAGACTTTAAATACTAGCCTAATTCCTCAGTGAAATTCACTCACTCGAAATTGCATAACGAACTATCAGGTGCAAGGAAGAAATAGGAAGAGAGTTTGAAATGTGATAATTGTTCTTATCCAAACGAATAATATATCAATAGATTAATTGAAGTCATCAATAGGTACAGGGACCATATGGGAGTACCTATAAAAAAGCATATAGGCCATGGGTTATTTGTAAGAGTGGGTCGAAAGGCCCAAAATTTGCCATTTGGAAGATAAAGACAATTTTCTTTCTTTCTTTCTTATAATCATTTCACTGCTTGGTATTTATTGAGACATAAACAACTACACAGCGGAGGGTCTCCACCCTCAGCTCTGAGCCGTCCACTTAAATGAAAGTTTTTCACCTGTACGGTAATTAACGCGCTTAGAGGCCATCAGTGGTACAAGACGTGACAAAAATGAACTTCCGATAATATAATTGAGCATTTTAAGGTTTGAAACTCAAATGAAAATGTAGGTACACCTTTTCCATGTAATCTAGTCATGTCTAATCGTGTCATAATGACTACCAGCTAATAGAGATGTTCCTGTTGGCTTTGAAAATAAAGAACATAATGAATAAGCATCAACATTTTAGGGCACTTGACTCCAAATCCAAATTTGCACCACTTGGGCTCTAGTTTGGGCGCTTCGTTTTTAAAAAACTCCGTTAATTCTAAGTAAGCTTGTTATCATTTTCAATTACTACCGTATTACTAATGTTATTAATATTTCAAGAAGAAGACTATTTGATATTAATTTAATAAAATTCTAAATTGACTCCATTATAACAGCCTACATGCTGAATACTTGTGATTTCCAAAATTTAAAAACTTCAAATAAAATAATTTTGTCAAAAATACTAAAATAGCCTATATTTCAGTCATACTTGAAAAAATTATTTTATTTTATTTACGATGACAAGGTGAATGTGGAAAAAATTAATGAAATTTAAAGACTACACACCTTTAGACTTCACTTAAACTTTTGAAATTTCTCCCGCGCAATGTAGGGAAATTTGTCGCAATTTTGTTAGTTCCGCCCACGATCCGACTATCACTAGGTGGCAGGGCGGTAAGCGGGTAGACTTAAAAGTGAGGCGAATATCCAATCATTCCACTGTCTGAGTTACTTATTTCTAGAGTCCTACATAATATATTTCTGAATCCTACCTGAAGAACACGGAGAAAAATGCATATTAAATTAAAGCTATCTCAAAAAGCAGTCTATTTCTCAACTGATTTACAACTAGGCTATATTATATAAAATCGGATCAATTGCAATTTATTGGGGGTTTTACATAAGTAATAATATTTCTGATTAAAAACAGTCAATTTTATCCAAGAACATTTTTTATGAATTTTTCACCGAACCACTTTCTTAATTTTGCCACTGTAGAGTGAGAAATTATTTTTCCACACCATTTCCTGTTTACCAAATATTTTGAGATCTCTCCCTAATTGTATATCATGCCGTTGTAGAAACTAAGTTTTAGGAAAATACCCTTTAAAAAATAGAGCGGAGGTACAAAATTTTGAATTTGCCGCGCTTTTTAAGAGGCGGTGAAGGAAAAGTCGTTTTACAAGGCGGTGACCCATTCCGGAGTCGGACTTTCTCATTTGTTTATATTTAATATTTTAGCCAGGGTTGCCGTTTTGCGTGAAAAATCACGAAATGCGTGTATTTTCAGAGCTTGCGTGATGTGCGTGTAAAGTGCGTGTATTTTAGACAAAATTGATTTTATAATTAAATAAAAATATTGAAATTTAAACCAATAAAATAATAAAAAAATTAAAACCCAGGAAAAATGAAAACTTTAAAAAAAAAAATGCCGAAAAATGCTGTTTACCTTACCTGATCTAGGACCACAGACCACAAGTGACAAGACCCCAACACAACTCCAAAAATCATATTCCAAATCTACTCAGCCGGCGGGCGGCCATTGTGATTTGCTCATTATTTCATATTTGTCTGCCTCTGCGCCACATGGGCGCAAAATCGAACGAGATAATAAACATGCATATTATAGAACAAAGAAATGCCACGTGTGAGAGGTCTTTCTCTGATTGAAAATTAATAAAAAAAACTACTTATTTACGAACCACAATGTCTCAAAAGAGGTTGAACTCTTTTGTTCAAGCGAATAAGGCGACCACTTAAAGCCTTAAAACCCCATGATTTTATAGGAAGTCAATATTTTGGGCCGAATTATTTAAAAAGTAATAACATAATAATAAAGTGCTCATCTGAAAAATCTAAACATTTTTGGCAAGATGCGTAAAACCCCGTATTTCAGGTCTATTTAACAAACACCTTCTCCCGAGGGAGACCCCTGGACCCCCTCGTTTGGAATTAGCCTATGTTCATCGCCTGTAAACATCGAAACGTTACTCCTATCAAAATGCATGAAACCCCACCATTTCATGCTCATCATTCAAGAATTTGCTCGTAATTGGATTCATTGCCTTGAAAATCTAAGCGTTAACCTATCAAAATTCGTAAAACCCTTACCATTTCAGCCCTATTTTTTAAAAAATTCACCCGGGGGAGACCCCCGGCCCCCCTTGCTCGTAATTATATTCATTGTCTGTAAAATCATCAAAACGTAACAACTTAATAAAGTCGTTATCTACAAAATCTAAACATTTTTGGCAAGATGCGTAAAACCCCGTATTTCAGTTATTTTACAAAAATCTTCACCCGGGGGAGACCCCCAGACTCCTCGTTCGTATTTAGCCTATATACATCGCCTGTAAAAATCGAAACATTACTCCTATGAAATTGCGTAAAACCCCATCATTTCAGGCTTATTTTTCAAAAATTTTGACCCGGGGCCCCCTTGCTTGTATTTATATTCATTACGACCCTTGGGGGCCCCCGTTCACGTCTCCCGAACCCCCGGGCCCCTGTGCGACGGACAGTAATGTCATTAATTTAAATGCTGCGAAAGTCCTTGAGAACGGTTTTCGCCTTATTCTACACTATCATGAAAATGGGGGGGGGGCGAATTAAACACCGCCACCCTCGAAAAACTATTGTTACGCCACTGGAAGTAAGAAAAATAATTCACACAGATTTTTCAGCCCCACTACAAGCTAAGCATAGAAGTCGTTAGATAAAATTAGCAAAACAAATGACATTTTTTTTAGTTACCATATTAAAAAATTTAATATAAATTATGTATTATATGTATACATGTATATTAATATGCATATGTATTAGCCGATTAGTTGCTTGCGTGATATGTCGTGAATTTTGAACGTCAGTGGCGTGATATTTCATATGACACGTCCGGCAACACTGATTTTAGCGTGGCGTCTAAGGGTGGCTAAGTTTAAGTAATGTTTTAATTATTTTATTCATTGAAATGATATAAGTGTTATTAAAAGGGACACAATGAGTTTCTCCAGTGATGAAGTTAACTTTTTAGTTTACAGATACCTTCAAGAATCAGGTATTTAATATTTTTATACTAACGTTTTTAGGTTCGATACCGCATTTTTGCTTATATTAGTCAGTTATTAGTTTAAAAGGCTGGGAATAGCTGGGTTAATTTTGGAATAGAGCTATTGAAATTAGTCCATAAAATATGTTTGTAAATTATGCATTTCTTCATTTTTTAAAAGTAAAGTTTGAGTTCAGCTATCCCGCTGTGCGAAAAATCTGATGAACATGCTTGTAAAATGGTAGGCGGCTACTCTACTTGACGATTTCCCATCAATAACTTAGGAGTTTTTGGGTTTGCCCTCGCCGCAATGGTCCGTGTGGATGGCCTATATGGTATATGTCCATTTTAACTTCCGCATGTTAAAGTTGATCAATGGAATACAAATTACGCTTTGGAAACAGTATCAGTATTCAGTAACAACAAAAATCTAAAATGGCGTCGTCTTGAGATGAAAAATAATTTTACTTAATTTCTTTAGAACGAACCAATTATTCCACAATTTTTTAAATCGCAAAATATCTTGAGGATTATTATTTTAAAAATAAAGCAAGGAATAAGGATGGCAGGCAAACCTGAAAACCAAAATGCTCAATTTTTGGAATGTGATATAAAAATAAAAATGTAACATTTATGATAGGTACAGTACTCCCGTCATTGACATTACCTATGGTGGGGTTTCCACATACGTCAATCGTCAATGAAAAATGTGAAATTGAAGGTTTAGCAGACATTAAAGACATACTAAAAATTCTGCTGCCACGTCTAAACCATATTTCTCATTGACGATTGACGTATGTGGAAACCCCGCCTATGGCAATATTGAGTAAAAATATGAGCCCGATGGCCACCGAAGGCAAAGATAATGTTTTGGCGGCTTATCCGCCGACGTGCATTTTCAATGTGAATCAGTGAATGTGTCATGACGTGGTAGCAGACATCATTAATAAGTCTCTGCCATATTTTAAGGAGACTCTTATGTTTACGGGGACTCTTATGTAGATACTTAACTTATATATTATAAATTAAGTTATAATATGGCAGACTTATTAATGATGTCTGCTTCCACGTCATGACACATTCACATAGAAAATGCACGTCAGTGGAATAGCCGCCTTACTTTTAGCAAGATGTATTTTATGTTCATGCCATGAAATCACTTGCCGTCTCAAGGCAATAAAGTGGGCTGTAAGCCTGTAAGTGAATAACTACGCTTCGCTGACTTTTAATTATTTCTAAAAAAAATTGTGAATAGATTATTAATTTAATGGTTCCCACATTATTTGCCCATGAATTGTTGCAGGTTTCCCCCATTCGGCGTACACATTTGGCATCGAGTCGCACATATCGCAGTCTAATATTAATGGTGCTTTAGTGCCACCGGCCGCTTTAATTAATATTGTACAGAAGGGGTTGCAATATACTGAAGCTGAAATAAGTATTGGCGAGGTAAGAATAAACTGCATTGCCCACCTACAATTTAAATTTAGTAGCGTGAGAGCATTTTTTCACGATATCAAACTTCTCATGACATTTAAATCATAGTCAGAAATGAGCTGCTACACCGTAGAAAAAAACTTTAGTCCTCATTTGGATGTTGAGTATGTGCCTGTGACTACAGCCATCGGCTCAAGCCTCAAGGCCGTCTTTGTACTAGAATTAACATTATTAATGTTTTTGTTTAATATTTTTGCATTGCCTGTAGTGTTTTTACACAATATATGTATATTAAGAGGACATGCTGCGTAGAAAATGAGCACCCCAAAATTTGTTGTTTTTATTGACTTTATTTTTTATTTAATTAACAAAGCGAGTCATTAAAAATTTGGCTCATGGAAGTTGTAGAAGACTGCTTCATGCATCATGTAATAGGAAATATTAAATTTTTGGTGCCTTTTATTTCATAAATACCAGAATGGACTGAAATTATGCGTATTCTGGGATTTTTGTAAGAACTACAAAACTGAAAAGTAGAAATACCCGGTTATATGATGCACGAAGTAGTTTTCTACAACTTCCATGAGCCAAATCTTTAATGACTTGCTTTGTGTTCATTTTCTACGTGGCATGTCCTCTTAAATTTTAACCAAAAACTAAAATTGTGAAGAGAATTATTTTTCTATTCTTTTTTTTCCTATTTTCATTTGTGGTCTGTCTGGCATTTTCCTTTATCAATTTACAAGGAACCTTAATTTACATTTGCATGGAACCTAGGAAAGATTATCATCGGAATCCTTCAATCTCCAGCACGTGTATCCCCCATTTCAATATATTATTATGGGGCTTGTTTAGACTAAGTTTTTATTCTTCAATACAGGCTTTGTGTTTGGTTTAACTAGCATACAAATGCAAATCTCATTGTGACACCATAGCTGCATACATATCAGTCCGTTCGGTATGAGTACCTGGCAACTTTTAAATTTTTAGGATGGGTCAGATCAAAGAACAGTCGAGAGTTTATCATTAATCGACGCTGTGATGCCAGACATTGTTGCAAGCCGTCAGAATCAACAAAATCAAGTGAAACAAGCCATTAAGCAAGATACCGAGACTAACGGAGATGCAGAAGGTACGTAATTAATCTGAGTTTTGCATGTTAATTGTGGGCGCATAACGGCATGAACTATCAAATTAGGTTAGCCGGTTCCAAGGCCGTTGCATATAGGATGGGGGGGGGGTCAGTAGCTGTAAAAATGCGTAAAATTCCAGCACATTATTTTGCGTGATTAAAAAAAAAAAACTGCGATCGTTAACTGTTAACTTTTTCTTCTAATCTTTCTCTTCAAACCACTGCAGGCTATACCAATGCCACTATCAATACCGTAAACAGATTTATACAGAGAAAAAGCTAAATAGGTTCTCGAAGCTGAATTCTAGCATGTGAGCGTGAGGTTGTAGATTATGCTAACTGTGATTGTGATGCCGGTTTTTCAGGGCCCCATAACTGGTCTTTATCACTGGGGTTTTTCGACCGCCTTGAAAATGTAAAATTATGTTTGAATTTAAATTTTGTGCAGTTCCTGTAACTCCAGCTCCCGTGCCACCTGTTGAAAATATTGAAGTGGATGGCAGCATTGAAATACCTCCGCAAAAAGCTACAGTCTTGCGTGGTCACGAAAGTGAAGTGTTCATCTGTGCATGGAACCCTACCTCAGACCTCCTGGCATCCGGTTCTGGCGACAGTACCGCTAGAATATGGGATATGACAGACAACACTACCGCACCGAATCAACTCGTGCTACGTCACTGTATACAGAAAGGCGGAACAGAAGTGCCCAGTAACAAAGATGTTACATCACTGGACTGGAATGTAAGGGTTTTATATCAATCAATCAATCAATCAAAGTGTATTTGTCCATCTTTGTTACATGTTATTATAACAATAATAATCAGACATTGAGCAGTCATGTAGCGTCCTAATACAAAATGTAAAAAAATAAAAAATAAATATGGGTAGCTTCACAGTTCCTTCACATTGTACAATCTTCGTTGCATCAAAAAGTTAATTACTGCTTTCTTGAAAGCATTGGCCGTAGGCTCCTGTTTTGTGGCTTCTGGTAGAGCGTTATATATGCGGATGCCTGCGGCTCGTGGACTGCGCTGTCGGGCTGTCAGCCTGGCTGCTGTGGCTGAAAGGTCTCCGGCATGTCTTGTATGGTCTTGTATATTATATACGGTAGTTTGATTTACTGGTTAGAAATTTTCCCTGACAATCTCACCCTAGGGAATATTTCTTACTCCTTAATTCAGCCAACGCCCGCACTTGGCTGGCCTGTCATTTGAAGTCGTGTCTTCCAGTATGCCTTTATCTCTCTCTTCAAGTTATAGCGATCTTCGCGATTCTGGCTGGCATGTCCTCTTCAACTTAACTTAGGATGATATCAGCAAGTCTTCCTTCACTTGCTGGACATATTCTTTTCTTGGACGTCTCCGTATATCCGGGAATATGTCTGCCACGGGCTACAGATTAAATTGCTCAAGTTTGGTGGAGTACTAGAATCCGAGCTGATGGGCCGCGGTCGATCTGAATATGAATCACCAAACGTTTCGTCAACGTCTGCGGCGACTTCTTCAGTAGACACTACGTAGACTTCTATGATTGTATCCCTGAGGCTCAGTAGCAACTGTTTGGGCCCAACAAGGGGATGACGATGTACACTAACATTTATTTTACTGCTTCATCACCTGACACTGGCGTGAATGAAAAAATTTGCAGTTATGTTATTTAAGTTTTACATTGCCACATATAAAATGGCAGAGGTGTCTGACAAAACGCCAGTCCAACGGTATTATATGTAACTAACTAAATCACTTACGCGTCGGCCAGCTATTATCTTAAGGTCTTTGCCTAGTTTTTTTATTTATATTTACAGAGCCTTGGATTTTTATTTTGGTTAACTTACCTCTTCATTTAATGCCTTCGTCTTGAAATTTACAATGAATTCCTTTTCAGTGCGATGGGAGTTTATTGGCGACTGGGTCTTACGATGGCTATGCAAGGATATGGACAGCTGACGGTAGACTGGCTAGTTCACTTGGCCAGCATAAAGGGCCTATTTTTGCACTGAAGTGGAACAAAAGAGGAAACTACATCCTTAGTGCTGGTGTAGACAAGGTGATGTTATAGATATTGATTATATTAGGCCAGGAGATGTAGAGTAGTGGTATGGACTTTCACCCGAAAGGTTGTTGGCTCGTGTCCCTCAATGCCATGCTTCTGAGGTCATGTACAGCCTTCCTAGTTGAGTGTAATAGAGGGCTTTTGCATTGAAGTGGAACAAAAGAGGAAACTACATCCTTAGTGCTGGTGTAGACAAGGTGAGGTTATAGATATTTATTATACTAGGCCAGGAGATGTAGAGTAGTGGTATGGACTTTCACCCGAAAGGTTGTTGGCTCGAGTCCCTCAATGCCATGCTTCTGAGGTCATGTACAGCCTTCCTAGTTGAGTGTAATAGAGGGCTTTTGCACTGAAGTGGAACAAAAGAGGAAACTACATCCTTACTGCTGGTGTAGACAAGGTGAGGTTATAGATATTGATTATATTAGGCCAGGAGATGTAGAGTAGTGGTATGGACTCTGACTTTCACCCGAAAGGTTGTTGGTTCGAGTCCCTCAATGCCATGCTTCTGAGGTCATGTACAACCTTCCTAGTTAAGTGTAATAGAGGGCTTTATAGCCCTAAATCCGCTGGGTTGGCTTAGTAATAGAACAAAAAGTCCTTAATATATTATTAATAAGAAAACGTAGGGTATTTCTTATGTGCTATCAAACAATAACAAATCCAAATTGCTCTAATTTATTGAATAGTAAGCGCCCGCCTCTAATTTATGGATAGATTTAGACCCGGCACACACGGTCTATACCGCCAGCTTCAGAAGTCGCCAAGAAATCTTCTGCTAGTTCTATGGCTATGAATAAATTCGTCGGCAACTCGCGTGTGCGGAATCGTCAGTGTGTATCGGGCCCAAAACCGATAACCATTAGTTTGGGAGTCCGTACCACATTAATATGTTGGCCTTAAATTTGCAGACGACTATAATCTGGGACGCAGCGTCTGGACAGTGCACTCAGCAGTTTTCCTTCCACAACGCCCCCGCACTCGACGTTGACTGGCAGACCAACACTAGTTTCGCCTCATGTTCCACTGATCAGTTTATTCATGTCTGCAAGCTAAATTGCGATAAACCTATTAAGAGCTTCCAGGGCCATACGGTGAGTGGGCTTTTTTCTGTTTTATATACTTAAACCTGGCTTCCCTTCAGACTCGCTGTTCCTCCCCCATTCATTCTTCCCCTCCTAAAATATTTGTCAGTTGAGTTTATAGCGGTGAACGTTTTTCGTACATTTTATTCGCTACCTACGCGCTCGTAATTTACTGGCTACAGGGAGCCATGAGGTACCTGTAGCCATTGGCAGACATCTTTGGCCATCGAGGCGAATACCAGGTTGCAATATACGCCAACGGTTACAGTCAGTGCCGGGTTTGGTCCTGGGACCAGGAGGGTCATGTTCCCAGGGCCCATAGAAAAAGCCACAAAATACAAAATCACAGTAGATTATAAAAACAAAAACATAAAACTAAGGCAAGTATACTATTCGAAATATTTGGCGGGAAATTGGAACGTGCCGTGGAATTAATTATTAATCGCCTTACTCTATTCTATTCTATTTTGCATCCTGTGCCTCTATGTTATAATTGACATTGGAATAATCGTGTAAGGGACAAGGATATAAGACTTTCCTGCGGGGGAAAGGGCCCCAGGCAATTCCGGCCCTCGGGTCCCTACTAGGCCAAACCCAGTAATGGTTGCAGTAAAGGCTATCAAACCCGACCCAGTAAAAAAAAAACTTTATTTGAAGATCTAATATTCATTGTAAAGAAGTTGTAATTTTGTTGCAGAATGAAGTTAATGCGATAAAATGGGATCCTCAAGGGACGTTGCTCGCCTCCTGCTCGGATGACATGACGCTCAAGATTTGGAGTATGAAACAAGACAATTGCGTCCACGACTTGCAAGCTCACTCAAAAGAGATATACACAATAAAATGGTCGCCCACTGGCCCTGGCACTACGAACCCCAACGTTAATCTTATTTTAGCCAGGTAAAAAAGATAAATATCGCACTATTTTACGCAGTAAGATGCTGCCGGTCACTACAGTGATGATAATAATGGTCCTTGGCATTTGTCAACAAAGATGTGGCGAATGATGTTACAACTTACTTCTAGCATTGTTATTCTTATAGTATAACACAGTTCAGGGCATTAAATATAGGCGCCCATTCCACCGACCGGCTGGGGCTATTTACAAAAACGGTGACGTGGTAGCAGACATTCAAGACTTAGGTGGCGTTTCCACCGACCTCGCATTGCAGAATTGACGGAAATGTTTATTTTCCTCTATGCCATAGTTAAAATTGATCAATGATCATACAGTAAAATCACAAACAAACTAAAATTAAAAAATGGCGTCATGGGCTATGTTAAGTACAAACATTTTAATAGATTTCTATAAAAAGAAAAATTCTAATTTCCGTCAATGTCATTTGCATTCTGCAATGCGAGGTCGGTGGAAACCCCGCCTAAGTCTTGAATGTCTGCTACCACGTCACCGTTTTTGTAAATAGCCCTAGCCGGTCGTTGGAATGGGCGCCATAGCATTGGGCTTTGCGGGTGGTCTTCACCTCTTGCGCTTGCAGTGGGCGACGACTGCTCGCCTCTTCAAGGCCTTGCGCTAACTTGCCTGGATGTGCGGTACTTAGTTTCTAGTAAAACTTGTTATCTAAACTGGAGTAAAACACAAATAAACGTTAAAAAATTAACTTTGTTAGAAAAGTTGTTAGTTAAAAACCCTGAGTGTTGTCGTTAGAACTTTCATCTACAGAGGGAGCCCACTTATATTTTAGAAACGATTTGAGACTTACTTAACCCGGAGAGATGGTTGTTCTTCAGCAGCCTGATCATGGCGATTATAATACCGGTATTTATTTAATCCCCTGGTATTAAAAATGTAAACAAGATAATTTTATAATTGAAAGTGCTATTCAAAATTTGTTTGTTTAAATTTTTAATACCAGGGGATTAAATAAATACCGGTATTATAATCGCTATGATCAGACTGCAGGTATGTTTTAGGATCTAAATAGAGTAACAAATAAGAACAGGGTGCTTTCCAAAGCAAGATTTTGCCTATGAAGAAAACACTAGTTTTTGAAGCTATTATGGATAATACGAGCCCCAATGCACACCATACCATTATTATTGTGTTTTATTATATTCTTGGCATATCCTATGCAATTTTTCGATCGATCCTATTGTTTAGGATAGGGAAAATCTGTAGCCAGTCGATATTTAACCACGGGACAATTACCTTTACCATGGAACTACGTTTTACGGTACATAGGAAAGCATGCACGGGTTCACTCGTACCGGTTCTTGACGTGTATTGTCTATTAAAGCGCTTCTTTTGACTCAACTGTGTGATTCTGGGAAGTAGGTGTACGCATCCATTATGGTATCTACTGAGTCCTTTTGTCCTGTTGTAATTATTGACCTGTATTTTAAAATTACAGTGCTTCTTTTGACTCAACCGTGAGACTTTGGGACGTCGAGCGAGGTGCCTGCATCCATACGCTAACTAAGCACACTGAGCCCGTGTACAGTGTTGCGTTCAGCCCGGACGGAAAATTCCTTGCATCAGGCAGCTTCGACAAATGTGTCCATATCTGGTCGACACAAAGCGGTCAGCTGGTGCACTCGTACAAGGGCACAGGGGGAATCTTTGAAGTCTGTTGGAACTCACGGGGCGACAAAGTTGGGGCGTCAGCGTCTGATGGCAGCGTAAGTTGATATAGAAACGTGGACACATTTCTGGGCCTCGTACACGAGCAATCAGAGAAACGAAGATATCGGCTCTGGTTCGGATCCCATATGCGTCCATTTCTTCATATCATCCCTTCTTTAATTCCCCTTCCTGTGGATTATTTTTACAAAGTTCACTAGGTACCCTCAACATACGATATTACAGCAGGGATTTCAAAATCTTTTGAAAAAACAAATTGACCAGTCAATTTGACTAAATTAATTAATTCTTCTTTCCACAGCCACAAAGATATGAAAATTGCCAGGCAAGCAATAATATAAAAAAAACTTTCGTGGTAAAAATTAGTAAAAAAAAAGTGAATCCGATTTCATAAAATAGACTGCTTTTTGAGAAAAAAAATTCGTGAATCTTTTTGCTGACCAATTTCATATATTTGTAGCGGTGGAACGAGTAATTAATTATTTTCTCTTAAAAATAACAACCAATTATTTTTACAAAATATTTTGAAATCTCTAAACATTGTAGCAAAACCACAGAAATTTTAGGATCAGTACATTGATTTATACCAATGATGGTTGAAAGAACAACGAAAAATAGATTTATTAACTGGTTATTTAAAAAATCTCAATCATTAGGTGGCTGAAAAATAAGTATTGGAATTTTATATTCACCAAGTTTAAACTAATGCTTTTAATAATTATTGCGTTCCTTTACGTAATGTAAATGTAAATACTATTAGATACTTTTGCGCTGTTCTAATGTGAACAACCGACATTGGACGTACATAGAACCCTATTTTGATCGCCCCTAATTTCTAAATGTATGGTCTGGAATAGTCTAGTTGGTAGGGAACTGTACCATGAATTAGAGATAGGATCCTATACCAGTTTTCAGGCCTAAACCCTCATTAGAATGTGTTTTTTGTTTATTTATTTTTAGCGGTACATTATATTAATTGAATGCCTACATGTGACATAACACTATGTATTTAATTCCAGGTATTCGTTCTGGATTTGTGCAAACTCTGACGAGGCGTCTAATTGTGCGGTACCTGTCTAGCTCCTACCGGAAGTGTGAGTTAGCCCGTTCTTTTCATAACTGTTAATCACAGATACATATATTTTTTACTTCGTTAAACAGTCCAAATTGTTGGGTGCAGATATAGTGAGCTCAATAATTTTATTTGATCTCATTTTGTTTGTTTTAAAATTATTGGCTGATAAAGTTAATCGATTTTCTTTAGGTGTGTATTCCACTGGTCGATTTTCCGGTCATTTGTGATTAAAAACAAGTTGATATTTTTGTTTTAAGGAGACTATTATGTAGATACTTAACTTATTTATTATAAATTAAGTTATAATATGGTAGCAGACATAATAAGTCCATACCATATTATAACTTAATTTATAATAGACAAGGGGTTCCGAAGCAGCCACCGGCTGCTGACTCCACCCCTCCCGCCTGCGACGGGCGACAGCTCGCCCCATAGGGCCTCGCATTGGGCATTACGCAGCTCGCCCCTTCGGGGCTCGCATGTGACTGCACCATTGCTACTGCGGTTGTCAGCGAGTGTTTTCCTCGTTTTTTTTTCGCGGTCGCGGATATGTGACTGATGCAAAAATTAGATAAAAACAATCCTTGATGCGGATTATATATCATGCTAAAATTTCAGCTCGATCGGTGCAGAACTTTTTGAGTTTTTGAAGCGTACACAAACCAACATAACATTTATATATACTGTATATACGGATAAGGTAAGTATCTGCATAATAGTCTCCTTAAAACAAAAATCTCTTTTTTTTTTAAATCACAAATGACGGAAAACTTGACCAGTGGAATACACGCCTTAAGGCGCGTCAAAACAGTACAGTAGGAATATTTTATCATGTGAACCTTTCATGCGTGGCAAGAGAAAATACCATGTATAACCTACGGTAACCGCATGCGACTTCGGTGGCATGGGGGTAGCGTGCTTGTACTTGTGCGAGAGTCTACACCGTGCGATCAGAGACGTGTCGTAACTCGACACCAAGTACCTATTAGGTTACTTTGTGAGGCGATTGAAGAGGTTAATCGGATACATTCATTAACTTGTTTGTACACGAATAACCTTTTTTTTAAAGATATATATAATTTTGTGGAAACACAATGCTTCTTATTGGAATCTCTGACTTGCAGTCACTTGTCAATGTGAACACTATGTGTCCTGCTGCTGCTGTGTTCGATGATGGTCTCAATGACCGTGTACATGATAGAGACTGTCGAAATGTGCAACACTTACAGGCCTGATAGGTGTTGGCAAGTTTGTGAGACGGTCGTTACGTGGCTGAAGTGGGATGAATGAGAATATGGGGAATTAAAAACGGCTAAGTCCAGTGGCTACTGTAGCCTGGGAAGGGAAGGGCAGGTGTTACTAGAGACAAATTTTGAGCCTCAGGTTACAAAATGGAGGCGAACCGAATTACTTTTAGCCAAAGGCTGCATAGAGGCTACCGATCCCGTTTGGTTTCGAAAAATGGTAAGCACAGGCTGAAGCTGTGAACTTGGCTAGTAATTAGCAAGTACTAAAAAATGTAAAATGATAACGTGGTTTTTATTTACATGTGTGACTGATTCACGATGCATAAATGTTTTACTGTACTATTGTATATCCTGCCCAGCTAGTGACCAAAATGTCACAGTCAAATATCCATGTGGAAATTCCGTCAAAGATGACGCTTCAATTATCAAGAAACTATCATATAATTAATGCTAATGTCCACATATAAATTATTGACCGTGTAATCCTGTTTATACCCTCCAACAATTGCTTAAAATTAAGTAATTATCTTTTTTTTTTTGCATAATTTTAAAAATAGGGAAACCTTTCAACAAACATGAATTTTTATTTCTGACAGATAATATTTTAAGTTGTGGGATATATCTAGCCTACAGTAGTTTGAGCTGTTCAAATATACTGTATGTTTCTTATCGGTAGTAGGCCTATGTCTAGTAGTCTTTACTTTTCGTTTATGATTTTAATTTTTTGTTGTTTAAGTATTAGCATAGTCTGAACTACAATATTTTATAATTAATAATAATAGGTATTTCACTTATTTTCTTTTCGGCCATTTTTGTTTAAGAACATAGCTGGATCCAATTGACCGGTGGCACAAAATATTCTTAACAATTGTATAAGATGGTTCGCAAAATAAGTTTGAAAATTTCAATACGCCTTGTTCTGGGTAGAAGTATGATGGATCGAAAGCGTCTGTGACGTCACTCATGATGCGATATTCGATGAGGAACTTATTACTCGCAGCTTCCCAACAGTCAATGTGGTGTTACATAATTAAGGGACTCCCCCACTACGCGGTTTTGCACAAAAAACGGTGTCCGATTTCTCTTACATATTAATGTGGTTGCTGTCCCTGGCGTAACTATTATGTATATATCATCTTACTCCAATTTGAACTGATAATGTTAAATGAATAAACGATTTACTGTAGTTTATGTTAATATTTGTAGTGGTTGTATGGTTAGGCTATAGTCTCCAACTGAAAATACACTTTAGTATAATTTGAGTGGGGTTTTTTGAAATCTGAAACATTTTAGCATTGCATTCAACATAGCATTTTAACATAAGCAATGAAACTCTTTCGTATAGAAATCCATTGAGAAATGACGTTCAATTTTTTGGTTGGTTGGACGCAAGCATTTATATTCACGCCTAGGCATGTAACACTAGAATATTGATCATACAAGTATGTTATAGTAGAGGTTTTATACGGGATTCGCAAAATATATTAGAGGAAACACGATATTAATCCAGGTTTTCAAATTTTTATTCGTAAGCTAAATGTCGGATCCTGACTTAGTCTTAGTCTAATAAGTCTTCGATGAGCTTTAAAAGCTTGTTTTAAAAATAGCCTACACTAAATGATAACAAACTAAAATATGTTAGGGCTCTCAGTATTTGTGTAGTTAATGCTCCATCCTATTTTCGATTCCATTTGATAGATAGTGGTATGAATGCTAGTAAAAATCATTGTAATTTTGGAAATATAATTTTTAGTCAAACAAACTTGTATAATGTATTTTGTGGGCAAGGGGATTGAAGGGGTTTAATTTTAGTCTTTTCCCTCCTTATTTCTAAGATGATGTAACATTGCCCGATCTGGGACGATTGTTCTGTTGTCCGATGATTTATTAAGAGGGGGCCGCGCCAATTGGACGCAAAAACGGTCTAAAACATAGGAGAGCTTTCTCCAAAGCTAGGAGGACGTTCAATAAAGACATAATCAATGCAATTTAATGAGGTTCAAGAACAATTCTTGAATTAGATTTGCTCAAAAGACGATTTGTGTGGTGGTCCCGAGTTAGGAGTTCCTAAACTGTGGTCAATTAATGTAAGTGAAGACCGCATGTCATGTATCGAAATGAAGAGGAGCATTTCTGATAATTTATGGGATATTTTTGCTCTACGGTCGATATTTCCTGTGAAAATCGACTTTGAATTGAATTGAAAACGACTTTATTGCAAAAAAAAACGAACAATAAGACTATAAAGTCTTCTTTTCATGCTAACCTTAAAAAACAAAAATATTCTCTTAATTATTGATAGATGCTTAAAATTAAATAGAGAAGAAACAAGAGAGGAAGAGGAAAAAAAGGGATAGAGGGGGGGATCCATTGTCGTCATCATTATGAGACCGTACTTTGTACAAAAAACGCAAGGTGGGTGTACTCCGATCTGCTCTTAAATTTAATTTAATTTTTTTTTTTTTTTCTATGTCAAAAGTACAAGATACAAATCAACAATTCCCAAACCCAAATGTTCCTAAGAATGTGCTTGGGGACGGTTCATACCATACTAGACTAAATTATTCAATACAATAACATGTGTGCCTCAAATAGATAACTATGCCATTGAAAAAAGGAGATTTATTAATACAAATAGATACTGTAAATAGTTAATAAAAAGATTACATGATGTATTTGCTGATATTTGGATTTGAGTGAATTTATTAGCATTGGAAGAGGAACATTGCTGTTTTGTATTGGGAAGAGTGGGAGGTGAGAGCTTTACTAACGAATGGAAGTCTGATCTGAGGATTTCTTGTAGGGTAGTTATGTAACGACTGATGTTGGTCAACTCTTATTTTAAGATCATTTACTGCTTTGAGTATACTTGCTTTATAGATATAGATATTATTGGTAGTCAGCTTTAGAAAATAGATACATTTCATTAAATTTTAAATTTAAATGCAATAAATCAACTTATTGCTATTGCGTTGCGTTCGCTATACTGCCTGCCTAGTTATGCCCTTCCCCTAGTCTAGTACTGCTGTTTTAGTAACTTCAATAGATCCATTACAGCATGAACGGCATATGAGTAATTCAGTAATAGACCTATAACATTTTGCAGTAAAATATATATCAGGGGTGGACAAGGATAGGCACATTGGATAGATTGGTCAGAAAACATAAGACTTCTCGTAAAAACTGTACAAAACTATTTCTGTCATCATGTTGGCACTTGGTTCCGTTGAGTTCTTAGATTGCATTGTTTCCATTCGGAAGTAGGCAGAACAAGTATGGGTCGTTTGGTCGCTTATTGCCTCTGAAAATGCAAACAACAGTGTTAAGGTATGCCGGTAGTTATATCTTAACCTTTATAAAACTTCATTTTTACCAATGACTAGAAACTGATTGCAATTTATTCCAGTGTGGAAACTCCTCAAAAATAGAGAGCGCCAATTTTAAATGCTCAATCAATTTTCTTCATCTTTTTTTTCTTCGTCTTCCGACTTTATAGCCTCGATGGGATTGCTCGACATCAAGTCATCTTGATTTTTGTGACGTTCCACCATCTATGGGTTCCCAACACGCAGAGATCGGTTTCTAATTCGTCCTAGTGGTTTCACGGCTGTCCCTGCAGTCGTCTTCCCGTCTTGTTTAAAGTAATTGGAATAATTGTTGGAATGGACCTGCCCAATGCCAGCTACCCCATGGTTTTTCGGACATTATTGATACTGTTTCCGTATGCATTTTTGTCATCTCAGACATTCAATGCTGAATTAATCACAACACAAAAAGCCACTTCTCCGTGAAAATGTCTTGTGAAGTTATTGGTCGCTATAATTTGTGTTCTCCTAGTATTTTGACATTTCTGGACAGACTAAATTGCAAGGGGGTTCTTGTAGGAGATCTAAATTGATATTTGAAGTGAAACTTTAACGGACAAGTGGAAAAACTTCATTCATTTATATTTCAAGGAAAAATATTTAAACACAATTGTTAACAATAAGTATAGGCTATTATGTACTTACAGCGGAGAATACTAACGCAGCCGTAACGCTTTTTCATGAAAGAAAAATCCTAATAATCCCTTCTATATAGAAATTTCGTTTCAAAGAGGTGTGAAAATTTTCAAACAAAAGCCTTTGGTCTGGTTCATGGTCTTCCCGAAAACCATGACATGGTGGTTGGTGGTAACGTAACGTCACACTATATCAATAATGTATCCACCCGGCATTGCAAGCCTTTCTGAAGAATTCGTCTTAGTACGTAAGAAATTCCCGACTAAAATCACTTTTCATAAATGCGACTGGCTGCTACATTATACTGTAAATACTAGTAATTTATATAAATCCACTTACTGGGTTAAGGTGGTTTCCAAGGTCAAGCTGTAAAATAAAATTAATTTTTAATGTTAAAATTCAAAACTAATAGGTACTACAAAATATAGGCCAGTGCAGTGGTTCCCAACCTGCCGGTCGCAACCCCAAGTGGGGTCGCGGAACTCAGCTAAGGCGCATATTCCACGTACGTCAATAGTAAATATGGTATTGACGGAAATTTCAATTTTTCATTGATACACTAGCAGTAGTAGTATGGTTTGACACAGTCCCAGGCCACGGTGTGGGCCCATAGGAATCCAGTGGACCTCCTGATTATAGTGGATTCCGAACCACTTGGGAAACACAGTGAAGTCACACGATTAGTTCGGAGGTGACCAGGACAAGTCCTACCATGTTTCCCTACCGGCACTGTGCACACGACCAATTTAACTGCAGCTTTGAACCTGCTCTGGTCCGCTGGATTCAACTTGGTATGGCGGGGCGGCCGGCATTGATACACTACATTCCACATGTTTTTTCAACTATTGATCCTTCTTCTATTGACACGTATGCGCCAAATTTTTGAAATTTGTTTACATTTGTTTTCTTCGTACACTTATTATTCTTAATAAAACCTAATAATAGTAGGAGATCCGAAGTAAGATTGACCTTCACCGATCTGTTTAATGGATGAAAACTGTTTTATAAACAATCTAAAATCAAAAATGTTTGTACTTAACATATGAGGTTCTGTAGGGACAGTTTTGGTCACTAGGTTCGCTGACGACAAACCGATATCCATATTATTCAAAATGGCCGCCGTTTGCATGCGAAAACTAAGCTCTTAGCATCTAATTAATTCTTTTAATATTTTTTATAATATTTTTACTATGCCTGGACCTTATTTCGCTGCATATAATTTCATGTATATATTCTCCATGATTTATAGAAAAATATCACTTTAAAATAATACGTAATTAAAAATCATTTTAAAATAGTATTGAGGCTTATGGAAAAATCAACGCTTTGATATCATTGCAACTGGTGCTGCCATCTACAAAATGACGCCACAAATGAACCCCATTCCATGACGCCATTTTAGTTTGTTATTGTTTGCAGCGCGTGATTTTACTCTATGATCATTGATCAATTTTAACAATGGCATAGAGTAACATTGAAATATCCGTCAATACCATATTGACTATTGACGTATGTGGAATAAGCGCCTAAGTAAAAACTAGCCTAACCTAGTCCTCTCTTACTCTAGGAAGGCCTCAAAGCATGCTCAGAAAATTTAGCATGTGTGGGACTTTAACCAACAACCTTTTAGGTGAAAGTCAGGGCCCGTACCACTACTCTACATGTCCTGATCTGATTGGCCTTGTGAGCTTACCAGTTCCCCCCACCAGTGAACGCCAAACGGTCCAATGTCACGCTGTTCTCTGAGCTGAGGTAGCAGAGGACCGGCCTGTGCCTGAAACAGAGAAATGCAATTCATAAAACTAATCTTTTTTGTAGCTGCCTTCACTCAAAATTACTTTTCCATAATCTTGGATAGGAAAATAAACATACATATCGTACATACATACATGTAAGTTATATGCAGCCGCGAAGAAAAATTGTCATCATTAATAATCATACCTAATTAATATTACCGAGCAATTTTATCAAGTTCAGTGTTCATTTATACATTTTTTTTTAAATCCCCCTTGGGTACGGGCCTGAACTTTTTTTTTTGGGCGCGGGACTCTCGAGTATTTGCGCCGGTCGGTGTGTGTGTGCGGGAGTGATGGCTTATTTGGTTACTATTGGTAGTTGTGGTATAGAATGGTTTTCTTGAGTTTGTCTACAGGTGTGCCATGACTCCGGTCTTGATTAGAAAGCTTAACGTTGCAGTGACTGGCCCATGCTTGTCCCCTATTCAGTTTGGCAGGGTGTGTGGTTTCGGTAACAAAATGAACCATGTCAGCACATACTGTATGCAAACGGTTAAGTGTTGTCAGTGCTTTAAGCAGCCTATTGGGAGATTGTATGATAGATGACGGTTGCCATGATGAGTTTTAAATATTTATTACTTATTAAGTTTTTGTAGGGACTAAGCCCCTGCTTGGGCGCTCCTCTTCTACCTGCCTGATGTCTGATTCGTGCGCTTGGTAGATATCTTGTCTGATGTTTCGTCAGCATTAGCATCCGTGTTCAGACACGCACTGGTGTGTCCCATTCTTCTACCTTTTGCCGTCCCTGGCATTCCTCCCGGTATAATGAGAAATAACAATCTTAAACTGGTTCGCTACTGTCAACTTTGGCAAATTCATTGCCCGTGAGTAAAAAAATTACTACACTACTCCGATTTACCTTACCCCCAAATGATTGCATCAATTGTTTTACTGTGCAGATTAGACCTGCACACTCGCGCGGGGAACATTCTAAAGAATATGGCGACAACATTCCCTTTATGCACCATATAGTTAAGAAATACTTGCCGTTAAAAAAAATATATATATTCTCTTTAGGCGGGAAACCTACCTCAAGTGCCAAGCACAGGGCTAGGATAAAACACACAAGTGCAATCTGTAGAGCAGACCACATTTTCAACGGAATGACGATGAACTCTAGTATGGCTTATATTTGTAACTTTACACATGTGGCGAGCTATTGACGTAAACTGCACAATTGGAAGTCTATATGAAGGTCCCCGGCGAGTTGTACATCAATAGTCAGCCTTTAGCTTGGTTGGCTGGGTGGGCCCCTTAATTTTTCTGGTACATTTTTATTTTTGCTCTCTGTTAATGGACTTAAGGTGGTTTCTATCATCGCTTGAAAGGGCTCGGGAAATAATATTGTGCGCATTTGTAGATTGTGGTTCCTTACCGATATTTTTCAAGCAAGGCCTAAATGAACGAACTACCTTTTGGTAAGCTGTATTGTTGTTTCCGAGTTGCCAGTATGCACAAACGTATGTACGTTTGTGGTATTGTTGGCAACCGGCAGTCTGTCAAATAGCTTACTAGAAAGATATTTCGGAAAACCTTTAATTATCATGTAGAGCTACTCGTTTTTTCATAAATAATTAGATTACTCGTGACTTCGTGGTATTTCATTTTAATAAACAAAAAATAACAAAAACTTATAGTTTTAGAAAAACTTGTTATAACAACCCGAATTAGTAAAACCCAAATAATCGTTAAGAAATTAACTTTGTCTAAGAAACCCACTTGTGTTAGTATAAAACCCTTTATATTATACTAACACAAGTGGGTTTCTTAGACAAAGTTAATTTCTTAACGATTATTTGGGTTTTACTAATTCGGGTTGTTATAACAAGTTTTTCTAAAACTAAAAGTTTTTGTTATTTCTTGTTTATTACTCGTTTTTTATTTGCCTTCGAGAGTAATGACTTGAGGCAAGTTGTGAGTTGTGCCTTTCCTATGGGAAAATGGTTGCTTATCTAGAAGAAATGCGTTAGCTTTCATAGGCGATATATAAGGGTCTGCTCCCTCGAGTTCAGTTCGGACCGTGCTAGCGATTAGACGTGTTTTTCTTCTTGACGAAACCTGTCTTTGTGCGGTCGTGGAGTGTTAAGTTTTTCTTATCGGTTTATATTAGGAATTTCGCATTTCTTTGGATATTCCTTTTAAATGACGAAACGGAAAAAACAAAAGCAGAGTAGCTCACCAGAGGAGGAAACTCCTCCAATTTTGCCCTCATGGAGTAACAAACCAACCATATTCCAAATCAGCCATGCCGATGACAACAAATCTTTATCTGATGTGTCTCCATTTCTGATAGAAAAGGCTTTAAAGTCGTCAGTGACAGGAGATTTAAAACTCATTAAAAAGCAACGATCCGGCCACATTGTGATCGAAGTTGCCAACAGTAAACAGGCCGAACAAGTGCAGAATATGCGGTCACTTCTCGGACAGGTTAAAGTTAGGGTGCAGCCCCATCCATCTTTGAACCTCATTCGAGGAGTGGTTAGATGTTGGGACCTAGGATCCCTGGAGGACAAAGAAATTTTGAGGGCACTTACACCTCAGGGGGTGTCAGACGTGCGTAGAATTAGCCCCAAAATGTCGCCTCGACCACCAGTATTTTTATTAACTTTCGCGACCCCCTCTCTCCCGGGACAAATCAAAATTCTGACGTCTAATTTCATCATCGAACCTTACTACCAACCACCCCTACGCTGCTACAGGTGCAACTCTTATGGGCACCATAGCCAAACCTGCAACCGTACTGCCACCTGCTGGAAGTGTGGCAAGGCGAAATCAGACAGTCATAACGAAGCAACGTGTAGGGAACAAACCCACTGTACTGCTTGCAAGTCTGATGACCACAATGTGCGCTCACCGACATGCCCTGTCTATATCACTGAAAAGAAAGCTGTACGTCTGTCCTCTCGAGAGAACATCCCCATCCCTGCGGCCCGGAAATTCATAAAAGCCACCCCCCAAGGGGTTAATCCTTTTATCAGCTACGCACAACTCATCAAAGGTCAGGGAACTCCGCGTAGTGTGCCTCCTCCGATCACCACACCCTCGCATTTCCCTCCGCTCCAAACGCGAGGCATACTCCCCAACTTCCAACCAACAGTGGAACGGTTAACCACTAATACAATCAGGCCGAGGGCAACCCCAATGGCCAACTGTGAAAACTGTCAAGTATTATTACCTGCCATTGACAAATTAACTACACAAGTGGCCAGCCTTACAAACTTAGTAACCAATTTACTACGAATAATTCACACCAACATGGATGCTGAAAACCAGAAAAACTTAATGAATGAATTGGGTATGACACCCGGACAATCGGGAACTGAAATGGAAATTGCTGCAGTTTTGCACTCAACAGAACAACAGCAACCCCCAGAAAATTTCGCCCTGACAGCTCCCGAGGAGCATAGCATTAGCCCATCGGGGACCAATTTAAACAATCAAACCACCCTAATTAACCAACCCATCTCCCTGCAGCTGCCTAAGAGCAGGCTCCAAGGTCATAGCATGGCACACACCACTGCTTTGCCCTTATCCCCTGAGATACCTGAGGAATTCTGATGGCATCCATTTTTCAATGGAATGTAAACGGTTTTGACATTAGAAAAGAGGAACTGCAGCTGTTAATAACGCAACTTAGCCCGCTAATCATAATTCTACAGGAAACACATCTAAAACTAAATCAATCAGTAGACTTAACCGGCTATGACTTGTATCATAATCCCATAAAGACCCCTATGGGGGCGAGAGCACGAGGTGGCGCTGCAATACTGGTTGCAAACTATCTGGCTACGCAGCAGATACAACTTTTAACTGATCTCGAAGCAGTAGCAGTCAGAACGACACTTAAAACACCAATCACCTTCTGCTCCATATATATCCCTCCAAATCGACAATTTAATAGAAACGATTTAAATAGCATAATACAGCAGCTCCCCAAACCTTATATAATCGGCATGGATGCAAACGCACACTCACCCATCTTTGACACAACACGACATACGGCCGATGCAAAAGGGAGGGAAATCGAGCAGGTCCTCATAGATAATAACATCACCCTGTTAAATAATGGACAAGTCACACACTTCAGTACCCATCAAACCTCTTCAGCAATAGACCTAACTCTGGTACACCCACGAATAGCGGTTGATTTTGAATGGCAGGTCCATGACGACCGAAGGGGAAGTGATCACCACCCCATTGAAATCACATATATCCCGGGCATACCTCAAGCAACCCCTTGCCCGAAATGGAACTTAAAAAATGCAGATTGGAACGCTTTCCGGGCGTCACTCACAATGACTACCCCAACCATTACTGGGGACATAGATGAAAGCTTGACAGCCATAATTAAGCCAATCATGGCCGCCGCCCAGACCCATTTTTCCAAAAAGCACCCCATTCAGTCCAAGAGAAAGTTAGTACCTTGGTGGAATGACCACTGCTCCCGTGCCGTTAAATTGCGTAGATCCTTATACCACAAATTTAAAGTTTTCCCTAGCCAAACTAATCTGTTGCTTCTCAAAAAACAGGAAGCCCTTACCAGGCGTATTCTCAAGCAGGAAAAGAAATCCTACTGGCAGAATTTCGTATCATCCCTTAGAACCGACGTACCTATGGCTACAGTATGGAATAAAATTAGGCATATAAGAGGCATAACACGACCAGTAAACTGGGGTCCACTACAAATTGAAGATCGTTGTTACACTAGTATACAAGATATCGCGAACCAGTTTGCAATTTTTTTTGGGGAAATTTCGAGTAATGAATGTATTCCCCTAACCTCCCTTATGTCGAAGTCCATTCTGGAAGCCTCCCCAATTACGGTAACAGGGGGGCACAATGAACCCTACAACGCCCAATTTACTTTGAAAGAATTGCAATACGCGCTTTCCCAATGTAAAAACACGGCCCCCGGACCTGATTCCCTTCCATATATTTTCATTAAAGAGATGCCACAACACTATAAATCGCTGCTACTTGCGCTATACAATGCAATATGGACAAAACATAAATTTCCAGGAGCGTGGCGTCACTCCATACTAATACCCATACGAAAGCCACAAAAAAATTCCGGTGCACCTTCTTCTTACCGCCCTATATCCCTAACGAACTGCCTATGCAAAATAATGGAAAGATTAGTCAATAATAGACTAACGCACATTCTCGAACAGCGCCAGTTGATCACAAATTACCAGTGTGGAGGCAGAAAAGGTCGCACGACTACAGATCTATTAGCAAGGGTAACTCAAAACATACAACAGGGTTTTACACGTCGCCAACACACCGTAGCCGTGTTCTTTGACTTGGAGGCCGCCTACAACAAGCTGTGGCACCATCAAATTTTAAAAACTATGGAAAGATGGGGACTCTGTGGGAACCTACTAAGCTTCATCAAGAACTTTCTAAGAGACCGCTCCCTGACCGTCCGTTTGGGTGAGACCCTATCAAGAATTGAACGTTTAGATAATGGGACCCCCCAGGGGTCCATTTTAAGTTGCAGTATATTTATTATAGCAATCAATTCAATCAGCGACTACTTATCGCCGGATATTTTGGCGTCACTATATATAGATGATTTGTGTATCATGTATTCATCCCCTAGCCTGCCAGTAATTAAAAACAAACTCACCCTTGCTATAAGATCTCTAGAACAGTGGGCCAGAGAGAATGGTTTTGTTTTCTCTATAAATAAAACTTCCGCTGTTCACTTCTGCAGAAAAAGAAGGTGCAATCATCATCCCCGCCTGACGCTAAACAACCATCCGATCCTATTCAAACAATCCCATAACTTTTTAGGCTTAACTCTGAACAGGCGCCTCACTTGGACTGAGCATATAACCAGTCTCAGGCATAAATGCATTCTAGATCTGAACGCATTGAAAGTTGTGGCCAATCAAAATTGGGGGGCAGATGTGAAGATCCTCCTCACGATGTACAGAGCATTGATACGTTCCAAAATAGATTATGGCTGCATCATGTACGCTTCAGCAAATAAAACATTGTTAAGGGCTCTGGATGTGGTGCATAACACAGCCATCCGCCTTTGCCTGGGTGCCTTTAAATCTAGCCCTACAAACAGTATAGGGGTAGTGGCAGGGGAGCCACCTCTGCATATTCGCAGAGACAAGTTAATGGTCACCTTTTATTCCCGAGTCATTAGCAATCCACATCTAGTCACCCTGACTGATGTAACAGACACATCTTTTGACACCGTCTATAGAACCCACCCTCGATCATCTCACCCCTATTCCTACAGATTACGACTACTTTTAGAAAAGCTAACCACCCGCTTGCCACCAATTACAATGCATTACACTCTCGGGTTCACTCCGCCACCACCATGGATTGTCCCTAAGATACGGTGCGACACGTCCCTGACAGATTATCCCAAAGATATTATCCCGCATGTTTTTGTAAACAAATACTTTAAGAATAAACTGCTGTTTTACCCGACTCATACATGGCACCATTTCTATACGGATGGCTCCAAAACCAAGTACGGCGCAGGGGCCGGTGTTTCATATAATTCAGATCTTCTCCTCATACCTTTATTGCCGCAAGCGTCCGTCTATACAGCTGAACTTGTAGCTATACATCAAGCAATATTGCATATTATAATACATTCCATAGACAGAGCACTTATCATCTCCGACAGCTTAGCCGCACTTACAGCTATTCAGCAATTATATCCTAAAAATCCCCTAATACACCTAATTATTAATTTAATCGCATGCCTGCCACCGACCCAATGCATTGAGTTTCTCTGGGCCCCATCCCACATAGGGATAGAGGGTAATGACAGGGCCGACAACGCAGCCAATTCTGCAACAAGTCTTCATTCTCCCCCCTTCCCTTACTTTCCCCCGTCAGACTTTAAAAATACAGCACACAACCTCTTAACAGAATGTTGGCAGACAGAGTGGAGTACTGCGAAGGAAAATAAACTAAGAACAATACAACCAAGGGTGGGGGGCTGGAACTTGTTCGAGCACCAGATGAGTAGAAGAGACCAAGTGAAGGTGGTTCGTTTGAGAATAGGCCATACAAGGTTAACACATGGACACCTAATGGCAGGCACCCCACCCCCCATATGCCACAATTGTCAGGTACGACTAACTATTCCTCACATTGTCATAGAATGCCCTGTCTACTCAAGATACAGAACCTTCCCTCCTGATACAGATTTCCAGAAAGCAGTCTCGCACAATACAATTCTTCTCCAGCACACCATTCCTTTTCTTCACTCAACAGCTCTCGCAAGCCTCATCTAACAAACAACACACTACTTTAATACAAGCATTGGCAAACTGCCCTTAGACGGTCACTGGGCAACCCGTTGTCCAGTGCCCTCCTGATCGCAGTTTGCCACACACCACCAACTAATACCATACACACACAACACAGACAACAACACCGGCAACTACAAACCAGAAAGCGCGTTTACCCACACGGGTCTGGCGCTTTATAATTAAAAAAAAAAAAAAAAAAAAAAAAAAAAAAATAAGGGTCTGCAGAGCTGTTCTAAAAATACGACGCATTTGTGTTGCTCATGGCCCTAACTTGCCTCGTATTTAAGATTGTCTGCGTTGCTCTTCATTAAGTCTAATTTATTTCCTTACTGGGCTGATTTTTTTACGTTTTATATTATTACATGTAAGTAGTTCATGTATCGCGAGCAAACGATATCTATGGTAACATAAATACCTATATATTATTGTATATATAAATGCAGTGAACCTTGTAACAGCTCAACAACGAGAGGCTTATTATCATCAATTTGGAGTAGGCCTACCTATGAATTAAATTGCGCATTTGGTAGAGTTTACTAAAATCAGTATGATGAACGGACTAAAAACTATCACCCATGTTTAACAGGGGTATAAAACAATAAAAATTGGGTATGATTAAGGTATTTAATTACAAATATGTTTGTCCACCCAACTTATACATTTCTTACAAACTACTTTACAGCACCAGTGAAATTTACAACGACATCTTTCGATTGTTTGAACAGTGATAGTAACATAACCTCGTCCGCAGCACATCAGTTCACATGAATCGAAGCTTAAAGCTGTTGACGCGTTACAGTACCTGGAAGAAGGAATTGTTGGTATTATTATTATTATTATTATTATCAGCTAACAATTATGTACAAAAAAGCAGTCGCGCAAGATCTCAATTTATTTAAAAAGTTATGACTGTTTATGACTTGTATAAATGTAACTTGATAACAACGAACTACTAAGTTACAGGAACGAATTCAAAAATCATACACCAAGTTTAAGAAATTTGGCAAGAAGAGAGGGTGTCCAATACAAAAGATTTATAGAACCAATGTATTTTAACAAATATGGACAAGCCGAACTACGTGTTGCTATTCCGTCGGTGTTTAACGAATTACCCGACAAACTACTCATAATACAAAATATTGGTTCAGTTAAAAAATTAATAAAAAACTGGTTTTTACTAACATAACTACGTACAATGTCTTCTTTGCATATCGTTCTGAGGTGACATTTTGTAACCAACTCGACCAGACAAACCCCTAAGGGGGTTTTTGGTACCCAAAAATTGTATGCCTGTAAGTTATTGTATTATTGTAATTTGTGCTCCTTGTCCAGGGAGTACTGGACAAGGGAAAACAATTAAAATATGAGGCTCCGTTCGAAAGGCATCCGATATTTTCCAATTTTCAAGTTGTGGACTGGGGCCTGGTGCTCTAAGCCAGGTTCTCCGCAGCAGATCTGTTGGGAGAGCTGTCATTGAAGCAAATGACTTGGTGCAAAAACACATTCTAATTTAACAGGTTTTCTGAAAACCGTGCACCAGCAGGAGTAGACCGTAATTTTGCATCAGCCCATTTGCTTCAGTGACAAAATCTCCCAGCTGTGCTGTTGTCGTAGAACTATCGTATCTGACTATGTACACCGAGCCTAATGAGCGGTTCCGTTCTTCGAACACTACCTGAATTTTTAAAAAAAGGTGGTCAAATCCCTACAGGCAATAGCAACGAAACTATTGTACGATTCACTGGTTAAAAATATGCTACAGCCTACTAACCTATGAACTTATTTTTGACATTTTTGCTTTCCAATTTATACGTAGTATAAGGAAAGCTTTGTGACGGTCGAAATATTCGATTCCGAGATTTCAACGGATTTACACGTTTTGAGGTCCCAGGAACCAAAAAAAAGGTTTTTACGAAATGTCTGTCTGTCTGTCGTTCTGTCTGTCTGTCTGTCTGTGCGTCGATTTCCGGGCAAACTACTCGGTCGATTTTGATGAAATTCGGCATGTAGGTCCACAAAAATCATACCTCGGAATAATTTTTTTTATTTGGGGCTAACTTAATTTGGGGGGGGGGGGGTTTATTCTCAACATACTCCAAAAAAAACGTCTAAAAAAATTATTTCTCAAAAACGGCTCCAACGATTTCTTTTAAATTCACATATATTGTAGTCGTTATTAATGTTAACGAAATGCGGGGGGTCGCTTGCCCGTTGATAGGTTGCTTCTGGGGGTAAAAAAATAAAAATAACTAAATTTTAATGAAAAATGAATAAAAAATAATTTTTCTGCGAAACCTTTCTAGCGATGATTTTTACCTTCAGGTATGTTTAGGTGTTAAATTGAGTAACGAAACTGGACAGGTTGCTTTTCCAGAAAAGTATTTGGTTTTGTAAAAAAAAATGTTTTTTTGAAAAAATTATAGAAAATTCACGCTCAAATGCATTGCGTGCCCTGCCAGTATTGCTGTATGGTAATGTGTTGTTCTGACCTATCTAGAATTTACCTCACCTCCAGTGACGTCAGGTGGACAGCCCCCCCTCCCCCGAGATATCGGAAATTTATCCATAGGAAAATTATTTACCATGTAATTACTCATTTTCTCTATGTACTAATTTTGATAAATTGGAAAGCATGTTCGAGTAAACTCGGACCGGTTCTTTTAAATGACTGTGACCACAGCATCCGAATAGAGCAGGAAAGACGATAATCTGCCATTCCTGAGGCCTATAGACCCTCTATGAGTTGTACCGCGACGTGTTTCTTCTTGGATATTGATAATTATTTCGGTACATACCGGCCCCTTGTTCCGAGACTTCCCGTTTTGTCGTCTCTCAGGCAGTAGTCTGGAGATTTCGTGATGAAAACTAAATCTTCATCCCGAGGCGCTTTTGCTCCTTGCCTCTTTGGTTCCAGTCTTCTATTTACTCCTATTTTTGTCACAGTCACCTGTAAAGCAAACGTTACCTATTCAGTTTCATTTTTGAATTTCTTTTAGTAGGTGGTCAGTCATGCTTGCTGACGTCATTGTGAATTCTTACTTGCTATAGAAAAATTATTAATTTGGCAAGCATGTGAGAACTGGGGAGAGCTGAACCATAGTGTAGTGGAAACACAATGCCCTAAAAATGCGTAAACCGTGGATTTGTGTAGAGTTCAACTGGTATATACTGTAGGTATTGAGCTACATTTGAGCTCGCCAAAAATATTTTTTGAATCCTCGCCTACTGGGGGCACCTATTACGTGTTTTTTCAATGGCTGGTCATAGGCATCAGGTGGCCCCAGGATTCGAAAATTATTTTTGACACTCTTAACTGTCTTATTTCTCCCAGGGACGGATCCAACCCATTTGGGGGGGGGGGGTAGTTGTGGGTCGAAATAGGAAAAACATATGTGGATCGATTAAATCAGAGCATAATTTAATAAATTTACAATAGGTTTACCAATTTTTTTTTTTTTTTTTTTTTTGGGGGGGGGCAGCTATCCTTGATCTCTCCTGTAGATAGAACTCTAGGTTTGTCCTTGACTCCATTCTTGTCACTCATTGGCCACTGGCATATGTACTCACCTCAAGTGATGACAAATATTTAGAGTACAGTCTTTCTCCCAATTCATGGAATGACGGCAACCCTTTCCAGCAAATTTTGATGGAGCAAGAACCCGACACGCCATGACACTTGCATTGAGTTTTCAAACTAGTCTCCACAGTCTGGAAGAAGACAATTAACTAATTAATGTATAATTCGTATACTATGTACGGTACACTCTTCAGAAGAGGATGTCTTAGGCGCTTATTCCACCAACGTCAATAGTAAATGTGGTATTGACGTGGTAGCAGAAATTAAAGACAGTCTAAAAATGTCTGCTACCACGTCAATACCACATTTACTATTGACTATTGACGTAGGTGGAATTAGCGCCTATGGGTATAGTCAATAGACATGCCACGTTTAATGCAAATCAGACAGAGCCCAAGTTGTTGTCACTTTACAATTTTAGCGTGACGTCACTCCAATTAGCATGAGGACGATTGACCATCGTATATGTATCAGTCGATAGGCAATTTTATGTTTGTAAACTTTTGTCTTACACTTTATACGTCGTAGAGTTCATTTTTTAATTTTCCCTAATGACAGCCCATTTTAACCCATATCAGCCAGAAATCATATCGCATACACTTACGAAAAGTAACTGCAGATTAATTGAGAAAATAGAAATTTTATTTATGACCCAAATAACCTATTCTCGCTACACCAGCCGAGCTTTATGCTCAGTCTCCTGGTACTATGGATACTAAAACATCGTTCGAGTGAAAGGAAGCACGTTATTTAAAAACAACGGGATGATGATGACTTTGATTATATTTAGGCGCAAATTCCACCGACTTCGTTTTTGATAGTTACCGTGATATTGACGTGGTAGCAGACATTAAAGACAGTCTAAAAATGTCTGCTACCACGTCAATATCACGGTAACTATAAAAAAAGAGGTCGGGGAATTTGCGCCTTAAACATGGAAGCATGGACCTTCAATAATCAAATGCCATGAGGAACATTTCTGCGAAGAAAATACGAGTTGGGTTCGATTCCGAAGTTCCTTTTTACTGGACTTTTTCCAAATTTCGAAAAGATTCATCTTAAAATAAAAAGAAGCGGTCCGAGTTTACTCGAACATGCTTTCCAATTTATCAAAATTAGTTAATCTAGTTAGGTCAGACCAACACATTACCACACAGCAATACTGGCAGGGCACGCAATGCACTTGAGCGTGAATTTTCTATCATTTTTTCAAAAAAACATTTTTTGCACAAAACCAAATACTTTACTGGGAAATCAACTTCTCCGGTTTCGTTACTCAATTTAACACCTAAAACATACCTGAAGTTAGAAATCATCGATAGAAAGGTTTCGCAGAAAAATTATTTTTTAGTCATTTTTCATTAAAATTTAGTTATTTTTATTTTTTTACCCTCAGAAGCACCTATCAAGGGGCAAGTGACCGCATTTCGTTAACATTAATAACGACTACAATATAGGCCTAAGTGAATTTAAAAGAAATCGTTGGAGCCGTTTTTGAGAAATAATTTTTTTAGACGTTTTTTTGGAGTTTTTTGAGAATAAAACCCCCCCAAATTAAGTTAGCCCCCAAATAAAAAAAATCATTCCGAGGTATGATATTTGTGAAGCTACATGCCGAATTCCATCAAAATCGACCGAGTAGTTTGCCCGGAAATCGACGCACAGACAGACAGGCAGACAGAACGTAAAAACCACTTTTTTGGGTTCCAGGGACCTTAAAACGTGTAAATCCGTTGAAATCTCGGAATCGAAAATTTGGCCCGTCACAATTAAAGCTTTCCTTATAAGCCTACTACGTATAAATTGGAAAGCAATAAAGCTATTTCTGTAATTATCCTAACCTTTCTGCCTGCTTTATTGTTATGTAGATTGACGGAGGCGAGTTTTCCTTTGGATTGTAGCCTGTTCGTCCCGTCAGTGGCCAGGTAGACAACGCCGAGGTCTGGACTTGGAGGGGAGCTGCCTCGCTTTGTCTTGGGCGCTGATTTCCCCCTCAAAATCTTCTTCTCTGCCGGATCTGTGAACTGATGTTTACATTATTTCTTTAAAATGGCATTTCCTTCGTGTCCCGTATGTATATCCATTTTCCATGTAGTGGTAGTGGGCACAAGGGTTTTGGTATTACTTTCATTTACTTAGGTAATCTATAATATTACCTCTTGATCGTGTGATAGTATAGGCCAACCTATTTTTTTTTCAGACATTCTTTCAGACTTTTATCACTTTTATCATATAACTATAGACTCTTTAAGGAAAGACAAGCTTTCAGTGCCTCTGATTTATATATTGGAAATGATAGCTTGCACAGAACTATATATTTTTGCCATTTGCAATACGCTACAGCTGTATGTTCTTTCTCAGGGGCCCCGGGGCCTTTGGCTGGCTTCGATATTTTATTCAACTCAGAACTTATTGTTCTTTTTTTGTTATTATTCTTAGATTTAAAGTTACCAAACATCGTGGAACGTTGGCTAACTATTGTATTTTACATTATATACTTCTCCTAAACAAACATACTTTCTTAGAAAACTGCACTGCCCATTTGATATTATCGCCACAGCCGCCCCATTTAAAGTTGCCGTTGGGAGCTTCTCGAGGGTGTGCTGCGCACGAGCAGTTGAAGAAGGTTCCTGATGCGCATGCTTTGCTCAGAACTGAGACTAGGGATGCTGAGCTGAGGCCGTACACTAACCCTTGCTCTCTGGTACCTAAATGTAAAAATTATAACTTCAGTAAAATCTATTCCGGTTTGCTTTCCACTACTAAAGCTGGCCATTCACGAGGGCTCCAAACGGACTCGCGCCAAGCCAAATGGCGCGTCCTGTTCCATTTGGTGTTAGCGCCATTTAGAGGGGTCATCACGACTACGATGAACCAGTCGCTCCAAATCTTTCAAATTGTACAGTGTGACGATATGGAAGAAGTAGCGAGTCCGTTTGGAGCCCTCGTGAATGGCCAGCTTTAAAGGGAGCAGTATTTGGTTACCCGCCAATTAGTTGGCAATGAAGTTTAGCATTACATGGTATGGAGGGCTGGACCTTTACGCAAGCCATGGAGAACAGAATCAGTGCCTTCGAGATGTGGATGCGCAGACGAATGGTGCGCATATCCTGGAGAGATTGTGTCTCCAATGCTGAGGTCCCGAGGTGAATGGATACAGAAGCCGAGTTGCTGCAGTCGGTTAAGAGCCGGAAACTAACATACTTCAGCCATGTGTGGAGGAACAAATGTAATAATCTAAGGGAAGATTGAAGGACAGAGGGCTCTGGACAGAAGAACATCCAGGTCGAAAAACCAGAGGCAGTGTTTTGGCAAAATAAGCACGACTTCCCTCTTCAGAGCACCAGTCTCCATGGTTCAAATTGCCATGATGATCGCCAATCTTCGATAGCAGATTTAAATTTTAAGTAGAAGGTACTAATTGATCGTAAGAAAACCTGTATGGGTTCACTTGTACCAGTTCCGTTAAAATATACATTTCCTTGTCCCTAAACATACCGTACTTAATTAACCCATACACCTTACAAATCGACGCTACAGCCATGGCCTCTTCAACATGCATCCTTCATCCGTCCCTGCAGTGTACCCTCCGGCGCCAACCTCACACTGACAGTTCATGGAAGTTATGCAGCCTCCGCTTTCTTGGACGGCTCGGTGGCCGTCTTCCTCCCGGCTGTTGATTGAAAGCCTCGTAAATGTTAGCTACTTGCTGGAATCTGGCATCGTTGCTAAATGGCCTTAGTCTTCGCGATCGGTCTACCAACTCATGTACGCGCATTAACAACAAACCTGTTGTGAGATCCGGTGTAAAATTTGGCGCCAAAAGTGTTGTCGAGCAGTTCCATCGATGATTCTGAAACAGGTCTTGACAGGTCTGAACTGCTTGCGCTGCAGCCTTCGAAATGTATGGCATCACTTCCAACGACGAGCGGCACAATTTTTCTTGCCCCCTTGGCAGACCGAATATTCTCTTACTGTTGCGACATTGCATGTGCCTGTTCCTGTTGTCCCATTCGATGTCATCTCTTCCGAAACCTCTAAAAAAGAAAGATTAGGCATTAATATTTTGTGTGGACGACCTACGCCATTATTAACTCTATTGCATAACTGCAATTTTGCTGGAAATAATCTTATTAACGGTCTCTTCGAATATTCAGTTGTTAGTTACTTCACGTTGAAATGCACATAAATCTGTTAACTACGGTAATATTGGCAGGCAAAGTACGAGGTACCAAGTTGACTTGTTTAACTAATTTCCTAGCTAAGCTATAACCATTGAATTTTCTGGTTTCTCGGCTCTACATCCCTTTATGGACTTAGGCCTGCTCGACAGTAATCGAAAATCGAGTAATCTCGGTTTTGTACGACGCTCCGCCATCTACGAACTTCCAACTCGTGGAAGTCGGTTTCTAATTCGTTCTTCGAGCGGTTTTGTGGAAGTCTCTTCGGCAATTGTCTTCTCGTCATGCTTGCTTTGTATATATTTTCTCGGCATGCGGTCATCTGGTATTCGTACTATGTGTCCCAGCCATTGTAGACGTTGAGCACTTATAAAACGAACTAATTTAAAGTCTTCTGCATTGAGTATTTGCTTCTATTTCTGCGGTGTTTCTTATACGCCACTCTCCGTTTACTTATATATGGGGGTCCATAGACACACGGTAACTTACACAGTACTAGCTATACGCTTAGCCTTGAATTTTCGGGTTGAATATTTAGGACTAGGCTACTATTCAAAAGTTTAAAAGTGTGGGACCCCTGTTCAAGGACGGATACAGGGGGGGGGGGCTATTGTAAATTAAGTTATTACGCTCTAATTTAGTCGATCCTGCATATGTTTTTCCTATTTTGACCCTCAGCTACCCCCCCTCCCCCAAATGGGCTGGATCCGTCCCTGCCCCTGTTCAACATAATAATATTATGCCTGACACTACTGCACAATCATATTTTCGTATCATAATTTTATTTGAAAGCATAACAAAATGATTCCAGCAATAGGTATGGCAATATAGCCGACGCCAAATTTGTTGGTACCTATTCTACTCCTACATAAAATATAAAACGAAAACAGCTGTGAGACGAATACGCGTAGGCTACCACCCTAATTTTTAAGGTTTTATAAGAGGCCATGTAAGTTTTATAGAATGAACAGACATGCTTAATTGGTGGGCCATAAAGCAAGGAAGCGCTAATGCCGTAAAGATGTAGCCATGACAAAGGGCTACGGTTGTAATATAAGGTACCGACACAAAGACTCGTCTTTTTCACACTTAGGACCCCGCAGGTATTCCCATTCGTTCCTCCTTTCGGAACATTAACTTCTAGTTTCCACCAATGTAAATGTGCCGAAGTATTTTGACTAATTTTAAGGGATCTTTATGAAAAAGAAATTTGAAAAACAGACAATGCCCAATTTTAATATCATGACAATACACTACTTACTTACTTACTAGCCAACGCCCACCCTTGGCATTTCTGCCATCAGGCGCCGCGCTGACCAGTATAGATGTGCCGTGTGTTCATCTCCGGTAAGTCGATCGTTTCTTTCATCATCAAGCATCGGGCAGTCCTTGAGGTGGCTGGCGGCCATAGGGGTACTCCCGCACAGGACGCAGTCGGGGGACCTCAATATTCCAATTCGGTGGAGGTGGGATGCCAAAAGATCGTGCCCGGTTATTGTTCTGAAGACTGCTACTGAGGTGGGCCGTGGTAGGTTCTTCTTTACGGGTTTGTTTAACAGTGTGCTCCATTGTTTTCCACTTGAGGCTAGTCGCAGTCTGTCCTGGTTTGTCCTCCGTACTGATATATCTATGAGGTTTTTCACAGCCGTGAGGGGTGTTACTTTGCTGGGCTGAGGTAGTTTTGTGCCCATCTTTGCCAAGAAGTCCGCCTTTTCATTTCCAAGTATGTCGACGTGACTCGGAATCCACTGCATCACCAACTCCCGACCTTGCTCTATTAGTTGGCTCAGTAGCTGCCTGCATTTTAATGTGGAAGTACACTCTGTGTAGCTGTTTTTTGTGAGTGCTATGATAGCTGCTTGTGAGTCAACTAGCAGTACTGCCTTTCTGCAATCTGGGAACTGCAGTAACTTCTGGGCTGCGTTTTCAACGGCGGCTATCTCTCCGTCGAAGTTGCTTAGTGGGGATCCTACTGCGCTGTAACCCTCGAAGAGGCGGCTGTAGTAACCAGCTCCAGTTCTTCCGTCGCCCGGTATGCATGAGCCATCTGTGTAGATGTGAAGCCATTCTCTCTCTGGATAGCACCGGTGCACTGTCTCATATGCTGCTTTTCTAAGATGGTCCGGGAGCGACTGTTTTTTAGTTATATCGTGGTCGTATAGTTTCAGGCATTTTGTTGGGAGCCATTGATAGGACTTATGGCTTACTGGCATTTCAGCTGGCTCTCCAATGTTGATACTGTATTTTGTGGCTAACTCTTTCGCTCTGCAAACCGGCTCTTTTTGAGTGACTAGACGATCCGATGCTGGTTTATAGGAATTCCAGAGGGTAGGTCTGGTGCGCTTCGTCCTCTCCCAGGTCTTCATTAGCGACTTGTCTCTTCTTATGTTCAAAGGTTCGATGTCTGAGTGTATCTCCATTGCTGCAATTGGGGTTGACTTTACCGCGCCTGTGATAACGCGGAGGGCTGCGTTTTGTGCTGCATCCAGCTTGGCAAGTTGGTTTGAACTTGCCATGCTTATAGCTTCCCCTCCATACTCGAAAACTGGCCGAACGTAGCATTTATATGTGGTACTTAGTACGTCCTGAGTGCAGCCCCATTTTGTCCCCGTAAGTCGCTTGAGAAGTCTGGATCGATTCTTTCCTTTAGTGGCAGCCTCATTTACTTGGTCTTTCCACGTCAGTTTTGAGTCCATTGCAACTCCTAGGTATCTCGTGATGCTTTTCTCTTCTAAACGGGTGCTTTTGTAGTATAGGCGTATTTCTTTTGGTTTTGTAGATAGCGAGAACACTTGACACACTGTTTTCTCTGTACTTACTATCATTGCGTTTTTGTCAGCCCATTCAGCTATGCGGGTGAGTGCCATGTTTAGGGCCGTTTCAATACCCTTCCAGTCACTACTGGTGGCCCAGATCAGAAGATCATCGGCGTAGAGAAGAGCATCAACACCTGCTACAGATTTAACAGCCGTAATAATATCATTAATCATGATGTTGAAGAGAGAGCAGCTGAGTACTGCTCCTTGTGGTAGACCTTCCCTCTGCACTCTGAATCTAGAAGTTGCCGCCTGAAAACGAACTCTAATTTGTCTGTGGGAAAGAAAACACTTTATCCAATTTAGTATACGCCCTGTCAGGCCACTTGTTTTCAGCTTTTGTATCAGCATGTCCTTCCAGACTCTGTCGTAAGCTGCCTTAAAGTCTATCAAAACCGCCACAGTTGTCATTTTACGGTGGAATCCGTCCTTCACAAATTGGGAAAATGAGATTATATGGTCCATTGTGCTTCTTCGTCTTCTGAATCCGGCTTGTGCGTCGTCCATCAGTTTATCTTCCAGGTACCTTGTCAATCTGTTTGTAACCATTCTTTCCCCAAGTTTGCAGCATATGCTTGTAAGAGCTATGGGTCTATAGCTGGCTGGGGAGTAAGGTGGTTTGCCTTTCTTTAGAAGGGGGATTATCTCTCCCTTTTTCCACATATCCGGTAGGTACTTGTTCCATGTGAGGTTGAACAGGGCAAGAACGGTGGTTTTAGCCGAATTTCCTAGATGTAGTAGAAATTCCGGGTATATGTTGTTAGGTCCTGCTGATTTCTTGGGTTTTACATCCTCTAAGGCGTAGTTTAGTTCAGCCATATTGAATGGATGTTGGAATAACTGTTCTTCATCCTTAGTGTTGCACGTAAGAGTCTCGCTAGCTGGCAGGTTTTTCCTCAGCGTTCGGATACCGGGTATTCTGCTGACTCCTACGTAGTGTGCGCAGATTGAGTCAGCAATGTCTTTGGGGTGTTATTAGTTTGTTCCCTTTCTGCAGAGGTTCTATCACTTTTCCCGCACTATCACTATTGTTCATTCTCGACAAAAAGTGGTGGGCTTTTATACCATCCTTGCGGAAGTCCAGTTTCGTTACGAACTCTTTGAATGCGTTCCTTTTACTTTGCTTGATGCAGCTCTGCTTGCTTCCGTCGCAGATCAATACAGTCTCTCAGTTTTTTGTTCTTTCAGCTGTCTGTCTTGCTTCATTCCTTTTTTCTTTTAACTCGGCTAACGTTTTATTCCAAAATGGTTTGTACTGTTTTACCTGCCCACGAGGAATACTTGAGATAGCCGCTTTTAGCAAGTTTGTCCGCACCGCTTGGTATGCTTTATCAGGGCAGTCACTTATAATATCTGGAGTAAGTAGTCTGTCAGTTTCTCTAGAATACTTATCCCAGTTGGCTTTCTTAAAGTTCCATCTTGGCAGCTTTCTTCTTGTGGTAGGTTTGCTCTGTAGCTGCAATGAGATAAGTAGAGCCTTATGTCCGCATCCCGCTGCGTCTTCTTCCAGGCTTACTGTGACTCTAGTCGCTATTTCGGGATGAACTAATACTAAGTCTGGTCTGGTAGTGTGGCCTGCGTATGAGAGGAAAGTCGGCGGGGTGTTTATAATTTGTAGCATGTTGTCGTCCATGAAATTTTCTACTATACCCCCAATGGTAGATGTTGCATTGTAACCCCATCTCTTTGAAGGCGCATTGAAATCGCCCACTACAATGAGTTTTCTTTCACTCGTATCGATTAAATCAAGGTCTGGTTTGTTGCCTGGCGGATTATATAGCCCTACAATGACAATACAGCGCATGGGTCATTCTCCTGAAAACGTACATTTTAAGTCCAGACCCTTTCTATCCTTCATGTTCATTAATCTTAGTTAATTAGCTTATGACAGTTGTAAAAGTTGTTAATTTACAGCTTGGCAGTCTTACCAAATAATAAAGCATCCTAAATATTTAGCAAAATTTTTAAGTCTCAATTCTAACAGCTGTCCGTGTGACCGAATTGCGCTTATTGTGATAAATTAAATTTTCTTAGGGTTTACCTTCAACTTCACAGTGAATGGGATGATTTGAAATGGTTAAAAACTAGACAAAGTCTTAAAAAGTGTATAAAATGTTAAAATTAATATGGTTGTTTACTCCTAAATAAATAATAAACTAGCATCCAGATTTTCACTCTATTCAATTTCTAACAACGCTCCTAACTTTAAAAGCAATAATTTAAATATTTGGCTTGGCGCAGGAATCACATGCTAGTATTATAGTTATAGTAGTAGTTGTGTTGACTATACAGTTGGAAAACAACATGGCTCCAAGAGGTAAGGGGCATGTATATTAACATAAATTGAAACTTAAATTTTATTGCAAATTTAATGTCGCAATGTATGAAAAGTGCCGACTAACGACCGTCCACCTTAGTTACACTGATGATAAAAGCTTTAGGTACGGTATCCGTTTTTTTGGGCCACATTGTGGTTGTTTCTAGTCATGGCTGACAGGGATCTTCACGATTACCTAGCACCATTTTGAAGGGCGCTAAATTTTTTGATATGCGATTTCTATCTACTGTCCGTCTAACAGCTGTCCCATAATTGTTTTGGACAGATGTTATAATTCATTGGAGAGTTATTAGAACTCCTGCTTATATGAAAGATATCAACTCTTTGAATAGTGCAAATTAGTAAGGTACCTACTCGCAATAGAAAGGGCAGCTTTTAGCTACCGGTACCTACATTATTTTCTCCACAATCAGGCACTCGAGTATTCAGTACGCCAAATTCCATTTGTCTTTCTAGGAAAGAAAATAACACTAGAGGAGAAGAGGAAGAAAGATAGGGATAGGAAAAGGAGGGAAAAGGCAAAAATGACAGATGAAGAGAAGCAGATTCAAAAGGCAAAATTTTGTGAGTACCGGTATAATCAAACGAAGAGAAGGAAGAGATGCGAATTATCACCTCCCGAGCTTCGAATGGCTCGTAAGGACGGAAGAGAACGATTTAAGAAAGTTTGGGAAAAAAAGAAAAGCGAAAACCTTGCAGGAGCTTTCATGGAGGAAAATACTCGTACACCTGATAGCGTAGCTTCAGCCCTCCCTAGAGCTGCTACTCCAGAACAGCCCTTAGTGTCCATTGGGGGGCCCTCGCGACAGCTTTTACAGGGGATTAAACGGCGGGACGCAGCTGAAAACAGGCTGAAACGGAAAATCGAAATACTTGAAAGTAAGTTAAGCGCTGCTCTGAGAATCTGAGATACAAGGAGAAATTGAGAAAAAAAATCGCGAAGAAGACAAGGAAGTGTGAAACAACACCGGTTAAGGTTGAAAAACAGCTGAAAGCTCTATCACCTTCAAAAGCTCGCCGAAAGATAGTTTATAATGAGTTAGTTGTTCGCCTTTTGAAAAAGAAGGCGACTCAAGCCTGAGGATTTGCTCTCTTAGCCATTGCCCTTTTCTGGATGGTCAGCAACATGCATTTTTACCTACCAATGACGGTAAGGTACCCATTGGGGTTGGGTGGACCCAGTTCCCACGTTCGTCAGCCTTTCATTTCATAGCCCAGCTCTCTACCGAATCGGACTATTCGCATTAGTTGGCAGTTAGACTTCGATTACTATGGCGGTTTTTATAAGAAATTTGTGGAGTTGTAATAGTACCTATAAATAAATATAATAACCTGCCGATCCGATGGCTGTATAAAGATCATATTTAAAGTATAAGTAAAGTATAGAAAAGAAAAAAAATTGTCATTATTTTTAGCGAGGGCACATTTTGGACCTTTCGTCCCACTCTTACAATTAACCCATTTATATATTATATTATGCATTAACCCATTTCATAAACTGTAGACTACTAGGGTGGTTGTTTTCCATGCCATCCAAAACATGGCCAAAATGTATAATGAACCATAATATGACGAGTAGACAGCAGACGTGTACGATACGTATTATAGTGTACATTATGTATTGTTGAAGCTCATGCAACTGTTTTAAAAATCTAAGGCAAATTTGCCAATTCATGCAACCTAATTGCCACATTTTTTTACATTAGTTCCTTTATTATATCATGAGCTTATTATTCTTTGGCATATTCAACTTCATGCCATGCAATCGAAATAAGAATGTTTGTTTTTAGGCTAGAATTTTATTAATTGACCTTGAATAATAGAACCCATTGTGTTTTATTTGGGGTCAGTACAATTGTTTAATCCCCTTAATTATTATCATCTTGCTATTCTGTTACTGCTAATACATACAATTATAGCCTATGTACAGGCTACACGATTAAGAAAGAAAACTAAGTAAATTGTACTATAAAAGGCCCTTTTAAAACTGCGACTATTTTTTTCAAATGGCCAAACTATGTAACTGCCCTGCATACCGCCAAGCATTATAATTATCCTAAAACACTTTCACTTCATTTAAACTCAGTACAGTACGATTTATTATACTAATCGTGCCAATCATACTCAAACTGTGCAGTACTATACTGTATAAGTAGCCTATGCAGAATGCAAGTTATACCAGCGGCTTACATGTAAAATATGCATATTAGCAATCAACTTCTTGCCGTGGACACATGCCCAAGATAACGTTGAATTCTACCAACCAAACAGCTTGCCGCGCACTCTTGACCCGTTCATCTATTAGATCTGGCAAATAATGCATCACAACAACGCACATTAGTTAATTTCGTCTTACATTGCTTACATTGTCCCATTTCGAGAATGCTGAGTTATACTTTAATATTATGTGGCCAATCCTCGAAAACGCTGGAAGGATGAGTTGGAAACTGATCTTCACGAGTTGGGAGTCCGTAGAGCGTTGTACAAAACCGAGATAACTGGAGGAGTGTTGTCGAGCAGGACAAAGCTCATTAAGGGCTGTAGATTATATATGGCCAGTGATTACGGTGATTGAAAACAATAAGCAAAGATCTTTTGGGACTACATGAAAATGTGTCATCATTAGGTACCGTACATTAATGGTATACATATACACTTCATGTGCCAAGCTTACTGCTAAGTATACTTTGCGCTGCTTAATGTTGGGTGCCCAAACCGAATTTATATATGAAAATATATTTGAGGAACTGTGTTTATAGGTGTACGTCCTTTAAAAGTTTCAGGTATTTTGTTGACTCTGTCCGTTATCAAAGAGCCTATTCGGTGCCGCAGACAGGATGTCGGCTTCGACAAGGTACTCCTGAGCAAACATTTCGTATTTGTTTGCGGTCAATATCTTTTAATAGGCGTGACTGCATTTAACATACCTTCAGCGAGGCGTAGCCCGTCTTTGCGCATGACAATTGGCCAATAAACATTTAGTGCCAGTATGCAATAAGAAAGGTGGGCCTGCCAAAATGCTAAATCTACCCAATGCATCTCAGTTCCTACCTAGAGCCCTATATAGGACAGATGGGACATTCAAGCGCGCCAAAAATATTTTTTGAATCCTGGGATGTACCTGCAGCCTGATCATGGCGATTATAATACCGGTATTTATTTAATCCCCTGGTATTAAAAAATGTAAACAAGATAATTTTATAATGGAAAGGGCTATTCAAAATTTGTTTGTTTACATTTTCAATACCAGGGGATTAAATAAATACCGGTATTATAATCGCCGTGATCAGGCTGCAGGTTCACAATGGCTTGTCATAGGAAACGTTTTTAACGGATTAAAAAAAAAAATTCTCGCTCAAATGTCCCATCTCTATACTATATACATATGTATATAGGTATATAGAACTCTATCAGTACCCTTCGCGTGCCATAAAGCATGATGGGGACTATTTTTTTAAAGAACTTTCTCTTATGGACCCAGGCCTACTTATAGTGGCCCATAGGTCCCTTGTCCAATGCCAACGACCCCATGGAATCCGGACATTATTTGTATTGTTTCCGTATGAATTTTTGGCCATTGGCCAACTGGAATACGTTCTCGATGTCAACCTACACCGGCTACAAGCGATAGTAGACAAGCTGAGACAAGCTTACCATTGACACAATGAAACAGGTGAAAGCATGACTTATAACCAAGTATACAGATACGAGTCCTTCGCGTGCCTTACTAATTGCGCTTAAAAGCCAATCGGACACCCCCACTTCGCGTTCTTCTTACAAAGTCGCATTTCACAATAAGTAGAGCTATCGAAAATATCGCATGTCTTAGAAGAAATATTCCTCTATATATTGATTCATAATATGTGGCCGTCACTAAGACATTTTGATTTTGAAAAATGCATTTAAAAAAATGCAAGCTTTCTCATAAAGCTGCCTATATTCGACCGACTGAGTTTCTACTGCTATTCTACATAAAATCTGTTTAATGCTCTATCCCTATCGGGTTGATTTGAAGTTAATATAGCCTGCGTATAGGTTTTAATATTTCAGGGGGGATGTAAATTTATTGTAAAGGCTTTTATTTTTTGTGAATTTTTCACCTGACCATTTTAATTTCTTTTTGGCTGTGGAAGGAGCAATTCCAATAATTAATTTCGTCACATTGACACGTTCATTCTTTGTTTACGAAATATTTGGAAATCTCTCCTTATAGGAACTTTAGTTAAACCCTGTAATATACCAACAGGAATTTGCTGTTATATTGTACATACTGTGTATATTCAGTATGCATCCAAATCAAATCAACAGCTAAACTTGAAATAATTTTTTTTGATAGGTAGCCTACCTGCTGTCCACCACAAAAACTAGGTAGCAATAGGATTTTCCAATGTGGTCGGAAAATCTGCGAATATCAGCCTGATAACGCACAGCCTTACAAAATCTATACTTACAACCATTTGATCCCGACAGCACATTCGACGGCTAAAATTAAAAAAATAAGAAAGAAACCACGGTTTCCCCTAATCCCTTCCATAATTAGAGGAACGTTTTAATTGTTCGGAAGCGCATGATTCAAAAAACAAGCGCACGCGCACCGCACCGTTCACGAACAAGTGGGAAACTAATCTGCACGTATCCAAGAGCCTCAAAGGTACCGCTCTGTAATTAGGAGTACACCCGGCCGATTCAGGTACCGATCCCACAATGCCTTCGACATTTTAGTTCCCACAAATCAAGCGTCATCCAAATTTGTGAAAACTTATTTTTCTCTCCTCTATTCGTCTTCTCTCCTTCTTTTCATACACACTTTTGTTTGCACAGCTCTGTGCTAGGCTACCAGTCTCATGCTGTGTATTTTCTATTCCTCTCTCTCCCCCACTATGTGACCGAAATTATTTACCGAAAACGCACTGTAAAGAATCGGTCATTGGGTCGATTAAATCTAACTACGCGAACTATTGTGCGGCTCAAGGCACACCCAGCCCTAATGGATGCCTCACCTTCACAGGTCGGGGAAAATACGCTGCTGTCGGAAATGTTGCTAACCACAACATAACAGCATGTTGTATATGATATATCTTATAATTAACTATGTACTACTTGCCTCTTTAATTATTTCAGTGCAGGATATTTTGAAACAAGGGCGTGTTCTTGAATATAGGAATCCTTGTTGGCTTTAAATAAATAATTTGAGATCATTCTAAATGCTCTTTGGTTTCATTAATGGCAAACCTAGACCAATTTAATGATTTAGCCTAATTACAAGAATGCCTGAATAAGTAGCCGAAGTAAAATTTATTATATTTGCTGTTATCGGTGGAATAGAATTTAGTAAATTATAACAATAGCTAAGCTACAACTTGCTTCTTCGATGACACACCTTTGTTTTTACAAAAGGTTTAATTGTAGATTTAGTCTGATTTCCGAACGACTCACATTTACTCGTATATGAAAACTGACTGTAAAGAAGCGGCAATTTGGCCGATCGAAACTGACTACGTAACCCATTAATAGTAGTTAATGTAAATAAGTGTGTTGTGTATAGCCAAAGTTGATGCACATTGCACAGGTATTTCAGAAGAGTATCAAAGGACGATTTTGCCAATAAGTCGAACGAGAAATTAATGAATTAGCTCTCAAGTCATATTGTTTTCTAAAAATTTGGAGTGATTTTTTTATATAATTTTTTTAAAAAGGTTAATCGCATACAAACAATTTAATGCATGTATCCGATTGATCTCTTTCAGTCGCCTCTAGGAGGTACCCGTGTTGAGGTACGACACGTCTCCGATCGCATGGCGTGTAGAGACTCGCACAATTACAATCACGCTACCGCCTTGCCATCGAAGTCTTGCATTCTGTCGGTAAAAACCTCATCATTATGGAATCTTTGACCTATACCTGAATGATATGTCTCGACAGGGTGTTCGAAGTCGAATAAGAAAATGGGCCCAAATCTGTCTGAGTTTTAATACTGGCCTAATGCTCATGACAACGCACACACGGTCCTGATCTTCATCTTGAAAATAAAACCGGGCACCCAAATTACGGAGGCGATCAACTTCAAACTTCCTCGTAAGTTAATTGGTCTATTATGATTGATGAAAAAACCAGGAATTTTTAAATGGTCTTCCTGCCTTTGTTTCAGTCTTTCCGAGATGTGGTTTCTCCCATTCAATTTACGATCAGCGGAGTCCAGTCAAATTCTATTTCTACTTTTTGTGGACCATCCAAATTTTCTTTAGATATAGGTACTCAAACAACTTCCAGTTAAATACTTTGGTTCAACTGTTGTTTTTAGAATCTAATGCCATTGACTAATAAAGGTTTGGAGCGCCGCTGCGCCGGGCCGCCATTATACTGAAGAATATTGGTACACATTTAGCTCATAGCTGGATATAGGCCTACTAAACTTATGCTTTAGAATCCATTAATTATTAAGTATTAATTAACTTCATAGAAGCAGACAGACGCAGATGGCTGGATCAAATACCGAGAGAATGAATAACAAATTAAAATTGCATTGGGTATTAATTAATTAATTTATAGTAGGTACTTAATATTGGCCTAATTATTTTTTTTAATTTTTAAGGCTTTTATATAATTTTAATTAGACTAATATTTATTATAGCCTACATAGAACTTTGATGCTAAACTATGGCCCAGCAGGAGGAACGCATGAACGATGAAGTTAACAGAAGCTTAATGCACAAAGGAACTGGAGCTGTCTAAAAAGAAGGCCTCTGTGATGTGTGAAGCGCGAGATAAATGAAGATATACGTATGTACTTGGAGTGGCCAAGATTCTTAACCATTATCATGTTATATGCTACAAACTAAACCGTTGTTCACTTATCACTTATCAATTAGAACGCGTCAGCTCTCGAGACATTGCCGGTCACACTTCCTTACCGTCATGCGAGGATGATTTATTAAATACCATTGAATACGACAACTTCATTTTTTAGTAGGCACCTATACCCTGTTAGAAGTTAGAAGCATTTGAAATGAAATGAAATGAAATGAAAAATCGTCTTTATTTCAGGCGAGCTTTAGCCCCGAAGGGCTACTCTTCCAGCTAACCTGAATCTAAGAATCTGAATCCTAAGTTTTTGTGGTACCTGTAAGCCTGCAGTAGGCCTGTGTGTGATTTAAAATAACCGGATTGAATTTCAATCAAAACAAACAGTAGTTCTACGGCGTATTTCGGTCGGCAATGCCTACTGTAAGAACCAAAATTAGAGGATATGGAAAAATCTGGGCTTGGTGGGATTCAAACCCACGATCTACGCCTAACCGGGGCATCGTCTTAACCGCTGGACGACGCCCCGGTTAGGCGTAGATCGTGGGTTCGAATCCCGCAATACCCCATTTTTTCCATATCCTCTAATTTCGGTTATAACGAGGAGGTTACCTCTTCAACCAAAGTTAATATGTCAGTGTTATATTTACCATTTAATACTACAATGTACTATTGTATGAAATCAAAGCCGCTTGAATGTTTTGAAGTGACGCCTGCACTTCTGTGATTATGCATTTGAAACTGCGAAGGGCCTGCAGTCCACCAGGACCAGGTGTGATTTACAACGCCCAGGTATTAGCCTGACAAAGGTGGGCCTTTTTACTAATGAAAATTGAAATTATATAATAATAATAACCAGAAATCATTTAAAAAATTCAAATACATTTCAGAATAAAATTTCTGACAGTACAACGTGGATGGCGAAGAGCGTAGCCTCATATACCTGTACCCCAAATATTAATAAGTAACAACTTAAAATCAAGCCGATTGATTTTTCTGATTCTTCAAACTATTCGAAGTCTGAACCCATTTCTACAAAAAAAGTAATTTCCAAAATTTTTTGAATAAGCCAGTGAAACCTATTATTTAAAAAAATCCAATCCATGTAAATTAAATCTGAAGTAATAAACTTTTGAAATTGCGCGCTTTTTTGGATGTTATGTTGGTTGCATTTGGTGTGAGAATTCATTTTTAACGCTTTACCGTTGGCAGCCATGTTTATTTAGAGTGACGTCACGTTGTGTCTGTGTGCTGGTGGGCAGTAGGAGTAGTCTCGGTCCAGTTTGGCCTTTTTCTAAGCTATTTTCCTTTATTTCTTGGCACAAAACATGTAAACAGTAAGCTGCGACGTTCCGGCAAGCCCCAGTGCGTTATAAATGTGATTTCCACCCTACACAGTTGTTTAAATTTTGTTTGTTTTCCCCTAAGAAGACAACATGGCGCATAACTTGGCTCCTAGTGTCAATTGCTCCTTAGATGACATTGATTTAAATGCCCTAAAGGTAAGCTACTTATTAATTTAATCGAGCACTGCTAATTCTGAGAATAGTTTGTGTAAATAAAGTGACACTGTATGGAATAAGAGTGAACATTATCAGGATAATGCGCCATTGACATCGTACTTTCTTTGTCAAGTGAAATTTTGTGGTAAACTATTCACCACTGGAGGTCAGGGCCTGTTAATTTCACTTCCATTTATTTGTGCCGACAGCCCGACATTACATACAGCAGATACGAATTATAATCTTATTATGACCATTAGAAAATACTGAATTAGTTTGTGGAGCTGCACGTATTGTTTGATAGTACATGTAGATAGCTGATCACGCCCCAGCCCTCGTTTGAGGTAAGCTGCCACTGTGGCTGCGCTGCGTTGCTTACAGCACGCAACACCAATCAATCAATCAATCTTTGTCCATGACCCACCAAGGTGGGATAGACGCCGTCCAACCTGCGTCCACCCTGGTGGTCGTATTTAAAAGAGATGTGCAGGCTCCAGGCTCTTTCAAAGGATACATTATGCAGACATGCAGTTATAATTAATTAATTAATTGGTGGGTAATGAACAACGATTGATTGGTTGATTGATAACCATAGAAAAATCTAAGTTATTACTTAATAATAATAATAATTTGTATTTTTTTCTTCAAGTACAACAGTTAAAATTTGAATATATTTGGAAGAGAAGCCCAAAGTACAAGTCCCGTGCTGGGCCCCCCTTTTACAAATATTATAGTGAAATATAATAAATTTAAAATCTATAATCTTTACTACTAGATTTAATGAAAATAAATAAATAAATAAATAAAATAAAAAGAATCAAACAAGATAATTATATAGCAAACAATAATAAAATGCAAGACAATGAGTAATATGAGGTATAGACGCGTAGTGTAAATTTTATATATATACTGTGCACACATCCACTCATAAACATACATATATATATTTTTACGTATTTATATGTATACATATAGTGTAAATACGGTATATATATTGAACTGTATTGAATACGGTAGGTAGATTTCAAGTTGTGGAGGTATGTCATTACTGAATCGCCACTCTGCTAATCCTGTGTTCGGGTCTGTATTAACTATTAAATTTGTAAATTGGTGTAGAGATATCTCGTTACTTCACGTTCAAATTTTTTTATGAAAATTATTTTAATATTCTGTGGTAAATTTTAACGGATGTGAAAACTTACTCCCAATTGCCAATAAAATATATCAATTAGCTATTATTTGCAGTATCACACCTATGCTACACTCTTGGACGCCATCTATCCCACATATTTATGGATTAGCGGCATAGGCTTAGACTGATGTACTAAATTAGAATATTAAACCTCGAAAACTTGACCTTGACCAGTCAGTGCGAATAACGCTTTTCAGAAGGGATAGGATCTTACTTTTATCCCCGAAGAGTGCACCCTTGCGAGAAGACTGTATGAAGGCGAGAAACATCATAGTATGCCATCAAAAGATATTAATTACTCCGGCACCAGACTTCCCAGTTACAGTAAACAATCCTAGCAAGCTTGCGACAAACATGGTCCTCTCAACTAAATGCCTACTACTAAAGGGCTGCTCCGACCAGTCTTGAGAATAATAGAAACTGTTTGCGAGCTTGGATTTGGGTAACTTTTGTGGTCACATGTTTTTCTCTGAATGAAAGGGTGGCGCGACCATCTGCCTACCATTGAAAACCTGAGAAATTTGCCTGTAGCTGTACTTGCCTTACTTTGACTTAAGTTGGCGCTGTCAGCCCTGGGGGACTTTTGGCCGCATTCACAACACCACGCCAACGGATCCTGTCCTTCGCCAGACCACGCCACTCATCGGCCCGAAGGCCAACTTCCTGCACATCTTCCTTTAGCTGGTCGCCATAGCGTCGTCTAGGACGGCCCAAAGGTCTTCTTCTGTTGGGACATGCCACCCAAACTGCTTGGGGAGTACTGGGGATACCGCTTGCAATGGGGAGCATAGATCCTCCTGATTTCAATTTCTAGGCGATTGTTCAGCGTCATTATAATGGTTAAAGGGGTTTGTCCGGGCATCCCGAAGTTAACAACAATGGCTTTCCTATGAACCTATTTCCAATCCACGAAGTACATACTACATACTTTTTGTAAGAAAGAAGTTAGAGCATAGTGTAGTCTTAGTCTTACACTCTTACTCATCAAAATTCAGTATAGTGCTCCTCATTGCCGCGTGGTATCTATCCAAAATTGTAAAGTTGGCTTAGTAAGATAAAGAAACTACTCATTTCTTGAAGTCCGATCGTTCAATTTCGGGTACTGAATTAGTACATATCGTATTTCATGACTCATGCTTTGTTCCTTAGTGTTAGCCTGTTTAATACAGTAATATTGCAATTTTTAATACTTATTATAGCCCACCAAGGTACGGTAGAAGCTTCCTAAAAGATGTAGTTGAAGAATCCATGAAGGCAACATTGTGTTCTTGCCAGTTCCATATGAGTTTCACATGGAGAGATAATTACGCCATTCATTAAATTACACCACAACTACCTGGGAAATAAGCCTCGGGAAAATAATGTCCCTATGGTAATCACGTCTGTCTGCATAGTATCATAGCTATTGTGTCTACAACTGACAGGTCTATATTGTATTCGATTATTACCGCCACATTTCATAGATTTTTCTTTCTTTCTTTGCATTTAGACGCATATTCCACATACGTCAATAGTCAATAGTAAATATGGTATTGTCATTGACCGACATTTCAATTTTACTCTATGTCATTGTTAAAATTGATCAATGATCATAGGCGGGGTTTCCACATAGGTCAATGGTCAATGGTAAATATGGTTTTGACGTGGTAGCAGACATTAAATTGAATTGAAAACGACTTTATTGAATAAAAACAAAACAAAAGGCGAACAATAAGACTATAAAGTCTTCTTTTCATGCTAACCTTAAAAATAAACATATTGTATTAATATATAGATGCTTAAAATTAAATAGAGAAGAAACAAGAGAAGAAGAGGGAGGGGGAGAAGGTTAAGGGAGGGGGGGGGGAGGGGATCCATTGTCGTCACCATTATAAGACCGGAGAGAGTCTCATTTTTAGTATGTCTGCTAAAACGTCAATACCATATTTACCATTGACCATTGACGTATGTGGAAACCCCGCCATAGAGTAAAATCACGCGTTGCAAACAATAACAAACTAAAATGGCGTCATGGGATATGTTAAGTACAAACATTTTATATTTTATTGTTTATAAAACAATTTTCATCCATTAAACAGATCGATGAAGGTCGATCTTACTTCGGATCTCCTACTATTATTAGGTTCTATAAAAAGTAATAAGTGTACGAAGAAAACAAATACAAACAAAATTTCAAAAAACAAATGCAAACAAATTTCAAAAATTTGGCGCATACGTGTCAATAGAAGAAAAGTGATCAATAGTTGAAAAAACATGTGAAATGTAGTGTATCAATGAAAAATTGAAATGTCCGTCAATACCATATTTAATGTTGACTATTGACGTATGTGGAATAAGCGCCTAAAGAGAATCTTTTTAAATTGTTTAAAAACAACATAGAGTGAGTGCTAATGAATTGATTTTTCGGCCAAGTGCCCTTATATTGACCAATAGTGCTAATTACAACAATAGAACAAGAACAAGAAGAGTTAAAAATGGGAAAATTGGTAGTTAGCATATTCAAAGTAAGCGTTAAGTGCAGTATGCATAAACCTAGATGTAAAAGTAACAATTAGAAATTCGCTGGAGGAAGACACCCTTCACTGGAGTAGATGACTAAAAATATACAGTACTTTAATTATGTCTAAAATTGTAATGGCAATTTCGGAATAGCGTTGCGACACCTAATCGTAGCCATAGGGTCAGCAACCAGCCGAACTTTCCAACTTAATGGACAATGAACACAAATTTCGATTGCTTCTAAGCTTTGCAAAATATGCAGAAAGTAATTGTTGGCTTCCCGTAGTTCAAGACCACTATAAGTGCAAGTTGAGTTTGATTTTATATCACTGAACACTGAAGAACAAGTAGCGATACTCTCATGCAATCCAGCATAATGCGCAGACTCTAATAAAGAAAGTTGAGCGGCACTTGGCGATAAGTGCACAAATTACTTAATTTCCACTCATTGCCGGCCTCACTAAGTATGAGTCACGCCAGAAGGAGTAGATGTGGCTGCATCTGACTAATAACTGGGCTATACACTCGCCGTGCCGCGTGGTGTTTTAATAATATTCCTGGTCGTGATCTTACTCATTCCACTGGAAAATCTACTCTTGTTCCTTTTTGTTGCGTACGCCTTTGCTATACTAATAGCGCAGAAAAAGACATATCGTCACCCTAACGTCAGAAGGGCGTACCATCAAAAACAAAATTTCGCCATAATTGCGTTTGCAGATGCTTTTGCTCATAACAAACCTCTTAATCGAAAATTGCCGCCTTATTTTTGACGAATGATTTTTTCTCGGCACATGCAAAGGTAGAACGACATGGGCACTAAATCTGATCATAACTCAATTTCCCCAAAAAGTTGGTTAGGTCCTTCTCACTTTAGGGTGACGATAATGGTATCAGAGGGACAATCCCCATAAGAGTTGGGGAGGATTCTATTATTCTCCCAATATAATATCCCACCTTGGTGTGTCATAGACCAAGAGTAGCAAGTAGCCCTCTCTTACACTCAACTAGGAAGACCCGGGACCGCCTTCTTTGCATGCCCTCCGAAGCATGGTCCGAAAATGTAGCAAGTGTGAGACCCGAACCAACAGCCGTTCGGGTGAAAATCAGTCTACTACTCTACATGTTCTGATGGAGAATACTCTTGAATATAATTCGAATTCTCGAATCTTTCTATAATAGTAAGCGGTTCGTCAGAAACTGATAAGATCCTTTTTTACCTAGAGACCCGTTGATCATTTTTCTCTCTTAATTCCTATCAATAATTTCATTCATTTGCAAACAGACCTGAAAGTCCAGTAAAATGTAAATATGTGGTTGCAAGGGAATTCAAACCTGATAAGTTGTTGTCATCTTAGGCGGGGATTCCACAGACCTCGTTTGTGTTTGTCAGCGTGATATTGACGTGGTAGCAGACATTAAAGACTGTCTTTTATCACGCTGACAAACACAAACGAGGTCGGTGGATTCCCCGCCTTTCGTCTTATTACAAAATCCATGCGATCCTCCGTAGCATAGTGCCCTTTGTGTCTTAGGAAACAACTGCGGGTCTCGTTTATTATTATTAAAACAAGGCGGAAGGGGCAAAAATGACATGCACGCACTACTTTTCCTATTATTAAAAAAAGAACGAGTCCATCCAGAGTGGCGCTAAAGCTTTGACTGTATAGTCAAATTATAAAATATAAATAAATATTTTAAAAAAATATTCTGTGCTAATAAACGCGTACGGTATTGTCTTGGTCTTCTATCGAAAGTCGCCTTCTACAGACTGTTATCTGACTCATTGTCTTCTGAATACATAGTCCTGCATTTGCAACCTCCACGTCCATTCAACATGACTCCCTATCAGGATTATGGACAAACAAATAGACGACATTTTATTGGTGACGTCACTGCCAAAGATATCCATTGATGTTCGTTTCAGTGTTAATTAATGTCAGCTCACACCATCTGATAATATTTCAATGAATCATTTATCATATTTGATTATTGACCTTTACATAAGCCAAAATGATTAATCAGGATCATAGATATTATGTGAACATTATTGTCGTTGAAAAAGCTTTATACTTCTTCTTCAAGATACAGCCGGATGATGGCTGGTTGGCAGCAACATATTGCAGCGATGTCTCCAGTCTCCGCGATTTTGACATGCCCTCTTCAGCTCCACATAAGACGTTATCCCCAAATAATGTTTAACTTGTTGGAGATATTCGTTTCGTAGCCGTCCCCGTCGATTTACGCCTTCCATGGTCCCCTCAATGACGCAGCTGACTATGTTATCATGCTTTATACTAGCCCTCACCAAAACTATTTTCTCATAACATTGAAAATTCGCCTTTCCAAAAGTAATAAATTAGAAGTTTGTATGGCCTTTGTCGAATATACTAGTATGACATTACCACTAAGTCATTACTCACATAGAAATATTTAGTACGCAGATTCTATTTTACTCAATTGCTTCATTATGCATTAGTTTTTTTTAATTGCCGCATTGGCGAATCCAGAGCACGCGAATATTTAAGCTTCCACTGGTGGTATATGTTCTAGCATTTGCCGCGCCTGTAGAGTTGACGGTATCTATTGACACATTTCTGTTTTTTTTTTATGCTGGAAATTCTTGGACATGACTGTAAGAACAGCTGCGCTATGAATGAATGACCGGCATACCTCACTTCGTCACTTGACTAGAAAGGCAAAGCCATGCATTCTTGTGGCTTGACATGTGTGCATTATGTGTACTACTTGCAGAAGTATTTTTGGCATGGAATTAATTATTTTTCTTCTTTTTGCAGGATCCGGCTGGAATCTTCGAATTAATCGAAGTTGTTGGCAATGGAACTTATGGGCAAGTCTACAAGGTAATGTGATTCATAACTTGATTTTATATGGCGGGAAGTTTTTTTTTTTAACTCAGAAGTGATGCTAATGTCAAGTATTGCGTCAAATTGATTCGTTCCTTGCTCCCTGGATCTTGGAAGTCTAATGACTGGGTTTATAAAGTCACTTAAATTAAATATGACCTACCAGAATGGAATGCTGGCGGTGAAATGTGAGGAGAACACTGTAGACGTGGGACTTCAGACATGCGAAAACGGAGTTTGCACTCCATGTTAGATATCCTATACAGGCTAGATGATATACTCGTTTGGACTGAGCTTTGTGACATTTTTTTTTAATTCACATTTCCTTGAGTGGGACATTTCTGCGCTTGAAAGGTTAAGAATTAATGTAATTTTTTTTATACATTTTGTCCATTTGCTCATTAAGGCCATCATAAATTGTCGCAACAAAAAAAACATCACGTTCAACTATTTGCGTTTGAGTACACGCATGTGGTGAGTCTACGTTTGCAAAATGCTCCCATATATTTTTTTTTATTTTTATGAATGGATGCAAATATTGAAGGATTCAAGGTCCTCCCGTAATGCGGCTATTCCATCTGTCAATAATCCGTCATAAGTGCATAAATAATTGATGAGATGTTTGTTTTAAGGAGACTATTATGTAGAGACTTATTACTGATGCACAAATGACGGATTATTGGCAGATGAAATAGCCGCCTAAAATCACTTTCCCCCGGAGATTCCAAGGCAATAATATGTATTTGATCATCGTTTTCCAGCTTACAATACGTTTCACGATTTGGAATTGGTTGGCTCCATTGAATAGCTCGTGTGAAAAACAGCGTAGTAATAATGTTAGCTGTGGGAAGAGAGGGGAGGCCAACTCTTATTTACATTTTGACTTTGAGGCTTGACTTGGGTGTGTGTGTGTGTTGTATCCATCACTAAGTTCCAAACACTTTCAATTAATCTAGTCAACATGATGCGACTGTTTTTAATTGACTAGCTACACATTGAAAGTAGCTGTGAATTTTTTATTAAATCCGTTATCTCTTATTTACCTACTTGAGGAGAATGTATGCAAAAGACGATTTGTCACTTATAACTGTAAATGCAGGAGAGACAAAAAATCGAAATGTTTCTACATTATGGGTTGTAATATTTTAATAAATATTCTTTTATAATATACGCGCTTTGCACATTTGTATTTTGTAGCAGTCAGTGCGACAATTTCAGTAATACCACCAACGCATTTTTTTTTTTTTTTTTTTTTAAATTGCCTATTGCTTACATGTAATGTAACTGGTAAGTTGACCGTGGTTACAAATAGACTTCGTTTTACCTATTAAATATGACCAGTTTCTGTATAAAATGAAAATTCTTATCGTGAAATGATCCATTGGGTTTTACACAGATTTCTTTAGAAATCATACCCATTGCAATGGTTGCAGTAGTTTAAAAAACTTGCAAAAATTGCAATAAGATAGCCTATGAGTGGAAGCAACTTTCCCAGAGTTAGTTTGAAAGTCTCAAAGTGTTTTACAATGTTTCTCATCTGTAAGACAGAGAGAAGAAAGAAAATTGTCTTAATTATCCATATGGGCGTATTTTGAGCCTTTCGGCCCACTCCTACAATTAACCCATCTTACAATTGACCCATGTACTACTCTCTGGCGCTCTCTGATTTTAGTAATTATTTCTTTAATATTTGTTATCCTTCGGCCCTGATTACTCACTCTAATATTTATTCAATCCGATATTTAACGATCGAATAAATATTCGAAATGTCTATGTTGAAGAATACGATTTGAATCTGAATTTAAGTATTACACTTTCCAATTTTTTTTAGACACATACAGTATTTATTGATATGAATATTGATTCGAGTGTTTAATAAGGGGGTTTGGGTAATGTGTTGTTTATGATTTTTAATTTGAATATCGAGACTAGTATGATAATCACCGGGCTACTGCTCTTGGCAATGGGACAAGGTCTAAATAGGTTACTTTACCATGCATTATTGGATGGACTCTAAACCATACAGTTTCGGGTTGATTTCAATTGTTTAAACTTCGCTAAATCAATAGTCTTGTTAAGGTGGACTATTTACCCTAACCCAGGTGTCGGCAACATTTTTTAGCAGCTGAACCAAATTTCAAAAAGAAACGTCTGACAGGTTTTTAGGTAACCTTAAAATACGAATGCACTATAAAAAGTAGGTAGCCATCTGGATGTGCTATGTTTGACTCTAATTTGACTCTCCTTGTATCCGAAGGTAGTGTTGGATGGCCCGTGACCTAGAACTGAGACTGCACCGTTCGGTTCGGTTCACCATTTCTTCGGCTCAGTTCGGTCCGGAAACTACGGTTCCACAGATTTATATTATTTTAATTTTCAAAGTAATTTCAGTCCAGTCCTCGGTATGGTTACGACCAAAATCCATCACTAATCCAATGAGAAGTTGAAACTTGTATTGAAGGTGCAATATGTGTGTTTGGTACAGGGGCGACATACGAAAACAGGTCAGCTGGCGGCCATCAAGGTGATGGACGTGACGGAGGAAGAAGAAGAAGAAATTAAGCTGGAGATTAATGTGCTGAAGCGGTACTCAAACCATCGCAACATCGCCACCTACTACGGCGCCTTCATCAAGAAGAGCCCCCCTGGCAAGGATGACCAGCTCTGGTTGGTCATGGAGTACTGCGGCGCTGGGTATGTACTTTTCTCATTTATTTTATTTATATTATTATAGATTCTGTCTGGCATCATATGTATAAATCGCATCTTTGGCGAAACATAGTTTAAAACAGCGATATTATCAGTGGCCAGCTACACCCCCTTCCCCCACCCCGACATGGGAAAATGTAAGACAAAATTAAGTAATGCGAGTTGTTATGTATAATTTGCCAGGTCGAATAGATGTTTGGGTCAAAATTGAGCGGTAAGAGGTTTGTTTGGTAGAATTCAGAAGCGGCAAGAAGTTGATAACTAGAAGAGATCGGGTCTTGGGACTCCCCCCAAAAAATATTGTGTATGTGCGCCACTGGTTATTATTGTTTAGGGTGCTCCCGTCATCGCTTGAAAAGGTTAGGTTGGCAGCGTATATTGCGTTCAGAGCAAATCGGACAGCTTTTTTTATACCAACTCGAATGTCCCATAATATATGAATGAATGAATGAAACGTATAATGAAATATAAAACAATTAATACACAATAACTGTAAGCCCGCCCTAGGTATACCTATAACAGTTTTCCCTGCCCTAAAAACTAAAATAAAATTAGACATACTACTATTAAACTAAACTTACTTATTAATAACATACAACACAACAGTCTAAGTCTAGTCCACTACTTCAAATAAGGGTTCCACCTCTTCCCGGCTCATCAGCGATCGTAGAACCATTAATAAGATGCCATAAAAGAAAGAAAAATCCGGCAATTGTAGAAGGCGTGAAAAAAATGTTAGGTAGATTAGGTTATTTCAAAAATTGTGGTTCAAACCCAAACGGTGTTAGTGCTGGCTACATACAATACATGTGTATCAAAATATAGACAAGCAATTCTTCTATGTTATTGCTCTAATGGCTCTCTGATCGAAATTTATGAGAAATTTGACTTTGTACAAAGGGGTGTCTGATTGTCTCTTAATACGTCATTTTATCCTACCAGGATAGTTTAGTGTAGTCAGTGCCGGGTTTGGCCTTGTGGGGGGCCCCTGGGCCGGAATTGTGTGGGCAGAAATGTCTTGCACCCTTACACAAAATATATTCCACTACCATTTATAAAATAGAGACACACGATGCAAAATAGCATAAAGTAAGGCGATTTATCATTAATGCCAAGGTTCCTATTTTGGGCCAAATATTTCGACACTTTAATTTCTTTTGTTGGTTGTTGGAGTTTTTTTAATCTATTTTGTATTTTGTGGGGGCCATGGTCTTCCTGGCCCCATAGCCAAACCCGGCACTGAGAGTAGTAAGACTGGGCTAGTTGTCTGCGACTGCATAGTACTTTTTTTAATCTATTCCGATTTTGTATTTTGTGCGGGCCATGTTCTTCCTGGCCCCATAGCCAAACCCGGCACTGAGAGTAGTAAGACTGGGCTAGTTGTCGGTAGTACTCGTTTCTCATAGCGCCTGTTATGTCACTTGGCTCGTCGTAGCCGTGTGTCACTATTTCCACGAAATGATATGACGCTTCCTCCTTCAATGCGCCCGTAAAGCTTATCAATTTGGCAACTTAGCAGCAGTCCACCGTTGCTCGCACCAAAAGTACATTTTATTTAGAGGTAATGTTCATTGGGCGGATGTGAAAATGATTTGTAACCTATTGTTCTTGATTATAATTGACGTTGAAGCCTCCTATGAAGGTATTCAATTCGAATGTGCCTCAGTACTATTATTGTGTAGTTTACTATTTGACCACGAAGATTATTTTTAACGACAAACTAGGGAATAAAATGCAACCATTATCTGTCAAATAGTATTGAAGATTATTCTTATCGTTGGAATTGATAGCCATCAATTGGCAGTTTATTTTCTATGATTTTGACTGGTAACATATTAGCTTGATAGGTACTACCGGACCAGGATAGGATGACATTGGGAACACTTTGTTTATTCGAAGACTTGCATAAGCGAAACACACGAGTTTATTTGATTTTTTTAAGTGTTCCAAATATCATACTATCGTGGTCGAGTAGTAATAAGGTTGAGATATACAACAGAACGAGCTGTGGTATGCTTACAGCACAACGTTATTGTCTGTGTCAGGTATATTCTGTTCGCATGTGAAGTTAGTTTAAGTCAGGCTTACATTGACACTCATTTCCGCATTAGGTAAAGTCAAGCTATCGCCTGTTACAATGTCAATGGTAAGCATTTTGAGCTTGCCCATTGGTACTTGTAGTCGGTATAGGGTGACATCGAGGAGTGAACCAGTTTGCCAATGGGTAGAAATTCATTCGGAAACAATACCGAAAACTGATGGGGTCGTTGACAGGGCAAGGTTCAATGGGCCACTATAATTAGGGCTACGTTCATAGAAAGTAATTGTAATCATAATAAAGCAAGCTTCAATTTTCTCGTTTCAGATCTGTCACTGATTTAGTGAAATCCACAAAGGGTCAGAGCCTGAAAGAGGAGTGGATCGCTTACATCTGCCGTGAAATTCTGCGAGGCCTCAGCTACCTGCACTCTAACAAAGTTATTCATCGAGATATAAAGGGACAGAATGTTTTACTCACCGACAATGCAGAAGTCAAACTTGGTGAGTATACCATGGTAGCAGTTGAAGAATGAAATAGTGCCCTTAACATATATTACCTTTTAGCATAATTTCTGAGGCCAGAATGGATTTAAATAGAGCTAACTATGTCAAATGTATCCGGCAGCACTTGCATGAGCACGCATATTATACTTTGGACTTTGGAGAAACTAAGAGAATGAATAAAAGCCGTATGTACATCATAGGGCCAGGGTTAACTTAAGTTTATGACGCATTGACTGTAATTTGTAAATGATTCACAATACTGTGCAATATGGAAGTATTTGATTTGATTTGATTAACATGTACCATTACAAATCTTTTTATGTTCAGAAATTAAAAATACAGCTTAGTAGCGTATAAAACTTTTTGAAACATTATAAAATTCTTATGTTTAATTTTTTTTTTTTTTTTTTTTTTTTTTTTTTTTTTTTAAAGCGCGGGTCCCTGTTGGGAATTTGCGCTAGGAAATTGGGAATGTTTACCAATTATTTAGTGGTAGAGAGTTATCCGTTCTTTTGTGTAAGTAGTGGGGAGGGGGGGGGGTGGTTAAATGTTGAAGAAGAGACCGGTGGCTCTTAGGAATTGAATGATATTATTTGTGGCTGTTATTGTGTTTCCTAGAGCATCGGAGAGGGAGGAGGGTGCTCGTAGGACGGATGCTCGTTGGACCGAGTTTAATATTCAGTTACTAATCTCAGTAGCTAAGGAGAGTCGCGGAACTGTTTCGGTTTAACGAGGATTTCAATGCATTGCGTGCTGGTTGGGCTACATACTTAGAAGTAGGCTGCTGAGTTGGTGGGCTTGGTCAATTTTTGTTCAGATCATTATAACTATGAAAGGATTTTTAACTCTCATTCTAAGAAAGATCAAGGGCTAACAAACTAACTTACAGGTTTGTAGACTAATTGTGTTTTAATACATATCAACAATATTCTATCATTTTAAAAGTAACTTTACTAGTAAAGTCTGGTCATTTTCTATATAACTTCCCTAATAATTGAGGCTGTTTATTTTTCAGTTGATTTTGGTGTCAGCGCACAATTGGATCGTACCATTGGAAGGAGGAACACATTCATTGGCACTCCCTACTGGATGGCTCCGGAAGTGATTGCGTGCGATGAAAATCCGGACGCTACATATGATAATAGATCTGATCTCTGGTCACTAGGTATGTGTAAACACGGCATGTAATATTCTTTATGGTTCTGCATGAACTATATGGGTCCCTCGTTTGGCAGCCTTAAATGTTTTGTTATGACGAATACATTATGATACATTTTTGTGCGTGGAAAGTGGGCAGGTTGATAATGAAATTAATAATTTAAAATAAAAAATAACAATAACTGTCTTTATTTTCATTGGGCCAATTTTATTCGGTCCACTCTTGCAATTTACCCGTAATGGACAGTTTCAGATAATTTCTTCCTTTAAAATAGTGAACGACTGAGTTAGTGCTTGCGTGTGAAAATGGTCACTTCGGAAATGAGCTAAGAATAGGGTTCTGTCATATTGAATTCTGATGAAAAGCGCGGAAAAATTTGAAAGGTATACTTCCAGTATTTATGGTAAAATTCACCAGGAACCAATTAAAACCACAATTGTTATTATTGGGTGTCCCGCGAATGCTAGATAATCTGTTTCAGTGAAGTATGTTGGTTGGCTTGTTGTTATATTATATATATTTTTTTATTATTTGTAGGCATAACTGCATTGGAAATGGCCGAGTCGCAGCCCCCTCTATGTGACTTACATCCGATGAGAGCCCTTTTCCTTATTCCACGTAACCCACCCCCGCGACTCAAATCCAAGAAGTGGGCGAAAAAGTTTCATAGTAAGTATGATTGTGAATTGGAGATGTATACTGACAGTGAAAATTTTACTTTTGTGGGATTTTTAGGAGCAAAATATGAAAACACTACCCATATGCTTACAATTTTCGCATTTCTTTACCATATCGACAGGTGCATTAAATTAAGTAATCTGAGACTACCACAAAAGTGCTGAGTCTGCATACTTATTATATTGCTATGCATATACTGTGTGTTTCCATCCGAGTTGCTTTAATTTTTTTTATTAATAACATAAAACGTCCAACGGCCTTACCATGTTGATTCCATTAGAACAGAGCATGTTTCAAACTGCGGCAATTATTATAAGTATAAGTACGTGTCGAGTCCTGGTCACCTCTGATTTAATCGTGTGACTACCATGTTCCCCAAGTGGTTTGAAATCCACTATAATCAGGAGGTCCACCCTGTCAGTCAACTTCCCTTTCCCCCGAGGTGAAAGAGTCTGCCCTTAGGGTGCCTCAAGGTAACAAACAGACTCACTCCCCCCGCCAGGCTGACAGGGTTGCTTAAAGCAGAAGTGCTCAAAGCAGGCGTTGGAAACAACAACAACAACAACTATTAATATAAAACGAAAATCTACTCAAAATAATAGACACCCTTACCTTCATTAGGGGGTGAAGGAGGATCCTCTACCAGGTCTCACATTGGCTTATTTTTCCTGTAATAGGAAGTGTTGTTTATGATTCAAGGTCATCTATGTAGTCATTTGTAGATAAGAACCAGGCATTATGTAATTAACTGACTCCGTTTTCAATTAAAGAAGTGATAAAGAAGGGCTGTATACATTGTTGTCTATCATGTGCCCAATAATCCATTCACAGATAACGCCAAGGTCTTCCGTATTGACGTGGGAACCTATGTGATCTTGGGGTTCTATTACTTAAAAAGTTAGCTGACTGGTTCCCTCTGGGTAAAGCAATGTTTTTTTTCGTAGCAAGTTTAATTTAAAAAGGTTAATCGCGTACAAACAATTAATGAATGCATCCGTTTTTTTTTTTTTTTTTTTTTTTACTATGAAGGTTAAACGCATTCAAACAATTAAATGAATGTATCAAGTACAAGCACGCTACCTCCTTGCCACCGACGTCGCTTAGTTATGATTGGGAAAACAGTCAGCTCATGTGGTTCACTTTCTTGTTCACTACCTAGCTATATTGGTACAGGACCTTTTACCTTACAAAGCGACCGACATACCTGTGGCCAACGACACTAAAATAGAATATATGGCGCCTAACCATAAGCTAAGTATTGCCGATAGCCTGCAAAAGGAGGGGAAGTAGGGGAAATGTTGGGGTTGCAATCATAAAAAAAATAAAATATCGGAAAATGCTAAACAAATGAACAAATTCAACAGGCAGGGCTGCCAACAGAATCGCAGACACAAAAGTTCGACACACTTAACCTTGCGTCACAACTACGAGAATTGACATGCCTGAGTTGAGTGGCATATAATATAATAGCTTAGTTTTGACAGTATTTGGCTTATGGCGTGAACGACCCGCTGACGTCGGTCCACAACTGAGGAATCATTGATTGACTGAGCCGCTGATGACCATGTTGCTAGCCTGCCTGTGGCACAATAAATTCAGTCCCAATTATCATTCCTCAGCTATTCCGTAACATTTTTTTTCTTTTCAGATTTTATTGAGACAGTTTTAGTAAAAGATTATCATCAACGGCCGTATACCGAAAATTTGCTGAAACATCCTTTTATTCGCGACCAACCCACCGAACGGCAAGTCCGCATACAGTTAAAAGATCATATTGATCGTTGCAAGAAGCGCAAGCAGGAGAAAGGTTAGTCAATCCACATGTATGTGGTCTATGCCGGTAGGAAAAACAAATAAACAATTCAACAGGCAGGGCTGTCAACAGAATTGCAAGCGCAAAGGTTCTTCACACTTAACCTTGGGTCACAACTGCGGGAATCGATGACATACCTGAGTTGAGTGGCATATTTAATAGCTTAGTTTTGACTGTATTTGGCTTATTACGCTTACGCTTACGCGGATCCCAGCGGAGAATCCAACTAAAAATTTCGTACCGTTCGCCTTTGAAATTTGAATGACAATTGGAGAAGGAAACGCCTTATAACTAAAAATCAAATATGAAATATCAATTATTGTCAGTTGTCAAAAATATCCCGACAAACAGAAGACATTTTTGTGAACATTTTAATACATGATGTGTACCTCTTTCTAACACAAATTGGCCACAATTATCATTGAATTTGATTTGTTCAAGAAACAATTCGTGTGATAGTTAAGATAAGGTTCAATAATTGTGACCTATTGATGTTAGTGAAGCTATGCGTCATATAGTATATATAAATGTAAAGGAGAATTTCTGCTAATTTTAATGGATCTAAGATTGGTATTTCTTGTGACAGTCGGCTTTGTACAAAAGCGCGTAGTGTGGGTAGTACGATTTGCTCTTCTCGCTAGATTTCAAATAATTTATTTGGATTACAATTGTTAACTGCTGGAGCTGTTCCCTTACCTGTAGTTAATTAAAGGTCGTTCTCATCATCCCTTGAAATGTTCTGGTTAGGAATACTGCACGGCACCTCTATACATGGCAGACAGGGTGTCCTTAGGGATACTTTTCAAGCTATATTGGGACTGGGCCTAAGGCGATAAAATCTGGTGTATTGACAGTATGTTTAGGAATTACCCGGGAATAACTGAATTTTGTTTTTTTTCATCTATTGACTCATGCTTTATTTAAATCTCTATTATTTATATGTGCCGGGTATATTATTCATGGGATAGGAATAACCTCTGAGTTTATTTGTAGAACGAGAAGACTACAGATACAGTGGATCTGAGAACGAGGAGGAGGAACCCGCCGTGGCCGGGGAACCGTCGTCGATCGTACAGGCGCCGGGCGACAACACGCTCCGGAGGAACTTCCAGCAGATCCAGGAGGGCCGGACGCTCACACAGCAGGACGACAAGCGCCATAGGAAGGGCGAGCGCGAGGAGATACCGGAGCCCGGGCCCCCTGCGAGACCTGCTCTACCTCAAAGACTTATTGGTGAGTCGGCCGCTTCCAAACAATTAAATCAAATCATTAGTCAATGCCCCGCATGGGATCGCGATTGTCAGTGTTATATAAATAGCGCGGTCACGCTAGACCTGTAGATAGCCCATTTCGACATTGCGTCATTAGCCTGCTGGTACTTAGATCTTCCAAGTCATGACTGCGTATGATTACGAATGTACAATACAATAGAATCTGCAAATCTTCATATTCATTGAGCAAAATCAAATAAAAAGGCGATTCCCCTGATACAATACAATACAATATATTTCCTTTAAATTATACAATACATGTAAAGTATAAGATAAAATCGTCAGAGTATCGTCAAAATCAGGTAGTTCTGTCATTGTCATTCTGCTAGCGCCTCAAGGAAGTTAGAAGCATTTCCCACCGCTCTCAGTTCAATCGGGAGTTTTCTAAGGTAGGTGAAACCTTGTAGTATAGGATCCAGTCGCTCACACTTGGCTGTGCGTGGCGCTGGCCTTACAAGATGGGTGACGTGTCTCAAAAATTGTCCATAGGATTGACAAGTCATGTATTTTTTGCTTTAAAAAATTAATTAGTCTATATTGAAATTCATGACATGAAGTAAAATCAAAATTTACAAGGGCCGATGAAATTTTATCTTGAATAAAGTTTGCTTACCTCTACTACAGGATGAGTTCCCAGAAATAATCTCAATATTGTTTCATTAATACCTTATGCAAAATTCCAACGATTGCAGTTACCGATAATAAATACTGATTTCTCAATGAAGATATGTTTAATATTAATTTGTTTGTTATAGTGGTGCCAGACCCGTTGCCTCCTTCCCGGCCACTACCACCGCCGCCCCGGGACCAGGGCAAGCCTTCTACTCCGCCATCTCATAGCCAAAGTGGACCGTCACAACCACCCCAACAGCGCAATTCCCATGTATTTAAACCCATGGTGAGTATCTATTTCTGCCAATTGTTACGTCTATTCAAACTACTACCACGATTGTGTTCAATGTGTCTTCTATGTACATTAGGTTAGGAATCAGGACATGTAGAGTAGTGGTATGCACTCTGACTTTCACCCGTAAGGTTGTTGGTTCGAGTCCCACACTTGCTATATTTTCGGGCTGTGCTTCGGAGGGCATGTAAAGCAGACAGTCCCGGGCCTTCCTAGTTGAGTGTAAGAGAGCCCTGCTAGGTTGGCTTATTAATAGAGCTGAAAAAAGTATATTTATTTATTTACATTTGACCGTTGTCGTCAGTCTGAGTGCCTCACTTCGGAGCATGTGTATTTCATCATTGAACTGCGTACACCAGGGCTGTTTGGGCGGCTATTGACTAGCTACGTTACGGGGACGAATAATCCCACTAATATATCCAGGCCTCAAAAATCACTCAAAAAACAAATAACACTAAAGGGTCTAGATATGGTTTTTAAGTCTTTCTTCCGCTTCATTGCGGAGTAACCTGCAAAATTGTCAAAAAGAAATGTACTCTAAGTTGCCTACCTCAGGCCATGTTTGGCAGAGGCACCATCCAATTTTTGTGGGTCAAGAGTTTGAGAATTTTGTCATAACCTGTCATTTTCTGTTATCTCGTGTATAAGTGCTCGTATCTTCAGTGATTAGTTGGCGCTTCAGGGGGAACTTCGTTATACTTATGTGTTATTTTGCGTAATTTACGGAGTTTGTGAAATGAGCGTTAGGCTTATGTTAAAGCTGCGCTCAAACTTTCTAGTTTTGGCTTTTGGGACTGGTGACACAGATTCCGTTAACCTCTTTTAAAGATGGCTGATCATCTTTTTGGAGGTAGTTGACCGTTTCTGTGGTTATAGCTCGGCATGCCCAAGTCCTCTATTACATATTCCTCATGTGATCATTTTTGGTTTGTTAACTCTTAGCTCCTGGCAATGGGCAATATAAGAGGACTTGCGTAGTGTCGAGCACCAGTTGTATTCCGGAAAATCAAGTCACAAAAGTATTTCGAAGTTGTCTCGTTTAATAGAGTTGCTACTTTTGGTGGCATAGGTAGGTTAACTCATTGGGGAATATGGAGGGGGGGGGGGGGTCCCGTCAGTCCCCCATGCTATTCTGATAATAATTATCTTCTTTGTGTAAGTATATTGATTGATTGTGTTTTATGCCTGAAAAGGTGCGCGTTGAGGAAGATTCTCAAGTCAGTTTTGATTTATTGTCGTTCACTATGGCAGATGAAGATAATAAAGATGTTGGACTTGATCCTAACGGCATTCAGGCTACTTCCCAAGGTGGTTCGGGTAATGTGGGTGGTGCGCTCAGTAGCGGCGCCCAGATGGGGAGTGTTGTAATGGACCAATTTCGTATTTGACTCCAGCGGGAGATGGCGAAGGACGCTGCGTCAGCCTTGCATTCCTCTCCACAAGGAAATGGCACAGGTGGCGAAACTACCTAAGAGGATGAGGACGAGGATACTCGGTCCGCTATTCGTCCTCCTCTACGGGTTGATAGAGCCAAAGAGTTTCAAAGACTCTTAAGGCTCATCCGAGACTTGCGGTTGTCTTACTCAGGTGCTTCTTCCGAAAATCTGAAACTGTTCCTGGTACAGCTTCAAGATCAACTCGATTCTGTCTCGGTGACGGACGAGGATGCAGTACGAGCAGCTGCATACTACTTGAAGGGCAAAGCCAAGGTCTACTTTGACGGCCATAGATCTTTTTTTCACAACCACGATGTTTAAAGAAGGGTCTCATCGGGCGATTCATGCCTATTCAAGCCCAACAAGACCTAAAGGATTCCTTGAAGAATACTCCGATGCGGGAAGACGAATTGCTCTGTGATTTTATTGGTAATTTAATGGCAACAAATCAGAGCCTTGTGAAGCCGATGTCTGAAAAGAAATTAATTTCTATTGTTTTGCAGCGTATGACTCCCCTGTACAAGTCCCGTCTGGCCACGCCAGTAACTATTTTCCCTTCTATTGAAAAGTTAGAGTTAGCGGCAGCTAAAGCTGATCGCGACTTTCTTTCTGAAAAAGGATTAAAACCGTTGGGAAAGGCTAAGCCTCCGCAAATTGTCTCAGTTGTTACCCCGAGTCAGCAACAGGCCGAGCAGCGTCCTTTTAGAGGGACATGTTTTTACTGCAGCGAACCTGGGCACTGGCGGCCATCTTGTCCCAAGCGGATTTCTGACGCGGAGAAAAAGATCTACAATCCGTCCTATGGGAAAAACAAGAGGCATGACAACGCAAGAGGTGGCGGAGCAAGTTAGAACAAGCGTGTTTTGCCAACTTCGACCTCAGCTCTCTGAAGCCGAAATTAAGGCCATAGCGGAGCAAGTGGCTTCTCTACTGAAGAATCAGGGAAACTAGTTTCCTCCCCTGCTGTTCTGGGTCAGGGGAAGTCTCCCCAGAAAATCCCAGTGCGTTCCAGCCGACCGTATGTTTCGCATACCGTTTCGGTCATTTCCCGTTAGACAAGCGACCTTACGTGGCAGGGCTTGTCAACTCGGTACCTCATTTTTTATTGGTAGACAGTGGGTCTTCAGCTTGCTGTATTTCGGACAATTTGGCTCTCTCTTTAGGGGTGAATGTAGTTGGAGACCACGTGCCCACTTTTTCAGCTAATGGGGAGGTTCTTCTTGTTATAGGTGTCGCCCCCATCACCATAACCATAGGGCAAAAACCCTTTTGTGTCTCTTGTCTTGTAATAAAAGATTTGGCGGTACCCATAATAATCGGTGCAGACATCTTGCAGTCTGCTAGAGCTTCTCTTCGGTACACCGACGGCACTTTGTCCTTATCGGACCATGCTGGTACCGTTGTTGTTCCTCTTGAGCGGTTCAAGCTAGACAAGCAGACTTACGTTAATTTTGTGTCTTCCAAGAGATTGATTTCTACGGTAGCTCTGGATACCGGAGAAATTCTGTGTACTGGTCAGCGCGATGCTGATGAAGTCGATTTTGAGACAGCTGATCGCAGCTGGGATGGTACAATCCCCATGGACTTTAAGTATATCATTGACAATCCCGCTCTCTCCCTGCAGGAACGCTCCCAAGTTGAAAGCTTTGTCAGTGCATGGCAAAAACGATTTGCAGACAGTCCGGGTCTTCTTACTGATTACGAAGCCGAAATTTGCTTAAGAGATGGCCAACCACCAGTCCGTTGTCGCCCGTATCGGCTTGCCATGTCCGAGTTTATACATGTTCAGAGAGAGGTCGATCGGCTGATAGCCGAGGACAAGATTGAGCCGGCATCTGGCTTGTATGCGGCACCATGTTTTACTGTAAAGAAACCCGGCACTACCGATCGACGCCTTGTAATCTCATATAAGAAATTAAACGAGTGTGTGAAGCCTACCAGGGTGGGACACCCTTGGCTGCGGACGTCATTATGGCTCTACGAGCAAATAAATGGCGTACTCGACTAGATATGACTGCTAGCTTTCACCAAATCCCCTTGGCCCCGAAATCGCGAGAACTTTTAAGCTTTATTACTCCCTCAGGGGCGGTGTATCGGCCGAAAGTCTTGTTAATGGGGTTTAAAAACTCAACTGCTATGTTTAGCAGTCCATTGCGCGCGGTCCTCGCTCCACTGATAAGCAAAGGTAAGATTTGTCTTTTTGTCGATGACATTTTCATTTTTAGTAATGACAGCATCGATAACCACCTAGCCATTGTGACAGAAGTATTGGAGTTATTACGATTGCGCAATATGCAGCTAAATTTTAGTAAGTTGAGCGTGTGTCCCGCCTGTTTAAAGGTACTTGGGCATATCATAGAAAATGACACGTGTGCCCCATGCCCATCGAAAATAGAGTGTATTAAAAATCTTAAACCACCCCGTTCTCCACGTGACTTACGTAAATTTTTGGGTTTGGTGAACTTTTATAGAGCCTATGTTCCCAACATAAGTCTTACGTTATCCCCTTTATATGATCTGCTGAAGACAGATGTTAAATTCTCTTTTGGCGGTCCCCAATTACAGGCTTTTGAGAGTGTAAATAATATTTTATGTACCCGTCCGATTTTGGCGCTTCCTGATCTACTTGGCCGGTTTACAGTCGAGGTAGACTCGAGTGATATGGGCTGTGGTGCTGTTTTGTACTCCCACGGTTCCGATGAAAAAGATCCGGCAACTGCAGGGGTGGTCGAATTTTTTTCAATGCGATTCTCGCCAGTGGAAAGACGATATAGTGCAGTAGAACGGGAGATGCTTGGTCTGAATTTAAGCTTAGAGCATTTTAGCCCCTACATTAAGGCTTCCCCGTTTCGAGTGCATTGTTTTTGTGATAACTCTAGCGTTGTGTGGCTGGTCCGTGGCGAAAATAACAGTCGTAGCAAGTTATTTCGCTACAGAACAAGACTCAACGCGTTTAACATACTTGTTTCTCATAGAAAAGGGTCAGCAAACACGGTGCCAGACTTTCTCAGTCGCATTCATGAGTCCGATGAATCATGTGATGAACACGTTCCAACAAGTCACGTAAGTGCTGTGACATCAGTTCCTCAGTTTGATTTTGCAAACACACTAGATGAAACTTATAATAAGTTGAGAGCCAACATACTCAGGTTTCCTAAAAAGTATGCTACCTTCAGAGTGGAAAATGATTTAGTTATTAAAATAGTGAAGGAAGGAATTTTAAAGGAATTAGTACCTAAGTATGTGGTGCCCTTAAATTTTCGGCTTAAAGTATTGGCATTATATCATGACAGCAATTTCGGCTGTCATCTTGGGGGTAAAAAGACTTTGGCTGCTGTACAACGCGGGGGTTATTTCTGGAATACATTGCGTTCTGATTCTGCGAAATATGTTAAGTCTTGTACAAACTGTGCAAAAGCGAAATCGCCCCACTCCCCACCCGTTGGTCTTATGAAGGTGCGGCCTAATTTATATTGATGTAGTCTGGCCACTTTGCAGGGGCAAAATTGGCTCTAAGTACATTCTCACTATCTGTGAGGACTCTTCACGGTACCTGGAGGCGAAACCGTTGAAGCAGGCTCGGGCACAGGATGTGATACGTGTTCTGCTTAATGACGTAATCTTGGTTTATGGCACTTTTGAAGCTGTTGTGTCTGATAATGCATCCATTTTTCGTTCAAAGGAGCTACAAACCTTTCTAGCCTCATTTGACATTCGCCACTACACCATACCCTTGTATTCTCCATCCCGGAATGCGGTAGAGCGAACTCACTCTTCCCTAAAGGCCGCACTTCGAACTTTAAGCGAGCAACAACAAGATTGGGATTCGCTTTTGGGCTACATCTCGTTTAGCCTGAACGCTTCCCCCCACGGAACTCTTGGTGTAAGCCCTCATTCTCTGATGTATGGCAGGTCCTTACGTTGTCCCTATGACCGCCACACAAAATTTCTGGAAGGTTCGGTAGCACCCTTTGATCTGGATGATTATGGGAGGGAGCTAGCCGAGAAGCAAAAACAAGTTTGGTCGTTAGTTTATGACATTGTGGCCAAAAACCCTTCAGTTCAGGCACACAACTATAACCTCAGGTGAAAAGAATCACAGTTCCAATTGGGAGACTGGGTTTATAAGCGGGCTCATTTCCAGTCCGACGCTGGGAAAAATTTTACCGCTTCCTTGGCCGACCGCTGGGAAGGTCCATATCGGATTGTAAAAATGCCTTCTAAGACTCAGCTGGTACTGGCCAACCTTTACGGTCAAGAAAGCGGCACATACGCGGTAGAGGACCTAAAACTCTTTTTTGATCGGCAAAAGCTTCTCCCGCATTCGTAAAGTAAATTGTTGTCCATAGGAGGCTCCGAACCGCGGCCTTTGCTGGTACATTGTCGGCGACCTTGTGGCACTACTTGCTTGTTTCTTTTTTTTCTCTGTTCCTTAGCGCTTTGGGTTGGTCTCTGAGTCCTGAGGGGGTCAGGACTACCTCCCTCTAAAATCTTGTTTCCTTTTCGAGCGAGTAGCTGATAGAAGCTTGTGGTAAAATATTAAAATGTTAGGCGCCACTTGGTTGTTTTCCTCCTTCATTTGGTCATAGCATGATCCAAATATGTTAAAACAAAGTTAAGTAACGACTTTCCGAGTATTTGTGGGCTCAGCGGGAGTGAGATCGGTCTACAGCCAAGCTAAGCATAGGAAAACCGATACAACTTAGTTTCCTATCGGTTTTCCTGCTGGAAGCTGTAGACCGGTCTCGCATCGGCTGACGCCGTCACTTGCCGTACAGCCAACATTGAAAGAAGGTGTGGAGAGTTTTTACTAGGAGAAATTGATAACCACAATGGAGGAGTGCTCTGCTAACTTAAATATGAAAAGTGATAAAACTGTAAGTAAATGTGAATAAGAATAGAAGTGGCTAGGGGGAAGGATGGGGTGCCTCCTTCCTCCTCCTCCCCCTTTGGGTAAATCCCAAAGTGAGTTACCGACTTTATGTAAACGCCGATCTTAGAATAATCACTGGTTTCCTAATTTGCCTACATACGATGATTGTACACAACTATTGATCCACTGCTAGAGAAGAAAGAAGGGTAAGAACAACTCGGTGAATCGTGACGTCCTGTAGGACTATTTAGTAGTGATAAATGATATAATGTATTAATATATGGCCTAATTTTCTATCATGCGTTTACTGTGTTAATGCGTTTTTCCTTAGCAATAAGTCCTGAATCCACTGAAAGTGTTGAAGCAGATCAGCTGATTGCACGGGCTAGTTGAAGGAATGTAAGGTTGAGCATTTTCGGCATAGTTGAGACAAGCGAAGATGCTGGCCTTACATATTGTACTGTAATAATATAAACTGTTATTTGACGCCTAGGACTTGGACGTGCTGGCTGCACAACTGAACGAACTGGGGGTCCCTCAAGAGCCGCAGCGTCGCCAGAATGGCAAGCCCGCGGCTGCGCAACCTCTCCCAGCCAGCAACAGCCTTGTATTGGACGGGGACAGCGACAGCGAGCCTGACGAGGTCGTCAGCAATGACGGCACTCTCCCCGCCAGCGAGCCGCCCAAGCCTTTGTAAGTATCATACTTAGGTTCAGTTGTTATTACAGAATAGTGATAACAGTGACCTGTAAGGTTGTGGCACGATTTCACAACTTTCATGGACTGCTAAGGCGCCCATTCCACCGACCGGCTAGGGCTATTTACAAAAACGGTGACGTGGTAGCAGACATTCAAGACTTAGGTGGCGTTTCCTCCGACCTCGCATTGCAGAATGCAAATGACATTGACGGAAATTAGAATTTTCCTTTTTATGGAAATCTATTAAAATGTTTGTACTTAACATATCCCATGACGCCATTTTTTAATTTCAGTTTGTTTGTTTGTGATTTTACTGTATGATCATTGATCAATTTTAACTATGGCATAGAGGAAAATAAACATTTCCGTCAATTCTGCAATGCGAGGTCGGTGGAAACCCCGCCTAAGTCTTGAATGTCTGCTACCACGTCACCGTTTTTGTAAATAGCCCTAGCCGGTCGGTGGAATGGGCGCCTAATGGCTATGTCCACACTTGTACAACTATCACGTTCAACTTGCGTTTCAACTGGCCTCTTTCCAATAGGCGACAAGAAGCACACGATGTAGTATCCATTCATGTCTGTCATTGGTTACCCCCAAGTTGAACAAGTGTGGACGTAGGCCGTAGCCAATTAGAGGGGGAGACGGTACTTACTTACTTTGCGTGTCCAGAGAGAAACGCATTGGTTCCCAAAATTGAGCAGCTTGGACGGTGTTAGACCGACCTTCATATTTGATAAAAAAATATGTCACATCTGGTTATCAGATGTGACTTATTTTTATCAAGTATTATTCATTAAGGCGGGTATTCCACGTACGTCAATCGTCAATGAAAAATTGAAAAATGACGTAACAATGACGTAAATTGACGTGGTAGCAGAATTTTTAGTATGTCTTTAATGTCTGCTAAAACGTCATTTTTCAATTTTTCATTGACAATTGACGTATGTGGAATACCCGCCTAACGAACAGGCCTATGATAACTTGCCTATCGAAAAGTGTTATTTTTAATTTACATTAATTAATTTTAATCAATTTTCTTTCATCACCTTCACTCTTTTGCTCCGGTGTTGTCAAGACTGTGAATGATTTCTGCCTCGGTTATTATACTAGGGATTATTATATTTCAGGTCTCTAATGTTACTTCCTTGCTAATCCTTTGTTATTTTGACAAACCTACTAACTACGTCATTTTCCTTTTTGTTTTTGTTTTGCGTTCTATTTTTATTTCAATGTAGGGTGGAATTTTCTTACAGACCTGTCGATGTCGGTAGAGTTGCTGCCTCGTCTTCACATGAAGGTAAGTCGATCTTTATAAATGCACTAAGTTGTTCTCAGTAGGAACGTCTTCAAAGTGATATTGTCGAGCTTGAGCATATTTAATAATTTTAAAGTCTATAATAATTCAATGAAATTTGATGCAGGTCAGTTCTTTCTTTTCTTACAGCATATTCTTTTCACCAGTAAATACAGTTTTTAGAGAAATGTTTAGGTATTACCAACAATCCTTTGCTTTTCTCTTTTTCTTGTGTCATCCATCCCTTGACTCTTAGCAATACATGGTGTTGTAGGGCCATCTTCAAGTGGAGGTGGAGGTGCTCCTAACAGGCCATTGCCTCCAACACCAGATGATGATGATGCCGGAGATCGTACCTTGGTCATGCGTAAGGTAAGATAGTGCTTGAGAACTTTTCTTGTTTGCGGGACGTTAATTTGCAATGAACGGTAGGAAATTGTAAAATTAAGCAGGGATTTTTGTTTGTTGCCAGCGATTTTCCCTTAAATGCGTCTACCGACCCCTATCCACAATGATATTTTGAAGTATAACAATTCATTTAGCTTAAAAACTATGCTTCCCCTGAACAAATTATTTTTAATTCGCTTCTGTAATTTCCTAATGCACCATTTGTTTCTAATTTGTTTAGTTGCTGAATACTGTACGTCCATAATTGCGCAGTGCATTCTAATGTTTCCTTTTACAGCATAAGTTATGCTTAGTTTTTTTTAAGTCAGCTCTTTTAACAATTAGGTGGTGGCCTCACTATTACTAAGCATTGCTAACAATTTGGCTAAGTTCACTTATGCGGTGGTTGGGCCATGAAAAGTTAACTTGAGTTAATAATTATATTAATTTTATTTGTGGAAATTAATTACTTTTAAAGGGGTGACGGTGCGTTGCTGACAATTTCAATTGTGAGTCAGGCTATTTAAAAAAATGCAATTTTCGTGAGAGCGTTTACAAATTGGACTACATGGTAAATGCGAATATAGTACTACCTAGCTATTATAATTTAAATATGGACTTTTAATTAAAAATAACAAGGGTAATAAATGCGCTAATTTGAAACGTGCTCGTCGTACTATTGAAGGCGGACATATCTACAGTAAATACTATTGTACATGTAGTAATATACAATATGTATATTTTTGTTCCGCAATTTTAGTTTCAGGCTCCAACCATCGTTTTACAGTGAAGACTCCTCTGTTAATAATAGTGAAGGGACAGCCATTATTTTTACTCCTTTCGTTCACTTGATTTGCTGCTGTCAAAATTACGAGTATGCTGAATACAGGAGGGGTTGTACTTTACTTCGCGGATTGGGGAATGGAAATCATAGGTCTTACGTTTTTATCATACTAATACTAAGCGCATGCTTTGTAGCCAGATATGCTAGTTCTGCGACACCTCGAAAATATCGAGGTCATCCCTGTCTCCATTCATTTCGCCATGTTGACCCCTCATCAGAACAATTTGAAGGGTGCCTGGGGTGTTGATTACGGATAAGAGGATTAAAATATTAGTAATAATTGAATAATTGTTGTATTGTAAATTCATGTAATTTCCCCTTTACATTCATTCTTTCCCTCTTGCGTCTTAATATAGCAATTGCCTCCATACATTCTCCCGATCACCCTTGCGTTATGTACGTGTATGAGTATGACCCTACCCACCATCGCAAGTTTGATATTTCAGCTTTCAGTGTTGCATTGTAGCCTAGTTACTTGCCCATGTTTATGACAGCTATACTTTTATGTTGATTTCATTTAGTTTTATTCGTAACGATTTGTTGTGTTGGCATATTTTTTCCACGTTGCGCGTGTTGCCACAGATGACCGAGGAGAAAAAAGGGCCCCGAAAATCAGAGCTGGCGGATCAGATGCTGTTGAAGGAATGGGACTTCGACAAGTTTTTCAAGGGGTTCAATTTGGATCATTTGGATCATCTTAAAGCCGAAGCAGCAGGCCCGGGTTTGGCAACTTCCTCGTCTGGTGAAGGAGGTCATAAGAGAGTGGACTCTGACTCGAGAATTCCCACTTATGGGTTCCGGCGCGAAAATTCAGATCTTTTGCCAGCTGGGTCGAGACACTCAGCTGCTTTCTTAGAATCTAAACCTCTCGATACGGGTAAAGAGGGTGCCTCATCGTCATTTGCAAGAGGGGGTCGCCGAGGGTCAGATAGCTTAGCTGCTCTGTCGACATCAACCAAAGAAAAGACTGCATCCAAAACCAAAGAAGTTCCAAAGCCCAAATTTGGGAATTATTTTGATTTTAAAAAGGAAGCCCCGGCTAGGCCGAGACGCGAGAAAACAGACGGGGAAATCGTTTTGAAACCTAGAGTTCTTGAGAACAGTAGAAGGCAGCGTGAAAACCGGACGCCATCTTGTGATTTACGTCGACGGTCCAACCATGGCTTCGATAACGCTGGTTTCAACGGAAGTAGAAATGGGAATGATTTTAATTCCACGTTGAATGGGTCTACTTTGAGTTCAGTTAGTTTCAGTGACCTTCAGGTTAGTTTCATTTCCGTTTTATTTTTTGGTTTGTTTTGCGTTTTTTGTTTTGCATTTATTTGCCTATTAACCGGGATGTTTTATGTTAATTTTTTTAAACAGCATTAGAAAGTCATATGAATGTTGGGCTGGGTGGTTTTACACTTTTACGCAGTTGTTAAATGCTCTTCCTAGGAATTAGGCTGAGTCTTCGTTGGAGTCATCTTGAAAATACCTTGTGGTCTCTGAACTGTGGTTTTTGCTGTCTTCGGTGATTAAGTCTTATTTTCAAGTTCTCTTGAGGACATGAATTAGTGGCTTTTCAATGCGGCCACATTAAGAAAGAGGTAAACTAGAACCACCCATCTTCAATTAAAATGTCTGTTCAAGTTCACGCACAAAGTCACTTCATTATAAACCCCACAATGCAAAAGAGGCCTATGTAGCTTAATGAAATCTTGGTTGATGGTGCCTGATGAGCTAGTTACAAATAAGAGCATTTAATTGCTTTCCAATTTATACGTAGCATAAGGAAAGCTTTGTGATGGTCGAAATTTTCGATTCCGAGATTTCAACGGATTTACACGTTTCGAGGTCCCAGGAACCCAAAAAAGTGGTTTTTTACGAAATGTCTGTCTGTCAGTCGCTCTGCCTGTATGTCTGTCTGTCTGTTGGTTCATCGATTTCCGGGCAAACTACTCGGTCGATTTTGATGAAATTTGGCATGTAGGTTTACCAAAATCATACCTCGGGACCGTTTTTTTTTAAATTTGGGCCAATTCAATTTGGGGGGGGGGGGGTTATTCTCAAAAAACTTCTAAAAAAATTATTTCTCAAAAACGGCTCCAACGATTTCTTTTAAATTCACATAAATTGTATTCGTTATTAATGTTGACAAAATGCGGGGGGGCGCTTGCCCCTTGATAGTTTGCTTCTGGGGGTAAAAAAATAAAAATAACTAAATTTTAATGAAAAATGACTAAAAAATATTTTTTCTGTGAAACGTTTCTATTGATTATTTCTACCTTCAGGCATGTTTTAGGTGTTAAATTGAGTAACGAAACCGGACAGGTTGCTTTCCCAAAAAAATTTTTGGTTTTGCACAACAAATTATTTTTTGAAAAAATTTTTGGTTTTGCACAACAAATTATTTTTTGAAAAAATGATAGAAAATTCGTGCTCAAATGCATTGCGTGCCCTGCCATTATTGCTGTGTGGTAAATAATGTGTTGGTCTGACCTATCTAGAATTTATCTCACTTCCAGTGACGTCAGGTAGACAACCCCCCCCCCCCCCGAGATATCGGAAATTTAACCACTGGAAAATTATTTACCATGAAATTACTCATATTCTCTATGTTCGAGTAAACTCGAACCGGTTCTTTAGAATTACAATTGTAAGTAGTCTCAACTCATTTGATAGAACGCTTTAATTTTTTTTTTCAATACATACTGTATGTACGTACATTTCGTATAGTCAAGATAAATCCCCACTGTTACTGCTAGTCGTCAACTTGGCCCTGAGCTCCTGTTCAGAAGTTGTCGGCCAAGTTTCCATCTGCACTACATACTTAATACTTTTTACGGCTACTTTTCGGCTACGCTTTTGGGTCTTAATCTCAAAATTTAAAGTTTCTCCTATAGGTTATTGGGGTATCTAGTTTCAAGCCTGAAGTGCGCATTCCTGTTTTGAGGGTGTATTAGTTTACTTATATTTCACAAAAATTTGTATAGATCCTACCAGGCATTAGCGTCAAAAATGGATGAGAACATGTTAATACTGTAATAAAACAGAGGAAGACTATCATGCTTTGTCTGTGGTATTAATGCCAACGACCATAGGCCCGGTACACACGGACGTTCGTCGTCGGCGTCAGACGCTGAAAAAATTGTTTGTTTGGTGAATGGTTGGCGCAAAACCACAGAAGATTTCTATGAGCTGGCGTGCCGAGGGGAAAACCGTGCGGTTGGCTACTCGTCGGCTTCACACCAGTCACTGAAATCTTTCCAACTACTGATTTGCTCCAATGACAAATTTCCCAGCGTCTAACGTCCGTGTGTACATAACTTTTATCGCAGACTATTCTAAGGGACACTTCTACTACGTTCATAGTGATTGATAATTTCAGGACCATTTTACACACGCTGTTCACATCTACAAATTGTACTATTTCTCTTGAAGTTCACTGTGGGCTGTGCACCGGGCTATACTTTATGTCGTTCCCTGTTGCTTTCGTTTCGAAGCGCATGTTTAATGTTGCAAAAACTTCTCATCCTTGCATGATCGATCTCAAATTTACGTATTTTTTATTTTGATGAAAGGGATACTATAAAACATAATAATTTATAATTTTAATATTTAACACGGGATCAAATTATTACCGTTTCTCGATACCTCTCATATTATGAAAAATGCAATCCTCTTGTGCAGTGTATTATTCGACGAATTGATACAATTTCGATTTGCATCAAATTCCGTATGGCAGTTTTCTGTATGTTTCCAAAAAGATAAAATATTAAGAAGAAAATAGAAGGCGATTGTATGCAGTATGATAGAAAATAATATATTGCAGGCTTTCAAAGCAAATTGTTTTAAATTAAGAGAAATATTTTGAATAATGCTTATTGGGCAAGGAGTTGTGGCTATAAATTTGTTATATTGGTTCTACTAACTACTATGATGCATGATTGTAACCAGCTATTCTAACTCTTTTTTCTAGCGTTCTGTTCTATGGCTAGTGGAGCACGTTATCTCGCAAATATGTACATAAATATTAGAATTTACTAGAGTACTTGACATAAAATAGGCTTGGCAGTAGATCTGCAATCTGAGACTATCTTTACTATTTTTTTTATGACAGTCAGGTTACCTACATTTGTTTCGAGGTTATATTGTGTTGAATATTTTTCAGAACCGCGATGACCGTCGGCCAGATAGCTCTCCTGGTCAACCGGGTACTTTGGGATCTCGAACCAGTTCTGTTCTGCCAGATTTGTTATCTCAGGTATAAAATTTAATTATAAGTTCGCTGCGAAAAAATGGAAATTGTAGAGTTGATAGTGGTAATTTTATCAGTTGGCTTATTATACAACATAACATAATACATATAACCAATAACATTATGAGTAGAAGAAGAACGCAATGATCCACAGTGAAATTCTATAATAGTGACCGGTTTCGGATAAAATCCATCATCAGATGATCCGAAACCGGTCACTATTATAGAATTTCACTGTGGATCATTGGGTTCTTCTTCTACTGATGATGTTGTCCAAGTTCCACGAAGTCACCAAGGAAACTCACAAGGAACCAATAACATACCATTTAGCCACATAATAAGGGTCTTCACAGTGTTCGTGTTATCGAGTTAGATGTGCTATTCAAGTTAACACACAATCGTGAGTGGACCTCGGGAGTGAGTTATCATGCTAAATCGACAGAGTAAACAACGTGGTAGTAGTCAGACGCTCGTGGCACGGGTTTAAAGAAAGTGGCAGAAGTCTATTCTAGTGCCATATTTGTTTATATTTTTTGTTCATTTTGGTTATTATAGTTTTAAGTATTTACGGTAATTGCTTGTGACAATAGATTATACAAATAAATTTAAATACTACAAAATTTTAAACGCGTGTTTCAAATCAATCGACAAAAAAAATATGGCAGCGGTCAAACATGAGCTATAGTAAGGTAAATAACACGTTAACCAACTTGGAAGTGGGTTTAGGATAGCACGCTGGTTATCGGGTTATCGGTGTGTTAACTTAGCTTGATATAACACACTTAACTAGGTATAACTCTATAACACGAACACTGTGAAGACCCCTACTAGCATAGACTAATTATATAACTGTCGAACGGGCAGTAAAAATTTGATTTGTTGTTTCAGGCTTCTTCTGGTCCAGGAACTCCAAATCAGAGGCAGGACAAATCCACCAGCGAAGAGGTAAAAATCTTATCAGTATTTCCTACTTAAGGCGCACAGTCCACCGACCTCGTATTTGATAGTGATCATGATATTGACGTGGTAGCAGACATTTTTGGACTGTCTTTAATGTCTGCTAACACGTCAATCACTATCGAGGTCGGTGGACTTTGCGCCTAAATAATGCGGGGTTCACTTTGCCAAGCTGTAAATTGGGTATGCACATGAGCTGAAAGCGTTTTGTTGTCAAACATGGGTGAAATACCCGTACACGCTCAGTCGAGAAGTTAGGACCATAATCGTTACTTAAGTTGATTTTGGACACTTGCCGATGTTAAATGTCTCTACATAGCGTCCGTTTGCAGCCTCGGATTCCAATACAATAGATTTACGTGAAAAAATTCCTATCTTATTATTATAATTGGAAACTAATAGAGATTGCTTAGGCGGGGATTCCACCGACCGGCTAGGGCTAAATACAAAAACGGTGACGTGGTAGCAGACATTCAAGACTTAGGCGGGGTTTCCACGGCCCTCGCATTGCAGAATGCAAATGACATTGACGGAAATGTTTGTTTTCCTCTATGCCATAGTTAAAATTGATCAATGTTCATACAGTAAAATCACAAACAAACAAAATTAAATTAAAAAATGGCGTCATGGGATATGTTAAGTACAAACACTTTAATAGATTTCTATAAAAAGAAAAATTCAAATTTCCGTCAATGTCATTTGCATTCTGCAATGCGAGGTCGGTGGAAACCCCGCCTAAGTCTTGAATGTCTGCTTACACGTCACCGTTTTTGTATTTAGCCCTAGCCGGTCGGTGGAAATCCCGCCTAACAAATCAGTCATGTGTCTTGACACTGAGGTTCTGCACGATATTCTGTATTATATACTGTATGTCTCCTTGATTACAATACTCACATTATACTAAGAGCTCCTATACACCTTGCAATTTCCAATGTTGGTAGGAAATTGTGATTTCAGGAACCATACGAAAGATACAATTATTAATCCAAGAAGCGTTAAGCTTTGGGTGGGGACATTAGTTATTTCTTCAATCATTGTATGCAGTTAATTATGTACTTGTGCTATATTATATTCCTCCCTGTCATGGGGTAGCGGTCGGGAAACAGAAAAAAATATGTTAGTTAATAATTCCGAATGGGGTTAAAATTTCGTTCAAAACAAATCCGTGCATGATAGAGTAGTTAGCGATAACGTTGGTATAATTAGAGAAATCGAAAAATTCAGAGATGGAACAATGTGGTAAAAAAATAGCGTAGACTGATTTTTTTTTGGGGAAAGTAGTTTTACCTTTGAAGCAAGAGCATATTTTAATACCGTGATTTGGGTCTACAAAGTTTCTGGGCCTCAAAACATTGTATGGTGTATCCAGGGCCCAATACTGCGATTTTAATGCACTAATGCTGGTTTTTGTTTGGTGTGATAACTAACTGTCTGGAGTGCTGTTGACGCTGATCCAACTGCAATATCTCTTAAACTTGTTATGTAAGTATCTGCCTATCCTCATTGCTGTGTTTCTGTTTAGAAGCTTTGTGGTGTTTTGAATTATGCGCTGCTATCTGAAAAGCTGCTCACATTTGTTGGGAAAATCATCTTTTTTGCCTATGTTTGTGCCGATTTTCCGCTGCTACTTCGTGAAAACATGTATAGCTTTTCTGGGATTTGATCGGGCTGATTTCTATGGAATGAAGTTTAAGTTTAGTGACATTCATTACCATTATCACTCCTCATTCATTCATTGTTACCCTATAGGCGCTGAAACTCTGTTTATTTGTCAATCGTTTTCAAAGATTAATCACCTATATAAACAATTTAATGAACGTATCCGACTAACCTCTTCAGTCACCTCGCTAAGTTACTTGAAACTTGATGAAGCAGTAGTATCAGGGCAGATCGACCACGAGCCCGTATTCCGATCGCATAGAGACTCGCATGAGTACAAGCAAGCATGCCACCGAATATTTTATTAGATTAGTTCGTATATTGGATAATAAGTTCTAAATACATTATTTGTGTCAGGAACACCAGAATTCACCTCTACATGAGCTAAATAGTTATTAGACGGCCCCTTTACTGAAAATATGGACAAATCTGGTTTATCTTGAGAAGTCAATGATACTTTTTAAGTTGTTACATATTGTATATAAACATGCATGGAGTGACATTTAAGGCGCGGTCGCGCGGAGGCGTTCACAAGCGATTCGATTCGGGCAAACGATCTCCTTGGGAAATATTGCATGGCTTGCTGCAATCTGATTGGTTTGATAGTATAGTACATATTATGTGGATGACATACGAGTACCTATTAGAGAGTCACGGCCCGATGAGTCCGATAAATTTCGAAGACAGCTAATTGTCCGATTCTAAGATGTCGGCACTATTTCTATGAAAACTAATCTTTCTTTCTGTTAGCCTGTTTGAAGGTTTATAGGATATTTACGGGCGGATTCTTGTTGCGTAACTTTATTTTTCAAGCAATATTGCAAATTGTTTGAACAATTTTTAATTATTAACAAAATTAGTCCAATTAACTTAGCGGTGGTTTACTGATTTGTGTGTTAATTCTTCGCTTTGCTTTCTGTCTGAATGTGCTTTTTAATGAGTAGATTTTGATTTCAAATATCTCTTAGAAATTTAATATTAGATAGACAATCCCCATAATGATCTGTGGATTATCCCCGGGAGGCGGCGAACTCGTACTAGGTTCCAAGTAAAGACTTTATCGCCATGCTTAGCCTAAAATTCCATATATAAATTCCATAGCCCGATAGTTACGAAGGCTCTATTGATGTTCTCTAATTACTTGCATGGCGATGAAGTATAGGCCTATATCGCTGCTTCGGAAGAAAAAAGACAAAACTAAAAAATTGTCGATTTCGACTTTATAACGCTAAAATGTTTTTTTTTTTAATCTGTATTTTGCTAGAAAAACGTCGTTAATGTAGTGTGGATATTTTCCGCGCGAGGGCAGTTGTATTTGGCAAAACTGTCAGGTAATTCATTACTTAAAAAAACTAACTTCAATTTCTGTAAATTGATAGATTTAGAGTTGTGTCCTCCCGAAGTAGTGATAATTATATGGAAATGTTATGGCGCCGTCTCAAAGTTCAATGTCTACACCATTATTCATCCGACCGTTAATCGATGTCAATTAACTTTGGGTACATTACTTCATAAGCCATTATCATTTCAATTGAGAGCGTGCAGAGCAGCCCCTGAAAGTTTAGTTTGTACATTTACCAGCACTGCCATGACACCCTGTGTGATGAGAAGCGTGCCAGCAATTACAAGTAATATTATTGTTACAAAATAAAAATAAAATAACTTGTCAAATTAGCACTAATTGTTAAAGTGTTTATGTTATTTGCGATTGAATGATTGTTTGTGTTCGCAGTACCGGCAAGCTGTTCAATGCACTCCTTTTCCTCTGCAGCAGAAGCAGCGCTCGTTCCTGACGTTCGGGTTTGGTGCAGGCGGGTCTGGGCCGACGAGGCGTGAGAGCCACGTTAACGTCAACGTGACGCCGACGTGGCACGACAGTAGTGCTGACACCCCCGAAATCCGAAAGTACAAGAAGAGATTCAACAGTGAGATTCTTTGCGCTGCACTCTGGGGTATGTTTACTTTCCGTCATGAACTGTGGTTTAGTTTGTTTTACGAATGGACGGGTTCCTCGATAGACTCAACTTATGAGTCTATTTTTATATTTAATTGAAAACTTCACCAATTATCATAGAATGTTCGAAGCCCAACTGAGCATTTCTATAAAAACTACGCTTAAGTGGGCGTGGCTTCACTTGAAATGTTCCTGTTTGCTTCAAATGTATTATGCATAGAATAAATATTTACTTGGTATTATGTGCATCGTAGGATTGCACATTGAAGCATAAAATTGACTGCTGACGGACAACTAAGCCGTGAATGATGATAAAGCTTGTATATAACATTTAATTGTTGCAGGGGTAAATCTCCTAATTGGAACTGAAAATGGACTGATGCTCCTTGACCGGAGTGGTCAAGGCAAGGTCTATCAGTTGATTTCAAGACGGCGGTTTCAACAGATGGAAGTGCTAGAAGGACAGAACATTCTAGTGACAATCTCGGGGAAAAAACATCGCGTCCGTGTATACTATCTCAGTTGGCTCAAGAGTAAGATCCTACGAACAGACGGCGTTAGTGTAAGTTGCTCAATTGTGGGGCTGCCAACCTAAGCAGAGTGCAGAAAAAAAAAACATGGTTCTTTCATCACATGAAATGAAATTAATAATTTCGAGCTTCCAGTTATGCTCTGAAGCAGTTAGTAAAATATTTAGACACTGTGGGTGCTCACTGTGACGTCACAGAGGTGAGGGTTCAATTTGAAATATTCCAAATTATTAAGAGGACGCTGACTGTAGTTATTGGCCACCCCTGAATCATTTACCATAATATAGTTTTTTTTATAAAATTATAGTGTGCAAAATTTCAATTCAATCGATGCCGTAGAGAAAAAAATATTTTTGTTATAGAATAGATGTACTGTAGCTTACAATGCTTCAATTTCTTCTTCTACTATTTACTCTTGAAGCAAATACTTCCTTTTATGAATTCCACAGAATGAGTAAGTTCAAATGTTTAAATTAGAGTAATCAGTGGAGTTTAATTTGGTTGCAGCAAGTAGAGCGTCGAAACGGCTGGATCAATGTAGGCGACCTGCAGGGTGCAGTTCATTTCAAAATAGTCAAATATGAACGCATTAAATTCTTAGTAATAGCGTTAGGAAAAGACAGCATTGAAATCTACGCTTGGGCCCCGAAGCCTTATCATAAATTTATGTCTTTCAAGGTACGTACTCGTTTTGTTTTTGCAAACTGGTTGGTTTCTTTCCAGCGTTTTCAAGGAAAAGTAATGTAAGCAATGGTTATTCATTACTGGCGCTTGCCGTTCCTTCACATTCAGTCACATTTTCAGTGGCAACTCAAAAACTATTCCAATAAAATGAATGAAATGCTTATTAATTGCTATTCTAAGAGCCCGTCCAAAAAAATCGACAAGCCGCCCGTTTTAGAAATTGATATGGGCAAGGCACGGGGGCAGATTCGACGCAGCAGATCTACCAATCCGTTTCCTCCAATGGCAGATCTCCCAGCAGATCTGCCGCGTACAATCTGATTTGGTGTACCGGGCCATAGGAGTTTGAATCGAAGAAATGAGAGCTAGTTGTTTTCCGCACAGTGGAATTTATTTTGCTGCTTTGTTGCAGAGTTTCAGTGACTTAAATCACAAGCCACTGCTTGTTGACCTAACAATCGAAGAGAACACTCGGTTGAAGGTTGTCTATGGGTCTGCGGAAGGGTTCCATGCGGTCGATTTAGACAGCGCTTGCGTATACGATATTTATCTCCCAAAACATGTAAGTTTATCTGTCATTGTCAACAATTTAACTTAAATACACAGAGATTTTAAGTAAAAAAAAAATAGTAACAGCATAAAAACATATATGTTGCTTTTGTTTGAGGTCTAGGTTGTCTTTAGCGACTATCACCCCCCTTTTAACAACTGAAATGTTAATCTTAACGTTGCACCAACAACTGTAATTTTTAATAACTACATTTTCGGTCTTGATAAGCTGTTATAATATAACTTATTTCAAAATCAATCTTAATACAAAAAGTATTCTTATACCTTTAGATTCATTTCCATACAACTTCTGTGAATATTTCTGTTGTACTTGGTGACGTGACGTTCAAAAGTTTCCTAAAATTACCCTCTTTCGCGGGAAAACTAGCTGATATGCATTGTGAGTAATAGAAATAAAGATGTACGGAATCTTTTTTCCTTGCAGACGCAGGGACCCATAATGCCTCATTGCATCGTGACACTGCCTAACTCGAATGGAATGCAACTGCTGCTCTGTTACGACAACGAGGGCGTCTATGTGAACACGTACGGCAAGGTGGCCAAGAACATAGTGTTGCAGTGGGGAGAGATGCCGACGTCGGTTGCGTACATCGGCACCGGCCAGATCATGGGCTGGGGAAATAAAGCCATAGAGATTCGCAGCGTTGAATCCGGCCATTTGGATGGTGTGTTCATGCATAAGAAGGCTCAGCGCCTTAAGTTTCTTTGTGAACGTAATGACAAGGTAAGTTATGAAATAGTTTGAATTAGAATTTTTTTTAACGTGATTATATTTATCGAGAAAAGTAGGAAAAATCATTTCAAATTTTTTTTAACGAGCGTTTATCTCTTTGCTCCCCGTCCAGTATCGTGGTCAATCGAACATATCAGACATTCTAACCTAATACAATGAGTCGCGGATTTTGCATTTTCATGTAGATTTTTGCTTTCCAATTTATACGTAGTATAAGGAAAGCTTAGTGATGGTCGAAATGATCGATTCCGAGATTTCAACGGATTTACACGTTTTGAGGTTCCAGGAACCAAAAAAGAGTTTTTTACGAAATGACTGTCTGTCTGTCGCTATGTCCATCGATTTCCGGGCAAACTGCTCAGTCGATTTTAATGAAGTTTGTCATGTAGGTTCACAAAAATCATACCTCGGGACCATTTTTTTCATATTAGGCTAACTCACTTTGGGGGGGGGGGGGGGGGCGGTGGTTTATTCTTAAAAAACTAAAAAAATTATTTCTAAAAAACGGCTCAAACTATTTCTTTTAAATTCACATATATTGTAGTCGTTGTTAATGTTAATAACATCGATGATTTCTACCTTCACGCATCTTTTAGTTGTTAAATTGAGTAACGAAACCGGACAGGTTGCTTTCCCAAAAAACCATTTGGTTTTGTGGAAAAAAATTTATAAAAAATTCACGCTCAAATGCATTGCCATTATTACTGTGTGGTGATGTGTTGGTCTGACCTATCTAGAATAATTTACCTCACCTTCAGTGACGTCAGGTGGACAACCACTCCCCCCCCCCTCCCGGATATCCGAAATTTAACCATAGGAAAATTATTTACCATTAAATTACTCATTTTCTCTATCTACTAATTGAATTGCCTATTAGCAAAAGCAATCCTCTCCATTTTTTTCAGTTTGGAGATATTCCCGCCATTTTTATTATTTTTCAATACTCTATCCGATGAATCAGATACTGAGACGCAAAAGCAATTCTAATACTGTTAAAATTAGCTTTAAAAACCGTAATGTTATACCTCATGGCGTTGCGGGACAGCAGTTTTTTGCGGTTTCTGAAAAATCGACCTGGGTGGACAGGATTGCTTTTGCTAATAGGCAACTCAATTGATGAATTGGAAAGCATGTTCGAGTAAACTCGGACCGGTTCTTCTTTAGTATAACTGCAATAAGAATATTTAAATCAAATGGACAAGTTGCTCAATCAAAAAGTAGCAGAATTATCTATGTACATTCATCAACGTGAGCACTTTTACCATATAATAAATTTGAACGCAATCTCAATAACACCACGGTGTGCGAAAGACACCAGCAGTCGAGTATTGGTATTTGAACATGAACATGATCAACAGGATACAATAAATACAGGTAGAGCAGTGGAACATGCTCCGACTTCCACCCAAAAGGTTGTTAGTTTGAGTCCCACACTTGCTAGATTTTCTGGCCATGCTTCGGAGGGCATCTAAAGCAGGCTTTCCTAGTTGAGTGTAAGAGACAAAAAGTCAATATGTAGTCCTTTTTTTGGTCATTTTTACTTTAAACAGAGCTGCTATCTATCGGTTGAGAATTTTAGCTATCTTCACTACAAACGATGTGCAGCCTATACTCTGATTGTGTGGCATGAACGACATTGGTATTTTTTATGGTACCGCACATATCTAAATGATGCCAACGGCCTTACCATGTTGATTCCATTAGAGCAGAGCATGTTTCGAACTGCGGCAACTTGGTAGTGTGCACAGCGTTGGCAGGGGAACCTGGTGGGACATGATAACTCGCTCAGGCAGTATAAGTCGAGTCCTGGTCACCTCCGATTTAATCGTGTGACTTTACCATGTTCCCCAAGTGGTTCGGAATCCACTATAATCAGGAGGTCCACCCTGTTAGTCAACTCCCCTTTCCCCGAGGTGAAAGAGTCTGCCCTTAGGGTGCCTCAAGTTAACAAACAGACTCACTCCCCCCGCCAGGCTGACAGGGTTGCTTAAAGCAGAAATGCTGAAAGCAGGCGTTAGAAACAACCACAACATATCTAAATGAAATAGTTTTTTTTTAATCATTAAAACCCCTGGTTGTACGGTTATAATGTGGCGGTATGGGAAGTTGGTGTGTTGTGTGGTTTGACAACTGCTATCAGAATGGCAGGGAATGTTTAATGAATTAGTCTTCTTGACTATTAAATCATTATTGTTGTCTGGTATTTGTTTCAGGTATTCTTTTCATCCGCAAAAGGGGGATCGTCTTGTCAGATCTACTTCATGACGCTCAATAAGCCCGGAATGGCCAATTGGTAGGCCCTACATTGTTTCTGCGTCTCTTGCGCTACATTTACCCATTCCCTAACTCTTTTATTTCCTATGTAAAGGCGTATGCTCCAAATTACTTTTTTCAGTTTAAACTCAATTTTCGAAATTATCATTGAGTAAAATGTACGTACACAGTGGAAAGCTCAAATATATATATATATACAGTATGGTCGTTTAATTAGTTCGTGTAAAAGTATTTACAAAAATTTTGTATTTTGAATCAAAGCTCAGGCAGTACTACTGTTTTAATTGCTTGAGAATAGCTCAAAATAAATTAATTTTGTATGTCTCTTGTTTTTTACATTTATTAGTTTAATGTTTTCTTACTTTTTCGCCACACCGGATATCATGTCTGGAAGGGAAGAAGGGAAGTTTCTAAGCTGTTTTTAAACAAACCCATTTGCTCCAACGATGGACCTACCAGCATGGTCGCTACGTAGAAATCATTTTTGTGCACTGGGCCTAAAATAGCATCTTGGGTGATAATCTATTGGTAAAGGTTAATGGCAATGGTGTAATGTTATTTAACAAAGGGTTAGTTGTACTTACATTGCCTGTTGGAGGATGATAATTGAACCATCCGGACTCTTATTCTAAATCTTGCGGTGCGGTATTAGGCAAAGCTGTCTTTGAACTATAGTACATGATTAGTTAGCGGGGTGCTGGGGACTGACTTTTTTCGGGTAAGATGGTCACTTAATTGCTAGAATTACTAGCAAGTCCGTGCTTCGGAGTTCGGGTACGTAGTTGTACCAATGGGAAAACCTGACCCCAAATTTCACTGTATTAATGTTCAGAGCAAGTCATTCATACTTATCGTTCCAAACAGTTTTGGTTTTATTCCAACTAGACATCATTCGAAAGTCTATAAACAATTTTAATTGGATCATACGCCTTTACCATCTTTAAGGACCGTTAGAAAAAGAATGTGTAGTCTACTATTAAAGTAAGTGAACTAGTAAATCATGTTGTTAAGAAATGTATAGCAAGCGTGGCTATAAAATCTGCGAACGCAAGACTGAGATCGCGTCTTAGTTGCGGGGGTAGAGAGAGAGCTTGCGCCTCGAAAATATTTAGATGGATCAACCTTTAAATCGCTTATTTATAGTTTATTGTTGTTCATTTTGACCTAATGAAGGTGATGTAGACAGAAATAATTCTGTGTTATATGAAACTTTGAAAATACTAGCCGGCAGAAAAGTCTTTAATAATATTGTCAAGTTTTACCTTTACAAGCGTTTACCTTAAAAACCGGTAGTGGGACAGTCGGAAAAGTTTATTAGACATTTGCACCACACAGTTTACGTTATTTTTAGAACTAGGTGGGAGCCTGAAAATTTGTAATAAGAGAGCATTGCAAATTATCATTAGCTGTTCGCGCGTACAAAAGGGTAAAGTTGGTTAGTTCTGCGAGGTTATGATATGTATGAAACAACTTGCTTCAATCGTATATTTTGATAAAGTCGACGCTTGAATTTTGCGATCAGACTAACATGTCCTTTTGTGCACGCAGTTGCTGATAGAATTTTTGGCCAAAAAAGTTAAAAGTTTTGGAATGACATACTGTAAAAAAACACATGCTGTACGATCATTGTATATAAACAACAATTACCGGGCAATTATATAACAACCTTCTAATGGGAGGTAAAATTAGCATACACCAGGTGTTCAACATAATTGCGTTCCAAGGCACTTTTCCCCCTTCGCGGCTTCCCTGATCACAAAATTCATGCCTTGCTTGGTTTTTAATAAAGAAATAGCCTTAACCAGCGCCTGACTGAATCCTAAAAGGGTGTTACTTGGCATCGACCAGCTATTTTTTATTTAATTGTTCAAATTTTATTTATGCATAACAATTGGGGGAGTATTCGCAAAGGTTTCTGCCGTATGCTTTCCAAATTATTTTCTAATGTTACATTTGTTGCAATACCTGCAACCAAAGTCTCCATGTCATTTGTTACTATCCTTATTGGATGTTGGCCTTTTTAGTTAAAAAGTATCAATTTTTGTTGTTCCGTTGCGCATTATTTCATTGTTACCAAAGAGTATAAATTTTTCAGAGGACATGATAACAATTTTTTATTCCATATTTAAGTAAAACTAGCCATTAAAAATTGCACTTAACTTCATCCCAATTTTATACAAAGTACCATATTCGTAGCCTAGAGGAGCATCGATGCTTTTTATACTTTGACATATTGTATTGTATGATTACAAATATATTAGACACTTTCATAATTTTTTATTTTGCATGTTCTTAGTTTTACCATTAAATCAGCCGATAGAGTTTGGTAAGAACCGTGTTGTGTAGTGTTCTCGCCTAAATAGGTTTCTTGCGAATTCTAGAATTTACTGGAAAATCCCATATCGTCAATGTAAATAATTGCACAATGCATATTTATGCCGAAATTTCTATTTTAAAATCGGGCACTGGTCTGTGACAATAGGTTGCACGTGGCATGTGGCTTTTTAAAAGGTTGTCTTTTACTTTGGGCATTGAATTTTTTGTAAAATAGCGGTTACATACAAAAGAAAACAAAAATATGCTTCAATATGGCATTTGCCAGATGGTAAGGCGGTACCAGGTGCCCCCATGGAAATGGAGATGTTTACATGATGAAGTCTTGCCATCGGGTCGGGACACTACATCTTGAGTAGGCTAGCTGTATTGGGGCCTCACGAGGTAATAACCGGAAAAAATGACTGAAGTAGGTCCATTGCACTAGTTTGTTTAACTGCATACTAGTAGGCTACTTGTACGAGTCGTCTCTACACACCATGCGATCGGAGACTTGCCGTAACTCAACACTACCCAGTACTATTAAGTTACTTAGTGAGGCGACTGAAGGGATTAATTGGATGCATTCATTAAATTGTTTGCATGAGATGTTTCTTTACAACAAAAATGTGTAGTAAAAAACCTCTGATAAAAATCAGTCACAATTTTATATTTCTAGCTAAATTACTTGTATCTTCTGCTCCATGACCAGATAGTCAGGAACACTGAGAATGGGGATAAAACAATGATATAGATGGGTCTTCCATTTCACAAAACACTAAAACTTCCCTGAACTTATCTAAGACGCAAAGTAGTTGACTGCGTCTCAGATTCTCGAAATACATAATATCTTCTAAATGATGCTTACCGCTAAAATACTTCTTTTTATGCAGTCTGCAAAATATAGCAAGGTCCTCAAGATTTCTTGCCGCTTTTACTCGGAATATGGCATCCTGTTCGTCAGGGGAAAAGTCACTCACTAACTTTTTCATTTCCACGGTAGGGCACTGATCTGGCAACATATCGCTGTCAGTGTCAGGCATGAAATATGCATAGGTGTGGAGCTGCAGCAGGAGACGATGCTGAAGCATCCATGCAATTATCTGCAGCAATAATTGTTGATCTGCGGCGGGCACAAGTGGAGTTATTCTTTGGTTCATGCTTGTTGGCAAGGAGAACTCACCCATTTCCTAAAAAAAAAAATATTGACGATAAGGCAATTGATAAGTAACAGCGTTCTAAAATAAAGGTAATTCAATAGATTTACTTTCTAATTCTGTAGTCTTAGATATAATATTTATAAATCACGTTTTTTTTTTTTAGTTTTATATGAAACATTGCATATTAATTTATTTTGGCGCCCCTGGGTCTCTCCGATTATATCCAGCCATTGGTTTTGACTCTATCCAATAAAAGTTATTTTACCAGGACAAGTAGGGTAGTGGTACAGACTCCGACATTCACCTGAAAGGTTGTTGGTTCTAGTCTCACACTTCCTACATTTTCTGACCAAGCTTCGGAAGGCATGTAAAGCAGGCGGTCCCGGGCTTTCGTAGTTTAGTGTTAAAGAGGGCTTTATAGCCCTAACTCCGGTATGTTGGCTTAGTAATATAACAAAAAAGTCAATATTTACTTATTTATAATACTAATACTTGATTGATACTATGAGAATATGGGGCATAAGCCATAAGGTCGGCATAGGGCCATAGAACCAGAACCCTCGGCGCACGATAATCTGGAGGATTGGCTACCGGTGATAAAGTAGGCCAAGTCACAAAATGAAGCTTACCTGAAGTAAATTCCGACCAGGAAATTTGTCAGCAAATTTTTCAGCCAAGGGAGATGACTCTTTAGTAGAGGCTCCTGGAGATACGCAGTAAATATTGCTTTTACATATGGGGTAAATAATCATGGCTTTAGCCCAGTAGAGCAAGTGACCTGCCAACTGGTATACATGAGAAAGCGATAGATCTGAATCATTAGCTAAGCTTTGTAAGCTCTTGATTGGCGAATATACTTCAGTAAGTCGCGCTAATGCTGGCGAAGAGTCAGGAGACAGCATTTCCAGCAGTTCGGCTGATTCGACCAAAAGGAGGAGGCCATGATAGGGGCGGATGTTTTTCAAGCACATCTCAATAGTCTCAGGTTCAATAATGAATTCTTTACTCATAAACGGCATCTGATGCACTTTATGTGGCAAGCAAAATGACACTTCAATCCACTGGTTTACCTGAATTTGCACCAATCCAGTATTACGGAGGTCTTCATATACCTTTTTTAAGTCCCTAGCCAAGCAACAGCGTTGTAAAATTAATTCGTACGGGCAAGGGGGATGTTCCATTTTTATTGTTTGCTGTTTTTTGTCTGGATTATTTTGAGTTGTTTTATGAGTTATTTCATCGTGCACTGCAATCATGTCTCGGCTTTGACTAGTAACGTAACAACACCGTTTCTCCTCATGTCTAAGGGCGATCCCAAGCCTTTTACTTAGATCATAATAACACTTTACAACAGAGTGACTGGCGTGGGCATGCAAAGCAAACACCACATTAATTAATAGTGTAGTAGGAGCGTCGGTAGTACCGTCAGCAACGCCAGATTGAAATTGAATGGGATGGCCTACGTAGCGAACGTCATTTATCTTAAGTTCAAATTTTTGATCACATAGCTCCGGCTTCACAGCAAATAAATTACTTAGTACCTGGTCACTTAAGTTGCTATTGGGAGTCAAATTTTGAATGTCCCCAGTAATAATAACAGCGTAAGGGTTTTTCCGTTTTATGTTTTCTTTACAATCCGGGTGTTGATAATCATGGGTGGGATATCGGAAGAGCATTCTGTCACCTCCTTTACTGTCACTCTTCACTAATATTATTTTAAGTGGATTAACTTTCATAGCACAATAATTTTACAATACTGATAATAAATGGTATTTGACAATGTTGACAATCAATTAATCAAATACAAACAAATGTCACTCGGGTCTCGGTCTCGGGCACAGACGTTGAAACTTGAAAGGCATTTGGATATTCCATGGAAAATTATAAAATCTCATCAACATTATAAATGTATATATTTATAATATATAAGTGTATTTATGAAATAGTTTATGTAAAATCGACCTTAATAGTTCATGTGAGTTAAATATTTTAATATATATAAAAAAAATTTGAATGCATGTTAATTTACAAAATTGGCGGGAAATAAATTAATGTCGTCTGCGAGATTGTGTCGTCGAAGAATTTGTAAACATTTGCCAAGGACTCAAGGACTCGTTTGTTGAATTGAGACTTGAGAGGGTACGATGAGTAGGATTCCTCATTCTCATTGCAGTGTAGTGACAAAGTGAGAAAGCTTTTGGTTCATCGTATTGTCAAAGGCCCATTGTGGCAGCCTATCAATATTTTCTTTCGTCTTTATGTTAATATCTAACTATGGACGTCGGAGGGAAGAAGAAGCAACCACCACATCCAAGAGCCAAAGCAAATATTTTTTCGGCTCTAACCTTCTCGTAAGTATTTCTTTTTTTTCGTCAACATGGAGCTGAACGATTACTTACTTTGATTTAATTCTAGCTTAAAATCTAATTGTAACAAACCCAAGCTGAAATTAAAAAGAATAGTCACATGGGAAATGAAAGGTTGTCTTTTGGAATGAATCTACCCAACTTTTAATATTGTCAGCAATTAGCTGTCCATTTCAAGTTGTGGAGCCACCATTTAAGTGCATTTCCTTCCAACGGAATAATAAAGAACCGGTACAAGTGAACCCGTAAATGCTTTCCTCATTATCAATTATACTATACTATACTAATAGCTGCCGAAATTACGTTATCCTGGAGCATGGCACATCGGCTTTCAGAATAATGAGCAGTGCCAGCTCGTCCATAAGGGTACTTCCCTCCCAAAATTTTCAGGTAAAAGAGAATGCATTATAATGTTAATAAGTGAAACTGCAACTAATAAAATTCAATTTTAATGCTTCAATTTGATGCGTTTCTATATTTTAGATTTAAAAAATAATAAACAGATTCTAATATGTCCGTATCATAATTTTTCGGCTCCCTAGAAGTGAGTGTGGGGTCCAAATTTCTCTCTAGCCTGATGCCTACTGATTCACTTTACGGTCCTGATTATCCAGTACCTTTGTAATTTGGAATGAACTGTGAAAGAGCAATGTCTGCGATGACGAAAGGCCCTATTTTCTTGTTTACCTATGCGAAGCGTTATAATCTAGTCCGCAGCCATGTGATAAAGAATATCGTCCTCATATGTGATAAATGAGTAAGCTTGAAACGTAGCTTCAGCTGGACATGAGTATTAGTCATTGAGTAACGCGGTCTAGTCCATATACATTGAACAACACTGTGTCATAACCTTGCAAGGCTGTTGATAACAATTCAGTTTGTTGATATCAGTGGTTTTTTGACACGGAAAATTAAAATAATTCCTTTCGTAAAACCCGTACATCCGTTCTTTCGTTATGGTAAGATGGAGGAAAATTCTATACTGTTCCGGTGTGGTCCATTTCCATCAGGCCAGTACCAAGAATTTTTTGATGGGGAGGGGGGGGGGGGGTAAGAACGAAAATTTTTAGGCTCAGGGAAATGAGGGATTCATAGTAATTTCAATATAAATGCAAAGTTTGAAAGTACATGCGTAAAATAGTCGAACTATAGCATTTCTTAGTATTGTTTTTCAGAAAAGCAAGTTTAAATTTCATATTGTATATGTATATTGTATATGTATATTGTATATATATCTACTGCCATGTGCAAGATAAGCCTCTTCGTTAGAAATTACTTTAGAGCGGTGAATTGAAGAAAAAAAACTATGCCTTTGAGGGAGCCGATCGTAGTACAAGTTTCGAAATAAATTTTCCTGAAATAACCGTAGTGACAGGAGGGGGGTTGTTAAAACACACTCACTCAGAACAATAAAAGCGTATTAAAAACAAACCAAACAACTGATAACGTCAACTTACAGTACACTTGTATTTATTTCAGCGTTGGCTATAACTCAAATAATAACATTTATTTTTTATAACATTTAAAGGGGACCCCCCCCCTGGACACGGGCCTGATGTCCCTTATTTTCAATAATCTATTCCAGTGGTTCACAAACTGTGCGTCGAGGAGACCTGGGGACAACTCGCTAGGGGCGCCATGGGACAAATTTAATTCCATTTTAGAATTTAGACTAAGCAAACAAAAAAATGTTTCTCTTAAAATTGAACCAATTTCATTTTCCCGGCAGTGGTTATTTTTCATTGTTAATTTGGCACCCTTGTCGAGTAAAAAACTAAGCTGAATGCTGAAGCCATACCTGAAACCAAGTGTTACTGCACTCAAAATTCGTAAAACCCCGCTATTTCAGGCCTATTTTTCAAAATTTTTGTTCACAATTATATTAATTCCCTGTAAAATATAAGCATTATTGCTCTCAATAAGCTTAAAACCCCAAAATTTCAGCCCTATTTTTAAAAAAATTTCACCCGGGGGAGACCCTCCCTCGCAATTATATTATTTGCCTATAACATCTCTGTAAACATTTCTGTAAAATAATACTATTTCAGGTCTGTTTTCTCTTAACTACTCCCCCGTGGGAGACCCCCGGCCCCCTTTACATCTTACTGGCTCCTGCGCAAAGGACACTAAGAACAATAATGTTAAAGCTGCGTACATCCATGAGAACGGCTTTCCCCCTTTTCTGCACTTTTGTGAAAATGAGTGGAAGGGTGACAAATTATACATCAGCCCCTTCGAAAACATATTGTTACGTCACTGACAAGTGCCCCGCCCCCTTTATGAGGTCTGGGACCGCCTCTGCTAAGAACAGTCTCGTAAATCCCATTAAAATTTGTTAAAATGAAATGGTTTTGTCATATAAGCCGCGAGTTCATGATATCGAAGTGTTACAAGTATTTAGGACGCAGGTACGAAAAGGTAGGGTCGGTAGGATTTGCTCTTATGTAGACCTACATGCACAACACTGAATATGTTTTCGGGCCACCGCTTACTAGATTCCTGTAAGAAATGGCACCGCCTCCAAAAAAAGTTTGAGAACCACTGATCTCTTCCAATTAGCGACCGTTTTTTTAAACTCTTTCGACCTGAAATCCTCAGTGCCTGTTACTTTTTTTTTACAAATCAAGTTCAAAATTCAGTATCTGTGACCGATCGGTGTACATCGAAATACTGCTTCTAAAGGATTTGACATTTTTTATAGGTCTTTGATCGATTTTCCATGTGAAATTTGATTTTTTTTTTTACCCGGGCAAGAGGCTTCCCCATCCGGGTGTCTGTTAAGATAATAGGCTACAATTATCCATATTTTCCCAGGAGCGGCCCCGCCTACTTTTTCCGGGAGAGGCAGAAACATTATGAATGAAAAACCATTAAACCCATAAAATCTCGAGTATTACTTGATGACCATATGTTTGTGAAGAAGTTAGCCCCCCTCCGCCCGACTGGTAAAACCTGCCGCCCCAGAATTTGCCCTATTGTATCATGGTATCATGTCTTAAGGCGGGGATTCCACCGACCTGCTAGTGCTAAATACAAAGACGGTGACGTGGAAACAGACAGTCAAGACTTAGGCGGGGTTGCCACCGACCTCGCATTGCAGAATGCAAATGACATTGACGGAAATGTTTGTTTTACTCTATGCCATAGTTAAAATTGATCAATGATCATTCATTCATTCATGATCATAGAGTAAAATCACAAACAAACTAAAATTAAAAAATGGCTTCATGGGAAATGTTAAGTGCAAACATTTTAATAGATTTCTATAAAATTCAAATTTCAGTCAATGTCATTTGCATTCTGCAATGCGAGGTTGTGGAAACCCCGCCTAAGTTTTGAATGTCTGTTACCACGTCACCGTTTTTGTATTTAGCACTAGCAGGTCGGTGGAATCCCCGCCTAAGTTTTAACTGTTTCGGCTCCTGCAAACAGTAAGGCGGTGTTTCCACATACGTCAATCGTCAATGAGAAATGTAAAATTGAAGGTTTAGCAGACATTAAAGACATACTAAAAATTCTGCTACCACGTCAAAACCATATTTCTCATTGACGATTGACGTATGTGGAAACACCGCCTAACGATATGTTTGTTAGTGGGCGCGGAGTATCATTTGGCACCACCTCTTTTTCATAAAAATGTATAAAAAGGGGGTCTCCGTTCTAACTAACCCACGAAAATTAAGTTACCCCAAAAAATGAAAATAAAACCTTGACTATATGTTTGTGAACCTACCTGTACATGCCGAATTTTATCACATTTCAACGAGTAGTTTGGTCCCGAATCGAGTCACAGACTGACTGACAGGCAGACAGACGTTTCTTTAAAAATAAAAAAAACTGTTTTTGGTTCCTGGCACCTCAAAACGTGTAAATCCATCATTTCAACTATCACATAAAAGCTTTTATATTAACATGTTAATAGGAAAGCAATAAATGATATATGCACTGTATGAATATGTATTATGTGCCAAGAATAAGATGTCGCAAACACCACACTAACTGTAATTGAAAAAAATGGTTTAGGCCTTTGCAGCTATAGCTATGAATTTATGTACTTTTTCAGAGATAAGATAAATGCCGAGGACGCTTGCTGTCAATGTTGGTCGATATGTGTGTGGCAGTGTCTGAATTTGCATGGCCCTAGTTATAAACGGAATTATATTTCTTTTTCCGCAGGGTGAGCACACCACCCGTCCATACCTTTTATTTCAGTTATTATGTGGAATACTGAGATTGAGTAAACAAGAACTATACTAAGTATAGTTCTTAGTAAGTACGGGTCAAAGTTTTGGATGGTTCGATTATCTCTTTAATAGATGTAGGGAAGTTTCAGGGGCTAGCACGGAATTTTCAAGTGTAAACATGGTTTGAGTTGCTCATCAAATGAAATCACCTTTAAAGACCTTCTTAGTTTCATTTGCTATACTAATTTTGAACCTACGCCCTAAGGTACGCGATTAATTTAAATATTCCCAAAGTTCATTGGCCTATGATTTTAATTATTAACAGCCTTAAGAAAAGAACAATGTGTCTTCCCTATGACCTTAATTTAACATCTATTTAAGGCCTTTCATTTCATATAATAGCTATTGGCGATTGACCCAATTCTTAATCCGATGAATGACGTTATAGACATTATTCATATTTCCATGTCGATAAGCCATACCAAGTTGAATCCAGCGGACCAGAGCAGGTTCAAAAATGCAGATAACTTGGTCGTGTGCAGAGTGGCGGTAGGGAAACATGGTAGGACTTGTCCTGGTCACCTCCGAACTAATCGTGTGACTTCACTGTGTTTCCCAAGTGGTTCGGAATCCACTATAATCAGGAGGTCCACTGTCCTATGGGCCCACACCGTGGCCTGGGACTGTGTCCAACCATTCTACTACTACTTCCATGTCGATATGACCGGTTATACTGCACATTGAAGTTTCTGGCTCATATTATGCTTTATCAAATGAAAAAGAAGTATATTATTATGAGCGTAGAGATGAGTGATTGCCCTCTTGTTAAAGCTGTTAAAACTTTAAATTTAAAAGTCATTGGCAAAAGCCCTTTGGGAACTATGTAGGCCTATTTTTTTGAAATGAATTATTCGTATACCTTAAGCCGCAGGCTCAAAATTAGTGCAGCAAGTGTGACTAGGAAAGTCTTTAAATGGGCTTTCATTTATGCGCTACGCAACCCATGCTTACATTTGAAAATCCCGCGATAACGCCGATAACCTATGACCTAGCGCATAAACACCCCTTCGCAGTACGCCAAACAATATTAAACCACATTTGATCCCTACTGATTATTTTTTTTGCCCCATCTCAATATTTTTTTACCCACCGACGTCGTTTCCGTTTTAGCCATTGGGCTAGCAGAAGATTTCTTGTTGATTTCGGAAGCTGGTGAGAAGCCGACCGCACGGAATTGCACGGTTTTCCCCTAGACACCCCAGCTCATAGAAATCTTCTGAAGTATGCTCTGTGGATTTGCATCAGACATTCACCAAGCCTTATCTCTACAATAGAAAAGACGTTGGTAAACCGCGACAACAATAATCGTCCGTGTGTACCGGGCCTAACACTGACGAAATCACATTACTTTCTTTGTCCTAATTATCTCCGAAATTCATGCCTATAAATACCCACAGGGCTACTGTATATATTTATCTCTTGAGCTTCGTTTATGCTAATTGTGCCCAATAAAGGTTATATAATGCTTATTCTAGCCGAGCGGACTGCTTTATATGGTTATGACTTAGGCCGGTGCTAATAATAATTATAATCTTCTTCTTTCTTTCTTTTCCTTGCCCAGTATTCCCTGGACATGGAGCATATATTTACAAAAATATACAATACAATACCATCATCCCCTAGCTAGCGCTTGATTGGGACAAAGGGCTTATGCAGTGCTGCTGTACATAATCATAATTATATACATACAAGCGGTTCCCGGCGCAGCCTTCGGCTGCTGCCTCCACCTCTTACGCCTGTCGCGGGCGGCAGCTCGGCCTTCGGCCTCGCGGTCACTGCTCATGTAAATCAGGCGGCAGCTCGGCCTACGGCCTCGCAGTCACTGCTCCTGCAAATTAATTGTGGTCACACACAATACACACGCAGCACCAACTGTCGGGATAAACGAAAATTAATGGTAGCGCAGTCTGCCGCTAGATGTCGGTTGATGTCGGCACTACCAGCAGCCATGTACACGCACCAATGTAAAATATTCCAAAATCAAATTATAAAAACATTCTCCAGTGGACGAAAGTGTTAATCTAAACCATCCTCGAATCTCCTTGAACACACACAACAATATTCATCGTAATCGGTCGTTTGAGAGGAGGCCCGGAACATACACACGGACAGTCGAAACATATATTAAGATGCATAATCATGTTATGTAATAATAATAATAACAATCCATGTAACTGTCATGAGCCTGAAATGTGGAAAATACTTAATGTATTTGTATATACTAATTTTACTACTAATTACAATAGGGCCGAGCTAAATAGCTCAATGTCTGCTCAAGCAGTGTATTAATGTACAGTATACTACTGCATATACCATACATCCATTTCATTATTCCGTTGTGGGCTTTCCGTCAGATAATGATAGATTTTTATAGAAAATCCACTCCAGTTCATGAGCAGGTCTTTCGAAACCAAATTTTAACAGTAGGTTTCCCTCAATTGGCTATTACTCTAGATATCGTATCTTCGCGTTCTGTTGAGTGTCATGTAATGTATGTATCGCTACCAAAGACACTGACGTTGGAAATGCCTCAAGTGTCGCTCCAGTAGTTTGAATGTATTGTAAGAGAACCGGTCCGAGTTTACTCGAACATGCTTTCCTATTCAATTAGGCGCTTATGCGCTTATTCCACCAACGTCAATAGTGATAGTAAATGTAGTATTGACGGAAATTTGAATTTTACTCTATGCCATAGTTAAAATTTATCAATGATCATAGAGTATAATCAAGCGTTGCAAACAATAACAAACTAAGATGGCGTCATGGGATATGTTAAGTACAAACATTCTTATATTTTATTGTTTATAAACCAATTTTCACCCATTAAACAGATCGGTGAAGGTCGATCTTATTTCGGATCTCCTACTATTATTAGGTTTTATTAAAAACAATAAGTGTACGACGAAAACAAATACGTACAAACAAAATTTCAAAAAAACAAATGCAAACAAATTTCAAAAATTTGGCGCATACGTGTCGTTAGAAGAAAAGTGATCAATAGTTGAAAAAACCAGTGGAATGGCGTGTATTAATAAAAAATGCAAATTTCCGTCAATACTACATTTACTATCACTATTAATGTGTTTGACGTGGTAGCAGATCATTTACGTTGTCTTTAATGTCAATAGTGAACTATTGACGTCGGTGGAATATGCGCCTTAGTAGATAGATAACTAGAGTTATTCCATAGTAAAAATTTTGCTATGGTTGCATTTCGGATCCCTCGACATCCCCTATCCCAAAACACTGATGGGATTACATATTCTAGACCGTGAATTTTCCATAATTTTTTGTACATATCCAAATCTTTGTTTGGGAAAACAACCTGTAGTTTGCCCGCATATCGATGAACAAACAGACAGACATTTCGTAAATAAACATTTTTAGGGGTTTCTGTGTCCTCATAACGTGTAAGCCCATTGAAATCTCTGAATCGAAAATTACAAATCTTTCCTTATACTACGCATAAATAGGAAAGTAATAATGTTGTAGGATACAATAATGTTGCTGTAACATACTATAAGCTTACTGTTTGTGCAGGAGCACTTTCTGCTCTTCTGACAAGTACGGGAATACCACAAATTTGTGATAGGTTCTGAAATTGCATATATACATTCCATGTTAATTAATTAAATCATTAGTATCAAGTGGGGTAGACCGCATTTATACAATATAATCACTTCCATATGATTCATAGCATCTACTAACAGGCGTCTAACATTGCAATGAGTCAATGTCTACATCTGGATTGCATAAACGAAGAATGATTTAACAAGAAACTATCAGAGTTTGACGCATAGATCTGTTAAGCTGTCAGAGATCTTTCTGAGGACCAGGGGCCCAGAATTTTCGCCAAAGGGGCGTAAACTGAGAATTATTGAAAACAGCAAGTACAGGATTTAGCTAGAAATGCTTAAAACACATTAAGCATTTCTCGGTAATGTATGTACAGAAAAAAATCTTCCGTTTCACACGTATTTTTAGCATCCAACGCTTGATCCGGTTTTTGCTCATAATTGAAACCACGTGAAAATTATTTTAAAAAAAATTATTGAGTTATTTTGCGATGGATAAAATTCCATGGACATACGGAGGAGCATTAGGCTAAAACTAATGCAGCCGGTGGATAATGTGAACCTTGTACTCTTTTTTTCTGTGACTCTAATGGCTGCTACCGTCACGTCCGTTCCCTTCTTGGGCTGAACTGCCGTGGAATGACAATGTCTTTTATGACCTCAGTCCTCGGCTCCCCATTATGATTTTAAGTATCAATTGTTATTACGACAATTGCGCCGCATGAGAATTTTTCAGGTTCGCTTGGTCTATTGCTGATTATGTGACTTGCACGCTTAAGAAAGTTGTCACGCTGAATTGGGACGCGGTTTTTCAATTAATAGTAATAATAAAATATTTGCTATTGTGCAGCATGTGGCATGTCCTAATTCAAGGTGAACTTTCATTAACTTGCGTCAACTGTTATCGATTGCAATGATTCGCACTGTCTGGGGCTTTAAAAAAAATCACGTAATTCATATCATATTTACTTTTTTATTCTTAGGTTGAAACCGGGTGCATTTTTGGTAGCCCCTACTGCATCAACTGGAGTATTGTAAACCGTTTCGCCTCCTTATAACATGAAGCTTCACATTGTGTCCCTTTGGTAGGTTACATTATATCCTTAGCTCAGGTAGCTGTGACAGCCCCTGATCTAAGTCCTGTTTTTGCTTCGCTATTAAACTGGGCATCATTCGCCTCCGTAGCGTAGCCACTCAACGATCGCATTACAAACCTACCGATTCCCATCAGACCTGCGAGTGTTCTGAACATTCTGATAGGTTCTCATGTACACGGTCATTGAGACAGTTTTAACTGAAATTTCGCGTTATTATTTTTAAAATGGGTTATTTGTAGCCTAAATTACACTCTTCTTTACTATGGAAATATTAATGACTGAGTAGACTTAATGGCCCGTAATTCACAGTCAAAACCTCTGGACATCCTGCCAATGGTTTGATGAATTTTCCATGTTATGGGAATACTGTTTTATGAAATATCATAGATTTTCTCGGTGTAACAGTTACTGCTATTGATTTATTTAATTACTTATATTTCATGATATTTTCCTTAATTTGATAGCATGTTTGAAATCACGGGCCAATTGATTTTTCCCGTTTGATTTTATGTGAGCAAGCCTCATCGGATTGCCTAGTAGCTATTCTGCACATTGACGCTTATTTAGATCGCCGCAGTAGACTTGTAATGGTTAAAGCGGCAAATTTTGTTATTAGACAAAATTGCCCTGACATGACTGGAGGGTCCTTGGCCTTTACCAATTAAATTACTGTGCGACACGCTTCTTGTTGGTAGGAATGCAATGTAACAGACACACATACAATTAATCGTTGCGTGCTTCTTTAAATTTGCTGAGATACGTTTATTCAGTTGATAGCTAACGGAAATATCAACTCGTTCAGGGGTGTTCGTGCTGTTTCCAACAAACTTGAGTTTCTCTTTGTTGATCTGTAAAGTTTCCACTTATAAACAGTTTGGTCCAGTAAGCTATAGTCTCGATAAGGTAACATTGCGTTTGATTTTTCTGAGAGCAACAGTTAAATTGACGGGAAAATTAGTTTGCTGCCACGTTTTAGCATATCCCAAAGCATTGGATTACTAGTGGACATTATTATTGGTAGCAATGCCGATTTGTGGTAAGCGTCTTAAGATGTATTTCTTCTTCTGAGATCACAATCTCAACGATTGGTTGGCAGCACCCCCGTGCAGAGCCTGCGCCTTCCGGAAATTTTCCGGAAGTCGAACCTTGGTCGTCGTCTCAATAGCTAGATGTAATTTTATGCCTGAAATGCTTCATCTTTCCCATACTAAAATACTTGTGCTCAGCCATGAACTCACACATGGACGACCTGCCCATTGATATCTGTAATGGAAGCTGCAGGCTGATCATGGCGATTAGTATTAACTTACTCCTGGGATTAAAACTGCAAACAAACAAATTTTGAATAGCACTTTCCATTATATAATTATTTTGTTTACATTTTTAATACCAGGGTTTATTTGTATCAACCCCGTTATTATAATCGCGATGATCAGCCTGCTGCAGCCTGATCATGGCGATTGTAATACCGGTATTTATTTAATCCCCTGGTATTAAAAATGTAAACAAGATCATTTTATAATGGAAAGTGCTATTCAAAGTTTGTTTACATTATTAATACCAGGGGATTAAATAAATACCGGTATTATAATCGCCATGATCAGGCTGCTGGTGGACGTCTGCGACAAGTATGTCAATGCAGTGTTATTGTAGTCCAAAACTACCCTGCAAATAAAAATATTATTATTAAGATGCTCTCCTAAGACGCCCATTCCACCGACCGGCTAGGGCTATTTACAAAAACAGTGACGTGGTAGCAGACATTCAAGATTTAGGCGGGGTTTCCACCGACCTCGCATTGCAGAATTGACGGAAATGTTTATTTTCCTCTATGCCATAGTTAAAATTGATCAATGATCATAGAGTGAAATCACAAACAAAAAAACTAAAAAAAAATGGCGTCATGGGATATGTTAAGTACAAACATTTTAATAGATTTCTATAAAAAGAAAAATTCTAATTTCCGTCAATGTCATTTGCATTCTGCAATGCGAGGTCGGTGGAGACGCCACCTAAGTCTTGAATGTCTGCTACCACGTCACCGTTTTTGTAAATAGCCCTAGCCGGTCGGTGGAATGGGCGCCTTAATAGTCAATCACTTCAACTATTCACGGGTACTGTAAGTTGACCTTTTTCTCTTTTCAGATGGCTTATTCCAATTTTTTATCAGGGATTCAAGAAGGAAATGGACACTGAAGATCTGTTCGAACCTCTTGCAGAACACGCTTCAAAAAATTTGGGAGATCAATTTGAAAAGTAAGTAGACCTTGGGTTCATATAGACACGAATTCTTTTGACATTTAAAAAGAAATTGTTTCATAGTGCTCATAGGCTCCTTTTACGTTCTGCTATCAAATATGGTGTCTTTAGACCCCGCATCTATAATGTACAAGTTACCTCACATGTGTTAATGGTTTCTCATTAAGAATCTGCACGTTCTTCGTTCTCTGCTGTTTTACACAGCCCAAAAAGCTATTTTAAGCCGCCACTGCATCAAGGGAAGAGCTTTGGGGTACGAAAAGCTTATGTATGAATAAATTCGTGCAAGTAAACCCCTTTGCGCCTTCCACCTTTTTAACTCGTGTGAATTTTTGTAACAAGTCCAAATAAATCATGACATGAATTTCTGATTAGGCGCCCATTCCATTGACCGGCTAGGGCTATTTACAAAAACAATGACGTGGTAGCAGACATTCAAGACTTAGGTTGCATTCCACCGATCTCGCATTGCAGAATGCAAATGACATTGACGGAAATTAGAATTTTCCTTTTTATAGAAATCTATTAAAATGTTTGTACTTAACATATCCCATGACGCCATTTTTTAATTTCAGTTTGTTTGTTTGTGATTTTACTGTATGATCATTGATCAATTTTAACTATGGCATAGAGGAAAATAAACATTTCCGTCAATTCTGCAATGCGAGGTCGGTGGAAACCCTGCCTAAGTCTTGAATGTCTGCTACCACGTCACCGTTTTTGGAAATAGCCCTAGCCGGTCGATGGAATGGGCACCTTAGTACAAGATAGCTGGATTGGGCAGAGAAAAAATATTATAGTGTATTACAGAATCTATGTATAGTATTTTAATGTGACGTCGAATTACTATAAGATGAAAAAAATAAATTGTGACCCTTGAATTTTTAAATATAAAATTAATTTCCCTTAAATGCGTTTTTTGAATTTTTAAATGATGTAAACAAGAATCGTTTATTTAATAACTATATTTCAAAATGAGCTCATTGGTTTCGTGAACTTAGATAACACTGTAATATTTATTCTCGGAGGGCATACAATTTACTGGGGGGGGGGGGACTCTCCTACCCGGTGGACGATTTTACTTTATACTTTCTTGTCGATTACTTGATTGTATAATTTAACAGAAATACGTATATATATATATATATATTTATTTATTCATGTTTGTATTACTATCCAATCGCACAGTTTCTTATAAGAGTGTTATTATTTCAGTGAATGGGAGAAAGAATTAAAAAGTGCTAGAGCAAACGGAAAACAACCGAAACTTCTGAACGTGATCAAAAGAGTGTTCCTCCTGACCAACTGCATGTATTCCCTCGCCCTCGCCATCCTCGAGCTAGGAGTCCGAGTCTTGCAGCCGTTTCTCATTGGAATTTTAGTCCGATATTTTTCTGTTGTCAATTCAAGTCTCCCAGAACCAAGGTAAGCAAGCTTTTGATGTTTTCAGTGGAGGTCCCTTCCTAGCTGTTTTCTAGCAGGTTGTCATGAAGCCTTTTGAATTTAACGATGTTAATTTTAAAATAGTAAAGTATCATCAATGTTAAGCTTATGAGGCAACTAAGCTAGGCTTAGAGCCAGAGGGCTTCCGATGTATGGTTGGACGCTGTCCCAGGCCACGGTGTGGGCCCATGGGACATTGGACCTCCTGATTATATAGGTAGTGGATTCCGAACCACTTGGGAAACACAGTGAAGTCACACGATTAGTTCCAAGGTGACCAGGACAAGTCCTACCATGTTTCTCTACCGGCGCTGTGCACACGACCAAGTTATCTGCATCTTTGAACCTGCTCTAGTCCGCTGGATTCAACTTGGTATGGCGACCGGCTTCCGATGTAAAGAAGCGTAGAAGCACTTAATAATCCTTTGCTTTTTGATTGATTGCCAATGACAATACTATGATCCTATACGCTGTTGTAACAATGACATCCCTAATTAGTTCGGAGGTCTTTGCTGGGTTTCTGGCGATGAATAGACTAGTGTAAATAATATGTAGTGTAGTGCTTGTGTAAACCATTAATTTTGCGCCTTTTTTCGTACTAAGACGACGAAAGTCAAGTAAATATTTGCTTTAATATTGTGAATGTCATCATTACTATCTGGTTATCTGGTTGTAAAATATCATGGCCTTCATTTTTAGCTAAGTCGCGAGACATTTGATAAGTTTTATCAGGGGTTAACACTTAACACTGATGTATAGCCTGCAACACTTTTTATCACTTTCTTCCATTATCCATGATGAGGCTTATAGTGAAAGTCTGTGATACTGAAAGTATTTTGCTACTTTTGTTACCAATCTGCGGACCTTGAAAAGTAGATAATTTATTTTATTGATTGCTCTTCTGCGGTCACAATCTCAACGATTGGTTGGCAGCAGCTCCCTGCATATCATCTTATTGCATATCACCTCTTGGTCCTGATTTTATCGATTATACAATAGTTGAAAAGTAATGAAGAACTTTCACATAGAAATCCAAAAAATGGCGGTCCTCCAATCAGAGGAGGTAAATTCCCCTCCTCTGATTGGCGGCCTTCCATACTTATAGTGAGAGTTGGTTCGTATCAGTTTTTATTTTATTTTACAAGGAAAGTTTCTTTGAATTATAACAAATTAGATCCTGTGAAGAAGGTACGACAATGATATAGTGGAATACCCCACTCGCCTTGATACCAACAGCAATTACAATTTAATACAATTAATACAAACAGCTATCAACCTGACTATCATTATTTTGAGTGTAGATTATCAACTGAAGTTTCTGTAAATTCAAAAATTATTTTTGGCGGGAACGAATGTTATATACACCAAAGCCTACCAAGTAGCATTATTTTTAGATGATCTACACCCGAATGATAAGCTAAGTCATGTTGATGGCTATTGTCGTACTTTCCTCGCAAAATCTACTTTGCTGTAATTCAAACAACGCAATAAACATGGATTTCTTTGTAAAATAACAGACAAAATTATATAATGCACCTCTCTCCATAAGTTAAGTATGGGTGCCATTTTGGGGATGCACACCGCCAATCACAGTGAATTTTCCTATTGATAATTTAAGGGAGAATCCAGCGAATCATTTTTCCATTAAAAAAAAAATGCCTTTGCTAACTAGAATTATTGTGCAGTACGTACAGTATGTTACTGCCCTAGTTGCAATGTCGACTTGTTTGTCTCATTATACGATGAAAAAAATCGCATGTCCCGTTGTATTGATTTACGTTTTGTAAATTATTACCCAGAGGGTCAGTGTCCTTTTCAGTGTCCATGTATCCATTCCGCAATGAGATACATATTGTTTCGGATTCAGATAATAATTTGGACCCAAATAGTATATTTTTGAAGTTCTGCAAGTCTGCAACCATATTGAAATCCCATTCGTGCAATTTTTATTAAAGTTTTAAATTTGATGTAGGCGGTACTTGATAGGCCTAGATATTTTTCGTTCAAATTTAATCCATAAAAAAAAAATTACCACCCACTTGTTCACCATGATCATTCATTATGACCACCATCAACGAGAAAAAAAACATTTCTTCCTTGCTTGCACTGCGGAAGCCCACCTTCCCGACCTGACCGCCATGAGTTCATAAATAATTAAATTATTTTTTTATAATATTGTACACATTTGTTAACTTTATGAGTGTCATTTCACTCCGCAATGACTTTTACTGCGTTAAATTATTATTATTCATATTGCTTGTCCAAAAATTTGTTTTATTAGGCTCTTAGTTTAGCCGGTTTAGTTAAAATTATCACTAAACTATCACGAGAACCCGGTTATTCCCACCGCTATGGAGCAGGAGCCAATCAGTGAACAGTATTCCTTTGTTCGAACCCCACCTGCAACCCCATTATGGTGATTTGGGATTAACGTAACGTTTTAAACAGGGAGTAAAATGCGCGGGAAATTCAAGTTGATAAATTAATCTTCGGCTATATTTTGGTGTGTTTTCAATTTTTTTCTCCCTTACATGTAGACTCATTAATTTAACTTATTATATTTCAGATTCTACCTGTGCATTTTAATGTTTATTAGTATTTCCTTCAATTATAAAACAATTCTTGCATTCCAATAATTTATTAATTTGAATTTCTCGCGCATATCTTAACACCGTCGCGTGACACCTTACTAATGCGATATTAAATAATAAACCCGGTGTTACGTTTATCCCAAATCGCCGTAATATAGCTGCTGCTGCTGCTATAAATATTACCGATCATCGCCCAGCAGAAGTAATGATCATCCGAGATCATTCTTAGCGCCACTGAAGATTTCGACCGCAGCTGTTGACGAAACATGAGGAAGTACGTTTTCAAATCGGCCACGGCCCATTAGCCTGGATTTTCCTTACCCTCTTCTAGCTCAGCATTAGCTATTATAACCCTCATGTGCTATGTTATGGTTACAGTTGACCGCAATCATCATCAGTGGATGGACAAAGAACACGTGTCGGTGGTATATTGATTTGACCAAATTAATAAATTCCCGGTCATTGTCCTCAATTGTCATTTACATGAAAAGGAATTGTTCACTTTACATTGCGTGGCACTCGTGTATCATCCTCATTATGGCAGCTCTACTTTGCCGTTTACAGATTAACTTAAACACCGGGAATAGTATTGAATTATTCTGAATAATTTTGTTTTAAAGAAAAGAGCGAGAGAAATTCTAATTAATTAATTATTGTAATACAAGCATATGAAGCATATGCCTCTTCTATCGAGGTTTGGTGATCATCATGGCAATAAGGAACTTAAAGACTGCTGCTCAGAAAAGTCATACTCATGCCAAACCAAATTAGTTTTATAATTGAATGAAATATTATTAAAAATTACAATGTACAGGTTTTAATTTTGGAATATACAAGTATTAAGAATTATAAATAATTTGTAAATTGGAAGGAGAAAAAATATAAAAAAAGTCACAAAGAATATAGCCTTTATTAATTAGAATTTCCCGCGCGTTTTGCACTCTTTTGTTACAACAAATTAATCAATTGGGGTTTATTGAAAATAATTTAATCCTTTTATTCTGAAGAACCTCTTCTCGGCCGCTTGAATGTTGTTCGTGACCACTGTCAACTGTACTGTACGTTGTAATTTATTTAAATGTAGTATTTTTGCTTTGTGCGTCCTTAATTCACATTTTTGTTAAAGAGTGGTTATTATCGTAAAATAGTAAATAATAGGCATTGCGGAGTTTCAGGGTCACAATTCCGAAACTCCGTTGCGTCGACATTTTAATAATTGTATGCTGCTATAGTAATATGTTGATCTTTAGAAGTAGGCAGTTTTCTTATTTTTGATGATGAAATAAAATATTTTATTCATAAGAAAATGTGTAAAACACGTAGAGGTTTATTAATGATATTTTTTTTTTTTTAATCCCATACAAATAATTCAATGAATGTATCTTCAGTCGCCTCACTAAGTTACCTAATAGGTACTTGTGTCGAGTAACGACACGTCTCCGATCGCATGGCGTGTAGAGACTCGCACATGTGCAAGCACGCTACCACCTGGCCATCGAAGTAGATTTATGTTGCCTCAGCTGTGGACCTCTACTGTACTTTCTTGATGTATCTCGTTCCGCGTGCGCTCCGTTATGTGCATCCGAGGGCCCAGAAACGGTCTCTTTATAAATCAATATTTACTTTTGTTCTATTACTAAGCCAACCTATTGAAATTCGGGCTTTAAAGCCCTTTCTTACACTCAACTAGGAAAAAAACCCGGGACCGCCTGCGTTCCATGCCCTCCGAAGCACGTCCAGAAAATCTAGCAAGTGTGAGACATTCGGGTGAAAGTCTGAGTCTGTACCACTACTCTACATGTCCTGGCACGTCCTTTATGTTTTTTTATATTAAAATAGGCATAACTATCGTTAATCTATTCTACAAAACTGATAAACTATCGGCAGCGAAGGAAACAACTCAGCTGCTTGCCGTGGCTATTAACGTAATTGACTATTGCTTGAGTAATTGCTAACATTTTTTAGTGTGGAGAATGCGACATATGCTTACCGGCTGATGGAGATTTTTGAGACGCCGACCACGCAGATCAGTCATAACGAGGCTATTTTCTACGCAGCCGCCATAGTGGCGGACATATGGGTGGGTATAGCGATTATTCACCCATATATGATGGGCGTCATGCACCAGGGAATGCAGTGCCGCGTTGGCGCATGTTCTCTCATATATCGCAAGGTAAATAAATAACATTTGTTAGCTAATTATATCCTACTATTTACACTATAGTATTTTCCTACTATCCTACTTATACTGTATTTACCTTTATACTCGCATATTTACAAAAGTTTAACAGAGCAGCCTGTCTGATGGCACTAAAGGGCTGGTAATGAAGTGATGGGAAGAGAGTTCGGGGTGGAAGTATCATTGAGGGAGAATATAGCGAGGAGACTGCATGATTTGGACACGTATAGCGAATAGATTGCAGCAGGCGCGCGAGGAATGGCTGGAGGAACAAATAGTGGGAACACGAAGAAGGGGGAGACCAGATATAGGACGATCGCAGAAGAGGGGGACAGGGAAAGTGTTGAATAATAATAATAATAATTGTGTATTGACCAAAAAATTGACATCATGACATTGACAATCAGAAGTGCATAGACAGGAGGGAAGGGGGGTGGTACACAGATTACAGGCAACTGAACCTGATAATGGAGGAAGACGATGATTTAAAAAACCATTGCAACGCTCGATTTAGAAGCGAAATCCAGCGGTTAAGACGACGCCCCGGTTAGGCGTAGATCGTGGGTTCGAATCCCGCCAAGCCCAGTTTTTTCATATCCTCTATTTTCGGTTATAACGAGGAGGTTACCTCTTCAACCAAAGTTAATTTGATGTCAGTGTTATATATACTATAACATACTAAAATGTAGCGAAATTGCGAATTGTTGCCTGGTGGCTTGTAGATGTTGACTGACTGACCATGAATTGAAAGATTTTTAGTAAAAATTTGTTTATAAAAGTTGCTGTTATTATTCAACCTAAATGGTTGATTGAGGAGTAGGCTATAATTTTTTTTATTGATGTTTGGTTTAGTCCTCCTAATTTAAATAATTTTTCACGAATGAAATTGAAGAATCAGCGTTTCATTTATTTCAATTTGTAAACCTATAAATAATCCTAATTAGAGGAGAAAGGTCGTGCTGAATTGATTTCTTCTAAATCGTTGGCAATGCACCATTCCATCATGCGTTGTTATCGTTTTTTGCAATCAATCCTCATTGGTTACTTTCGCACACTTGCTTGTCAGTGTTAGAGTTAACTTGAGTTCTATATAGGAGAAATGGGTCTTTCGAGCGCGCCAAAAAATGTTTTTTGAATCCTGGGGCTACCTGATGCCACGTCTACTAGAACCAGCCATTAAAAAAACGTACCAGGAGGCTCCAGGATTCAAAAAATATTTTTGGCGCGCTCGAATGACCCATCTCTTCTATATTGAACTCTAGAGATAACTTTTCAAAAAGAAAGTTGTATGATGTCACGTTGTTTACATGAAACGCTCAGAATCACTTCAATCTAGTACAATCGGGACAGTTACGCAACCCAAACAATCAATACCAATTGTCAAATGTCAATTACATCTTGTTGCCTTCTGATTCACTAAAATCTTCCATAAACATGACCCTGAATTTGAAAATACCTCATTTTGGCTACAATATTTGTTTTATCTTTGTAGTGACCCTGCAAAGATCAGCTCCTACAGGCTATGGCACACTTTTTCGACTTTTACGTTGAAGTTGTAGGAATCAATGAATGGATGCTGACGTCATCAGATATGTCAGGAAGTCGGCATCCACATTCGTGGTTAACGCAATTTGTAACTCATGATGTTGAATATTAGTGGACGGACCAACGTTCTTCCCGCCATTTTCCACTTAACGCAATACAGAGAAAAAAAACAGATCGATTTCATAATTTAGAAATGTCGGTGCATTAAGCTTTCAATGATATCTCAATGTTTACTTAAGAGCTGCGTGTTTACTTATAAAGCCCTTGACTGCTAAGCGCATTATAAGATATGACAAAGTTGTCGTAACCTAATTTTTACCTTCACCTCCTTTCGAAATAAGTAAGTACCGGTATTCAGAATGTGCCGGCACGGGCATATCATAATATTATAACACATTGTGTTTCTAATTTAACTACAATATAGCGATTTTGATACCAGCTTTTCCAATATACGGAAGCATTGCGTTTGTATATTGATTCAAACAAGCGGTAATGTTATTACATTTTGGACAAGTTAAGTAAATAAATAAATATATATTGACTTTTTGTTGTATTACTAAGCCAAACCAGTGGAGCGGAGTTAGGGCTGTAAAGCCCTCTCTTACACTCAACTAGGAAGGCCCGGGGCCACCTGCTTTACATGCCCTCCGAAGCATGGCCAGAAAATGTAGTAAGTGTGGGTGGGACTCGAATCAACAACCTTTCGGGTGAAAGTTGGAGTATGTACCACTACTCTACATGTCCTGACAACTTACCTATTTTCACTAGGTTTGGATTCATGAAATCATTACGGCATTCAGCTCAATCAGTAAGCCTATATTATTTTAATTTCTTATGCCTGTCTCCCCTTTTGTATGTTTTCGTTTATGCATTGATTCTGAGCTGACATGTTGCTGGTTCAAGCCCTCTACATTCCTGGGTTATTGATGACGCAAGCCATCAGTGTAATTGTAATAAACTGTAATAACAATAAAAATAAGTGCATACCGGTACTGTATATTTGCTTCAAAGATAAAAAGGTAGAAAAAAAACGATAAATTAACGATAACTATAACGGTTGTTCCATTACGCTACAGAACCACCTTTTTTACTCCTCGAAGCAAAACCGCTTCCTGAAGCATTGGTTCCAAATTCTGTGACGCAAACTTTAGTCGGGACATGTAGAGTAGTGGAACGGACTCCAACTTTCATCCGAAAGGTTGTTGGTTTGGGTCCCACACTTGCTACATTTTCTGGCCATTGCATCGGAGCGCATGTAAAGCAAGCGGTCCCGGGATTTCCCAGTTGAGTGTAAGAGAGGGCTTATAGCCCTAACTCCGCTAGGTTGGCTTAGTAATAGAACAAAAAAAGTCGATATTTATATTTTTATTAATTTATTTATTTTCTGTTTTAGGCTCTTCGTCTTAGTAAAACTGCACTGGGAGAAACAACGGTGGGCCAGGTGGTCAATTTGTTGAGTAATGATGTAAATCGTTTCGACATTGCTGTGATATTTCTGCACTACCTTTGGATGGCGCCCGTGGAGGCCGCTATTGTTTGTTACTTCGTCTACCGTGTTGTTGATTGGTCCACATTCCTAGGTTTACTCTTCTTAATAGTTCAAATTCCTTTACAAGGTAATATAATTGTTTCAGTTCTATAATTTGAGCTTTCGGAGCGTAATATTAATTCACTGTGCTCGTTTACGTGCCAGACAAGAAAATAACACCAATTGTTTTTTCTTCGATAAATTAATAATAAGCGTGCTTCCGAACCGGCAGTGAAGTGTACAGGATCCTACCAACGATAATAAAATATAATAGATCGCGTCTAACCATAAGCTAAGTATTGCCGATTACGTGCAACCGTAAGGGGAAAGGGCTTTTAGGTTGTGGGGTTGCAACTTAAATATAAATAGCGGCAAATGAAAAACAAATGTACAATTCAACAGGCGGGTTCGACAACAGAATTCAGGCGCATTGTTCTGCGCACGTGGCCTTGGGTCCTTTCCCATCTTAATAGCGAGATTTTGACTGTATTGGGCTTACGGCGAGGACCACCCGCTTAAACTGGGGAAACAACTTTTGGCCAACTTATTGCATGGTCTGTGGATGGCCATCCAGCCTAGGTCCCACTCACGTTGTTAAGTACTAGTCAGTAATGACTGTTACTTAATCCTCTACTAACGTAAATTTCATCAGATTCCGCTTTATAATTACTTATACTTTCACGGTCGGAGTTACATGATGTAGCAGTAGAATCCGCTTTATTTATTTATAATTTTCACAATTTACAAATTTCATGTAGTTTTCATTAACTTTGATTACTGTTTTAGTATCACTTGGGAAGAAAAGTTCCTTTTATCGCTTGAGAACGGCAATACGCACAGATGAGCGAGTTCGTTTGATGAGCGAAATTATTGGTGGGATTCAAGTGATAAAAATGTATGCGTGGGAAATGCCGTTTGCGCAACTTGTAGAAACAGCTCGAAAGTAAGTATACTACTGGCACATGCGGCCAGAAATTTTTTTTGTGCCAACTTTTAGCACGTAAAACGCAATTAATGTAGACATAGATGACTGGTTCCGGTAAATACTATACTCTAACATTAGAATAATGACTCGTTTACGGACTGGGTTATATCCATTATCAATATGGCGGCTAGAGGGCCTGCACAAGATAAGTACGCAATTTCGCTGGGGGAATAGCCTGCACAAGCTAAATACATAGTTTTGACCGGGTCCAGGTATCCGTTCTGCTATGCTGCAATGTTTAAGACTTCGATATTTTTTGCGTTGGTACTTATCTCCGATAACTTATGGTTAACGGATGTCCCGTAAGGGATATTGTAGATCCCACCATTCCAGTTAATATATTTCTATGGTTATATCGGATTGTCGGTGTTGGTTGAGTGGGCTGACATCAAGGCCGTGTAACAGTGTGTAAGCGACCATAATTCAGTCAGTGCCAGTAATTTCCGAAAAATCAATGGGACAATCCATAAGAGCCATACAAAAAGATAAGAAACGTTAGTAATATTTTCTTTATATATTCTCCGAGGACGAAAGAATGCCATGTTATTGTATTCTCTTACTTAAATTATAAGAGGCATGCTATCGTTTTTATTTGCAATTTGTGGATGACATTGACGTTAAAATTTTCAGGCGTGAGATGCATGAAGTCCGTGGATCGTACAACATTCGCGGACTCCTGTTTTCTTTCTACATCTTCTCATCGCGATTCTCGATTTTCCTAACGCTCGTTGGCTATGTTTTAAGTGGAGGACAAATATCACCCGAAAATATATTTATTCTGACTGCGTTTTACAATCTTCTGCGAAATTCTATGACAATATTCTTCCCAAATGCAATAACTCAAGTGGCCGAAGCTCTCATTTCAGTTGGAAGATTAGAGGTTTGTGTCTTTTGATTTTAAGCCCGGTGCACAAAGTGAGATCTATTGCAACAGATCTCCCAGCAGTACTGTTGCCGTAGATCGGCATTTGTGCACTGGGCCGTATTGTGCCATGATTTATGAAGCCCTCTCATAAGAAGTTTCACTTCAAAAAGTACGGCAATGATTTACGGCGGATAGCATCATCGTGTCACATAATGATGTTATTGTTATGTCACTAGGTTTTAGAACCGTAGCTGTATGAGTATACCTTCTCGTATTTAAAAAAAAAATCATTAGCCTGTTTCGGTGATTGTAGACTATACTTGTACTTCCACTATTCGACTACTGTGATGTTGTGCAGTTGAATATGTCTGCCTGTCTGCCTGTCTGAGAAGCTGCAAAAGATGCAAAATGTTTGTGTGAGGTACATTATGAGAGCACGTAGGGATGAGCATATTACTGGTTACTATAGACAATTAAAATGGCTGAAAATAAGGGAAAGGGGAGATTTGCATTCCCTATGTGTTTTACATAATGTGCTTGTAAAGGAATTAACCCTCTATTTAACACAATATTTCACATTTTTATCGACATACCACAACATTAATACCAGGGTAAAAAACATACTATCTATACACATCCATAGGTCGCAGGCGCAGGGCGCTTCGTTTGCTGTGCAGGCGGCGAGACTTTTCAACTCACTGCCTGATCCCACCAGAGACGATAAGAGTCTGGAGAGTTTCAGGGTGGCTTGTCATAGTTTTCTCATGCGACGGTATGAATGAGGAGCGAATGTTGGGTGAATGTTGCGTCCGTACATCCTCATTATTTTTACCATTATGTATTTATTTATTTATTATAATAATATTGTAATATTTTGGTAACAATATTGTGGGTTAATTGTAAGTGTGGGCCGAAAGGCCCAAAATTCGCCCATATGGAAAATAAAGACAGTTTTCTTTCTTTCTATACTAATAATTTCTTTTGTTTCAGAAATTCTTAATGTACGACGAGAATACGCCAAATGCTATTATGCCATCATTAAAGGAGCTCTCAATTAATGGTATCGATGCAAAACCTCCACCTATAGAAGTCAGGTTCGAAAAAGCATCATTCAAGTGGCTGCAAGAAACCTCGGAACCTAATTTGTCAAACCTCACCCTATCTGTGCCTTCTGGAAGTCTTTTGGCTGTTATTGGACCTGTTGGTGCTGGAAAGGTACCATCCTAATGATCCTATATGCATTTTAATTCAGTATTCAGTTTTATTTAGTCTGCCTGAATTCCGATTATGGTCGCAGTGGTAAAATGCTAGTTTACCATAGGGCGTAAGGGTTTTGTTAACTGATGTACTACACAAGTAATATTTTTTGTTTGCAGTGAATTGAGCGTGGTTTAATATATTATATAGTTATAAAGAATTTTATTTAGATGAATTCTATAAAACTTTAGAAAACAAAAACGTCGATATTCTATAATGTATTGTAGAATATCGATATTATAGGCTACATATTTTGTGTTCAGCTAGTTCCACGAATCCCACCACATAACTTGAAGTTGGTTGCTTTTTCACACTCTTCGTGTGCCCAGTGACACGCATTTTATTAGTCCAAAATTCTTGGATAGTCTTGTCATTCGCTTCAAGTAGGTCATCAACTGACCTGGCGGTCCCACGGTATATCGCCAGTGGACACCGTCTATCCCAACTTTGTGGGTCATGGACAAATATTGATTGATTGACTGATTTATTTAGAGCACGGTTCTTGTCCGGAGGTGGTTCAACGTGCGTAAAATGGGAAAAGGGTAGGGGCAGCTACGGGCCTAGGAATGGGGTGATCACTCAGTGTGTTAGTCATATGCAAGGCCGGACTGGACGTTAAGTGGGAAGAATACCATATTCGTTTCTAGTTCCCCCTATCATAATAATTGAATTGTGCCATAATTGGTAATAATTTTTTTACATTTCTGTTTCAGTCGACTCTAATTCAAGCTGTATTAAAGGAAGTACGTATTTCATCTGGTTCCTTGACTGTCAATGGCAGAATATCGTATGCTTCTCAAGAACCATGGCTTTTCGTTGGAAGCATTCGACAAAATATTACATTTGGTTTACCATATAACAGAACACGGTATAAGCGGGTGAGTTGATATTATGATTACGTGTTATTATTATCCGCCGAAATAGTGTCAAAATCTGTAACTAAACATTTTAATGATTTTTTTAAAAGTATTGTATACTATGATTAACCTTCAAAATGGCGCTTTACATCTAATGATGTGAAATTATTGACTTAGAATGAGCACAGAACGGTTATAGTAAGGTTCAATCCATTTTAATAACTATTAGTTTTGTATTTGTAGTTTCTGTGTAGTCCTCAGACCTAACCTTTCATTGGACTCTCATGGTGCGACTTTATATTATGACCATTTGGCGATTTATAATGTATCTTTTCATGTTTTTAGGTTGTCGACGTATGTGCCTTGAACCGAGACTTTGAACTGTTCCCTTTTGGTGACAAGACTATTGTCGGTGAGCGAGGAACTTCACTGAGTGGTGGGCAGCGGGCAAGAATTAATTTAGCTAGGTATGCCTAGTATGCATTTCATATAGTTTCGACCCAATACGAATAGCAATTCATTAATTCCTACATTTTTAATAATTTTTGCAGCAGCCTTCTGAACTGTGATAAACACACCCCCCCCCCCCCCCCCCCGTGGTCATACCTTGATTGTGGTACGAGTACGGGTATCAGATAACTCCGATAACTAAAATAAGTTTGACAAACGTCAATGACAAAATCAAATATGATGTAAAATCGCCGGGGGAATAGCCGCCATACTAATAGATGAATAGCAAAGCATGAACTGGTTCACTCCTGCCGGTTCTTGTTCTTCATAATAATCTAATTTTTTGAAACGTTTTAGAGCGGTGTACAAAGAAGCGGATATTTACTTACTGGATGACCCACTTTCAGCAGTTGACACCCATGTTGGCAAACATTTATTTGAAGATTGTATTTCCTCATTTTTAAGAAACAAGACAGTTATTCTTGTTACGCATCAGCTGCAGTATCTTACACATTGTGATCATATTCTTATACTTCACAACGTAAGTTCTCGAGAAATTCTATGCTTGGCATATTGTATTATATAATTGAATATGTACAGTATTTAGGTAAGTAGGTTTGAAATCTTTGCATTACAATACTATGAAGTAGAAAAATGTAATAAATAGTGTAGGAAGTCTATATTCATGTGTTCATGCGCCTGTGTGACATGTGAATGCCAGTACAATCTTCAGGGTCGAGTTATATTACCGTAGGATATCTAGAATACTTCAATTGCATTCTATTTTACTGTATTTTTTATGTAGGGAAAGACTGAAGCAGAAGGAAGTTTCAACCAACTGCAAGCCTCTGGAATGAATTTCGCGAAGCTTCTTCATCATAAAGTTGAAGATGAAGATAAAAGTGATAAGCGATCCGTCCATAGTCGTAAAGACTCTATTTCGGTAAGCTCCCTTCGTAAAGAAATATTTGAGATATTAGTGGATTTTAATGACTTTTTTTGTAGATACTGTATGTACAGTATATTTTGGATCGTCTAATAATTTATGAATTTTAAGACAAAGCAACAAATGAATTGTGATTATAAATAAAAATTAGACGAGGATAATAAAAGTAAAGTTATGTTATCATAAAATTGAATTGAAAACAATCTCTGTAGATAAGCCTACACTAGTAGCCTCGTTATACCATATTTTGTGGCACGGTGGTAGCGTGCTTTTACTTGTGCGAGTCTCTGCATACCTTGCGGTCGGAGACGTGTCGTAACTCGACACAAGTACCTATTAGGTTACATAGTGAGGCGATTGAAGGGGTTAATCGGATATATTAATTCAATTTAACCTTCTTTTTTTTAATAAAAAAGAAAAAGTCATCGAAAGTTTATTTAGAAAAAATTAAACTGAAACTACTGCCTAAGGCTTTGCATGATTATTTTACAGTCCGAAGTTGGACACTGAAAATAAGCCGACATTAAGAAAAATACAGTAGGTACAATTAATATTGGATAGTTTCGTGCGAGTGTTGTGTAAGGTGTAGTGAGCTATTATTAATTTTATATTTTTATGTTATTGTTTCTTAGAGTTCAATTTCTCGAGTTACTGAAGACGATGGTGAAGATCCAAAAATTATCGAAGAAAAAATAGCAGTTGGTGGACTGGGCTGGAAAACATATTTTAAATTTTTTGAAGCATGCCATAATTGGGCTTACGTATTTGCGGTTGTATTTTTAATGTTTGCAACTCAAGTCATCTCCAGTTTAAACGACTGGTGGGCTAGTAAATGGTAAGTTCAAATTGGCCATTTCTTTACCTCTATTATTCTATGAAAGTTTTAATCGAGAAAAAAAATGGTAAATTTTCAGGGAAAACATAGACATTCCTGTTTGAGTGTTTTATCATTTTGAGGCAGACTTCAAATACCAATAACTACATCTTAAAATGCAGTTTTTTATGTAAAATCGTTAACTCTTAGTATTTTCTGAAGGACTTTATCACCAAAGGGGAAAAAGTTAAACCCGGTACTTTGTTTAGGATCACTGAGAAGCCCAGGCTTGAGAGGAACTCACTTTGGAAGTAGGCTTCTTTATATTTGTTGTATGGAAAACAAGTAGAACCCAACTTCCGTGAGAGTGGCATACCCGGAACTAAAGCAAATGTCGTGAGTCCCTCATTTAGCTCTTTCAACCTTTACTTAAATTTCTCTTAAAGTTGTTATTTTACTCCTTTGCTGCTAGAGCAAGAACAGGCCACATTACTACCAATGAATACTTGCACCCTTTCCATGTAATCGAATCTTCAGTATGCCGTGCATGTGGTCTAGCTAATGAAACACTGGAGCACATACTCCTGCAGTGTTCGGCCCCATGCACACAACGGGACAAACTACGCGATCAGGTTGGACACAAGGAGGGTGGACATCAAAAGATCCGGTGCACGCCGAGCATGTGGTCACTAGCATCATGGGCATTTCTGAGACATCAGGCAGTCGGCATCACCTCAGCTGTAAGCCCTGTACTATGAAGTAAGAAGTAAATTTTTTTTTTCAGGTCCGCTGAAGAGGAATACAACCAAAAAACCAATCAATCAGCTGAAATTCGACACGAACTGACTTACATGAATGTGTACATTTACTCTGGACTGAACGTGGCTACAGTGGTCATCACGCTGTCCCGTTCGCTTCTTTTCTTCGCCATGTGTCGCGTCATATCGCAAAATCTCCACGATGATATGTTCAACCGGATCACCGGTGCTCCTATGAAGTTCTTTTTCGACAATCCTTCTGGACGTATTCTCAATAGATTTGCTAAGGATATTGGTGCCATTGATGAACTGCTACCGCAGACTATGATTGATTTCTTTCAGGTTAGTATATTTTTTCTTTGGTAAGGCTGGGTCATGTTTACAATGCTATCTTACTATTGCGGAGATCCAAATATCCATTGTGGCAATGTTGTACAATTAGCTTCTAGTGGGCGTTAAAGTAGTAGTAGTAGTAGTAGTGTTCGTCGGGTTAATAACGACTTAGGCCTCATATTTGGGCCCATAGAGCGACCCCGACTTGACTGTCCTATGCCAGCCCATAGGACAGTGGACCTCCTGATTATAGTGGATTCCGAACCACTTGGGAAACAGAGTGAAGTCACACGATTAGTTCGGAGGTGACCAGGACAAGTCTTACCATGTTTCCCTACCGGCACTGTGCACACGACCAAGTTTTGAACCTGCTCTGGTCCGCTGGATTCAACTTGGCATGGCGGCCGGCGTTGAAGTAAGTCAGTACACTAAATATGTTTGCCAAAATTTATCTCAATGACTGCTAGAGCTGTCTACAACTATTCCTGTATTCTAAGGCTCTAATGTGTAAAATTACAATAAATTGTAAGATTTGCACAATTTCCACAAATATACATAAATTAAAGTATACCAATCATGTCCAAAAAACCTGTGGGGTGATTGGCAGGGCATGGTACAATGGGCCAATACAAGTAGGCCCGCATCCATAAAAAGCATTTAAAATAATATTAATAAAGGAATATTGTGAACGCCATCTGTTCTATTTTATACCAATGGGGTTTTGTTTTGATGCAAAATAATAACCCTGTTTTTTTTTTCATTTTTAAAGAAATCATAATAATATTATGCAGAAAATGTACTCGTATGTGTTTTGAAGTAAACTGTTAATGAATGTTTTCCGTGTTTCAGATTTTTCTCTCCATGATTGCAGTAGTAGTCATTTGTGCAGTGATTTCTCCAGTTCTATTGATTCCCACCTTCTTTATTATCGTCATTTTCTACTTCCTCCGCATAGTTTATGTCCGGACTTCAAGGAATATAAAGCGTTTGGAGGGGGCAAGTGAGTATTTATTATTGGTTTGGCTGAAAAAAAATGATTATTATTATATTTATATTATATATATATATATAATTATTAATTTCATAGATTTTGAAAAATTATGAGTTCCATAATGGGTAAATCTACCAGGACACACTTCCGTTTATATATTTTAAAATGAACAAAGGAACCGGTACGAGTTAACCCGTCCATGCTTTCCTATTTATAAATTAGTACTAGTACTGCAATTGTTCCATTCCATGGTAAATAATTGTCCCGTGGTTAAATAACGGCATATCGCCCACCTATAGATTTACCCTATCCTAATGGACTGGATTGATCGATGGGACAATTGCATAGACTAGAATGGGTAGACCAATGATAAAATAAAATACTACACAATAATGATGGTATGGTATGCACTGGGCGCAGATTAATCATAATATCATCAAAAAATAATTTGTTCTTAAAAACTAAACCTTGCTTAGGAAAGCGAACTATTTGGTTTTGCTACTCTATTTTGCACCTAAAATATACTTGAAGTTCGAAAGCATCTATAGAAAGTTTCCACAGAATACCATGGCATATGGAACGGATAGAAAGATTCCCTAGGAAAAATAGTTTTTTAGTCATTTTTCATTAACAATGAGTTTTCTTAATTTTTTTTACACCCTGAGCTAAGCTATCAAGCCCCCTTGATATGTGACGTTGTGGGTTTTGCTTACATTAATAGGTACTACAATTTAAAACTTGCATGCCGAATTTCATCAAACTCTAGATCGGGTAATTTGGCCCCAAATCGAGTTACAGACATTTCGGAAACTTTTTTTGGGTTACTGGGACATCAAAACGTGTAATCTGTTGAAATCTCGATTTTAAAAATTTCGAACATTACAAAAGTTTCCCTAGACTCAAGTATAAATAGGAAAGCAATAACCATTGTAGTTGTAATGTGGTATTTTGTTAAACTCCGTTTTATCGTCTATGGACACCTTTAAATTGTTGATGTGTCCATTTTCAGCTCGTAGTCCTGTGTTTTCGCATTTGAACGCCTCGATTCAAGGTTTGACCACGATCCGTGCGTTCGCTGCCCAAGACATTCTACGGCAGGAGTTTGACTCTCATCAAGATTTGCATTCTGCAACCTGGTACATTTTCATTGCCAGCTCCCGTGCATTTGGCTTCTGGCTAGATATGGTCTGCGGAATTTATATTGCCGTTGTATGCGTCGTTCTTCTATATTTTGGTGGTAATGCACATATTCTACAGCACGTTAAATATGGTTAGATTAGGCTTTTTTTTCAAATTTAAGCTGCACATGTTATACTACAGTAATTATCGTAACTTAAGTTTTAATGGAAATTTACATTTATTGTATTGTATGGTTATAGCCTAAGTGAATAGGAATGGAGAACTCTCCTATCCTATAAAAAATCCAACATGCCGGGCTTTCGCTCATCCCCATACTTAACTTATGGATAGAGGTGCCGTGAAGCAGTCGGCTATTCACATTTACTTGAGCTCTATCTGGTAGAGTTGGGACTTTTATATTTATTTATATATTTTTTAATTTCTGGGGCCACTCGCCTCGTCTGCTGACCAGGCATTAATATAAAGTAGCATGTGATCTAATTATTGAAAAAATATTTTCCACGCGTTTGAATGTCCCATCTCTCCTGTATAGAACTCTAGAATAACAAGGTTGCCACTCGCGAGAACTAAAAATAGAAATTGTTTAGGAGCGCTCTCCATAAGTTCAGCATGGTTATGGGCCGCGCCAATTTGGAGAGCTTTCTTATAGAATAATCCAATGTGATTTAAGTGGTACATAAGTGGTACATCGTGTCACTTTTGGACAACTCTTGTATATGATCCATGGCACCTCTCTTACTAATCTAAGTACGGGGATGAGTCGAGCCAATCAGAGGAAGGCTTCTTCTTTGGAGTTATATTGGAAAGTTCTCCATTAATGTTATGTTTATAGAGGAAAGTTTTTGATGACTTGATCGTTTGCTCAGCATGTGGCTGGAGAACGCATAAGGAACCACTAATCCACTCCATAAGTAATGATGAAAAAATTATGTCGCCAGTATTATAATGGTTGTTCTTGTAGGCATTTACTTGAACATGGACTTGGTCAATATTACTGCCTAAAGACCAAGCCTAAATCGATGTCGTTTCCGTTTCAAATTTAAAACTTCTGGCCCATTGAAGTCTCAACTCGCCACTGCAAACTATATGATTGTAAAATGAAGTATCAGTTATGTACTGTGTTTTTATCAGCTATCAATTTTTACCATAACTCTTCACATTTCAGATTCTGGGTCAGATGCCGGTCTGGCCGTCACCCAAAGTGTCGGTCTAATGGGGATGCTCCAGTGGGGAATGCGACAGTCCGCAGAAGTAGAAAATCTGATGACATCTGTTGAGAGGGTATTGGAGTACAGCTTGTGCGAGCAGGAGGCCCCAAAAAGGTCCAAACCTGAAAACAAACCTCCGCCATCATGGCCCACGAAGGGGGCGGTGACTTTCGAGAATCTAGAGTTACGTTACGATCCACTGTCTGAGCCTGTTCTCAATGGAATTTCCCTCATTATTCAGCCACAAGAGAAGGTAATTATCTACTTCAATAAAAAAACTTACTTGTGGTTTTTGTCATTGGTAGTGGTCAGGGCTCGGACTCCCATGGGAGATCCTGAGAGGTTCGAGGTCAACAACCGGCACATGCTTGATTTTCTGGCAACTCATCATCAGAGAGTAGGAGTTGGGATTGAGAAAAAACTTGTTCTACTAGTAGTAACTCCATCAAGTTCATCTACAGGTAGTATTCGAACAACAAACTCATGTCATTCTATGATTTATTTATAAATTGCGCATTATCTGGCAGTTTTAAAGTAACCTCCACCGAAACTTTTGATGAACACTCATTTTTAAATTTCTACCGAATATTTTATGATGTGTTTTAAGAAGCATTCACTGAGGCCTTAATTTAAATTCATTTTAACTTACAATATTTTTTTTTTCAATCAAGGCATTCAATGCTTATTATATTTTATCTTTTGCAGATTGGTATTGTTGGTAGAACAGGAGCTGGAAAATCGACACTGATAGCTGCGTTATTCCGTCTCGCCTACATCGAAGGAAAAATCTCAATCGACTCAGTCGATACATCACTCCTTGGGCTCCACGACCTTCGTAGTAAGATATCAATCATTCCCCAAGAACCCGTCTTGTTTTCAGGCACGCTGCGGAAGAACTTGGACCCGTTCGATGAGTATCCGGATTGGTGTCTTTGGAACGCACTGGAGGAGGTAATTTGTAATTTTGCAGTATAACGAGTGACTAAATTTCTTAGGGAGTTCCTGGCAGGTTGTGCTCTTTTCACTTTCAGTATTTCATTCCATCACTTACTCCACTATAGTCTACAGAGAACATGGTGGTCGATACGTTAAGAGGCAAGCGGAGGGAAAATCCTTATAAATTTAACAATCGCATATCTGCACATGCATACTGTACAGTATGATGTATTGTGTATAAATATTTAAAAACTGATATTAACATGCAATTAACCTATGGGCTGGGCTATTGTAATTTCCAAATATTTGTAATAGCAGTAGTTGGGATCTAAAGAGGCACAAATTAAATTTCAGGTGGAGCTGAAAGAAGTAGTGAGTGAGTCGTCGGAAGGATTGCATGGGAAAATGTCGGAAGGCGGCAGTAACTTCAGTGTCGGCCAGAGACAGTTGATCTGTCTCGCCAGGGCCATCGTCAGAAATAATCGGCTACTTATCATGGATGAAGCCACTGCTAACGTTGATCCTCAGTAAGTGAAATAAACAGTAGTATAAAGGTATTGTCCAAAGAAAAGACATAGTAGAACTCACGTATTGATTATATACTGAAGCCTTCTTTCTATTCCTTTAACTTACTAGAATTTGGTTTTCTCCAGAAATTCCGATTAACGTAACAAAAAAATAGTTACTAATTGTTTCCCTTACACCCGGTGCCCAAAGAGGATGTACACGCTGAGAAATCTGTGATTGGAGCAAATGGGTTGGTGAACGGTTTTGGAAAACCGTGCGCCAGCGTGAACTCAGAGTTCTGAAGTAGACTGTGATTTTGTTCTCATCGCGGATTTCTCATTTCTTCACCCGCGTGTAAATCGTTTTTGTGCCTTTCTGGTACCAGCGTTCCTTGCTTTCTTGCAGAACGGATATGCTTATCCAGCGGACGATTCGCCGCAAATTCAACGACTGCACCGTGCTGACAATCGCGCACCGATTGAACACAGTCATGGACTCGGACAGGATCCTGGTCATGGACTCAGGCTCGGTCGCTGAGTTCGATCACCCGTACATTTTGCTCAAAGACGACACGTCGATGCTCTCAGGTCTTGTGGAGCAAACAGGAAAATCGTCAGCCAGGAAGTTGATGAGTGTAGCAAAAAAGGTGACTTTCTTCTTTATTACTATAGGAAATTAGAAACTTACGCCATTTTAGAATTACAACATTACAATCACCACAGCATTGCAACACATAAACATACAACGCGTAAGCCCCAAAGGGCGTTGCGTTATAATTATTTTAAAAAAAAAAAATTACAACAGTTCTCAAAATTAAAAGTAGGACATTATGGAATAGATTCCACAATATTATTTTCTTGACAAGGAATAGCCATGTATTTTTGACGAAATTAATTAATTTGTCGTTCGCCGGCCACAAAGATAAAAAATTCAAGCTTTCTAAAACAAAATGTCTATTTCCTCGACTGCCTGCTATAGTCCAGTAAGCTTAGAATCCCTTATATCGGTGAGTTCAAAAAAATTAGGTAAGATTGCAAACGAAATTACCATCAAAACTAGCATGCAAATCCAAAGGGGCACCAATTTTTCAAACTTTGAGTATTTAAAATCAATGCAAATTTTTATCATCATAAATTAAATTGAACGATGTACCTAGATTGTTTTAATTTTTTTTTTGTGTGATATTAACCTTGAGGTAGTGCTAGAATTTTATTAATAATACTTTCTTCAATGGATGTAAAATTATTTTTACAGAATTACAAATTAAAACTGCGGAGAGAAGAAGCTCTGCGGATGTTGCAGGCGGCCCACGAAGACGCGCAGAGTGCTGACTCGGACTCTTCGCGGTCCTCCAGCCCAGAACTGCCCCACACACACGTCCTCTCCCTATGATTGCTCCGGCTGTGGAGAGAGATCTCAAAGTTCCTTGCAATGTGGATTGAACAGTAATAGGGAAATCATGTACTGTATGTATGAAGGCCTGAGGAACGAAGCGATTTAAGGCAGGGATTTCAAAATATTTTGTTAACAATTTGATAGCCTAGTAGTTTTGACGAAATTAATTCCACGTTTCACAGCCGCAAGGAATGGAAATGGATTTATGCAAAATTGATATAAAATACAAGCTTTCGCATTAAATTTAGGTTTTCCCACCTGTAGTACATACTTCTATTTTAGTCAGTCCTTGGTTAACCTAGTTACCCAATGTGCTACCGATAGCAGTTTGCCAAACCACAGACTCAACTACCCATGGCATACCCATCACAAAGCGCATCTAACCATATGGGCCCAGCCTTTCATATGTATTAAATACAGCAGTTTGCCAAACTACAGACTCAACTACCCATGACATATCCATTACAGTGTCTACACAAAAAAACGCGTGTTTACCCCCTAATGGGTCCAGCGTTTCATAATTATTAATTATATATTATATAATATAATTATTATTATTATTAGATATATTAAATAGCAGCATTAAATACTGTATAGCAGTTTGCCAAACCACAGACTCAACTGCCTATGCCATAACCATTACAGCGCCTACACATCAGAAAGCGTGTTTACCGCTTATGGGTCCAGTATTTCTTAATTATTATATTTAGCAGTTCGCCAAACCACAGACTCAACTATCCATGACATATCCATCATAGCGTCTGCACATCAGAAAACGCGTTTACCCCGTATGGGACCAGCGTTGGTTTCAAGTACGTTCCTCTATTTTCCCACAGTCCCGCCTTGTTATCATACATACTATACTGTAGGAAGCCCCGCCGAATGCATTGTTTTATGAGTTTGACGTAAATTAAGTAAATAGTGATCGCCATGTAAAAGCTGTAAATTAGGGTTTCTTTTACTAAACTTTAAATCGCGTCGTTCTTTTTTTGGGACTCAGAAGTAGCCAATATGTATTCTTGTGTATGTTTTAACTATTGTACTTATAAGCATAGGCTATTGCACTCTCTCTGGACTGAATCATGATAATATTGTTAAGTTTATTTATAGGTACTGTATTCCTAGTTTTCATATCGGCCTATTCCATTTAGGTCAAATAGGGGAAAACAATAAAACAGGTTTGTTTGAACATTATATAAGTTACTAAGTATGAAATTTGAAGTATATTTAATGAACTACGCACCCTTTTCGTGTGTTTGTACTCAGTTTGTCCCGTGCTGACAATGAAATATAGGGAGTGAGAATATTAATTATACGAGCCCACTAATATTGTTCCAACATTCGATCCAATAGATATGGGTCCAAGAAAAATTCGAAAGTGTAATTTCTAAATTCTGCTTCAAATCGTATAAGTTACTTCAACATTAACATTCCAAATATTTCTTCGATCAAATAAATATTAGGTTGAATAAATATTCGAGTGTGTAATCAGGACCACTGTAAAACAAAATAATTTAGCCTTTGGTAGTTTCTCATTTTCATTAAAATAGTTTTTTGTATGGTATTTACATTTAACGTGAAATTATTGTGTACTGTATAATACCTGAAGGCTAAGTTATTTTATTTTACGATAGGGAATTTTTGGTAGCTCATAATTGATGGGAACCCAACTGTTCTATTACTTCTATTGGTTTGAGCGAGCTAACGGCATTTTAATTTCTCGGGTGGTGAAGACGGTCATATGCCTAATAGGTAGACACTAATATATACTAGAATTTCGCCCTAGACATAGGAATTGTATCATAATTTTGAATACCGGTATGCTATACATATTAATGCAATAAAAGCAAACTACAGATAATAGAATTGAAACAAAGCCACAAAAAAAACTACTCATCTTTAATCTTTCATTAACCTTGCAACTTAACTACTCAACCTCACTAAGTAACCTAATAGGTACTTGTGTCAAGTTACGACACATCTCCGATCGAATGATGTGTAGAGCACGTTATACCTTGCCACCGAAATCGCTTCAATATATTGTAGTATTATATATACCATATAATACTACAATGTATTGAATAAAGCATTGCCTTTATGCAATTAAGTAAGCTCACAGACCTGTTCGGTTAGATAAAGATAAAGATTTTTTAAAAAGGTTAATTGCTTAAAACAGTTTAATGAATGTATCGGATTAACCTCTTCAATCGCCTCTATAATAACCTTATAGGTACTTGTGTCGAGTTACGACACGTCTCCGATCGCAAGGTGTGTAGAGACTCGCACAAGTACAAGCATGCTACCCCCTGGCAACCGAAGTCGCTTAGTTGTGTAGTTGTGCTAACCTGTCTAGCAACACGAATCGGTCAATTTGAGCATAAGTAGAGGATTTGGCGATTACTGGACTTGTCGGGGCTTGTGATCCAGCGGTTAAGACGACGCCCCGGTTAGGCGTAGATTGTGGGTTCGAATCCCGCCAAGCCCAGTTTTTTCCATATCCTCTAATTTCGGTCGCTTCAATGTATCCGCCTAAACTGTACAAGTACCGCACAGGCCTATTTTAGAACTGCGCATGTGCATTTTCGTGGCGAATCCGCAAATAGCGAATAAGTACTAAAGAATTAGTACTACAATAATATAGCTGTATACTATAGAAGATTTCAATGCCAAAACTATTTTTTATTTATTTTTGAAACGTCCCGCCGAGTTCTGCTTTCTCCCCGTAAACACCCCCCCGCCCCTCCCCTCCCAATTGGAGGGGGCGCTGGACTCCAGTCAACCTCCTCCGCATCCCATAAAGATGAAAGCTCTGCAGATGGATATAGAGTTCTTTGTCCTCTGGAGATGGGGGTAACAGTCTGGATTCGCAATCAATACATGGATCGCGTGGGTGTTTCAGGGGGAGGGGGCTCCGCGCAAGCGTCCTCCCAACACGTGGGCCCCCCATCGCAAGCCGTCGCGTGCCCAGCAGTCTTCCACGCTTTGTCGGCTTTTGTTCGCCGGTTTTCCTTAGATAAAAGAATTTTTTCCCGCGTATACGGTCAGCGACTGGGGAAACATTGGGGAATTTTTGACAGGTACTATATTACATTGTTTTTATATTATTAACCATTATTTTTGTTAATACTTCCCTACCTATGTATTTCAGGCTTAGCCTTATTCTGCTATAACTATATAACTGCTATTTAGCTAGTAACATTATTCATTATGAATCATTTTACCCAGGTTGGGCCTGGAAGGTCACTGCATATGCCTGACAACAAAATTTCAACTTAAACGTGCATGGAATTTCAAATAATTTTGTGACATTGATCTGTTCAGTTTGAAACTATAATGCTCTAGGGTAGCCTATTTTGGAGGGGAATAATACATACGATACAATTATGCACTGCTGTAATCAAGAATTGTTGAAATTAGAACTGCAATTCCAACTGAAGAAGTGGAAGAATAGCCTACAAGTTCACGTCATGCATGCACCCATCACTTGACACGCACGAACAATTACGCTCTGAGTGAGAGTACCTATAGTGAGATTTGCCAAAATTTAAAAAATAACCAGAATGAATTATCATATTATTGTATTATAGCAGTATGGTATCAATATTCGCAAGGCGACGCCCTCCTCATATTCTCAGCCGCCTAATTTCGTTTTATACCTATCCCGTACGTGCACCTACGCAGCAGTGGCCTAAAATGTTGGTCCCTTTAAACATTGTTAGGTAAACTCGTTGACTTATGAATTGACTGAGAATGATAACCTTCGATTTCATACTGTACCTACCGATTATCCAATAGGACATAATATAGGACAAGAATTGAGACTGTGGGTTTACACTTTGACACGATTTAGTGTAAAAGAGAAGAATCATAGCTGATGCGGTGATAGACTTAATATTTCAAAGAGCATTCTATCGAAAATCGATATATTGATGCATTGTACAGTACAATATGGCCGTGAACGGAAGGTATCTGTTATGAGTGGCAATACTTCCGAAAGAATCACCAGCGGCCCGATCATGGCGATTTTAATACCGGGGTTAATATAATTCCCTGGTATTAAAAATGTAAACAAGATAATTTTACAATGGAAAGTGTTATTCAAAATTTGTTTGTTTACAATTTTAACCCTAGGAGTAAGTTAATACCAATCGCCATGATCGGGCCGCAGCTGCCTGATCGAGGCGATTATAATACCGGTATTTATTTAATCCCCTGGTATTAAAAATGTAAACAAGATAATTTGGTAATGGAAAGTGCTATTCAAAATTTGTTTGTTTACAGTTATAATACCGGGGTTAAATAAATACCCTAGGATTATAACTGTAAACAAACAAATTTTGAATAGCACTTTCCATTATAAAATTATCTTGTTTACATTTTTAATGCCAGGGGATTAAATAAATACCGGTATTATAATCGCCTCGATCAGGCTGCAGGTGTGGCAACGAAGTTCTTAACACGCGACTACATAGTTTATGGTTCTTTCGCATATTACAAAAGTATCTAACCAAACTAGATTATCTTATTATTATTACGTACGGTACTTATGAAGTTATGGTACGGTACCCAGCCTCCCAGGTTAACTTATTCATTATTTACTAGTAGACTTCGGTGGGAAGGTGGTAGCGTGTTTGTACTTGTGCGAGTCTCAGCGCACCTTGCGACCGAAAACCTGTCGTAACTCGACACAAGTATATATTAGGTTACCTATATAGTGAGGCGATTGAAGAGGTTAATCGGATGCATTCATTCAATTGTTTATGTGCGATTAAAATTTTACTTATTTAAAAAAAAAAGATGAATTTCATATACAGTAAGTCTACTATAATAATTTTAAAACCTGCTCCTTGGTGATGAATAAACTATAACCAAAACATCGTTCTATGAAGGGTTGTCTAAGGGCCACGTAAGCTGTATAAACTAGTAGAAACTATATAAAAAGCTGTGGTACGACTGTCCAATGAAAGGCTAGGTCAAATGACTGGTAGGATCACTGCCAAGGCCGTATTTATGAGGGGGGGGGGGGTGATCCAGGGGTTCAGACCCTCCCCGTCGTGAAAAATTCCATCATCCACAAAGTACTTCCATTCTCTGCCAGTCCCTTCAAAGTTGGTTTTAAATTAATAAAAAATAAATTTGTTGTGTTCTTTCTATATTTCTACTTGGTTCTATTTACTAAAATTCAGTTTTGCTTTCTTAAGCTCGTCGGTATAAACTACAATGATAGTCTCCCATACCTACCCCCCCCCCCTCGTCGCAAATCTATAGCTACGGCCTTGATCACTGCTCAATATGCTGGCCAGCGACATAAGTGGCAGCCGTATTTTTCCCCTAATGGTGAAGTTAAGTGAAGATAACCATTAGGGTTGGGTAGACACAGATAAAATATTGGTCATGGAGAAGCGAGCCCCGACAGTCCGTTTATTAGTCTAGTTCTCTACCAACATGGACTCACTACTCCCACCCATTTACAACACAATAGTAGAATGAAAATCGGTTCAGAGGTTCTTGAGTTCTAACTGGGGGTAACTTATCTTGATTATAGGCTATAGCCATCAACCTGACTTAGTTTGGTAGGCTGTAGTGTAAGTTAGGTTTTCAAAAATTAATTGGGTTTGGTTTCGAACCGTAATGGCCTCTCCTATATATACCATCGCGGGCTGTACCTACCTGATACCTACAACAAGTCGAATCCACCGTCATATTTGGACAATGAAGAAACAGCCCCACCTTAAAAATATTTATGAAAAAAATAAAAAGACATCTAAACAAGTTAACATAAAGGATATAAAAACTAAAACTAAAAACGCGCACCCTAAAACACAACATCACCAACCTTTACCGTACCCTATCCTAACTAACATTAACCTGTCACTTACAGACTACCTGAATTATACTAATATTAACGATTCCCTGTGATTAAGCCACACACGGCACTACCTGTGGCTGAAGGAAAATAAAATGTTTAAAAAAAAAAACTGTAAACTGTAAAAATTAGGAAATAAATATATTATTATTATTATTTTAGCCAGTGGTGTATGAACCGTATCTATATTCAATATTTTTTTGGGCCGAGAACTGATCACCCCTATACCTGTAGGCCTGTTGTAGCTATCAACTTCTTGCCGTGGGCAGAATTCAACCAACCAAACGCTTTACTGTTGGCTCAAACATCTATTAGATCTGGCAAATTATGCATTACAACAATGATATTGGTTAATTTCGTCTTACATTTTCCCGTTACGGATGATGCACCACTGGCTTTAGCCTATATTCCATAACTAAATGAACACAGCAGAATCCGTAACGATTCCACTTTCCGCATTACCAAATAATTCAGAGTTGAATACAAGATAAAAAAAAAAAAATGGAAACCATCAGTCCTTTTCACATCATGAGTAGAAGAAGAACAACGCAATGATATGAAATACTTTAATAGTGACCGGTTTCGGATAAAATCCATCATCAGACTAACAACACATGAATAAACACCAGCTTATATACTGCGGGATGGGAGTGGGAGGTGGAGGCGGGGGTTGGGTACATAAATCGAGTAGTGGGCATACAGTTTGAAACATTATATCATTCGTGAGAACCTCGTTATTCCTAATAGCCTTTCTAATCTCTAAGCTTTCTAACTTGTCTAATAGTCTACCTTTATTACAACAATGCAGAATTTTAAATCTTCAAATTTACATGAGTGCCAGTTACTTGAGAAGTGGTCCGCAAAAGCTGAGGTACAGTCATTTTTACCGATCGCATTTTTATGCTCACGTAAGCGAAACTTAAAATTGCGCCCACTCCGAAAGCGGTCACTATTAAAGTATTTCACAGTGGATCATTGCGCTGTTCTTCTTCTACTCATGATGTTCTCCAAGTTCCATGAAGTAACCAAGGAAACCCTCACAAGGAGTCCTTTTCAGGACTAAGCCTGATGATGGGAGTAGCACCCACCCCCTTCTTCATACAATGGGCTCCTCCCTAATTGTTCGATGACTGCGAAGCCCTGCCTCTAAGGACTATTACCACAGCGGGCAATGTAAGTCCAACTAACCCGTTGGTTTATGTCATAGAGCCTACACATCGAAGGATACAATTAATATGCCCATAACTATTACAACATTGACCAAATTAACGATGAGCTTCAATTTAATTTCTGGGCCTAAAAATTGAGAGAAGAGCCAGGGAGCTTGAGTTGAATAAACAAAAACAAAGAGTATTGGTTGCGTTTGATTAGAAGATGAGGAAGAAAATAGCAGCGGTGTGGACAATGCATATGCAGCTCGCCTGCTGTGAGCCGTCCACAAAATAAATTTAGGCTGCGAGAGCGTGGGTAATCGGGCGGCCCGCCAACTGCTGACGAAGCCCAATGCTGCTCAAAATCTCAATGTCACGTGGTTTCCTTGAATTCTATACCTCTGAAATTGTGTCAACTCATTTCGGAAGCTGGGAATACCAAACTGTCACAAAATATGGCTCAGCACTAGGCCCACAAAAAATGTCACTAGCCATGGCCGTGCGTGGTCCATGGGGTCCGGACCCCCTCCGAAATCAATTTTTGTATGTAAACCTGTATGGTTTGGAGAATTTATCCATTAATTAATTACGTAAAAAATATTTTTGGATCCCCCTCCCCCCCGAAATCAATACCTGGGCCTTGTCACTAACTAAGTATCAAACTAAAACCTTATTCTTCGTCTTCAGCCAACGCCCGTCCTTGGCTGGTATATGCCATTTGACGCCGTGCCGCATAGTAGAGCTGGGCCATTCACCCCGGTGTCGTAGTTCGGTTTTCTATACCTCAATGCCAGTGCAGCTGAATAGTTAATTCCCCTTCTCTTGGAAGCAGAGGGGCATTCGGATGACTCAGCGATACCTATTCTGCGGAGGTGGCTCTGGAGGTAGTCATGTCCTGTGGCCATTCGGAACGCTGCCACAGCGATGTCTCTTCAGATCCCTCGAGGGGAGGGGTTCACCTCAATATATTAAAAACCCCTTAAAACTCAATTGCATATTCTGGAACGAACAGACCAAAACATTGTAACAGTAGTAACAATGGCACATGACACGTAATGTATTGGAGCGTGAATTTTCCATAATTTTTTGCACAGAAGCAAATATTTTTTTGGGAATGCAACCTGTCCGTTTTTGTTATCCTATTGAACACCTAAAACATACCTGAAGGTAGAAATCATCGATAGAAAGGTTCCGCAGAAACATTATTTATTGGTCATTTTTACTGAAAAATGAGTTATTATTATTGAGTTTTTACCCCCAGAAGCAAACTATGAAGGGGCAAGCGACCCTCCGCATTTTGTTAACAATAATAACGACTACAATATATGTGAATTTAAAAGAAAGCGTTGGAGCCATTTTGGATAAATAATTTTTTTAGACGTTTTTTTGGAGTTTTTTGGGAATAAACCCCCCCCCCCCCCCCCCCAAATTGAGATAGCCCAAAATAAAAAACATGGTCCGAGGTATGATTTTTATGAACCTGCATGCAAAATTTCAGGAAAATCGGCCGAGTAGTTGACCCGGAAATCGATGAACAGACAGACAGACAGACAGACATACAGACAGACACAGACAGGCAGACAGACAGACAGACAAACAGACAGACACAGACAGACAGACAGAGCGACAGACAGACATTTCTTAAAAACACTTTTTTGGGTTCCTGGTACCTCAAAACGTGTAATTCCGTTGGAATCTCGGAATCGAAAATTTGGACCGTCACAAAGCTATCCTTATACTACGAATAAATTGGAAAGCAATAGTATGACCGCCCCTGATAATACAATGTAGCCTACGGTGCACGGAGTCCCAACTCTTAATAATTGACACGACCTCATCTGTATATGTTGTAGCCCGTATCAGGTATAGCTATTAACGGGGTTTCTGTCTCATAATGGCCTGTATGATCTTTCAGATACTGTAGTATCCTGACTTTTTCATTTCTTCAAAATGGCTCTGGTAGCCCTGCCTTGCGATTTACCACACTGGCCTATGCTGCTGAGGGAGCTCAGAATCATTTCGACATGCAGCGACACCAAAACTCTCATCGAGGCCATGTTCAGGACATACCATATCAGCAGGTAACATAGAGGGGATGTTTATATAAAGTTAGCCCTAAGTCCCTGGTCTGGGAAAGACGGAAAGATCGCTATATGGCCCTTAGTTTGAAAAATTATTATAGGCATGTCATTTTCATTCCCATTATGGGATTTTATGGTATTATACTGTACTATAATGGTACTTAGTGCCTGCGATGATATAATGCAATTATAATAGAATATAATAGAACCATAAAAGACTATATTATAATTATATAATTAATATAATGCCAGTATTGTGCATTTAAGTGCATCAAGTAGCCAGACTTCAATAGCCTGATGTAAAGGGGCGTGGGAACGAAAATTGAGGTAAAAAAGAATTGCGGTTGGTTTTGACAGTTTAATTCTGCTGGAAAAATTATTGCTTTCCCCTTTCATCGCTTTCCCCTTTGACCTTTATACGCGACCCATCAAATCCATATTATTGTCATGAATTTTCATGCTTCACACGCATGCTTTCAACCGTGAACTCATTTTAGAAGTGTTTGATAATAACCTAAAGTACCTAACTTATAATATATTGTACAATACCGTACCTAAGAAATTAAAAAAAAAAATAATTTCCATGAATTGAGCAAATAAACCCATAATATCCTCGTATTTTGTACATTTTCTGAGGAAATATCGACAAATCATTTTTAAATTGGCAGAAATTGATTATATTGAGTATTGAGTATTTATTAATTAATAAAAAACACAATACAATCACCATAAATATCAAAGGGCCACACTAAGCACCCTGTGAAGGGGACTTGCGTCGTGGCCCTTATAATTATTACAAAATAAAATTACAAAACTATCATTATAAATAAATCGGAGAGTGGTCGAATACCTACACTATCAAATCTTAGAATCTTTTATTTATTTATTTATCTAGCATATTTACATTTATTATTTATTTTATTTTTTAGATCATCGAGTCAAAATATTTTTCAATTCGGAAAATGACATTATATATACGACGATATATATACAGTCTCGTAATTATAAATCACTTTTTGCTTTCCAATTTATACGTAGTATATGGAAAGCTTTGTGACGGTCGAAATTTTCGATTCCGAGATTTCAACGGATTTACGCGTTTTAAGGTCCCAGGAACCCAATAAAGTGGTTTTTACGAAATGTCTGTCTGTCGCTCTGTCTGTCTGTATGTCTGTCTGTATGTCTGTCTGTCTGTTCATCGATTTCCGGGCAAACTACTCGGTCGATTTTGCTGAAATTGGGCATGTAGGTTTACAAAAATCATACCTCGGAACAATTCTTTTTATTTGGGGCTAACTTAATTTGGGGGGTTTTATTCTCAAAAAACTCCAAAAAAACGTCTAAAAATATTATTTCTCAAAAATGGCTCCAACGATTTCTTTTAAATCCACATATATTGTAGTCGTTATTAATGTTAACGAAATGTGGGGGGTCGCTTACCCCTTGATGGGTTGCTTCTGGGGGTAAAAAAATAAAAATAACTCAATTTTAATAAAAAATGACTAAAAAATAATTTTTCTGTGAAACCTTTCCATCGATGATTTCTACCTTCAAGTATGTTTTAGGTGTTAAATTGAGTAACGAAACCGGACAGGTTGCTTTCCAAAAAAACTATTTGGTTTTGTGCAAAAAAAAATGTTTTTGACAAAATGATAGAAAATTCACGGTCAAATGCATTGCATGCCCTGCCATTATTGCTGTGTGGTAATTTGTTGGTCTGACTTATCTAGAATTTACCTCACCTCCAGTGACGTCAGGTTGTCCCCCCCCCCTTCCCCGAGATATCGGAAATTTAACTATAGGAAAATTATTTACCATGAAATTACTCATTTTCTCTAGCTACCACTTGATAAATTGGAAAGCATGTTCGAGTGAACTCGGGCCGGTTCTTTACATTGTCTTCTTGCTTATTTATTGTACCTAATTAAAAAAAATTTATTTGCCATGTTGATGCGATGATGGGTAAAAAAAAACAGCCATTGATAGATAGATAGATAGAAAACCGTGTATTTCTGAACAAAATATAGGTGGGCATAAAATTACAACCTGTGCCCCCTCAAGCCGAAGCGTGGTAAAATATAACAAATATTAACGTGGAAATACTAGAAAAAGCGGACTGTTGTCCTTGCCATTGTATTGTGTGTTTCATAAAATCCCTTATCATTCCAGCTCTGCGACCGGGTTAGACCCAGATGACAGTGACAAACCAGACCCCGGCCTCTTTGTAGGGCTACAACGCTACTTTGAAGACTTGCCTGTCGAAGAAAGATGTCACCTCGTAGAAACTATTATCCCCGCCATGGCTAAAAGAGCTATGGATCTGAAAATGCTCAAACCTATGAATGGAACGCACTTTTCGTTGCAACAACAGCGTAAGTATTGCATTATATAAGTATATTCCTTTCCAATTTATAGATGATGGTCGAAATTTTTGATTTCGCGATTTCGACGGAATAACACTTTGTTAGGATTTCAGTGGACTGTATATAGTATAAGAATAATTGTTCCTGGACTTATCACACTCTGGTTTACCCAGAAGAGAAGTCTCGTTCTCGAAGTGTTGAAGGGCCCTTCTCTTCTTTCTTGAAGCCGGGGTAGGGGCTCACCAGAAGGGAATCACATGAATTAAATTAATAATAATAATAAATTAAATAGATAATTTATTAGAAACAAGGGAATTGACTCATGACCGTTTCAGTGTTTGATCTCGACTGTTTTCCTACATGGTCCTCTTATCAGCACCCAGTTGAAACATGTGGTAGGCGGGGTTTCCACATACGTCAATAGTCAATAGTAAATGTGGTTTTGACGTGGTAGCAGACATTTTTAGACTATCTTTAATGTCTGCTAAAACGTCAATACCACATTACTATTGACTATTGACGTATGTGGAAACCCGCCTAAGATTCAATTTTGAACACACATTTTAAGGTTCGAGGAGCCCAATTTTTTTTTTGTTTTGTTTTTGTTTTTAACGAAAATAATGTCTGTCTGTGCATCGATTTGTGGACAAACTAGGCCTAATCGATGGATATCGATGATGTGTTTGTTCATGAATATCATATCTCGGAATTATTTTTCATATTCTGGGCAAACTCAATTTTTTTTTTGGGGGGGGGGGGGTAAAAATAAGGAACATCTACTTTCACTCTACATTTCAATACGGTACCCAGTCCACTTCAATTTGAAATCCTGTTCTATGAAGAATGGAATGTAGTGAAGAAAAAGGATACCCTAGTTTAAATAGATAGATACGATATTAGTGAAATTAGAGGATAGATAAAAACTGGACTTGGCGGGATTCGAACCGGGGCGTCGTCTTAACCGCATAAGTAAAGGACATTCATAAACTGTGCTGGTGCGGGCTTGTGGTCGAGCGGTTAAGACGACGCGGTTAGGCGTAGATCGTGGGTTCGAATCCCGCCAGGTCTAGATTTATCTATTCTCTAATTTCAGTTATAACGTGGTGGTTGCCTCTTCAACCAAAGTTAATTTAAAAAGTCAGTGTTATATACTCCATATAATACTGCAATATAATATACGATATTACTAAGATTGAAGATAAACTCTGTTTTAATAGTTGAAATATTGTGGCACTATTACTACTCCAGTTGAATGTTTAGAAAATTGGTTAAATTTTTAATAACATTTTTGGCTTTTGATTAGTAAGTTAAAATAAAATAAGCTAAAAGGCAGAAAGCCATTCAAAAATAATTTAGCAAATTGTGACTGACTATTATTTTCGATTTATTTTGCAGCTGATAAATTGGAGTACAAAAGAAGCTACCTAGCATGTTTAATAGCAAATGCATTTTTCTCAACATTTCCGAAAAGAACACCAAAAACCCATCCAACACTCCAAGACTTTAATTTTACATTGTTCTTCCAATTTTTAGATCAGTAAGTATAAATTTACTGTACATGGCTATGAATGAATATATGAATGGATATGAAAGAATTTGTGGACTAATTTTGTGGTAACTGTGCATACTGTATTTTGAAATTAAATTGTAGTGTACTATACGGCATATAAATATTGTACAGTAATATAAAGTATAAACCATTCGAACGTTTGGCAACATCAACAGCCAAGGAAACGTAAAACTAATTAACTAATTTTGGCAGAGTCATTGAGACGTCTATCATTTGTTTTGACTTTGCCAGCTACCAATAAATCAATTTAATTTTTTTAATCGAATTGCAGACCGTGCCAAAAAGCAAAACTTGAAAGTTTCTTCCATTACTTTGACCTTTTGGAAACTCTGGATGAAGATGAAATTGTGACAATATCTAGACAGGTGAGATGAATATTCACGCCTTGACAAAACATCCGAGGTACTGTACTAGGTGGTTTCGACCACAGAATTAAGATACAGTATATCCAGCTATAAAAACCTTCCCTGTTATAATGTTTTCGCTTTTCAAACTAAGCATCTCTAAAATTTACTAAAGTTCACAGGCTTGTATATAAAATTCATATTTTATTGCATCGAATATTGGAACAAGGGGAATAAGAGACCTATCTACATTTTTTCCATTGCCTAGTTGAACCCTTATAGGTGTCTAATATGACGCAATTAAGTCGTACCAGTAAATCTTCCACGACGACTAGCTTCATCATTAGCAGGAGAACTGGGGTGAGGATTCGGTGGTTTCAGCCTGGCAGCCCGACGTGCTGAGGAGTCCAGTTTTTTTTGGAGGGGGACTTTCTTCCTAAAAAAGCAATAACAATTTAGAAAATAGCTTATGTTACATATTTGCAAAATTTGAAGGTTGGCCTATATAAGTACTTTGCTATTGCTAATACATTGCTTTAGTGGCGTCTAGTGCTGGTTTTGAAAAACAAATAAAAATGTTTTCCAAAATTACTTTACCTTAAATTGTTTTTAAAGCCCACTATAGGCCTACTACACTATTTCTGTTATTTTCTACGTCTATTACGAAATAAAATGCGCAGGTGTTGAACAGTAAGCAGTGGCTAACAATAGAAGACTGGATGGAAAGCAGTTCTCCGCTGTGCAATCTTGTAATCCGTCATGACGGCCGCCTGGATGACGCGGAATCCCAATGTTTAGCAGTGAGCTTCAGCAGCCAAAGAATAGGGGGCCAAGTCCTGCAAGAAGGTGCTTCAAAGGTAAAATAATTCTACAATACGAGGAATAATAAATTATTGTTTTAAATTAAAAACCTTGTAATGCTCCTCAGATGTAGTCTATATCTATAGTATATTGAAATTACCCCATGTGTGGGGCAATTCTATAACCATGGGGGTGAAAATGAGGAGGTCAAAAGCAAAAGCTCACATGTCCATGTAATCAGATTTTTCAGTACGGGCGAAAAACGTTTTGGACATGTGCACCTTTGATCAGGATCACGCGGTGGACAAGTGCTACTTTGTTTTGGAACCCTCAACTTTATTGCTCTACCATAACTTGGGACTTGTGTCACTATGCGTGGTTTTTATTATTCCTACGGAAGTAGTCCATCGTTAACTATTAAGATCACCAATTATCTAAAATAAAATTTGTGGACATGTGCACTATTGCTTGTTGCCTCCTCAAATATGACCCAGGCTAAAAAATAAATTGGGTCCACTCCCCAAAGCTAATGATTTAGATGTAGTTGATGGTTGCCGATTCAGTTGGAGAGGGGTCTGGTGGTCTCCATGGAGGAATATCTTGAAATGGGGTAAAATATTGAGGCTTAAAGCATTTTTTATGATTTCTTATAGCCTGAGATTTATAATAAAAATGATGTTTTATTAACTCAATCTCGGGGTTAAAAATACAAACAGATCAGTTTTGAATAGCCGTTTACATTCTAAAATTATCTTGTTTACAATTTAACACAGCTGTTGAGTTCAAGGCCGTAGATAGGATTTTTTTCGGGGGGGGGGGGGTGTTTAGAAATTTCATTGGGTATTAATTACATAGTGGTTTTTATTTTTCCTTTTGAACTGTTTGAACCCCCATGACCCCCCCCCCCCATGGCTACGGCCATGGTTAAGTTAGTAAGTAGTAAGTAAGTCAGTACTAAACGGCATAGTAGGCCAACAGTTAGAGGTGGTAGCCTACTAAATTCGCCACTAAAGTGGGCTGTTTACAATTATGACATTAATGTAGAAAAATTATGTCTTCTTATTCAACTATCTAAGGCGGGTATTCCACATACGTCAATCGTCAATGAAATATTGAAAAATGACGTTTTAGCAGACATTAAAGACATACTAAAAATTCTGCTACCACGTCAATTTACGTCATTGTTACGTCATTTTTCAATTTTTCATTGACGATTGACGTATGTGGAACACCCGCCCTAATAAGACCTAATTTCCGACTGTGGTCCGGTTGGCGTTGTGAATTAGTTCTTCTTATAATAGTAAAACACAAAAGTTGTCAAAACTCAAAATTTAGAGTTTTCCCAAATATACCGCCAATGCAGTTTTTAGAGAAATTAAGCTTAAAGTCTACGTAGGCCTATATAAATACTGAGAAAAGCTCTAAAGAAACTAGTTAAAACTATTTTTAAGAATACAATATTTTGTCTTTAAAATTCCTAGCTCCACCCCAAAATAAGTGATGTCTTTCTTTCATGGGGATGTTTATACAAGTTACGGTACTACAAAATTTTGACGAAATTGGTCCTGCAGTTTAGGCCTTAGCTCTGCCTCCAACGCACGCATATACATATACCTCCATCAGAACACTTTTTCGCACTCAGGAGACTTCAGGATCATGGGGAACACAAAATTTTAAAATCGAAAATTTATGGATAGGTGAAAGTAAAAACATGCTAGCAACTTAACTTGATGTAGCTGTTTCGTGAAAAAAATTGGCTGCAGCGAAAAGTCCATAACTATTACAATATATAATGTGGGCCTATTTTGTACTAATGCGCTTAATTTAACTGTGCCATACTTTGTAATGTGCAATATCAATGATTTTGCCATCCTTTCGGTCATAAATCATAGTACCATACCCTTTGTTACAGGAATGTGTCGACTTTTCCATAATGCCAGAAATGACTTGTATCTTACTGTCTATAGAAGCTCTAGAGGACAACGAAGCCCTCCTGGTCAAAGATGTGTTCAAATGTGCCACCATTAGTGAACCTAGGAACAAGGCAGTTTTAAATAAGCTTCAACAACCATTAAAGGTGAGAACAATTTCCATAGGTGTCACCTATTGTATTACTAGTATATGGTTTAACTACATTATGTTGTTTATTTCATCAGAAAAACAAAAACTGGTATAAGCTACTAAAATAGCGGTAAATATTTTCAGCCTATTGGCCTATTCAAGGGCCCATATAGGCCTATGTGGTATTCAATAGGGGATACCGGAACTTCATAAAAGAAAGAAAATTTTCTTCATTTTCCATGTGGGCAAATTGTGGGCCCTTCAGCCCACTCTTACAATTAAACCATAATAAATAGCACAATTTTAGGTAATATTACAAATTTATCTGAACAAAAAAAGAAAATATTAAACAATTAAAACTACACACCATACAAACCCATAATTTATTTAGATATTTTGTTTTTAAAAGCCTTAGTGTGTAATTTTTGGTTACGTATATGTACTGTACCATTTAAGTGTCATCGTTGTGGACCTGATCTGTTGGTGGCTCAAATATAAAAGATTTATTATTATATCAATATTGTTATTATTATAAAATAGTCGTGGCAAGCACCCTAAAACTTGTTTATACCTTTTCATTTCTGATGGGGTCCGGTAGAGAGTTCCAAAGCCTCACCGCCTGCACTGAAAAGAAAGAAGATAAGGCCTGGGATGTGTGGATTGGAAACATATTACAATATACATAATACATATTTTATCGACTTCGATGGCCAGGTGGTAGCATGCTTGTACTTGTGCGAATCTCTACACGCCATTCAATCGGAGATGTGGTATATTAACCTACAGAGGCGACTAATGATCGGATGATACATTCATTAAATTGTTTTTATGGGATTAACCTTTTAAAAAAATGAATACATAATATTGTACAATTTTGCAGTATATTGTAGTTAACCTATTTTTAATAATTGTTTAATCCTACAACAGGCAACAGTTTGCTGCATTGATGCTGAGAAATACACATGTCTTCCCCTGGGGCAGCTCGCAGAAGACAACCTGCTCCGGGAACTTAATAAGTCGCTGTTGGGGTTTCGCCAGGGGCGGCCTGGTCCCCCCATTTCCACTTCCCACAGACCCGTGTTCCAACGAAGACTGTCCCCTATTGGCGAGAGTTTTAGCTCCAACCCTTCGGAAATTCGCTTATCGAAGGTTTGTTTAATTTTCCATAGATTCAAAAATGTGTTTTACTTTAAACTTTTAATTTAGTCTAAGTAATGGACAAAACATTTTAACATATACTAAAATAGATATTAAGAAAATTGCTCTTGGGAACCAGCTTTATGGTCTACAAAGTATGGGACCTGATACATCAGGTTCTGCCTGCTTTTGTAGGTGAATGTAAATCGATATTACCGGCCTGCTCCAGAATAATTATTGGATAATTAGAATAGAGTCGATTGCGACAGCAATGTGTTATGATACAATTCAGGAGCAGCAGGCCTACTCGAGTAAAATAATTGGATCAAAAGCAAATGCGTAGAAACCAAATTTTTGTCCCACTAAAAGTTTGGTGATTCATTTTATACAGGCATGAAATAATTTTATGCTGTCTAGATATTCTAGGCCTATTGAGTTACGATAACTTGACTAATTATTCGAAAAATATGTAGGTCTATTTAATGTAGGCTATGCTCTAAATTGTTATTGCTTTTATAGGAAGAAAGTCCCCCTCCAAAAAAACTGGACTCTCCAGCACGTCGGGCTGCCTGGCTAAAACCACCAAATCCTCACCCCAGTTCTCCTGCTCAAGATGAAGCTAGTCGTCGTGGAAGATTTATTGGTACGACTTGATTGCGTCCATATTAGACATTCAGTACCTATAAGGATTCAACTAAGCAATGGAAAAAATGTAGATAGGTCGCTTATTCTCCTTGTTCCAATATTCGATCCAATAAGTATGGGTCGAAGTAAATTTAGACCTAAATTAAGATTCAAATCGTATGCTTCAGCATAAACTTACCAAATATTTCTTCGATCTGATAAACAATAGATTGAATAAAATATATTAGCCTAGAGTAGGTACCTATTTAATTAGGGTCATTATTAAATAATAAAAACGTTGTACACATTTAAGATAGTTGAAAACTTTTCACATTTTTTTCAATCTAATTTATCCTAACATTACATTTTATCCGAAGTTACATTTTGGCGGAAAAATAAAAAATAAAACATAGCCTATCCCCGAAATTTGAGCTTGAATAAAGATATTTACACACATAGTGTAGATTGATGATGAGTTTGTATGGTATTCCTAATGTGGACTGTAGGATCAACGAGGCCTTTCTTCAAATTGTTTCTAATGGTATTCGTAACAATCATGTCAATTTTCAGCCTTATCCGCATTGATGCAAGTCTTCCCCTATTTTCGGGCTCTTTGACCGGATTAACGCTGGTACCTTACAGAAAGCCATAAGCCTGGTACACACGAGCGATTAGCCAACGTCTATTAGCCGTTTAATTTGCTTCACTAATCGTGCCGACGTGGTAGCAGACATCAGTAATATGTCTCCACCATATTATAACTTAATTTATAATAGATAAGTGTGATAAGTTATGTATCTACATAATAGTCTCCTTAAAATATGGCAGAGACATATTAATGATGTCTGCTACCACGTCGGCACCACGATTAGTGAAGCAAATTGGCCGGTGGAATAGCCGCCTTATTGTAGGAATAGGGTTTGGTGGAAAGGTCGGGGCAAACCCATCACAGAGTCTACATCAGGAGATTTCTATGATCAGGCGCATCCAGGCGAAAACCGTCGTGTGGTCGGCCTCACGCAAGCTTCCGAAATCGTCCAGAAATCTTCTGCCAGCCCTATATGTTTGCAATGGAAAAGACGTCAGCAAATCGTGACTGCGAGAATTGTCCGTGTGTACCGGGCCATACAAATGGATGCGAAACCGTTTTCTGCACACTTGCGAGAGAACCCGAAAAAGAAGTATTTAAATAATAAATAAATAAACTTATTTTCCTTGCACGAGATACAATATATAGTGAATTTTTAAAATTAAGTGCGGTGAAGGGGAAGGGAAGGAACCCTGTCGAATAATTCTGTGATGGGATTGAACGGTTGGCCAGTCAATCCACGCTCATTATGGTATTACCTAATCTGTAGTGTCCTTCTAAGCTAGGGTTTCATTTTAGTTCTAGGGTCGTCAGGAGAATGTCTTCCAGTAAATCGACCAACTACGTTTCTGGCGGGCAAGAGGGAAGTGCTGAACAGTGTAGATGCACCTCGACCTGTCAGCAATACAGACAGTATGTACTCGAGTGCTGTCAGTGAAGAGGAGATAGAAGACGACGATGTGTTCCACAGTGCCCGTACAAGTGTTGATTTTGACAGGGAGGATGCACATAAATGCGACTTTGGTGAGTAAATGTGGTTCCCGTTTGGTGGGTATTCCACCGGCAAATTTGCTTCACTAATTTGCTTCACTAATTCACTTGTGTTTTGAGATTTTTTGTTTGTTTTGTTTTAAGGAGACTATTATGTAGATACTTAACTTATCTATTATAAATTAAGTTATAATATGGTAGCAGACATCATTTAAGTCTCAAAACACAAGTGAATTAGTGAAGCAAATTAGTGAAACAAATTTGCCGGTGGAATAGCCGCCTCAGCGCTTGAAAAGTCTCAGTCAGGAATACCGCATGATGGCACCGGCATGTAGTCACAATTTAAATATTCGCGCCTAACTTATCAATCGTTGGCAATTCGTGCGTCACCTATGTTTAATCACTTTCAAATTCACACTCTTCATATATCTGCAACCAACTGCCAGTACTTTTATAATCTGTTTTAAGTTCTATTAAAATACCAAATTTTTCTACCATATTCAAACATCAACTGCTAAACTGCACAACTACTGCACATTCAAGAATCTTACTCAAAAAAGGAGACGCAAAGTACCGAGCTCGGGAAAGGCAGAACAATCAATTAAGAGAACAATAAAACCATCTGTAAGTACTCGTACAGCAAATCATCTTTCACCACTTCTACATAATTATTAAGTAACTATATGTATTGGCAGATGGCGCATGGCGGTGCCGCCCAGTATTTATTACAGAGGCTTTACAAGTGATGGTGGAAGCCTAAGACTTTAGCATAGTTACTAAGTGTATGTATTGTATATACAGTACGGTATCTAGACTATATGATGAAGCCGAGATTTCTATAGGCAACAGTAGTCGAATGGAATGAAGGTGTTTTGCCTTAAAATCCCATTTACAGTAAAGATCTTGGACCTCAGATCTACTTGTATAGCAATAAGTATTGTAAGTTGGAACTTCACAGCTTTCAAGCAGTACCTAGTACCTACAAATGTACTGTATCTTTCGCTTTGCATTTTTTTCTTCTTAAATGTCGTCATAATATAGTATGTACAAGTTGGAATAGGCTACATCATGGACGTTTTTTTACAACACTGTTAACAATGTCTTTCAGATTTCTCCAGGAGCGATGAGGGCTACCCCCAACCAAATACTATAGACTATGATGAGAGAAAGCTGTCATTTGCCGAAAGACTCAACGAAGCTCTCAGAAGGTTAGTTTTACTATAGTATTACTATTGTAGTTAGTGATATGAAATTTTACACATTCTTCGAAATTGTGAAAATCTATATCTTCGCAAAATTTTAGCACAATCGGTGAGATACCGACAAAAACAATATTTCAAAGCTTCAGTTTATTCACTTATTTATACAGCACCCCCACAATTAGGTAAATCCTTACCACTATTATCAAATGACCTCCATGGTAACTTGGTAATATATTAGATATATACATTTATCATATCTCCCGGTAAAGTCATATCGTGTAACAAAACACCGTAAACACTCACCAACCGGCTCATATACTTAAGATCTTAAGATTCCCGCGCCTTAAGAAAACATAAAAACAAGATATTCCTCCACTTTATTTTCAACCCCCCAACATAAGCTTGAGTTTTGTTCTAGGGGAGCTACAACACACAGTACAAGTTCCGAGGAGTCCAGTTATGCAGTAGGAATAAGTTTAGTTGGTAGCAGTCCCGATAACAATGAATTTATAAGGTAAGCGTATACTATGTAGGCCTACATGTATTTATCACAGCTACAACCTTTCGTATTTAGTACTTTTGGACGACGCAAGTCACAGTTAATGCCAACAACCCCATTATTTATATTCTTTCCGTATGAGTTCTTGACCATTGCAAACTGGTATACGTAATCGATATCAACCTACACTGGTTAGAAGCGGTAATATAGACAAACTGAGACAAGCTTACAACTGACGCAATGTAACAAATGAAACCATTTTTTCAGTAATTTTTGCTTTCCAATTTATATGTAGTATAAGGAAAGCTTTTTGATGGTCGAAATTTTCGATTCCGAGATTTCAACGGATTTACACGTTTTGAGGTCCCAGGAACCCAAAAAAGTGGTTTTTACAAAATGTCTGTCTGTCGGTCGGTCTGTCGGTCTGTCGGTCTGTCGGTCGGTCTGTCTGTTCGTCGATTTCCGGGCAAACTACTCAGTGGATTTGAGTGAAATTTGGCATGTAGGTTCACAAAAATCATACCTCGAGACCATTTTTTTTTTTGGGCTAACTCAATTTGGGGGGTTTTATTTTCAAAAAACTCCAAAAAAACGTCTAAAAAAATTATTTCTCAAAAACGGCTCCAACGATTTCTTTTAAATTCTCGTAGATTGTAGTCGTTATTAATGTTGACAAAATGCGGGGGGTCGCTTGCCCCTTGATAGTTTGCTTCTGGGGGTAAAAAAATAAAAATAACTAAATTTTAATGAAATAATGACTAAAAAATGCGAAACCTTTCTATCGATGATTTCTACCTTCAAGCATGTTTTAGGTGTTAAATTGAGTAACGAAACCGGATAGGTTGCTTTCCCAAAAAAATATTTGGTTTTGCCCAAAAAATTATTTTTTGAAAAAAATGATGAGAATTCGCGCTCATATGCATTGCATGCCCTGCCATTATTGCTGTGTGGTAATCAATGTGTTTGTTTGACCTATCGGGAATTTACCTCACTTCCAGTGACGTCAGGTGGACAACCCCCCCCCCCCTCGAGATATCTTAAATTTAACCATAGGAAAAATATTTACCATAAAATTACTAATTTTCTCTATCTACTAATTTTGATAAATTGGAAAGTATGTTCGAGTGAACTCGGACCGGTTCTTTCACTTTGTAATACTTCGTCGTAGTAAATATAACATAGCCTACTAGGTACTAATAAAATAAAATAACTTTGTCAAGTAATACTAAAATACTTTTAGTAGTAGGCCTACTGTAGTAACTGTATGAGACTCGTCGTATCGGTACTTATCTGAAACTGTCTTGCTTTGACCTAGTAAATAAAATAAATGTGTTAAGTAATACTAAAATACTTTTAGTAGTAGGCCTGCTTAACAAATTTATTTTATTTTATTGCTTTCCAATTTATACGTATAAGGAAAGCTTTGTGATGGTCGAAATTTTCGATTCCGAGATTTTATCGGATTAACACGTTTTGAGGTACCAGGAACCAAAAAAATTGGTTTTTACAAAATGTTTGTCTGTCGCTCTGTCTGTCTGTCTGTTCACCGATTTCCGGGCAAACTACTCGGTCGATTTTGACGAAATTTGGGAAATAGGTTCACCAAAATCATACTATTTGTTTTATTTTGGGCTAACTCAATTTCGGGGGGTTTTATTCCCAAAAAAAACGTCTAAAAAAATTATTTCTCTAAAACGGCTCAACGATTTCTTTTAAATTCACGTATATTGTAGTCGTTATTAATGTTAACAAAACTCGGTGGGTCGCTTGCCCCTTGATAGTTTGCTTCTGGGGGTAGAAAAATAAAAACAACTAAATTTTAATGAAAAATGACTAAAAAATCATTTTTCTGCGGAACCCTTCTATCGATGATTTCTATACCTTCAGGTATGTTTTAGGTGTTCAATAGGGTAACAAAAACGAACAGGTTGCATTCCAAAAAAAATATTTGCTTCTGTGCAAAAAATTATTTTTTGAGAAATTATGGAAAATTCACGCTCCAATACATTGCGTGCCATGTGCCATTGTTACTACTGTTACAATGCATTGGTCTGTTCGTTCCAGAATATGCAATTGAGTTTTATGGAGTTTTTAATATATTGAGGTGGACCCCCCCCCCCCCCCTCGAGGGATCTGATATTTAACTATAGGGAAATTATTTCCTATGCAATTACGCATGTCTATATCTACTAATTTATAAATTGGAAAGAATGTTCGAGTAAACTCGGACCGGTTCTTTACTAGGTGACAGCAAGACAGATTGAGATAAGTACCGATACGACGAGTCTGATACAGTAACTACAGTAGGCCTACTAGTTTTGAGAGAGAAACTTCTTTAACTTACGTTGACAGTACTGTTTTATTTTACCGTGGTTTTGTGAGAGTTAACTGTCCTACAGTACAGGCTATACTACATTTGTATTGTTGTCTGCCTGCAGATGCAGACGGGGGACTTCTACGGGGTTCGTCCTCGATGAGTCCCTGGATGATGGTTTCTATCAAGACTCATTGGATAAAGACAATGGAGAAGGCAAGTCAGAAGAGTATAGTTTTACATCCGATAGCTCAGGTGAGTAAAATATATATTCAATATTTATTTATTATATAGTTATTAGTATTATATTAATACATTGGAAACTGATTGCTGCAAAATGATGCTATGTATAATTTTTAGAAATGGAAGAAATGTACGGGCAATTGACTCGATGGTTGCGAAGAGTCCAGGACAACAAGTTGGAGGGTGTGCCCCAAGAACGTGTTGTGTCAGCACTTCAGAGGGCCCTCAGCGACTCAGCAACTGTAGTAAAGCCTGAGCTCAAGACTAAAGTGGTTGCCGCTGCAAGGAGCTTAAGTCTGGAACTGGTCCGAAGGAATCCTAAATTAGCTTCACACATGGTAGGTGGTTTAATACGATAGGCTACGATATAATTACAAAGGCTATCACAGCTGGAGTGGAGGAGAATTCGATCTAACGGGCCATAGTGAACTTCCAAATCCGTATTTATCGCCAACATCTGCGGTCCACTTCTCCAGTGGCACTAAGGTTGAAAAGCTTCGAAAGGAGTACTGGATGGCACAGCCATCTCTCAATACAATGCAGTGTGTGCCGTTTCGTGAAAGTCGGAATCTGTACCACAACTCTACATGTCCTGACAATGTACTTTTCTGTTCTGTATATTTTCGGCTGTGTATTTCTGCTACAATATTTTTTACCATTATACTTTATATGTGCTGATTAACTGTAGTTGTACTGCCTACTGTAAAAGAAAAATAATTTATTTCACTATTATTTAGTAGTAGGCCTACATCGCTTAATCACATTTTAACATGCTTTGTGGTAATTTGTGCAGTTTTCTCTACTGTCGGGGAAAGGAGAGCTGCCCCTAAGTCTTCTGCCCAGTCCGGAAGGGCATCTTCCAGTAGCTACGGGCAATTGGGGCTGCGGTGCCAGCTGTGGGGGGGATCCTCAGGTCAAATTCATTCTCCAGTGGCTCGCAGCAAGCTGCTCTGGCACCCCCACCCTTCTCTATTATACTTGTAGGCATCACAAACTTCTCAAGGTGAGCATAACGTTCACTCAACCACTAACGTCATAAACTTGCTGAAAGGAGTTGTCAAAATACCGTATATGCATACATATATTTTTTTCAATACTCGAGGGAGAACAGATGCCTATATTACTACTGTAGCTAGCTAATGGCTAATGATAAAATAAAGATAATTTAATTTAGTGTACCTATACAATACGTCGTAAAAATATATTTGCACTCATTGCTGTAATAGTCTAGCAGATTATTGACTTGTAGCTGGGCTAAGGTTTTATTCTTATTCCAAGACTGAATGCTTATAGTTGCAGTCACTGACTCTTATTGTAAACGCAGCTCCTGAAAATTTACTGTAGCCACTAAGGCGGAACAGTGGAGGTTGAGGCTGACAAAACGTTTTGGGCCGATCTTTATTAAATATTTTGGAATTTTCCTTCCACTAAGACAATATGTCGGAATCGCTTTTTATTTCTGGGGAAGGGTCCATTAAGGCCAGTCTATGCCGCAGCAAACTCCGCTGTCTTGTTCCGCGTGCATCCATACGTAGGACAGTTATTTTATTTTAATTATAATGGTGAGCGCAAGTTCTTAGTCTTATAAGTATTTTCTTTTCTTGTGATAAGTTGGAATGCATACAACATGCTTTGACCACCACATTATGTCCTAGTTAAGTCTTAGTTAGGAAGGCTGAATTATAAGACGGTGTGGTAATACCATCTAGAAGAATAGTGAATTTACAGTTGGTGCGTATGTTTTATTTTATTTTAAAGGTGGATACAATACGTCGAGTTTTGATGGATCGAAAATGGACGGTTGGCCAACTAACTACCGCCTTACTCAAATTTTCGGAGAAAACACTATCAAACCCTACGAGGGACTTGTCTCTATTTGATAGCTTACTGGGACCAAACCATTATTAATTTTATAACAAGTGTAATATTTTATACTGTACCTCATGATGGCAACAATGGACATTATAAATATATTTATTTTAAGAGAACACTTGTTTATTTAAAAATTCGAACCTGGGTCTTCAGTGTCGCATACTTAGGTATAGTCTAAGCTATCAGAGATTCCCCGTCTGTGGTATCTTGGATTGCCTTCCCTGTCCGATTTGAAGTGTTGAAGTAGCCTGTAAGCCGACTATTGTACATTATTATTAATAGGGTAACCTTGAAAACTGTCAAAAAATACCTGCGATGCCGTTTAATAAATAAATGACTTCTTACTGTATTACTAAGCCAACCTAGCGGAGTTAGGGCTAGAAAGTCCTCCCTTGCACCCAACTACTCGTAGAAAGACTTAACCGCCTTGACTATTATTCTATTATTTGTACTTGGTTAAGTCATGCTTTCGCCTGTTTCACTGCGCCAATTGTAAGCTTGTCTCAGCTTGTCCAATATCACATGTAGACGGTTTAGGTTGACATCGAGAACGTATATAGGCTACCAGTTTTCCAGTGGCCAAAACTTTATATGGAAACAATACAAATAATATCTGAAATCCATGGGGTCGTTGGCATTGGAAAAGGGCCCTATGGGCTACTATAAGTAGACCTAGGTCCATTTAAAAAAAATGTCAGTTGTATTGGGACCGGATAGTTTATATGACCTCCGAAGCATTGCCAGAAAATGTGTGGGTCTACTGTGTGTACTGTAGGCACTAAGCAGGCCTAAAGTGATATTAGTGATATAAGATAGATGATATTACTTATGCGAAAAAAAATTGTAAAGCAAAATTGGATATCTGGTAGATTAGCCCTTAGGGGCTAAAGCTCGCCTAATATAAAGACATTTTTTCATTTCATAAAGTTTAATACGCCGATGAGAAATGGGAAAATAATCACGTTCGACATGAAATGTGAATAATCTTGAAGGAATGTAAAGAATAAGGGTAAATAAAGGAATTTAAATTTGCTCATTATTTTGCCAGGCAACAGGAAATCTTTCCAGAACAAACGTGCCACAACTGAGCTCAGTAAATCCCGATTCCCAACATAATCTAGTGTTTCAATGTACTGTGCGTGCATTTTTACAAAAGTTCACAAGTCTCTCTGATACTGACTGTATTCAATGACACAGTGGAATAAAAATTAAGATAACTACAATAATTTAACTAATATATAGCGTACATTGCATGTATACCATTTCGTGACTATCCCTCTTCTATTTCTTTCTATGGATTTCGTTATTCCCCATCTGGAACTCTTCTGTTATATCGTGAGTCTTCTGGTAGTGTTCCTGCAAACATTGTCATTGTTAGTTCAAGCTCTATCAATGATTTTGATTTTTTTTTAATATGAGTTTGGCCAATTTTGCTGCGGTTTTAATCACGAGACATCGTGTGTTCAGCAGGACTAGGACCAACGTAAAAGAATAACATATGCGCTAATAATTTTAAATTATCATAAGAATTCCCAAATTAATGTTATTAAATAAACTTACAAGTTCTACTTTCTCTTTTCTAGTTCCTGGATTCTGAGCCGTATATTGCAACGGGTCTTAAAGGTTTTTGTAAATATTTAACTGCGTGTCTCTGGTTTACAATACAATACAATACAATATTTATTTATTTCCTTCAATACAATACATTTTTACAATTATTACATTTTTTCATGGTAAGGGCTCTAAGGGATAAACCCGCGCTGAACCCTTAATTAATTGAAATTTAAAATAGAAATTATTGAATTAAGAATAAAAACTAACACTACGTGATCTACTAACTACTTCTAACTAAACTAAACTAAACTGACCCTATAGTAAAATTAAATATAATTAACTAAGTATGCTTATGTTAAACTAATTTATTATAAACGATGATTGATGGCAATGTAATAATTAAGGAAAGTATTTTATGAATTTAAGGGAATATGTTTAACTTTAGAAGAAAGTTTTACGGTAGGTATATTATTAGGTTTTTATTATTGTTAATATTGTGCTATAATTTTCCTTCAGAAATTTAGTAATGGTTATCAGTCTATTTCGCCGTACGTATAAATAAATAAATAAGGACTTTTTGTTCTATTACCAAGCCAACCTAGTGGAGTTAGGGCTATAAAGCCCTCTCTTACACTCAACTAGGAAGGCCCGGGACCGTCTGCTTTACATGCTCTCCGAAGCATGGCCGGAAAATGTAGGAAGTGTAGAACTCGAACCAACAACCTTTCGGGTGAAAGTCCGAGTCCGTACCACCACTCTACCTGTCTCTACTCTTCATTAGCCTAATTTACGCTGTATCCTATAAATGCACCGAATGCACTCGTTAGGCGCGGTTTCCACCGACCTGCAAGTGGTACAAAATACACATACGGTGACGTAGTAGCAGATATTATTAATAAAGGCGGGGTTTACACCAACCTCTCATTGCAGAATGCAAATGACATTGACGGAAATTTAAATTTTTCTTTTTATAGTAATCTATTAAAATGTTTGTACTTAACATATCCCATGACGCCATTTTTTAATTTTAGTTTGTTTGTTTGTGGTTTTACTCTATGATCATTGATCAATTTTAACTATGGCCTGGAGTAAAACAAAAATTTCCGTCAATGTCATTTGCATTCTGCAATGAGAGGTCATTGGAAACCCCGCCTTTATTAATGATATCTGCTACCACGTCACCGTATGTGTATTTTTCACTTGCAGGTCGGTGGAAACCTCGCCTAAGCTTACTAGCAACTTTTCGAAATGGTTCCTGTCACCAGCATCTCCCCTGTGGAAGTTAACGCTTTCGGCCACCTCTGTCATGAAATTTCTGAAAGTTTTTCCAGTGACTTTGAGAATGTCTTCGATTTTGTCTCCCAGTTGACTGAGTTTTCCGCCCAAACCGAATCCATTTTCATTGAGTACGGCCGCGGCCTTGATGCGGAAGTCATTGAGCAAAGGTTCCACTATGATTGTGCTTAATCGAACAGCTGATGTCTGAAATTAGGAGAAAATTGTTTAATGTAGAACTAGGAATATTATTAATTAAATGCCATACGTCTCATTTGGGCCAAGCTTTAATTCCATATTAAGAGTTTAGGTTGGCGCGTCCAGCCCGGGGGGACTTTTGGCCGCTGCCACTACACCACGCCACCTCGGACGATCCTCCGCCGCTCGCTTCCTGTCTCGGGTGCCGGTTGCGTGCACATCCTCGAGCACTTGGTCTCTCCATCTGAGCCTTGGCCTACCGGGCCATATTAAAGATTTAATAAATTTTCATCCGTGTTAAACAGAAGAAAAAAAAAACTGAAAAATCAAATCACATACATTTACTGCAGATTAAGTGAGAAAATATAGCTACTTCTTCTCCTAATGTCTCTTCTATCGAAGATTGGCGATCGCCATAGCAATTAAATATAAGAATGTTGACCAGTCTGGAAGTATTCGTGAGCTAACAACAGGGACTGGAATCCGGGCTGATAGGCCGTGGTCAATCTGAATGCTTACATCCGAACTTCTACGGTCGACATCATCAGGGGTACTGTCTAGATTGAATCTATAGGAGGCTTCGCAGTTGCTACTATCAAATCGACCACGGTATATCAGCCTGGATTTTACAGCTTTATCATGTATGTCCGGCCGTGTAAGTATTTGTAAAAATGATTGAACTTAATTTAATTGTAGAAACTTAGCGGGCAGTGAGAGTATAAGGTCAGAGGAGTTTCAAAACTGCGGCCAATTGGCATTAGGGGCGGCCACACATTTTGTATCAAAACGTATAGAGAAACTTTTTGTCTACTTTAAGACACCACAGTTATGACTCTACGATCGAATTGGGCTTTATTAAAATAAACTAAAAACGGATCCAAAAGAGAATCACAATACAGATTGATGAACTGTAACTATGTAGGTTACTACAATATATAGGGTACATAGCGTACTATGATCTAAATTTCATAAATTACTCTATGAGGGTTATTTTTCACTTTTTAATTTTTTTTTTCACTTTTTTAAATTAGATTTTTCCTGTGGCTTATATAAATTATAGATATGCCTAATACTTTTTTGTCGTGATAGGCATTTTAAATTAAATACTGTACATACCTGTGCTAGAACAACAGTGACCAAAACAAATGTAATGCTCCTTAAAGAAGCCATTAAAAGGTACCAGTGCGTATGACAGCCAACAGTAATTCACCCGCCTGTTTATGTTACAGTATGCCAACCTGTGATTGCAGCTGTTTCAACAAATCACTTTAAATACGAAACCTACTTTCAACGCAGGAGTATACGCTTGAAAACTTATGGCATACTTCATTCTTAGCATTTGGATGTGAACATTTTCTGCTGGGTAATCGCATCTCGGCTTGAAAAAATGTCTTTATTACTGAAATTGGCGCTACCAGCCATTATCTATGTCGTGGTAAGTGTTGAATATGAATTGAATTGAAAACAATTATATATATATGATATTATCTATATTATATATATATATATAATATTATATATATCATATATAGGTAGAAAAGCTGAAAGTCCATTGGTTAGCAATATCTCATTATTCGTTTATAATTACTGTAGTGGACGAGTGTTGACTCCAACCATGCACTGTCAATACCAAATGTATCAGAAATCTTACTGGAAATTAGAGTTTTATATAGGAGAGGTGGGACATTAATTCCCTCCTGCCAAAGATTTTAATTTCTAGTGTCACCTGCCAACCATTCAGGAAACACCTAGCACACACAAAAACAAATTCCGTCGTGACTGCGTCGTGATTGGTCGAAGACTACGTGGCAGGCATACATTCAAAAAAATATACTGTATGTCACTACTTTATATGAAATTTAATGGAAAACATTGTCAACGGATATGGGATTGAGTACAAATAATACGTGGCAGGAGACAATATTTATAGGTCGGATTTCACTGTCAGACGGTTAGAGAGAGGCTCCTTTACTGGTGATTGGATGAGTAAGTGTTATTGTAACTCAATACCGGTACTAACCTAAAGAGGCAACTGAAGTGGTCAATTCATTAAATTGCCTACAAGTCATCAACCTTTTTTTAAACAATCAAAATATATGTGCATGTATATGTACGTATATGTATATGTATTGTATATTCAATAGAAATTCTTGGACTAGAAACAACATTTAGACTCGATCCGACTATTGCCTAACTACGTAGTATTGGTGAGGAATATCCAATCCATCTTCCAATACATGGCGGTGCCGTGCCATATTCCTTACCGAGACTTTTAGAAAACTAAAATGGACACGCTCTTATGGTGTGCATTTTTTAAGTTGTTATTATTACCATTTAGGCTACTCATTATTCCGGTTTTAGAGCCCTCGGTTTGGAAAAGCAACATACAGTATTATTATCTTATTCCTATAATTGGCCAGTCGTAAACATGAATTGTGCTACTAATGGTTGATGTCTATTCATTGCTGGAAAGAGAGTGAGGGTAGCTCCCAAATCTCTATAAGACTTTTAAAAAAAAGTTTATCGCATACCTGTAATCGCATACGAACAGTTTAATGAATGCATCTGATTGATCTCATCAGTCGCCTCTGTAGGCTAGTGCCCGTGCTGAGTTACGACCCGCCTCTGATTTCATGGCGGGTAGAGACTCGCACAAGTACAAACACAAGTACAAGCACACTACCACCTTGCCATCGAAGGCGATTAGTACCTTCTTCATTAGTTTCAATCTAGCGATTGGTTTGCAGCAAATCTTTCCTCCTCCTTCTCCACTCCTCCCTATCTTGGGCCGTTCTCTTTAGTTCCATGTCTTTCTTGAGGGCTTTTGCGTACGCCTTCCTTGGTCGCCCTCTTGCATTGGTGCCTTCGATTGTGCCTTCTATTATGGTGCTTAGGAGCCCTTCTTGTCTGATCAGGTGGCCCATCCATTTTGCTCTTCTCACCGGAATGCAGGTACTTAGGGATCTTTTATCGTTTATCCTCTGAAGTACCTCTTTGTTCGTTATATGGTCTCTCCAAGATATTTTCAACATTCTCCTATAGCACCACATTTCGAAAGCCTATAGGTACATAATCCATCATCATGTAATGTAGGCTATTTTTTTATTGTAGCTAAACCATTTTATGCGGGTAACCTTTCCAATTTTGATTGCAAACATCGTAATTGGGTTAGTTACACTACTAAATGGGGTGATAGTCGGCTTTGCAAATTTAAAGCGAGACATATTAGTTGGTCTGCAAAATTTGGTGTCCGGTGGCATAAATGACGATGGTGGTGTGTTGAACATGATTATTGACATTTCTGACATTGCTGCTTCCACTACTTCTGTCGGGTCGAAGGTACAAAGTATTATAATCTAAGGAGCTATCTACTTGTCTTAACATCGTACTATAAATAGATCTGTTTAAGAGGATATTCTACGTAGAAAATTGTGACCCCAAAATTAAATTAAATTTTCATTTTTTATTTCATTAACTCACCAAGCTATTGAAAATTTGGAGCACTTAAGTTGTAGAGAGCTACTTCGTGAATCATGTTATCGGGTATTATTACTCTTCAGTTTTTGTAGTTTTTCCAAAAATTCTACTTAACGCAAAATTTTAGTTTCCACTGGTTTTTACGAAAGAACTAAGGTACCAAAAATTTAATATTTCTTATTATACGATTCGTATTATGCATGAAGTAGTCTTCTATAACTTAGAAGAGCCAAATATTAATAACTTGCATTGTTAATTAATTAAAAAAATTAAAAGTCAATAAAAACAACTCTACAGTTTAAGTAAAGTACCTACTCTTTAGATATCTCTGTACGGATCACTGGGATGGACAAGAATAAGTGTTCTTTAATCTGTCATTACAACTTTCCTGTAACATGTAGTTGTCAGCCTCTTCATGAGGTGCTGTTTCTGGGATGTGAGAATTCCAGGGCAACTTGTTGCCTGAGGCACTTCGACAGTGATACTCGCCGAAGGAAGATTATTTTGTATTTTGTGTCGGCTCGTGGACATTTTGAACAGTTGGCACAAGGTTTTTCAGCACTGGCTTCCATCTTGTTCAAACTTTTTTCAAGGTTATCATAAATTATTTCGATGCACTTCCGTGTTAAATATGGTGCACAATAGCGACTTTTTTTTTTTTAATTTGCAGCAGTTGCCTGACTCAAAGCGTTTATTCTTTTACAATATTAATTGCGTTTTATAGCAGTTTGTTATTATTCTTTAATTGTAATGAAATCCATCGTTTCGTTCAAGGTTAGAGTGCCCAGTAAGAAATAGCATAGCATCAGCATATAAGTATCGAGTCCCACCAAGTCAGGTTTTTTCTTGATTCTCTAATTTCGGAAACGGGCAACGTACTGTAGTAATTTTGAATGGCGGCTGTGCATGCCTCTTTGTTTTTTATTGACTCTATTGATTTCCTTTCAGGGCTCAACTATCGTTGGTAATGATAACAAAAAAGGGAAATTGTCATTGCTGGACTGGTTTAAATCTAAAATTAACTAAATATTATTAAGCACAGTATGGTTTCATAGCTTCTACGCATTTTATACGGTGATTCGTTTACCGTAATATGAACGCTATCGTACTATGCAGCTTAAGCATACTTATGGAAAAGTTGGTAATCATCCTTCTTCTTTAAATGTCTCTTCTACCGAAGATTGCCTATCATCATGGCAATTTGAACCTTGGAGACTGCTGCTCTGAAAAGGGACGTCGTGCCCTTGTCAAAACACTGGCTCATGGTTTTCATCCAGGATTTTCCTCTTCTGCAGGGAGCTTATATTTACTTATAAGAACTAATAACAAGTGTTTTAGTACATTTCATAAGCACTGATATTCCATTAATTAAAAATTAGAATAAGTATTCTTCACACTGTCTTTGTTATTAGTGATTATCATGTACTAAATAAACTGTCTAGGATGCTGTAAGCTACATACGAATATATCAATAGACAAGGCCGTAAAATGTCATAATGTTATCATATCGATGATGCGATAGCGTATAACCAACAACTTCCATAATCCTTATATTCCAGAGGATTACTTATATGTTGCTCATCCGAAATTACATGAAGAAAGAAGTGGTGTACAAATATAGAAATACAGTGCATTATACGAACGTTATACTGTATAGTAAAACACACTACAATTATATTGTAGCTTATTACTGTATGTATTTAAATATGAAATCAATGCCGTACCAAACAAATGCATCATCACAAAAGAGCGGTCAAATAATAATATACACTTTGATGTAGCTTTGAAGCAATGCTGATGTATCGTACATACAGTATGGTCTATCATACATAGTAGCTATAACTTGTGTTTTATTGCATTATAGTGTATCACACTTTCTATGTCTCGAATAATTGTTATAGAAATTTAAATTAAATTTAATTAATTAAAAATTAAAAATTAAATTAATTTAAATTTAAATTAAAAAAAGATTTTAGTCCGCATGACAGGAAGACGACTGGCCGGGTGTCCTCAAAAACTATGAATGGATGAGTTGGAAACTGACCTTCGTGAGTTGGGAGTCCGTAGATGGTGAAGCGTTGTAAAAAACCGAGATGAATGGAGGAGTGTTGTTAAGCAGGCCAAAACTCATCAAGGGCTGTAGAGCCAGAAGGAGAAGGTGAAAAAGATTTTAGTCCATTGGCGTAGCGTGCATGTAAGGTGGGCAATGCCGCATTACACTCAACAAATCCATAGAATGTATTAAGAGCTTTGTTGAAATCTATTACTCTTGGAAAGTAATGTTTTGCCCAGCCCTAATTTATTGCCATTATCGCGGTTGATCTATTCGGTAATAGTCTTGAAATAATATTAGCAGAGATCATGCAAGGTGAAATTATTACTCATTTCTGATAAGATGTGAAAGTCCCGTAATGTTATCAAGATGGCCTAACATCGATGATGTACCGTCAGCTGCTTAACGATAATAGCATCATATTATAAAAAAATATGAAAAAGAGGTAAGTTCATCCCAATATAACTACATCTCTCAGTTCAATTTTAGTAAATTGTGTAGGAAAAATAGGCTAAATTTGAGAATATCACATGAAGCATTGCGAGAAACAGACTAAATTGTCTGCAAGCAACAATCATTTTACAATAGGCCTAATGCGAAATCCTCTTCCACCTGTCGTAACAATATTGTGGATGTGACCCAAATATAGCGAACCTTGTGAGCTCTCTTTCCAAGCAAAGTGCAAAGAATTTATTTTGGCGCCAAATAATTAAAAAATAATAAGACTGTTTACTGACAATGTATAAATGAGATACATTTTTGCTTTCATCTTATTTTTAGAAAATCAAAGTCTTATATTGACCTAGAACCACGGATTCCTCTGCTCAGTAATTATTCAAGAGAAAAATTACAAAACGATTTGAAATCAGCATGGGAAGTAAGGGACATAGCAAGGTTCTCGGATATTTTAACTGATTATCCCTGCGATATTGAAGCTATTTATAAGGATCTCTCAAATCTTCGCATCGTAGATGTCTTAGCCAATGTACCCGGTACGTATGATATGCATAAGGGTCCAGACAATCTTATCACATAGAAAGCGTTTCACGTAGTATAAATAAATAGATACAATATAATCGTGAGCACCCCTAGTATAAAGAAAATGGTCCCACGGTGAATGTTTAGTATAAAGGTACAAATAAATAAGTAAAATGTATATACTGAAGCGTACGGTACTTGGGGATTTGCAGACCTTTGACTCTTATTTTGAGTTACCTAATTTAAGTTATTTAGTACTAGTATGCAATAAACATAACTATTGCAAGTAGCATGCAACTGTAACTTTTCAGTCATTTTTTTATAATTTTTCCGGATAAAATTGAGATTAAGGACATTATTATTAAAAGATTCAACGCATTCTGAAGCGGTACTCTGATTTTGTTTATGTTAACAATAGTTTTAAGAAAGTATTCAACAAATTAACATAAGGAATTTTAACAGTGTTTACTTTTTTATAGGAAACGACGCATATTTAAAAGAACTAATTACCAAAGACAAGAGTGCTATCAACAATTTAAATATTGTGACTCGTAAAGCAACCATTCATTATGCAGCTGAAGTTGGCAACGCATCAGCCATTGAAATTCTGCTTAATGGAGAAGCTAACGCTAATGTACAAGACTCCAACGGCGACACGGCTCTCCATATTTTGATAAAGAAATACGAGCCTGGACAGCAGCACTTTCGAGACTGCCTTCAAAATCTCCTAAGCTGGCCTCATATTGTTCTGAATATCCCAAACTTTGAAAAATACACCCCCATCCATCTAGCAGCAAAAATGGTTTGTAATATATATGGTCTGTATGTACGGTATACGATTTGCTCTGTTTGAATGTGATAATACCGACATTTTTATTTATAAAGTAGTGGAAAATGGAAAGTAATATGCAAAACGCACCAAAGTTTCTTCTTGGTGGCATTAGGTGCATGCACATACAAATGTACTAGTAGATTCAATTTATTTATTACATAAACCATTCTTATTGTTTCAGGGTGATCAGTCAATCATTGAAATGTTTTTAAAATTTTCTGAACTACTAGACTTGGATTCATTTAGATCATTTGAAGATAATACGACAGCTAGAGACATTTTAATAAAAACGTTCCCTGACTTGGAACCTGATTTACCTGGAATATGGATCCCGAATCCTTATAAAGTAACTGATTATCAGTACCGATTATTTTATTATCTTGTCACCGGGCAAGAGCTTAGGTAAGTTGTTTGAATGCTTTGAATGTCAGTCAACTTAGTCCTTAAATTATCCAGTCTCCTGGCAAGTTAAGTCGAAACCCCTGACCACTACAGTACATACAGTACGTATGTGAATACAGTACTAAGTTTCAGGATACTTCTAATTATTTAATTATTAGTAGCTAACAGTAGGTATATGGTAAGGATCAGTGGCGGCTCGTCCATAAGGGCACTGGGGCTACAGCCCTCCCATAATTTTACAGGCAAACAAAGCAATTTCCTTTTAATAATAATAATAATAATAAAATAATAATATACTATTCTGAAGAAAAATGCAACTGCTACAATTCGGCTATGCTATGTGCGTGCTCTGGGCAACTTGGGGCAATTTTCAATTTAGCCCCGGGTCTCCATGGCAACCGAGTCAGGCAAAAGTTAAGAAGATTGTTCGCACCATTGAAAAGGTGTACACAACTTTTCTCTTATGGACCTTGCAATGCAATTCATGCCATATGCATTTATACATGGGCAGCGGGGCAGCGCCCCAAAAATGACTTTAAATGTTTCGTATTAATAATATCGTTGAATATTGGTATTTTTTTAAAATCATAATTATGAGAGTTATTTTTGAGAAGAATTTCACTATTTTGTCATGACTGATGATTATTATAAAATTTTTCAAAGAAGAATTTTTGACTAGGGAAGTCAGGTTCTGCCCAACGGGCAGGCAGGGTAATGTAAACAATTTAAAACAAATATTACAAAAATGTAAACAGCGAGTGATAGACTTGTTTGCCACATCGAAATGCCGAAGAATCTATTTGATATTCAAGTAGTGGTAAGTTATATGCTATTACTTTATAACAATTCGTTGCCCCACCATTTTGATACTCCACGAGCCGCCACTGGTAAGGATTACTGTGAACACATCAATTTAGTATTATATCAAATGTATTCATTCCAGATTTTGTAGCATAATTCGCGAAGCTATGAACAATGAATGTAAACAATTTCTAAGCCTCCTTACATGCGTTGATGCTGAGCGACTTACTTACCTTCATCGTGCTTGTGAGAAGGGGTTTAAAAAAGCGCTGAAGACATTGATTAGACTCGGAGCAAATGCAAACTACACATTAGACGCCACTGATTCTTCCATCGTTGTAGCTGCTAAAAATGGACACCATGAAATTTTGTCGATTCTCTTGACTATTGAAGACATTGATTTAAGTCCAAACGAACATGGCGAAACGCTGTTGCATGTAATAGTTCATCCCCGTAACACTACCACTAATTCCGCCGAGTGCCTTCGCAAAGTATTATGCTGTCCAGAAATCGACGTCAATGGACGCGACTGTAAAGGGCGAACTGCTCTCCATATAGCTGCCCGGAACTCGGATGAACCAAGCATTTTTACCCTTCTGGATCACGGGGCTCAATTGAACATAACTGACAACTTTATAGAAACTCCACTTAATTTATTATCCATGGAAACTCTTAAGAAATATCTAGACTCCAAAATAGTCTCGGATAATCTACCTACCAAAAACTGTGACTTTGCCATAAGCCTGCATGTTCCTTTTGTATCCAACCAAACTGACCATATCTACAGTGTTTCTACTGATCTTCTATGCAGCATTGCCCAATCTCACGAACTTAAACAATTGTTAGCGCACCCAATTTACTCCTGTGTGATCTTTTTGAAATGGAAGCGAGTTCGCGTCCTATTTTACTTCACCCTGTTTTTTTACGCAATTTTCTGTTTTTTAACAACAACATATCTTTTCTTTCTTAGAGATGCAAATAGCATAACTGAAGAGTGTACGCTGCTACAGAATTCAAATGAAACCAACTCGATTATCAGGCCTTGTAATGCCAATGCAAACTACCAATTCGCTGCTCAATGTTTCATTATTATTGGTATTCTTATATTGACATTAATAGAAGCTATACAAGTAATTTCTGGGCCAAAACGGTATGCCCGTATCTTGGAAAACTGGCTCCAGTGTGCAGTAATTATTTTTTCAACGGCTACTATAGCTTCGAACTGTGGTAGTACACCAGAGCCTGGCTATTTGTGTCCACAACTCTCAGCAGTAACAATATTTCTCATATGGTTGGAATTTTTCTTTGTTACGGGAAACCACCCAAAACTTAATTTTTTTATCGACATATTTCGAAAAGCCTCAATGTTTCTTTTCCACTTTCTCGCAGTTCACACTTCCCTCATCATTGGATTTTCATTGAGTTTCCATATGCTTTTTCGCGATGAAGATGGGCCCTTCAAAACTGCACCTACAGCTCTTTTTAAGACACTCATAATGATAACAGGTGAATTTGACGTTGGGGAAATTCCATTGAATACATATCCAGTCGTAAGCCATTTAATATTCGGGTCATTCATATTTCTAGTCGCAATAGTATTGTTTAATCTTCTCATTGGTTTAGCAGTTTCAGCTACAAAACCAATAGAAGAGAATGCTTTCTTGCATCGTTGTATTTCCCAAGTTCCTATCATTTCCTCGTTTGAGGACATATATTTCAGCAATACGCACATGTTGAAAAAACTTTTATTAATGCTCTGCAATTGCGGACGGTCACCTATGTACCCTCAGAATGATACAATAACAACTATTCTCCAAGTGTTTCCAAACCAGAACAATCGAATGCAACTGCACTTTATTCCCAAAAATTCTGACTCTGATGAAGGGGGAAAGAACATTTTGCATTTGCATCACAGACTTTCGAAGAAAATTATGGACGACTTACAGATTATTATTGCTAATAAGCAAGATACCAAAGTCACAAATTGTGACAAAATTTACGACTTGTCCCTTAAGTTGGAACGCATTCATGCTAATTTGGATGAAGAGCTCCGGATAATGAAAACGGCATTGTTTGAAATTATGGAGCATTTGAAAGACGATGGAGATGGGGATGGACTAGCAACTGGACAGAAAAAGAAAAAGAACAAGTTGGATGCTTTAAAGAAAAGACTGAAAGCTCCTGTTATTAAATTAGATCAACTGTACTAAGAAAATAGTACCTATACAAATATTACGACTACCTACAGTACCTATAGGACGTTATGTTTTTTTCTACATGGTCCTATATACTCGTAATCCTCCTCGTTAAAAGACGATCCTCATGAATAGATTTGATTAATCTACCCATTTCATGACTGTGATTTGGGCATTTTATGTTAAGAGTGTGTAGTAATTTAAAGAAGTCCATAAACCAACCATACAATATATACATAAAGTATGTGTTTTCATTCAGAAGGTGTGCAAAACCTTCCGCTCAAGTCTTAGGAAGAAACTACACTTTATCTGCATAATAACTTTTTTTTATTTCTTGAAGTGGATTCGACATTTTTTTGAATTTGCAACTGTTATACAATATAATACAGCATACGAGGAGAAAAACGTTCATCCATTCAATTTGCCTTGTCTGACTAGCAAGCATCGCAGAAGTGTACGAGTATTATGTAAGGTATCATATAAAATATGGTTACATACAGTATACAGTAGCATTAAAACTGTAAGAATGTATTATACCTATACTATTATCTTAATGTACATGTACATGTGTATTAAACGAAATTTATTGTCTACCTGTATTTGGGGCTCATGAGTCATGGTGCTGCCTACAAAAGTTAATAGCTAAATTAGTAATTTAAAACACATTAATAGTTAGGTTAGCTCCAGAAGATATTTTTTGCAACATATCGTGCCATCATCCACTGTCAATTGCAGGCTAAATAGTCGGCTGCCATGTTCTCTTCCCATGCAATTACAGTAGGCACTTATAGTAAATCTAGTTTTGCTCACGGAGATCCTTCAGTCTCTTTCATTCAAGGCCAAAATATAGTGGTGGTATTTTCCTTGGTCTTGTATCTCGCTAAACGTACCTAGATAGCTGTATTTTCATAAACTGTTTAAATGTAGTCTACATAATAACCTTATATAGAGTCCGATGTTTTTCAATGCACTTTTGCATAAACGGTAAGTACAATACCTACAGTATGTACTATTTTTAAATTTGGTATAAAAAAATCCCTTTACCGCGTTTGGATGCAAAGGGAGATCTTCACTGTAAAGGGCTAAATTTAATTGCCATTGATTAGATCGCAGACTGAAAAAAAAAGTTTTTTTGTTCAATTTTACATGGCGCAAACTTGTACCTTCCACCTTACCCTTTAAATTAACTTATAGATTAATTAATAGAGTCTATATTGGTCAGATCTTGATACATACTTGAAACCAGTGAACATTAAATTCCATAGCATTTAATAAGTTAATTAATTAAGTGTAGGTATAACTAGCTAGCAGATAGCACAGTATGTATCTGGACTTTGGCGGTTGCGGGAGCGGATCTGGCGTAAAATAATTATACGAAAGCTTGCATAGAACATAGACCCTTTCAATGTTCAATGTCAGTTTCACAAGGTTTCTAAAATTAAACACATTGCCCAATGTTAACACGGAATGATCAGCTTATATTACGTCAGTAAGTCAGTAAAATAAAATAACTTCAGGTAGCCTATTACTATAATATATTTAAAACGACCAGTTTAAATATATTTTAGTAATTCTTGACAAATTTATTTTATATTATTTACTATGACGAAGTATTCCAAAGTGAATGAGGAAAATAATACTGAAATTACCGTAGTTAATTATTTATTTTACGCCAGACCCGCTGCTGCAACTTTCCGTTAGAAATACACCCTTGGCAGTAAAACCTTTATACATAAAAAAGGCCGTGGCATGGCAACCCATTGAGGCCCAGGCTCTGAGAACTGGTTGGGAATTCTCTCACAAATACTGCTCTATTCGGCATGTTGTGGTGAGCATCACGCCTGGCAGCCGGTACCCATAAGGGTTTCGTGGACCCTAGGAATAAGAATGGAAAATGTTTCCTATCATATAGTGTTTCGAACCAATAACGTTTTAATTCATTGTTCGGTTCCTCACCAACTTGACTACTACGGACTATTGTAGAATTTATATATAAGATCTATAACTGGTGTGTATCCTGTAACAGGGGTGTGGATAACGCACTTCCGACTCCCCTTATATATTATAGTAGTAGATGATGATTACCTATGTGAATGTGACATTTGTAAAACTTGTGAACTGTGAGTGACTACAATCTTTTACTTAAGTTGTGTTACTTTAACATAAGACCTTACCAAGTTACCAACATAGTAATAAGCCTTTGCGACATAATAATTTAATTGTAATGTTTTGTTTCTAATTTGTACGATTGCAAGGATTTCCACAACACTTTTGTAACCTTTAGAAATTCCACTAATTTGTCGTAGTTTGCCACCCACACGTTTTCACCGTAGTACGTTATATTCTTATTTATTGAATTTAGATATTAAGGGCGTGTAATTGCAGCAACGTGTATGAGACCACGAGGTTTTTAAAGGCGATGTTACAAGTTGTATACACAGGAGACAATTCAGGGACATTCACTCAAACCAAGGATATTTTTTTTAATTCGTCGTGGCACTATTGCCACGTCATTTTCGACCACCAGCAGCTAATGTCCGATCTCTTTTACATACTGGCGTGCCAAGCAGACGGGATGCATCCCTTATTCTTTTTGTAGAATAACATGTAGGCTACTCTGCAGCCAAGTGGAGCTGAGGAAAGGACGGACTGGCGGGCTTGGTGAAATAGTGCACAGAGAATTTCCACTTTGAATTTCAGGAAATCCATGTCTAATAAAGACCACTACTTTGAATTACCTAATAGGAATGTCAAATGGGACAGCAATGAGTGCCAGAAGCGTCTTGACGCACTGTTAGCAGCTTGGGAGGCGAGGAACCTCGATAATTTTGTTACTAATTTATCAAATTGTGTCAGTTATGATTTTGAAACAATTCATGTCAAAAGCACTAGAAACCTACGAATAATCGACACATTAGCTGGAGAAATCGGTAAGGAACATTTTAAACTTTTATGTTTTGATAATACAATACCTCAAGGAAGAACATATCCTAAAATAACATTACCATCTACGATTTATCCTGTCGTATAACATAGCCTACTTGACATGCTAACGTGATATAATTTTGGGAAGAACACTAATTAAGTTGTAAGGGAAATTGAGCCATTATAATTGGAAGTATATCTATTTTATGTTCATCATGTTCAGACCATAAATGCAGTGCTCAAAACATTGCCTATAGTAATTAATGTTTCTAAAATGAAGACTCAACGCTATTTCCTTCCTCACTCCTCAGAAAAGCTGAAACGTCACTTTGAACATACAGCAGGTAGATTAATAATTAGTCTGCTATAATGTGTTTCAGGAAGTGAAAAATTCGTGGAAGCATATATCAATAATATCAGACTTTTGAATCAAACTTCCGAAACGTACCACTATACTGCCGATCAAGATCAAATTCTCCAGAGTCCTGTTGAAAGTTCTTTGAACTTAAAAAATGAAACAAGTGGACGAGGTGCAATTCACTCAGCCGTTTCTGTGGGAAATTCAACTGTAGTGAAAATTCTTTTGGAAGCCGGAGCAGATGTCAATCTTCAAAATTTCAATGATGACACTGCCCTTCATATATTAATTCAGCGATGGGATTTGGAAGATCAGCGGTTTATGGATTGTTTACAATTATTATTAGCATCACCCAATATTTCTTTAAATATTCCTAATTCTCGTGGATATACTCCAATACACCTAGCTGCCGAATTGGTAAGAATCTGTGCTAGTAAGTATTTATATTTGACATTTGACTGGACTATTATCAACCTAGCACCTAAGGTATATTTATTAACTTGCAAGAGTTCCAGTAAACTACTCGTAAGTGGAACAGACACAATTATAAATAGCCTACTATATTTTAAATCCATTTAAATTTTAAAGGTACCATTGATTTCAAAAAATTACATTTTGTTACATAATTCAATAATTAATTGTTTACACCATCATTTATTGTAATGAATATCATACCATAATCACATTGCTTAATGTAAGTATGCTTTCCTCCGAATAGCGAATTGTAATGTGTAGCCTTATGAAGGTACACATGCACTACTTGATACAATGTTTGTTTGTTGAAGGGTGAAGGTGAGACTCTCAGCCGTGAAATTCTAATTAAAAGTGAGGGGTTGGATTTGGACACCTTTCGATGCACAGAAGATAATACAACTGCTAGAGAAGTGTTGTTATTTAAATTTCCTCACCTAGAACCTATTTTACCTGCCTTGTGGACCCCAAACACTAAAGATATAAGAGACTACCATTATCGATTATTCTACTTTCTAATTTCATCACAATATGAAAGCAGGTATGCACACAAGAGAAGGACATAATCTAAAATTCTTATAATTTGATACTGTGATAATAAAATTAGCATTAGATTACTTGTTACCTAATTAAGCTAATTAATTTGGCGATATGTATGCCGGCATTTTAGAAATTGTTATCAGTGACGTACAGTATGTATCGTAATTTATACTACTACATATAAGCATCCGACATAGTCTATGTACGGTACTATATTTAAATTCATAATACCTTGATCCATTATATACACATATATTAATTTGTATGATGCCCACTGTTGCAGCTTCTGTCAATTGATTCAAGAGGTGATGGACGACAGAGAAATACAATGGAGTAAACCAATTTTTAGTTGTATTGACGGACAAGGTTTTACATACATGCATAAAGCCTGCAAGCGAGGTCACTTAAAAGCAGTCAAAACATTAATTGATATGAAATTTGACGTGAACAATTCTTCAAGTAATACACACATTGATTCACCAATTGTCTTGGCTGCAAAGCATGGACATCCAGAGATTGTCTCCTTGTTGCTGAAATCGAACGGAATCGATTTGGGTCCCAACCCAGCCGGTGAACCGCTTCTTCACTCCTTGGTACAATCTCGGTTGTATAGTGCTGGCTCGGTGGAGTCTCTTCGGCGACTTGCATCCCATTCTGTAATCGATATAAATGGTCGCAACCTTCAAGGTCAAACTGCATTGCACTATGCTGTCAAAAATTCGAACGAACCATACATCTTTACTATTCTTGATCATGGTGGAAAATTGGATATTGCAAATAATTTTAAAGAAACACCTCTTGACTTGTTACCAAAGTCAACTTTGAGAACATTTTTAGATTCCAAGATCACTACTAACGGTTTTCCTGGAAAAGAGTGCGAATTTTCCATTAAAATTCAATACTCTTTTGTTAGAAGTCAAACTGAGTTCTTCAGTTTCAACACGAGTCTTTTGACAACTATCTCTAAATCGACTGAACTTCGTGGTCTTTTGGCTCATCCTGTCTTTTCAGCAGCAATACTCTTTAAATGGCACAGGATTCGAAAACTTTTCTACTTTAGTTTATTTTTATACTCAATATTTTGTATTCTGACTACAATTTACATTATTTTTAGCAGAGACATTATTGGAAATAGCAACGGTAACTGTTCAGGCTTGAATTTCACGAAAGACTTAACTAATAGTAGTGATATCCTCCATTGTAGCATTACTTATTCTTACTATCATACATCAATAACTCTTATCATTTTTGTGTATTTAATATTTTTTGCTGCAACCGAAGTTACGCAGTTTTTTGCAGCACCGTTTCGATACATTTGCCACCTGGAGAATTGGCTTCAAATAGCTGTTATTATTTTTACAGCTGCAACTACAGCTTCTGATTGTGCGTTTGCATTCCAATCTGAACAATATTGTGTCCAACTATCTGCGATCACAATACTTCTCATTTGGCTCGAACATTTCTTTGTAATTGGCAACCATCCAAATTTGATATTCTTCATTGACATGTTTCGGACTGCATCTTTATTTCTCTTCCAGTTTATAGCTGTTCACACGGCAATAATTCTTGGCTTTGCATTGAGCTTTCATGTGATTTTTCGTAATGAGCAACAATTTTCCAATATAGCCAAATCTTTATTTAAGACTTTAATTATGATGACTGGCGAATTTGAGGGTGGCAATATTCCTTTTGATAAATCAGCATTAGCCAGCCATATTGTCTTTGTAGTGTTCTTGTTTCTAATTGCAATAGTTTTATTTAATTTACTGATTGGCTTGGCAGTATCAGCTACAAGACCGATTGAGGACGATGCATTCTTGTACCGTTGTATTTCCCAAGTAACAATTATTTCATTCTTCGAAGATGTTTACTTAAACGACTCGCATGTCCTTAACAAGTTGTATAGAAAACTAGCCTCACTTTTTATTGGAAATAAAGCAACAGTGACCGATGCAAAGTCTTCACTCGTCTTCAATGTATTTCCAAACAAAAGAAATAAAATGCAGGTTTGTTTTATCTCAACAGATAATCGTTTAAAATATGAAAGGAACTTGCACCTTTCAGAAAAAATTGTGAATGACTTGCAGATAATTATAGCAAATAAAACAGATACCCGATCGACTAGATATGACAATATAGAGGAACTTAAGGAAGTATTGGAACGAGTTCACACAAAGATGGAAGGCGAGCTTTTCATTGTTAAAACAGCTTTGGTTGAAATTATGGAGAAATTAAAGAGTGATTCGGTAGGTGGTGCTCCTGGCAAAAACAAAATAAAAGGCAGAGGGATGTTGTTGAAAAAAATTAAATCTCCCTTTACTTAATTAGAATGATGCAATATTATCATGCAATATGAGCATATTTCAGGTTGTGCGCAAACCTATGTTTTGATATGAATTAGGTACCGTACATTCAGACTTGGTAGGTAACCATCACTTTTCATTTGAACAATGCGGCAGTTGTGCCATTATACACTCCCAATTTGAAATAGACAAACACTTTTCCAAGGTGTACCACTTTTCATAGAATGCCCCAGTATAGGCTTCGATACGGATAATAAAACCAATGTTTCGATTTCCTACAATATATAGTCATATACAGTAGGCGCCTATAATCAAAACAAATAAACAGAGCATTCGAATTTCATTTCCGTAATATCTTACTGAATGCATCAATTGCCCATGTGATAATTTAGCAATAGGTCTATAACACTATCATGATGAGTAATTGGAACAAACTACATTGGAATAAACTAAATTATGCATATGCTCATGAATATATAAAACTACTGTATTTTCTGATATTGATTGATTAATTATTGCGAGTCTAATATAAATAATTTTATTATCGTTCAATAATTTTTTTTTTCATCTTTCAAATATTCGTCTTCCGTAGTGGCCTACGGTACTTTATGCACCTTTCCAACCCTTAGTATCTTTCTAATGATTTTATCTGTATTGTTGGTATTCGAGAGTTTTCGCCATCAACAGCTCCATTCTCGATCAGTAGGGAAGGTTCAAGGAGTTCACTATCTTGGATGGTCGTCGACTTTGGCGCCGGACCTGCCAAAAAAAATGAAGAAATGTAAAATTTAGGATTTTATTTGAATCAAATGGTCACATTATGAATGTAATTACATAATGGCACAGAAAGGATCAACAACATAGGAAACAGCACTTGTTGGAAATACGCCACCAATGTACGGTAGCTGGCTCTGTTGGACAGTAAAAAGCCATCAGCCATACGGACGCTTCGAACGCAGGCGATTCGCTGAGAAATTTGCCAGAGGAGTAAATAAGGTTGGAGGGAAACCCCTGAGTCTATACGTCAGTATGTGTCTATCGCTGGCTTGTCACACAACGCCCGTGCATGTTGTTTCCGATACTCCAGCGAATCAGCAGACTGTTTTTTGGTGCTAACCAATCACCAATCAATATGCTCCCATGACAAATTTCTTAGCAAGTCACCGTTGTTTGGAAAGTCCGTGTAGTTTGGCCCTACAACAAAATCTAATTTTTAAAAATTTAAAATTGGGGTGAAACCCTGTGCCGCAGTGGAAGACGCTACTATATACCTTAATGAGTCCTAACTTTAATAATATCTAAATTTTCTCTTTTCAGGTGCAAACAAAAATACAGCTACATAGCAAACCATATGGGATGCTCTCCCTCGACCATTGCTTTATTTATAATGTTGTGGTTAGAAACACACCCGGTAGCCGTGTTTTTAAACCAAAATTCTCATTAGGGTTAGGAGAACTTATGCCTTACCATCAAATTCTATGAGTGTCCATTCATTGTTAGGATAGTCTTTAAGACTGCGGCCAAGTCTCGGGCCAAACCAAAGGCTATTGACGTCGTTCTCACTCTGCCTACTGCTGCGAAAAAGAGCGTCGACACCACCTCTCCCGACGCGGGGGAACGGGATCAGGCCTTGTCGTTTTATAAATTCTATAAGGAAATGGTACTGTCAGAGAAATAACTTAAAATAGGTCGTCTGTTAGGTTTCTAAATTCTTCTAAGAATTCCATTAATTGGCTTAGAAGTCAATAAACTATGCAAAACATTAAAACAAACCATTAGCTACGGAGTCACTGGAAGCCTGTCTCCCAACTCTAGGAAAGGGGTATAGACCGGAAACATCTCTGTCTTTTTTTCGGGCATTTGCAGCATCTGTAAAATTACAGAAAGATTAAGTAGGTATTATACGAGACAAGCTATGGTAATTTATCAGCCTGTCTTTTCCTGCTGTAACCATACCATTGGTCATGGCTTCATGGACACGGCAAAATCAAACCAAATGAGAATTTTTCTCTGAATAATCCAAATTATGGCTACATACAGAAGCCCGTATTCTCTAACATGATGCTTTACAGGGGCTATGAAATCCTGCAGCAATGGAGATAGTACTGGACTTTCCACACCTCCATGTTGCAGTGGAAACTTCAGCTGAAATGACATTATTAGGAGTGGAAGGGCAATTAAGAGAGACTCAGCCTCTCTGACTACGTCTGACCACTGCCTGGATAAGCCAAGCCATAGAATCCATCCAGAATACTGTTTTAGGAGGGAATTCGAAACTATATTAGGGACAATGAAAGAATGCTGCGAATCAGCAGGAATTCGCAATAGTCACACAATTAAGTGGTTTACTGATGGCTCTGGGCTAGGAAGTACAAAACCAAGAACAGGCCTTGGCTTCTTTGGTCCTGGGGTTAAATATCTGGAGTTTCTTGGGGGGACAACTATAGTCTTGCAGATTCTGTAATGAAGGTGCGGAGGACCTGCGATGCGATGCGATGCAATCGCACAAAGAAGAGCAGCATGCTCGGGAAGCTTGCAGTTACATGTAAAAGACCTACCACTTCTGAATCCCCTCAAGATCCTGGCTCTCCTGAGGGAGATAGGCCTCGAGAAAGTGATGTAGAAGTGATGTAGATACTTTGTTGTAGGGGGCACAATAGGCCAATAGGCTTAAGTGCACACAGGTAACACCTGTACCCGAATTTAAAAAAAAATGGTAATTTAAGTAGGCACGTCCAATTCCGAACAATTACTCGATTTTGGAATAATTATCTAAATACGCAACTAAACAATAAATTTTTGTTCAATTACTAAGCGAATCAACTAGCAAGGGACTCCCTGATTTACATTCCCTCTTGAGCATAGCCAGAGAATGTAGCAAGCGTGGGAGTCGAACCAAAAACCTTTCGGGTGAAAGTCGGAGTTCGTACCATTTCTCTATATATCCTAGTTGCGGGGATCTAGGACAGAATATGAATTAATATTAGAATCAAATCGGATCATAAGACTCGTTTTTACTTGGAATTACAAACGATACTCACTGACCCATAAGCTTTTATTGTGGAACAATGTGAGATTATATCTGATCGCACTCCATATAAAAAGAACCGGTATATGAGTGAACCCGTATACATTCTTTTCTATTGAGCAATTTGTATAGGTACCGAGATAGATAATGTGACTAGTTCTATGGAAAATAATTGACCTAAGGTTATATTTCGGCTGCCTTGACTTTCCCTATGCCAAAACACTGAATTGATCGTTGGTGAGTCTAGAACGGGCAGACCAAAGACCCTAATAATGGCATGGGAAGCAATCTACGATATTTATATACAATATTCAAATATCCATATTTTCATCCAAAAAATATTTTTTTTGTTCAAAACCAAAACTTTGCTTGAAAGATCAACATGTTCGGTTTTGTTATTCTATTTAACACCTAAAACATACCTGAAGTTATAAAGCAGGTAAAACGAAGGAAACTAGTGCGACAGCCGCAATGATATTAAACTAGACTTACAAAAAATTCTTAAATAAGTTGTGGGGACCACTTAGTCCCACATGTGTAATAACCAGTCTGCTTCCAGCTTCACCTTTTTCCCGTTAGATGGCGCTGTTCACATTCAGATAATTCAATATTCCTCAATCTTCCTTTTACGTATTTATTTCTCTTATTCAATAATATCTTTAATCTACCCTCTGTGTCTCATCAGCTCCTTTAGCTGTGGACACAGAGTTGGTTTTTCTATATGGAAGCAGGCTGGATCAAATTCAATATTAATTGTAAGCATGTATCGTTCTCGTCTCACAGCTCATATTGTAACCACTGTGTGTTAAATTACTCTAACTTGAGTCGAAGCACTGCAATACAAACCAATTCAAGTCTACACTGCCTATTCAATTGCATCGTCCTTCGACAAGCTACATTGGTGACCCTCGACAACGGAACAAGCAGCCTTCCAGATTCCAGTTCCAGCCAGCTCCAGTTCCAGCCAGCTCCAGTTCCAGCCAGCTCCAGTTCCAGCCAGCTCCAGTTCCAGTTCCAGTTCCAGCCAGCTCCAGTTCCAGCCAGTTCCAGTTCCAGCCAGCTCCAGTTCCAGCCAGCTCCAGTTCCAGCCAGTTCCAGTTCCAGCCAGTTCCAGTTCCAGCCAGTTCCAGCCAGTTCCAGCCCGTTCCAGTTCGTTCCAGTTCCAGTTCCAGCCTCCAGAACGTCTCATCCGGCCATAGGCGGTGGAAACCACCCCGGAGCAGCTACATTCACCGCAGCAGCACAGCCACAACCTGCAAGATGCCGCAGACCACAGCCACAACCGCTACAGCTACGACCGCTACAGCTACAACCGCTACAGCTACGACCGCTACAGCTACAACCGCTACAGCTACAACTGCTACAGCCACAACACTGACACCCACGGCTACAACCAAGATGACAGGCCCTGCTAGTACGATGGCAGTCTCGGTCAAGCTTCCACCCTTCTGGACACAGTCGGCCAACCTGTCACCGGCACTGTGGTTCACTCAAGCGGAGGCTCAGTTCGCACTTGCTGGGGTCACAATGGAAACGACGAAATATTACCACGTCCTTTCAGCGCTCGACCAAAGTACCCTCAGCGAGATCTCAGATTTGTTAGCTGCCCCAGTACCAGTAAACCCATACACTGAGCTAAAAACGCAGTTAATCCAACGAATGAGTCTTCCAGCAAGCAGTCGCATTCAGCTACTAATGTCGGAAGACATAGGGGACAAAACTCCCAGCTCTTTTCTCCGGAGACTGCGGGCCCTCGCAGAGAAAGCCATATCAGACTCGGTTTTACGCACCATTTGGACGTCTCGCCTCCCGCACGCTATACAATTGGCAATCATCGGTCATGATCACCTGTCACTAGGTGACGTCGCGAACCTCGCCGACAAGATGGCCACCATCAATTCAGCAACACGTGACCGGATTCTTGAGTGCACAATGGCCCCTGTGGACCTATTGAAGACGTTAACAGAGAACGTCGCGGCTCTACAGGCACAGTTCGCCGACAGATACGGACAACGTGCCACACAGCCACGGTTCCAGCGCCAGTTCCGTTCACCAGCGCCTAAACAAGACCCAACTTGGTGTTTTTACCACCAAACCTATGGGAGGAAGGCCAGAAAGTGCCAGCAGCCATGCAGATTTCCGAAAAACGACGATCGCAGCCAGTAAAGGCAGGGCCTGCCTGCGCCACTACACACCTGCTTAAAACCTCACATCGCCTTCTTATCACGGACCCTTGCACCAAGATACGTTATCTCATTGACACAGGGTCCGACATCTGCGTTTTTCCACGTGCCCGTCTCAACCTACCGCTCCGTCGTACTCAACTCGAGCTGACTGCCGCCAATGGCACAATCATCAATACGTACGGAACAACAGCTCAACAACTGGACCTGGGATTACGACGCAGTTTCCGTTGGAATTTCATCATTGCCGATGTCACGCAACCCATCATCGGTGCAGACTTTCTCGCAGCCTCTAATTTGCTGGTGGATCTCCAGAACTCAAAGCTGATCGACGGGACAACGCATCGCAAGGCGAACCTGTGTCAAAGCCCCTCCAAGCAACCTAGCGTTTCTACCTTAACAATACCGCACAGTACCCCGGCCAGTCTAAAAGTAATAATTGAGGAGTTTAGCGACCTCACGCGGCCGAGACAACCCACAGACCAGGTCAAACACTCCACGGTCCACTACATTAGAACGACAGACGGACCTCCCGTCTCCGCTCGCCCACGCCGGTTGGCCCCGGACAAGTTTATTATCGCCAAAAAGGAGTTCAACGACATGATCCAGACCGGCGTATGTCGTCCGTCCGACAGCCCATGGGCCTCACCATTACACCTAGTACCTAAAAGCGACCATTCATGGCGCCCATGCGGGGACTACAGACGGCTCAATGCTCGAACAATTCCTGACGCGTACCCAGTCCGCCACATCGCAGATTTCAGTGCAGAATTGCGAGGAAAAACCGTATTCAGCAAAATAGACCTGGTCAAAGCATTCACCCAGATACCAGTTTCCAATGGTGACATTCCAAAGACAGCAATAAATACTCCGTTCGGCCTTTTCGAATTCCCATTCATGACATTCGGTCTTCGCAATGCTGCTCAAACCTTCCAACGCTTCATGGATAACATCCTACGCGACCTCCCGTGGGCATATTCATACATCGACGACGTACTGGTTGCATCGAGTGATAAGCAGGAGCACGAATCACACCTACGTCAACTCTTCCAACGATTCCGAGAATATGGCCTAGTCATTAATCCTAGCAAGTGTACCCTCGGCGTTGGGTCAATCAGCTTTCTTGGTTACCTCGTGTCAGCAGAAGGCACACAAGCCCTACCAGACAGGGTAAAGGCACTCACTGAATACCCTCTTCCAAAGACATTCAAAGATCTACGCCGTTTCCTTGGCATGATTAACTACTACCGCCGGTTCCTACCAAATGCAGCCAACGAACAAGCACCACTCAACACGTTGTTATCTGGAGACAAGGTAAAAGGGAACGCTACGATACCATGGACAACAAAGCTTACCGAAGCTTTCAGCTCATGCAAACACAGTCTGGCACGCATCACCCTACTCGCGCATCCAGATCATACGGCTCCGATTGCACTAGTCACAGATGCATCAGACACCAGTATCGGAGCTACAGTCCAACAACGGATCAACGATCATTGGCAACCATTGGCATTCTTCTCGCAGAAACTTAAAGAAAACCAACGAACATGGTCCGCCTACGATCGCGAATTGCTTGCGGTACACGACGCCATTCGTCATTTCCGTTACCTGCTAGAAGCGCGCGCTTTTGTCGTGTATACCGATCACAAACCGTTGACGCACGCTTTTCAGAATCCAAAAACAAGTTGCTCACCTCGCCAAATGCGGCAAATGGAATTCGTCTCTCAATTCACCACGGACATCCAATACATCGCTGGGCAGGACAACTTGGCCGCCGATGCATTCTCAAGAATCGAAGCAATCTCTACTCCCGTATCTCCTGAGCAACTTTCTTCTGCTCAGAAAGACGACAGAGAACTCAAAGAGCTTCGGTCCAGTAGAAAGACGTCCCTCATCCTCGTTGATGTTCCCATTCCGGGCTCTGATTCAGTCCTTACGTGCGATTCTAGTCAAGACATACAACGCCCATTTGTGCCCAAACCATTACGTCGACAACTTTTCGAGCACCTACACAGCCTACATCACCCAGGAATAGCAGCGTCTGCTAACCTGGTTGCCCAACGCTACATATGGCCTTCTATCCGTAAGGATTGCCGCGCTTGGGCTCGTCTGTGTGTCAACTGTCAATTGTCCAAGATACATCGACACACCCTCACTGCGATTGGAACCTTTACTCAGCCTGACCGACGGTTTCAGCACATACACCTCGACATTGTAGGCCCATTACCACCGTCGGAAGGCTACACGTATTTGTTAACACTCGTTGACCGTTTCACGCGATGGCCGGAAGCCGCTCCTATGGTGAACATCACCGCCGAAAACGTCGCCAGAACCCTCATTTCCTGCTGGATCAGCCGGTTTGGGTGCCCGGAGACAATTACTACAGATCGCGGCCGACAGTTTGAGAGCCATTTGTTTGCTGACCTGGCCCGATTATGCGGATTTCACCATGCACGGACTACCAGTTACCACCCTGCATCCAACGGCATGGTAGAGCGTATGCACCGCTCACTCAAAGCCTCCATTATGTGTCATGCCAATGACAAATGGACGGAAGCCCTTCCGCTAGTTTTACTGGGCATGCGCGCCACTCTTAAGAAAGATCTTCAAGCTTCTCCAGCAGATCTGGTCTATGGTGAACCATTAAGACTACCAGGACAGATGCTGACAACTCCTCCTTCAAATCAGAGTCCGGCGGACACTCTCATCTCACTTCGAAGGAAATTCGACTCACTACGCCCCACTCGCGTCAAGAGACACGGGGCTCATCAAACGTTCATCCCACAAGACCTTGCCAAGGCCACGCACGTTTTCGTGAGACAAGACCACGTCCGTGCTTCCCTCGAACGTCCTTATGCGGGACCATTCCCTGTGTTAAGTCGCACCGACAAAACAGTTACGATTTCAAGCCGCGGTCATGCGGTTACTGTGTCAATGGACAGGGTCAAGCCGGCCTACATTAATGCCAGTACAGACGAACCGTCTCACCAGTCTACGATCAACCCCCCGCATCAGCATCCTGCTCAAGATAAACCTCAGGAGAAGGTCTCCTCACCACTTCCTGCCACTGACGTCGTGCCGACACCACCGACTCGCACCACTCGCTCAGGTCGTCACGTCCACGTTCCACGACATTTCTCCGACTTCCAGTCTTAGGAGGGGGGTAATGTGGGGACCACTTAGTCCCACATGTGTAATAACCAGTCTGCTTCCAGCTTTACCTTTTTCCCGTTAGATGGCGCTGTTCACATTCAGATAATTCAATATTCCTCAATCTTCCTTTTACGTATTTATTTCTCTTATTCAATAATATCTTTAATCTACCCTCTGTGTCTCATCAGCTCCTTTAGCTGTGGACACAGAGTTGGTTTTTCTATATGGAAGCAGGCTGGATCAAATTCAATATTAATTGTAAGCATGTATCGTTCTCGTCTCACAGCTCATATTGTAACCACTGTGTGTTAAATTACTCTAACTTGAGTCGAAGCACTGCAATACAAACCAATTCAAGTCTACACTGCCTATTCAATTGCATCGTCCTTCGACAAGCTACAAAGTAATACTAGCTTTTAAAAAAGCAGGCTATTTAACCGACTGATTTACAACTTACTATCCCTTAAAATCCATTCATTGCACTTGGCCGTGTTTTTCTAGACTCTAGAGGAATAATTGGCTACTGTACGGTACTTCAGGTGAAAAAATGCAATTTTAATGCGAAATCTTGTATTTATCGGGGAACTTAGTAATGTCACATGAGGTGACCAGGACTCGACACGCACTCAGACTAGGTAGTATAGTCTCAGCACGCTATCATGTCTCACCATGTTCACCTGCCAAGGGTGTGCACACCACCAAGTTTGCCGCTGTTTGTAACAGGCTCTGTTCTGGTTGATTCAATTTGGTAAGGCCGTTGGCGGTTTTTGTAATACTATTTAATTTTTATGGTATTAATTAATAAAATTTGAAAGAACATACCTGAGTTGGTTACAATAATTAGCAACGCGGCAACATAACCAATTGAGCCCCATGCGCTACCCACCATTTTACTTCTACCTCTAACCTGCAATCCCTCATGATGTCCCTTTTATATTGCCTCATTGCTTGGGCTATACTCACCCCCCTCCTCCATCTTAACCCCCCCCCCGTCCTCAGACAGGGTCGGCTTGCTCTTTAAGCTCAATAACAATGCAAGTCAATTTGTACCTTTTATATTTTCATTTTAACTTATAGGCCTATAGGCCCTATAATATTGTTGTTTTTCTAATAAATTTGAACTTGAATATATAAATTTAAATATAATTTAATTGAAATAAGTTAAGCTACACAGTATGAATGAAATTTGTTTTATATAAAGCCATTATGCTTGTAAGTAGGCCATCCGAGACTCAAAAATCCATAATTCTCGCAGTTGTGACCCAAGGTCAAGTGCATAGAGCATTTCACTTGTAATGTTTTCATAAGCAGGGGAAAATTTCAAACCGGGTCACATTACTTCCACGATGACGATTTGACTAATGCCACTTACATACGTTTGCCCGCTATCGGCTGTACTTAGCTCATGGTTAAGGTGACTACCCTTTGGAAATGTCAATGTGGGAGAAAAGTCTGTGGCCGGCCAGCAGCCTCCCCCCCCCCCAATTACTTGGTGCGTTCACTGGTCTGTACCTTTGGCTAATAAATTGAAGGCCCCATATTATTTTCTGGCTACTGTTTTGTCGAGGAAATTGCAGAGATCTGCAGGGCGTAGGCCTAAATTTGAGTTCCGGTACCTAGTAAGTCTAAACAAATAATTCTTCGGTACATTATGTAATACGTAGACTGCACCGTACTATTTTTTTATTTTTGAATTTTTTGGCGCGGAAATTACTGAAATCAATAGAGAAGGCATAAATTCGAGTAGGTACCTAGAAGGGTTTCGACTTGACAATAACAATTGGGGACATGTGGGACATATTGGGCATTTTGGGGGACAATTTTACCAATTTTTGAAATGTGGGGCAGCTGTTGCCATTTGTCCCACTCAATTTGGGTCGCTTGGTCACCTTACTCTATAAATAATGTTGTCAAAATAGCGTTAAACCACTGCAGAAGGTATATCAGAGGATATATGCGGAGTTTGGTGTACCTACACTTGAAGAGCTCTATAAGTTTCATTTGCTTATGTATGCACCTACCATAGTCAACAGCATTCCTAATATTAGTGACATTCATTCCGTTGGTACAAGAGTGTCGCTTGCCTAAATTCAAATCAATCGTCAAAACATGGGTAGAAAACCAATCTTGATTTCATGATTTGTAAACTTTTCTACAGAGTTAGGCTTAGATTTTTTAGTTTTTTTTTTTGATTTTTAGATTTTTACATTTTAACTTTTTAAATATTAAATTGTATGACTCGTAAATGTATGTAAATGTGACGACACATCCTGTGTATAATGACAATGTTTACCCACGTAACAAGTCGGCCCTTTGGGTTGTAGGTACTTAGTGTGGGTAGATGTAAATATAAAATGTAAATGTAAATCAAATCATTATATTATATCATACTATATTATATTACCTATTATTATATTATTATATACTATTATTATACTCATCGTTAGGTGCGATTTATTCTATTTAATTATCGCAGGATTGAGTTTTACCCAAATTCGCCACTGATGCTTGCCTAAATTTACTCTTTTCAGTTTTCACTGTACCTACCTAATGAAATGTTAAGACTCACTTAGTAACGTTAAAAAAACGAAATCTATTGCACGCGAATGGATTTCATTGCAGTTCCTGCAATTTTGATGGATTTTGTCATTCTCTCTTGCCACCGCGTCACCATTCAAATAATAATAGGTAATGTACTTTCCTTCCACAACAAAAATACAATGCATGGTAAATTTTGAAGTAACAGTAAAGCAGAAGGTTGGGACCCTGCAGGCAATTCTGTAATGGGCCCCTATAAATATATATATATATATATATATATATATGTATAATCAATAACTTCTTAAATCATGCAAATTATTATGATCAATAGTTCATTAGACACTAAGCAGGTCCGGATATTTCAAAACGTTATTTTTGAGGTTTTAAAAAATGTCAAAATTATCATTAGGTCTAATTTAATTGGTACCCTTAAGCAGGTCTACCGTAGAGTTTAAAGAATAACTTACCCCGGGAATTATTTAAACGATTTTGACACTGGTGTTAAATTGTTCTCTCCCAGCCGACAAAATTCATTTGCTTTTGGTCATGATGTGCCACTGTAAGTTATTCATAAGTTAAGCATATGCAATACTTAATCTCTAATGTTGATAAATCAATCTTTGATATTAATTACTTCTACTTTAACACCCGTAAGTAAAGATGCATTTTATTTGGTTTATTGCTTTCCAATTTATACGTAGTATAGGGAAAGCTTTGTGACGGTCGAAATTTTCGATTCCGAGATTTCAACGGATTTACACGTTTTCAGGACCCCGGAACCCAAAAAAGTGGTTTTTACGAAATGTCTGTCTGTCTGTCTGACTGTCTGTCTGTCTGTCTGTCTGTGCATCGTTTTCCGGGCAAACTACTCGGTCGATTTTGATGAAATTTAGCATGTAGGTTGACAAAAATCATACCATTTTTTTTATTTTGGGCCAATTCAATTTGGGGGGGTTTTATTCTCAAAAAACTCCAAAAAAGTCTAAAAAAAACTATTTCTCAAAAACGGCTCCAACGATTTCTTTTAAATTCTCATATATTGTAGTCGGTATTAATATTGACAAAATGCGGGGGGTCGCTTGCCCCTTGATAGTTTGCTTCTGGGGATAAAAAAATAAAAATTACTAAATTTTAATGAAAAATGACTAAAAAATATTTTTTCTGCGAAACCTTTCTATCCACGATTTCTACCTTCAGGCATGTTTTAGTTGTTAAATTGAGTAACGAAACCGGATAGGTTGCTTTCCCAAAAAATATTTGGTTTTGCACAAAAAAAATGTTTTGAAAAAATGATAGAAAATTCGCGCTCAAATGCATTGCGTGCCCTGTCATTATTGCTGTGTGGTAATTAATGTGTTGGTCTGACCTATCTAGAATTTACCTCACTTCCAGTGACGTCAGGTGGGCAACCCCCCCCCCCCCCCCCCCGAGATATCGGAAATTTAACCACTGGAAAATTATTTACCATGAAATTACTCGTATTCTCTATCTACTAACGTTGATAAATTGGAAAACATGTTCGAGAAAACTCGGACCGGTTCTTTAGGATAATTTATTCTTTAAATGCCATGCAGGCCAGTTAATGATTAAAAATTGAAATTAAATTGCAGTGTCGTATATGAACTTGTTATGGGCAGGCAGGCAGCTACATATGGAAAATAAAGGCTTTTTCTTTCTTTCTATTTTCTTTCTTTCTTTCTTTGTTTACGTTATTTGATCATATTGGATAGATTACCTACCTATTGCATGCTAAGTCATACTGCTGTAAGTAGGTACCTACCTACCTACCTACCGCTATTTCGAATAGCCTAATAGACACCGTCTTTTCTCTCAATGTGCAGTTTGTACACACTCAGTACACACTGTATTTACGCCAAATAACGCCTAAATGAACTCTGTAGCCAATGAGCCATCAAAAATACCTTGACTATCTGTAGAAATGGAAATTTGCCTTGTAAAATGTTTCATAAGCCTTTGTAATGAAAGTCATGGGGTGACAAATCTGTCCAATGATATCCCCCTTGCTGAGATCTCACACTTTTCTCCAAAATGAGAAGTCACGGTTCGTACACATCTCCCCCTGCCATTTTTAGTGCCTTAAACCAAGAAATTGACACCAATATAATAAGTACATACTGTTCATGTGTAGGCTAGTTCGTAAATTCTCTTACGATCGTTTACGGCGAATCATTGGACACTATAACATTTATTTGAGCGAATAAATATTTGGATTGGATAATTTGAATATACTGAATATATCTGAATTTTGTAATTATAAGTTTCAATTCCTTCGAACCATACTAGTATTTGCTGGATCAAATATTGGTACAATTTTTGAGTGTGTAATCAGGAGATTGTCAATCAAATAATATTTTATTAGGTAAGTACAGGATTATTTAGCTTGAGTTACTTACCGTATTATGAGAAGCTATGCACATGATACTCTGGTGCTCAAGCACTTTCCATAGAAAGGGGCTGAGCACCCACCCAGTAGTTTGCCCACTAATCGACGAACAGGCAGACGGACCGAATGGCAGATAGAGAGACATTTCTTACAAATAAAAATAAAACACTTTTTTGGTCCCTGGCCCCTGAAAACGTGTAAATCCGTTGAAATCTCGGAATCGAAAATTTCGACCATCACAAAGCTTTCTTTATACTACTACAAAGATTACAATATTGGTCCATTGTTAATAGAGACAGCACAAGTTTGGTTTTCACCTACAATTTAAAGCAAAAAGACACCTTGGCTCTCGTAAGCCCCCTTTTTAAAGTATACACGTGGAAAAGGTGGAACCTTCAAGAATGTCTTTTCATTATAATGTTTAGTCGGTGACTTTTTTTTAAAAAAATTTGCAGTGTTATGGAGACATATAATGACGACAAATATGGCACTTGTCATGCTGAAAAGAGCCTTTGTCCCACATTCTCGTTATACCCATTTTTTGCTCATTAAGAGCAAGTAGGCTTATAATAAGGGTTCGCAGCAAGCTCTTATTATTGCTTTGACGATTTATGGGACATCTAGACGCCAGTGACATCCAGCTTTCGCCATTTAGAAGTTAAATAAGACACTGCCGTAAGCCTAAAAATAGGCTACAGTAGGCTATTTGCTGGTACCATGTGAGTGGTCTAGAAGCAAAACGGGCAAAGTCCATTATACGATCGTATTTAATATAGTATTTCGTGAGAGCCAAAAAACTATAGCTAAGTGCCCGGTGATTGCATCTAAACCCAATTTTTGAACTACTTTTACGCTGAAGTATGCCAGAATTAGCTTCTGATAATTAATTCAATGGATAGATTTCAACCAGACGAATCTATATTGGCGCCAAAAACTTCAAAACTTCAGAATTGTGGACTTAGCCAGTTTTGCTTCTATAACACTCAATTGTATACTATAGTCATTGCACAATATATATAACCCAGTGTTATATATTCAATGCTATAGCAGACCGAGACGCCTTGACAGTATACCACCATGTAAGACAACCTAAGTGGATTTTAAAAATTTATTTTTTATTTTAATTTATTGCCTGACACTGATTTATTACCTGACCTGACACCATACCTAACCTGAAGCTTTTTGCCTTTCCATATTTATTTTTTAATTTTTCAAATGTGCCCCCTGCGTTAAAAATGATTGGTATTAAAACTGCAATATATTCTAATCATACAATACAATAGTATTTAGTAATAACATCAGAAGGACTCAAAAATCTACTATTAGTCCTTAAACGTATTTTTTAAAAAACCCAACTTAATTTCCGCCGTCAATCAAGGCAAGAGAAAAAATTAATCACAGTACATTGGTATTTAGTACAATACAAGTATATTAAAAACGATTAAAAGCCCCGCAGCTCATGTTATAAGTTTAAAAAATAATAATATGTTACAAATAATCCCATAGGCACTTATAAATTTATTGATGTTGATCACATTGGTTGTAGATGCCCCCTCCCCCATGAAGGCTCCACTTGTAGGTTGTTCAGTGAGTCGCTATGGTCCGTTTCAGTTTTAGGTTGTTTTGGTACGATGGCGTGTCCAAGTTCTTCATCCCATTTTTTCTTCCCGCTCCATGACAATTTTCTGTTTTGCCTCTTATCTTTTAGTAAATCGTCATTGTAATTTCCATTGGTCGAATTTCTAAAACAAAAATAATATAGGCTACTATAGTTGATTGTCAGGACATGTAGCGTAGTGGTATGGACTCTGACTTTCACCCGATAGGTTGTTGGTTCGACTCCCACACTGGCTTCATTTTCTGGCCATGCTTCGGAGGGCATGTAAGGCAGGCGGTTCCGGGTCATCCTAGCTGAGTGTAAAAGAGGGCTTTATAGCCCTAACTCCGCTAGGTTGGCTTAGTAATAGAAACAATAAAAATCCCTTATTTATATATTTATTTATTTATTGTACAATAGTATAGAGACATGCTAGAAATTCTCTACTGTTGTTTCTAACGCCCGCTTTCAGCATATCTGTTTTAAGCAACTCTGTCAGCGTGGCGGGGGGAGTGAGTCTGTTTCTTAACTTGAGGCATCCTAAAGGCAGACTCTTTCAACTTGGGGAAAAGGGGAATTGACTGACAGGGTGGACCTCCTGATTATAGTGGATTCCGAACCACTTGGGTGACATGGTAAAGTCACACGATTAAATCAGAGGTGACCAGGACTCGACACGCACGTAGACTGACTGGTATAGTCTCAGAGCGTTATCATGTCCCACCATGTTCTCCTGCCAACGCTGTGCACACTACTATAGGTTTGCCGCAGTTTGAAACATGCTTGGCTCTAATGCCGGATTTAACACGGTAAGGCCGTTGGCACAGAAATTCTGTAGGCCTACTAATCGAGGTTCTTTTTCTAAACGAAGCTCATTCCTACCATATAATAACAATGGTAAGGAATTTTCTCTCCATTATCATTTAATTTTACCTCTAAAAGCTTATAAAGTTATATTATTCCGATGAATTGTTCTTTAATAAGCGAGTTACATTTCAATAGGACCTTATGAAGTTTCATCGGGAAAAAAAATATTCCTTTAAATAAATTATTCCTTCCAGTAGAGTTTAAAATTTAAAATTTAAAATTCTGTTGGCAACTGAATTACGCGGGGTACACCTTGATTATTCTGAGACAATCCAAGGAATACACAGAAAACACACTCATGTCTTAATTAAATACTCCAGAGTTAATTAAACCGTTTCATAAAGCGCAGTGCCGGATTAACCCATGGGCACTTGGGGTGCAGGCCCCCCCCCCAGAAATGCCTAAAATTCCGCCCCCCCCCCAGAATGTGATATTTTTATATTAAAATATAAAAAAATAGAAATTAAAAGTAAAACCCCACTATTTGAGCCCTATTTTTCAAAAAAGACCCCCGGCCCCCCTGTTCCCAATTGCATATATTAATTCCCTGTAATTTATAAACCTTATTCCTCTCAAAATTGCGCCCCCCCCCCCCCTTTGGACAGCAGTTATATTCTTTGCCTCTAAAATCAAAGTGTTACAGCAATCAACATGCGCAAAACTTCACCATTTCAGCCCTAATTTGCAAAAGCGTTCTCCCGGGGGAGACCCCCGGGCCCCCCTTGCCCATAATTATATTGATTTTTTGTAATATATAAGCTTCCTTGCTCTCAAAATGTGGAAAGCCCCAATATTTCAGCCCTCTGTCTCCTGAACAACTTTTATGAAAATGGGTGGAGAGGCGCCAAATTATACACCTTCGAAAACCTCCCCCCTCCCCCTTTTATGAGGTCTGGAACCGTCTCTGTCTGGGACCGCCTCGTCCGCCTCTGGTTTGCACCCACGCCCCCCCCCCCCCATATCTTGTGCCCCCGGTCCCCCAGGGGTTAATCCGGCACTGATAAAGCGCATCCTTCGTGCCCACAGACGCTGTAAAATTCTGCAAATGGGCCACTGTCATGGGCTAATTTGTAAGAGTGGTCCGAAATGCCAAAAAAAAATAATGGCAGTTTTCTTTCGTTCTTTCTTTATTTCTTTCATTAGTACAGAAATTCTTCTACCAAACGTTTTTTGATGATTACATAGGATATCGCAAGTCGATGTAAACAAACACATGCCATTCATTAACTAAAAATGCCTTGGGGGAAGCTGAACTTGGGAGTTCATTTTCCCCTTTAGTACGTAACTTTCGCTTGATACCGTATAAATCACATCACATAAAGCTAGTCACCCCCGTAGTTGTTACTCTGTAGTTTATTACTTGAAACGTCAACTGAGGTGTTGAATTTGAGCGTAGTGTTGGTATCATAATTAGGCTATACAGTACATTGTAAGCTATGTATTGTAGTGAACGAAAAGTAGTGTAGACTGTTGTGATTGTCATTTAAGAATGTGACAGTTGGTTAGCAAAAAACCCAAATACAATAGGTACTGCAAAACGAGCACATAATAAAATAGGTAAGTAGTTTGACATCTAGCCTACGTATGAAACCTAGATGATGTATTTCTGTTTTGGCGGGATTCGTCTTCCAATACATAACTTACCCTTTTATATAAAAGTGGGCATACGGAGGACTGCACCAGTTGCAGCCTTGAGGGCGTCAATGAATTGGAAGTTAGATTTTCCGAAGCTTCCAATCATTTGAATGAAGAGCCCGACTAAATGGCCAGCTGTGCCTATGACGCGGCCCAGCTGCCTGAAGAACAATCCAATGATAACTCCAAGGAAATTAAGCGCGGCACCAACGAACCATAGGAAGGTGCCAGCAGCTAAGCCAAGTCCTCGAATAGGTCCACCGATTCCAAAGAACTTTTCAAATAAGGTAAGTAAGCGTCTTTTGTCAATCTGTTTGGAGTCATCATCATCTTCCTCACCTCTGACCTTGGGAGGAAACATAATTTACAAATATTATGATCAACTCACCTAGAAAACTGCAATCGCACCCAAGCTGTTTTTGAGGTTATACAGCTTTGATTTTCCAAAACTTAAGATGCCTTGAATGAAATCTCCAATAAAGAAAATAACTAAGCCCAAAAAGGTTCCAAGGGACATGAAGAAGTCAGCGATGAGCGCACCCAGATTATTCAGAAGAAATCCAACAACGCGCAGGAATACATCAAGAGCGATCCCTATGGCACGGAAAGGACCCCCGACTCCGAAGAGACGTATTACCAAGGGTATACTTGAAATGAATCTCTTGGTCACCTTAGTCTCCTCTTCGGCGTTGGCCTATTGGAACAAACCAGGACAAAGACCAGTTAAAACCATACAGAGGATGCGGAGTTTGCGCAACTGTCTGGGTATCACAGTATTGAAAAACCTCTTGGGATTCGTCTCTTTCCCGACACAACATTGTAACTGCGGACTTTCGAAGGAAGCACCCAAGCCTTTTACGGCTTCAAACCAGGAACAGGCTGAGATTAGGTTTCAAAAAGAATTTCAAGTCAGGGATACACAACTGACCCTTCAATTCATTGACTATATCTCTACGGGGGCCTTCGATGTCAGTACGATCAAATAGCCACTTGGCTAACCTTCCAAGGCACGACAACTAATGGTAAGGTAACTGAGAAAAATTTCTTGCCAAATTCAAACAAACTCAACTAATTTCTATTAGATGGCAACATCCAATCTTGGTATCATTGGCTGTCGGAAAATTGATGGTTATTCTAGAGAGCTCTACATTACTGTCTTTGAGCGTTGCCTAATTTCCATAGCTTACGCATTAGTCACCAACTAAAAGCCATAAATTTCATTAGTGAACTGAGGTGGATCTTACAGATTCGAGATGCAGACTTCTATACTTCACTAATGAGAACTGATTAAGTGAGAAAATAGACGTTTTTTGTGCAAAGTTCAATTTATCATGAAATGTCGATACCAAATGAGATGCCAGAAGTTATAGTCCACACAAAATGATAAAAGTATGGACATGGAATGTTTTGATCCTGTGCAACACTATAAAAATATTCTTTGCAGAATTTTTGTTATGCCTTGCATCCAATGCAACAAGGTAACACAAAATTCCATGTCCATACTTTTCTCATCTTACGTGGACTATACAAATGTTCCTCTACATTTTACATGGTATGTACCCGGCAAAACACCGTTTGGCCACAGATTTTAATGGGGTGAAAAAAATGCGAGGTTACGGGTTAGGTCCATATATTGAAAAACTTTAGCCAAAATGTGTGATGTCGGCTACATATTTATACTAAATTTAAAATGTAGGTAAAGTGTAATTTTTTTCTACTTTATGGCTCTACGATCGTTATTTTATGAGAAGTTGGGCATTATACAAAAAACGTTTAGTGGGGATGACTCTTAGCTTTTAGTAGGTGACTCATTTCGTTTCGTGTTAAAAAAATCAATGAATTTCTTATTTATTTTTGAAATTATCATTTTCTCAGAGGCTATTCGATTTAACTTCTTAGGGTTTCTAGATTTAAATAGTCAAACTCCAATTGGCAAACGCCTCCTCTCGTATGGTAGTCTTTATCCTGCTTTGCGTGATAAAGGCCTTCCAGGCTGCCTGCATTAAAAGGATAGGTGCATCCCTCTAAAATCCGAAGGGGCTGCTCAATATATAATGCAATGGGGTTCCTACAGTCCTAGAGTTCGAGAAAAGACAAAATATTTTTTGAATCCTGAGGCCACCTGTTTCGTCTTTTCAGTAACTGATCATGGGAGATGCGGCAGGAATTCAAAAAAATATTTTTGACTCGAAGCAAATGTCCCATCATCATCGCTTGGAATCCATTGGAATACTGGACGGCAGTGCAATCTTCCATTACTTGGTAGTATTTCTTACCTAGACTTGCAAGCGATATGTACATTATAGAATATCATATGCTTAATAATATTGCATTATATACTTTGCAGCCTGGTTGACCTTATGGCGTGGTTGCCGTCATATTGAATCGGAAGGTATTTTCAATAATGTGATGCATCCCAAACATTGCAAGAATAACTAATTAACCTGAGTTCGCCCAAAAACTATTATCTATGCCTACAGAATAAAATATTGCATAGGCATATATATTGTATTTTGAGATGGGAACTTTGCAGTATAGCATAACTTTTGCTTCCGTGTTCTCTTTCGGGCTAAAATGTAAAAACACTATCTACACATATGTAAATACTACGCAAAACTAGCTTATAATGTTTCTACTGTCGAAAAATATGTTTAAATGTTTTGCCCATGTTCACCCTATGGTAATGTGGATTTTATTAAGGCCAGGTCCAACCAAAGTTTGAAAAGTTCTCGTTTGTATTATTGCTTGGCACCTTTATGCATTGGAACTAGTGGGCGTGAGACCGGGCCTAAGGCGCCCATTCCACCGACCGGCTAGGGCTATTTACAAAAACGGTGACGTGGTAGCAGACATTCAAAACTTAGGCGGGGTTTCCACCGACCTCGCATTGCAGAATTGACGGAAATGTTTATTTTCCTCTATGCCATAGTTAAAATTGATCAATGATCATACAGTATAATCACAAACAAACAAACTAAAATTAGAAAATGGCGTCATGGGATATGTTAAGTACATATATTTTAATAGATTTCTATAAAAAGAAAAATTCAAATTTCCGTCAATGTCATTTGCATTCTGCAATGCGAGGTCGGTGGAAACGCCACCTAAGTCTTGAATGTCTGCTACCACGTCACCGTTTTTGTAAATAGCCCTAGCCGGTCGGTGGAATGGGCGCCTAAGCAATGTGAGAAATTCACAGAAGTGTATATTATATATATATATATATGTATTGTATATATATTATGTATATTTACAGTCAATAATTTGATCAACTAGAAAAATTTATCACACACAGTAGGCAGGCGCGGATCTAGAATGAGACCGAGGAGGGGGCTAAGATTAAATTTCGAATTTTTTTGTTGTTGAAAAATAGGGCTGAATTATTGGGGTTTTACGCATTTTCAGAGCAATAAGGGTTCAATATTATAGGTAATTAATGCAATCGAGTACAAGGGGGACATTTGTGAAAAATAAGACTGAAATAGTGGGGTTTTACGCATTTTGAGGGCCATAATGGGGGGGGGGGCTATATCCCCCATAGCCCCCCATTAGATCCGCACTAGCCTATACTCTTGATGTTAACATTAATGTTTTAAATTGACAAAAAGTAAAAGTTGCGAAGCATGGTTTTCTTTGAATGCAGGTTATTTAAGAGTAAAAAAACAGTTAATTTCATTTTTTTCACATCAATTTAAAATTAAAATTAAAATTAAAATTTGGTAGTTTGCACCATATACTACCAAGGATACCCAAAGCGATATCTTACCTTTGCCCAAGAGCATTGCAGTTACGTTTTCCCCACATTGGTTTAAAATTGTTGTGCCGATTAAAACCAATTTTACCATTGCTACAATTCAAAATGGTGAATTGAAAATCATTTACGCCATTACACTAATTTTGAGATTTGTACTATATACAATCGATCTGATTAATTATTTTTAAAAAAACATTTACACATCGTATTTTCAATTAAAGTGTAGGTTACAGTTTTATAAATAGGTAATAATTCTAGATCTATATTTTTCAGATTTTTCAACTCTTATCGGCTGTGTTCAGTAGGCTAAAGAAAACGATAATAAAATACAATCGCGTCTAACCATAAGCTCAGTAGGAAATGTCAAAGGAATCGTGACCAGTTGTGGGGTTGGAAATAAAAGAAAGCTAATTCAATGGGCAGGACTGAAAACAGAATCGTTGGTACCGGTACAGAAGTTCTTAAGACTTGCCCAGTATCAATGCCATGCCCAAGTTGGGTGGCGATCTGAATAAAATTTGGCTTATAAGCCAAAATATAGTCCTGTCGATAGAGTTAGCCGCGAATGCCATCTTGCTAGCCTGGCTAAAGATTGTTATAGTTAAAAAGTTGCAAGCAACTAGTTAGGAGAAGTATAATTGCTGAATAGTGTTAACAAGCAGCAAATCCTCGCGAAAATGATAAAACACACAATTTATATTTATTGCATTCTATGTAATCAATCACCATCTTGAATTTCAAAAATTGAAGTTGCAGCGAGCCATAGCAATCGGTCGGTGTCATCTGTAAAGAAAGAGTTAGCAACATTTTGCAAGTGAACGGATACTTTTGTTAAAGTTAGGTATGAACCTATAGTAAACACATTTGAAATTGCTAACTGCAATGAAATAATTAAAAATATTATATATTGAACAAATATGGGACTGTAAACTATTTACTGAACAAAAAGGGCAGCCTATTCTAACAGAATGAATGCAAGCAATCTTGTCTCATTCATTTTTTTGTTTGGGCTCGCTAGATACCACAGCTAATTTTTTCTCATTGCACTAAATATTTATAATAATAAACAACAAATGGTATACTAAACATGGGAAAGCTTTGGTCCCGTTAATTTTGCGTAAACTGTCATATTAGTGAAATGTGCATCCAGTATCTAGAGCATAAAAAGGCAATTAAAACAAAAATAGCCGTTCAACATGCAAAGAATTTGCTACCAACTCAACCTTTATAGAATCTAATTTCAAAGATTATTGTTAACTTTATCAAAGGATTTTGTTTAGCCTATACCCATTTATATGTAATAATTTATAGCCTACAAATAAACCTCAAGTTATCTCATCAGCAGGGCATAATATTGGCAAACCTTCCCGCAGTTTTAAAACATATAAACTTGCATAATAATATCGACAGCAGCTCAATCATCATTTTTAAACATTTCTGAATGAAAAATTAGCTGAAGTATGCCCTCACGCCACCCGAAGATTAACAATGACTAATAAAAAAAGGCTAATTAAAAGCTGTGCGCAAAATCAAAACGGTTATCATAAATCTACAAGTAGTTCCAGTTGACTAGGTAAGTGTAATTAATCTAGCAACAACCAGTATGATAGAGGTAGGCAATTTAATAGGTCCACCTCCCTGTCTGACAGTTTGGCCACCCTCTACTTAATGTTTATACTGTACTCATAAGTTTACAACAGTGATACAAGTCTCTATAGAGTACTTAGTGCTGTGGCTGACATTAAATACTTTTAATAGCCAATAGCCTCACAGCACAGCATGACAGTCAGTTATTTCAAATAAATACGCGTTTTTAAACTAAAAAAATAGAAGTAGAAAAACTTGCTAAAAACTTTTAAATTTGGCCGCAAAATTTGGAGCGACAAATCGAACGATAGCTTATATACCTTCTAAAGGCGCCCATTCCACATGCGTCAATCGTCAATGAAAAATTGAAAAATGACGTTTTAGCAGACATTAAAGACATACTAAAAATTCTGCTACCACGTCAATTTACGTCATTTTGACGTCATTTTTCAATTTTTCATTGACGATTGACGTATGTGGAATGGGCGCCTAAGCTGGCCATTCACAAGGGCTCCAAACGGACTCGCGCCAAGCCCAATGGCGCGTCCTGTTCCATTTGGCGTTAGCGCCATTTAGAGGGGTCATCACGACTACGCTGAACCAGTCGCTCCAAATCTTTCAAATTGTACAGTGTAAAAGTGTCTCTTCCATATCGTCACACTGTACAATTTGAAAGATTTGGAGCGACTGGTTCAGCGCAGTCGTGATGACCCCTCTAAATGGCGCTAACGCCGAATGGAACAGGACGCGCCATTTGGCTTGGCGCGAGTCCGTTTAGAGCCCTCGTGAAAGGCCAGCTTAACGCAAACTTCACTCTATACGCCTAAAAACCTGTAAAAATAAATTAGTTTTTTTTAATGCAAATTAAGTGCACTATTTAGATAGGCCACGCATTTGGCGATTTATAATCACTTTAATTGCTTTTATTATTGACCATGTTATATTTATCTAAGTAAAAATAAATAAATACGAGCCTAATTTTAGACTATAACACAAACAAACTATGCAAACAGAACCTAAAGGAATGCATCAAATCTACCATCAGCCAGTCAAAAGCACAATACTATTGTATAATAGCTAGGCTACAATACTGAATTAAGAAATTTCTATTATGACCTTAAAAATGTAAACATTTATTGTATTGGCATGTGAGACTATTTTATTTGCATCAATACGAGTGCTAAGCCAAACAGTTTTTGTAACACTAGGCACCTATAAATGCGATTTGCGAAATACTGAAAGCGTTGGTATCCAACAATTAGATATTGTTCATTAGCACCATAGTGTCAGTGCGAATGTTTAACCCAAAAATTTCTTTTTACTCGGTGTTTTGCGTTATGTTACTGAGGTTTATTATATATATATATTTATATTAAGATTTATCGCGTTGCATTATAAATTCAAATTTTCAATTTTTCCAAGGGGTTCATACCCCCCCCCCCCTGAAATAAAATATTTTATGTATACCTGTATTGTTTGAAGAATTGGAATAAATTTATTTCAGTTTGAACACTGGATAGAATAGACTTTCATTAATAAATTACGTAAAAAGAAATTTGGACCCCCCCCCCCCCCCCCGAAATCAAAACCTGGGCACGGCCTTGTCTGAGAAGAATGAGAAGTTATTTAAAGAACAGTTTCAAAAGAACTTTCAATACCAAATGTTTCGAGCCCAAATTAGCCCAACCCTCGCGCGATAATTTTGTGTATAAAGCTTATCACCTGCGAGCGCGAGAGGGGCTGCACAAGAATTATTTCCAGTGAGGTTAGACCTCCTCTGATGTATAACATTTTGTGCTGAATTTTTTCTTAGCATTTTACAAGTTACTTACCAGTAACAAACTTCACTTTTTTTCTTTATTGCAGTTAAGTTCTATCTATCCCCTATTCTTAACTTCCATGATAATACACAAAAATATCCAGATGAACAGGTTCACGCGCATGAAAGCACACTCCTCACCTTGCCTTTCACCCTCACGTGAAGCTTATGCTTAGCTTACCTCGAAGGCGAGACACGCCAGGACAAAAAAGACGCTGAAGATGACGATTTTCGAAGCCATAGCGTCTTGAAATGTACGAGCGAGCCAAGATGAGCCTGATTTTATAACTTTACACAGGTGATTTTTTACATGTGGTTGGGCAAATGCCCGTATGACGTGGGCACGCCACAGAGGCAATAGTGGCAGTAGCTGTGAGTCTTCCAATTTATTGCTAAGCCAAAGCTGCTGGTTGCAGCTCACTCCAGCAGCAGCCCTACAACCAACGCTAAAGAATAACTTACCTGGGAATGTTTCTTTAGTAATCTTTAACTAACCCCAATGAGAATAAATTGGCTTACGGGCATTAACACGAAAATTAATTTAGAAATAGGTTGACAACCGATATTAATTATTTTATTGCTGTTCATATTGTTGCATATGTTATACGTAGACGGATTTTTTTTCTGGACTCTATATTACCCCAAAATTACAAAATATTTTAATAGCATCTGCTTTGGAGCTGGTTAGTTTTAATATCGTACCTATTTGAATGGTTTGAATTATATATTATTATAATTCCCCTTGTTATTCTTTTCCGTTGGTAATATGCCTGCCAGGTACGGATCCACGCCATTTTTTTTTGGGGGGGGGGGGTAGTTGTGGGTCAAAATAGGAAAAACATATGTAAGATCGATTAAATCAGAGTGTAATAAATTAATTTACAATAGGTTTACCAAATTTTTTTTTTTTTTTGGGGGGGGGGGCAGCTATCCAATGGTCGAACTGCAGTGATCGAATACAGGTACATATTTTTAACTTTTTTAAGTGCTAAAGAATTTCCCTATGACAAGAATAATGAAAGAAGTAAATGCTATCAACAGGCATATCAACATCAACTGCAGTCGGGATGATTTGATGAGTCTTTTGTCTGACGTGCTGTAGCCTAACTCTGTTCATCCGACTCTTACATCGCATTACTTTATTTAGATTTAGCTTTAAACTTTTTATTTAGCTTTTATTTGTTAATTTTGATTACTTCGTCTTCTTCTCCCATTTTGATTACAATGTAAAAATAACATTTATTTAATGTTAGAATTGTAAAATGGGCATGACCGGTAAATACATTGTAATAATGTTAATGACAATGATAAAGAATACATAGGCTACAGACAATTTTTCATGTAATTTTCGGGGAATTTTTAAATTTCGAAAAAAATATTAGTAGGTACCCACGCGGAAATGATGAACTTAATACATTAGGTACTCTGAGGACAACCGTCCGCCTGAACTCCAAAAGGCAATTGAAGTTGTCGCACTCCTTACGAGGGGGTAAATTTTGCGTAATTTTATCAAAAAATAACCTACCATGTAAACTATGTTGTTTGTGGATTAGGGTAAAATAATTTTTATTTTTTTAAGTTTTAATAGCGTGGAAAATACTGGTATCTTATATAGGAAATGAATAAACAAAAAGAAAGTGTTATAGGCCTAAAGCCTATCATTTCCATTTAGATGGTACTGTTTTTCTATGGCATTGGGGTCATTCCCCATCGAATCATCCCCCATTCCCTGATCGAGGCGAATATAATACCGGTATTTATTTAATCCCTGGTAATAAAAATGTAAACAAGATAATTTTATAATGGAAAGTGTTATTCAAAATTTGTTTGTTTACAGTTATAATCCTAAGGTATTTATTTAACCCCGGTATTATTTAATCCACTGGTAAACAAGATAATTTTATAATGGAAAGTGCTATTCAAAATGTGTTTGTTTACAGTTATAATCCTAGGGTATTTATTTAACCCCGGTATTATAAACGCCTCGATTAGACTGCAGACTGCTGAAGTTTCTAATATATTTGCAACATAATAAATCACAATATTCTTGGGTTCAGAAACAAAAATAGTGTAAGTTTTAAACAGTGTCCTAATGTCCTGTTGATCGCGTAACACTTGCACTTGCACCTCAGTTAAGTTTCCGTGGTTTTTCTGCTGTGACGTGTAGCTCAACTTAACTCTACTACTCGAGATTTCCTTCACTCCGCGTCTACAAACACATTACTGGTATTAACGGAGTTCGCACCTACATCAGAAAGTCTGCTGTGTAGGTGCAATTATACTAACTGATTATATGAGATATTAATCTTTAAAAAAAAAAATCTCGCTTCCATAATGTTCCTAGCATGAGGTACCTGGGAACCTAATAATATGCCGTTTATTGTGAGTGATGATGAACCCAAACAAAAGCTTGGTTTGGCTTGCAAGCCTAACTCCAAAGAAAGCTCAAAAAAAGACTCCGAAAATCCTAACTTTAGAAAATATTCTACAAACTTTTCCAAGCTCTTTGGTGAAAATCAGATTTACAATAAAAAGAATCGAATTAGCTAGCATCTGCCGCACCCGCACTGCCTCAATGTACCGGTACTGCATATAAACAGTTAAGTATAAAAGTAGGTCATATGATGTAACGTATTTTAAGACTAATCATTATTATTTATGCTTCTATGAACAAATTGTTCTAAAAATTCTAACTCCACGCAAAAGCTTGGTTTTAACTTGATTTAGACACCACAGAGTCAAGTCAGCAAGATATTCCCAAAACATGCACATCTGTTTTTCCAAGACAAACAAAACTGTAAAACCCCCATTTATTACGGAAAACAAATAATAAAATACTTTATATTATTTTCATTACTGTATTTTAAAATAACAACTTTTCATTATACAGTAGATTCATTTGAATATAATTTTTGGCACAATTTTGTGCTGCTGCTGCTGTCCATGTCTATCGCCGGCTTCCTGCCGCTGTCGCCGGAGTGGAAGGAGTGACCGGAGAACCAGCAGCCGGATTTCCCGAAGCCGGATTCCCCGAAGCCGGATTGGAGACATCTTGACCCAACATTGCCTTGACGCCTTTCACCATATTGTCCCCAACGCCTGTGGCGGAGTCGGCCATGCCCTTCATTACAGTATTGGCGGTTGTAATTATAGTGTCTCCTGCTTCCAACAGTGGCATAATCATTGCACTCAGAAACGCATTGCTCTGAAAATCATAAAAGTATATTTATGATACATATGGTACAGTAAATTATAGGCTATATAATTATGAAATTTGGTTCCATGGAACACCCGTTTCCGTCCATTTTTCATGCCTATACCTTTCCCTATTTGACAAAACCTACAATATTTTAACGCAGTAGTTGATTTATTTTACGCCCCTTAAATTTTTTTTATTTCCTAAAAAACGTTAGGTACCGGTATTTAGTAAGGTGGAAAAAATACTTTTCGCCATCAATTTAAGTTTGATGGTAAAAAGCTGGTCCGCATTTTGTGACGCAGCGGAGTAGGGGAGTTACTTTTAGTATACAGTACGACATGTGTCGTATTCGTGTCACCCAAGTTTGCCGGCGATTCGGCTCTTCTAATCCACGGTTAAAATAGGTCAAAAGTAATTTTTAATAATTGAATTTGTATTAAATTATTTTGTTTTATTTGCATTAAATTATTTTCTTTTATTTTTATTAAATTATTTTGTATTTTATTTGTATTAAATTTGTAATAAATTGTATTATGTTTAACTGTCTAAAATGCACCAACTTGAACCGTCCAAAATATTTCAAATGGATAGTTTATCCTGTCGGATTTGATATCCTTGTTTGAACAGCGGTGTTTTTATTACTTTTCACGTTACATAAAAAATATAGCCTGAAACGTGACATCCTATTTCTATCATGGTTGAAAATAAAAATCATACTTATTCAGCAAGACAAGCTGGCAATGACAATGCGAGCTCAAAACAACTTGACAAAATAAAAATTCCTACAATCATCAAGAATTTCTACAAAATACAGTATTACATCCTTAATGGCCGTACTCTCATGGTATACAGAACTACCTTAAGGCCACCCAATTTCTCTGTTTGAACTATTAATATGTATAATGTACTAGTATAACCTATGCAATGCAATATTCACATAAATCGAATATAAATTTAATCAATTTTAATTTTTAATCTTAATTTTTTTAACAGAAAGTGTTTTATTTGTGAAAAAAGAACAATGTAACAGGTACTGATCGCGTACGGGCTTCTGAAGCCCAGCAATAACAATTCTATTTTAATGTATATTGTCTTGGAAATACATTAATTATTTAATTCATTCATTCAAATCAAATCCTATAATTGTATAGCATCACGGTCAAAATATTTTCCAACTGCCCTAAAAGTTGCAATACAAAACAAAATTTGAAAAATAACATTAATAAATAGCTTTATAACGTGTTCGCTTGCTTTACAAGATCATGTCTCCGACACCGACACTAGCAATGAAAATTTAATTTCAGATCAGACACTGAAAAGAATAGACTATAAACGGCACTTCGCTCCATCTCACATACTAAATACTTACTTGATGAGACATAAGAAGCAACATGAATGCAAGGCAAAACACAGTTTTACTGTTCATTTTATTAATCATATAATGTACTGCAATCAAAGAAAGGCTATCTCTGTCGACAGAAAAATTAGTACCTAGGTTATTTCCAATGAAAAGCGTCTGCTTTTACGTACACACAGATGTGTTAACAAACACCATATACTTCGCTTTTGTTTTACACCATATTTGTGTAGACATTAATTTGAAAGAATGCTAATGTCATTATTAACCTGATGAGCAGAGTGACAATCATAAGCATTTTAATATGGCAATATAGGCTATCGTAATTCTAAAGAACCGGTCCGAGTTTACTCGAACATGCTTTCCAATTTATCAACATTAGTAGATCTTCTTCTTTTTCTTCTTCTTCAGCCAAC